>CM045944.1:7100630-8300630 GCA_025177825.1 Aechmea fasciata | reverse complement strand
ATTTGTCCAGTTATCTCATTTAAAACCATCCTAAGTCTTCCAAACACTTTCAAATGTTTATAAATCATCACCAATAGTATTTGAACTTACCGAGCATTGTAGATTTACGTTTCGAGTCTGCGAGTCTTTGATCTTCGTCTTTTCTTCTTTAAACCTTCAAGACTCCGGACTCACTTCACGAAATATGCCAACATAAAATCCGTAACATTCCGGACCCTCAAAACGACGCGGGTGATCAGCCAACAAGGCTCCGCGATGACGTAACTAAACCCTAAGCACCGTCGGAAGAAAACCAACCCAAAACGACGCGTTCCGTCGGCGAATTTTGCCGAGAAACAACTCGAAACCTAACTTCTCGATTCCCGTAAAGCTTGGGGCCTTGGACAATCAGTCCAGGGGTTGCCCACATCGCGTACACGCTGTTCACAGCGACCACAAATAGCAAAACTGCATAGAAGCCCATCAAAGTACGCGAAATCGCATTATTTCATGCGATTCCGGAGCTTTTATGGCCCAATATAAATAACCAGATATCCCAAAACCCTACCAAGGCACCCGCTGATAGATTTCGGCGTGCCGGAGGCCGTACTTACCTTTCGGAGCGAAGCTAGCCGCTGTGGGAAGCGCACGAGCGACACGAAAATCAAGAAATAACGCGCACAACGCGTAAAATATTAATTTCCCGTTAATCAGGACATCGAAACCAACAACGGAGGTGATCATTGCGTTCGGCACGAAAAACCGTTGACCGTGCTCACCCTCCGAGGACAGAAAGCCCTAACGGATCTCCAAATAGGAGATCGAAACCCCATATCACCAACCCAAAACAGAAAACAAGGGCTTACCTATTGGGAGGGCTAGGGCTCGGTCGCCGGCGGCCGGGGGTCGGCGCGCCGGCCGGGGAGGGTGCGCCGGTCCGGAGGTTCAAAAGGAAGGGATGGCCGGCGGCGGCGGCGGCGACGATCAATAGGAAGCTCTCGGGTTCTAGGGTTCCCCGGCGGCGATCCGGCGGCCGGGGAGGTCGGCCGGCGGTGAACCGGTGTGAGGACCAAGGAAGCGTGATGCTTCCCTTCTTGGGCCGCGGCGACGCTCGGTGGAGGAAGTGCCATCTCCTCGGTCGCCTCAAAACCGGGCGGCCGCAGGTAGGAGAACGGCGGCCGGCGGCGGCGCGCTGGAGCCGGGGTCACGTAGGCTCGGCACAGGTGACCTCCACGGCGCGCAGAGGCTGCGGCGGGCTGCGGCGGCGCTCGGCACGGCGACGGCGGGGAGGCGAGCCTCCGACGACTCTTGTCCGGGGAACACCGTGCTCGGGTTGGGAAAGGCTCAAAGATCCCGGATCTTTATGGAGGAGAAGATGTGGCCCGGGGTGATGGAAGGAGAGGGTTTAGACAGCTTTTCGGCGGCGGGGAGGTCGCCGGAGGTCGGGTAAGGGTGCACGGGGTTGACTAGGGTGAGGGGAGCGGCGGGGGAGACTATGGATTGCAAGGATTAGGTCTAGGGTTTGGATTTCCCATGAATACCCAACTATACATATATATATATATATATATATATATATATATATATATATATATATATATATATATATATATATATATATATATATATATATATATATATATATACAGGTGCACAATTGCACTTTAGCCCTTCAAACCCTACAATCCTAATCCTAATCCTAATCCCTGTCAATATGGTTAATATCCACTTACACCCCTCACGTTCGAATTCGCGCGATTCGATTCATAAAATATTGGGGTTTCATCGAATTTTCTGAATTTGCCCTTTTTACCCCTCTGCGAAGAAGTCACAATTCCCGGAGATCCGTGCGTCGGAATTCCGAACGGATTGCGCCAGCGCGTTCAGCACGACTGGGGCATCAAACCTAGCATCTTGTTTCGCTCGATTTAATCTCCGTTTCGCGACAAACCCATCTCTCCATCTTTCCCCTAATAACCAACTTATTAACATATATATTTTATATATGTAAAATCGTTCGGGACCCTTTTTCTCGACAACCGTGCATCGGAATTCAATTCCGTCAGTGCCAACTGTTCCAGAATATCCGAGCCGCTCAAAACGAGCTATTGGAAGCCTATGTTCGGAGTTCTGTACGCTCCAGAACCCTTCTCTACTCCCCGGTTCAACGAAACGCCGGAGTTACTATTCACTTTAAGTCGAACTTCCGGGTCGCGTAACTTTTCCGTTTTAGCTCATTTTCGCCTGAAATTTGACGTGTGCTCTCATAATTAATTTACGCACAATAACATTTAAAAGCAAATGTCAAATTCCATCAAGGTAAAAAGTCGGTTTATTACATCAACTAACATATACTCAAGAACTGACCAATAGGTCACACGAATGTCGCATAATGTATCACTAAAATTCAGAACTACCGTCAGCCACTAGCTAACAATCCAACCCCTTAGGGTACACCAACCTCAAAGGCCATCCAACGACAAGAGTCACGAACTGATTGTCTAGGTCACAACATGTCAAATAGTGTATCTGGGTAAACTACAATCATCCGTCGGCAACTCATCGACAATCCCACCCCTCAGGGTATATCGACCATATAGGTCATCAAGCAATAGAAGCCAAGGAACCGACCGAATAGGTCACAGATACGAGATGCAAGAACTAACCAACCAGGTCACTGATACGAGATGCAAGAACTGACCAACCAGGTCGCAAGTATCACATACAGATAAACTGCTCTACTCTACATATGATACTAAGTATGGGAACATCTGAGTAGAGAATAACGGAACAATATCGGTTCAAGGCTCATTATATATATATGCAATAAAAGCCACGAGAGAGCAAGGGTAAGAAACCATCACCGAACGTGCACCGCTGTACCGACGTCGGATCGAAGTACCCACCTATACAAACTTGGTGCTGGTCTTCCAACTGCAACGAAAGAATCAATCGGACCTATGAAGGGTCCACCGGATTAGCATCTAACACACAAAAACAAACCACTAACTCTCACAATTAAACCCATGGGAATCGGTTTCCCAAACCGATCGTCGTAATGCGCCGGAAGTCCCAAAATCCCACCGGGACTCTGCCGGGACCCACGAAGTGTCCCGGGACACGACGACTCATGCTACGAGTCACCCGCTGCCACCAAACACACCAATTTGGATGTCTTGGCAGCAAACACAAACCGACACAACCACACAATTATAGCCGAATAATTGTACGAATACAGGTTCCCGGAAGTGTCAATTTCGACACCGGAACCCACCGTCACTCACCCGTCATCACCGAACCCACAATGTGATGATGGTGACCAGCCAACGTGGGTTAGCGACATAACCAACCAACACGAAGCACCGTCGGAAGAATTCCAAACAAAAACCACGTTCCGTCGGCGTATTTCGCCGAAAAACGCTTCGGAAATCAACAATTGATTTTCGGAAAGGCTTGGGTCCTTGGACGATCAGTCCAGAGGTTACTCACAGCACTCACATACAGCCAACAGTGACCACAATGATCACAATTGCATAAAAGCCCTCCTGATTACATGAAATCGCATTATTTCATGTGATTTCAGGGGCTTTAAGTTCCGTCTATGAAAACCGATGATCGTTCAGTCAAGCCGAGTCATCCGCTGATAGGTCTAGGCGTGCCGGAGGCCGTGCTCACCTTTCGGAGCAGTACCGACCACTGTGGAGAGCGCGGGAGCGACACAAAAGTCAGCAAACAACGCGCACAGTATGAAAAACATGCTTATATCGCAAACCAGGGGCTCGCTGACCCTAAATGAGGTGAGCACTGTGATCAGCACTGACCAAAGATCACCGTGCTCACCTCCGGAGGCATCGGAACAGCCCGGGGTCATCGAAAAATACATGCGCAAACTGAAACAGCAACCAAAAGCCCCAACCGGAGCGATACCGCCAAAACAGCGGAACAAAGCCTCCCCGACAGAAATTAAGGTGAGCACGATGATCAGCGATGTGTCATGATCATCGTGCTCTCTTCCACAGAGATCGGGGAGCCTCGGATTGCTCATAACAGCAAACTGCCTCACAAGAAGTATAAATCTAAGCTTACCGGAGCAGAGGGGTTGGGTCCGGCCGGCGGCGACTCGACGGCGGGAGCACCTACGGAAGGAGGGTGCGGCAGGTGGGAGAAGGCTGCTGCTCACACGAGACGCCGGCGAGAGGCAGCCGGAGAAACGGGCGGTGATGCCCTAGCCCACACAAGGAGGGAGGAGCTCGGGCTCGGCTCCTCCGGCGATGGCGACCTCGAGACGACGCCGATCGGCGGCCGAGGGTGCCACAAGGTCACCGGTAGGAGGAGGGAGGAGGCGATCGATGGCGGCGGTGGTCCGCACGGCTCGGCGCGGCCGCCCGAGTTTGGCTCGGTCAAGGGGCTGCGGCGGCTGCGCCTATGCGCACGGCGACGGCGGCGATGGCACGAGCCGAGCGGGGGTGCCGGCGGTCACGAGGGAGGTTGCCGATGTGGTCACGAGCGGCGGCGGCGCGAGGGAGGCGATGCGGCCGCGCCTCAGCCCGAGCTTGTTTGGCTCGGCTGTAGGGCGTCCAGGCTGCGACGGCGGCGCTAGGGGACAGCGAGGTCCGGCAGCGACGGCACCGGAGACCACGACTGCGGCCAGGGGAGATGGCCCGAGGCTAAGGGTGGTCCCAAGGTGGTTTTCGGCTAAATTGGTGGATGCAAGGTGGAGGGAAAGCCATGCCAGCCCTTTTCCGGTGGCCGGAAAAGCCTGCCAGCGGCCGAGGTGCATGCACGGCTAAGGCAGAGGCTAGCTGATGCTGGCTAGGGCGAAGTTGGGGGGCTAGGTCGGCTAGATCTAGGGTTTCCTCGGATGAAACCCTAGGCATACAATATTACAATATATATATAAAAGGCCACTTTGCACGAAAGTCCTCCGAAACTCGTTATTTAGACTCGAGTCCCGCACGGCGCGAGTATTATGCGTGAACGTACCCTCATGTCCGATATCACGCGATACGGTACATAAAATGTCGCGACTTTTGCGAAATTACCGTTTTGCCATTGCCGACCTCTCCTCGATCAACACGCAATCTCCGCAGATCCGTCCGTCCGATTTGCAAACGGATCGCACCAGTGCGATAAGCACGACGGAGACAACAAAGCTACTATTTCGGTTCATCTAGATCGGTCGCGGATTCGTGACGAAAATCGTTCCAACTCTCCAACAGAAGAAACTACGCACAAATACATATAAAACATGTATTTTTGGATTTTCTCAAAATCCGTGCGTCAAACTCAATATCTGTCAGCGCCAGTAGTTCTAGAACAGCTGAACCGTTCGAAACAAGCTAATGGACTGCTATGAACGGAGTCCGATATGCGCCAGAAGCCAACTCTACTCCGTGGCTTCTCCGGAAATCCGTGTTACTATTCACTTTAAGTGAAAACTAATAATCGCGTAACTTCTCCGTTCTAGCTCGGTTTCTCCCGAAACTTAACGAGTGCTTATGTAATTACATTACACACATAAACATCGTCAACAGAGAGTTTAGTCGCACTATCAAAATCTCAGTCCTTACAGTTTTAAAATATATGATTCATATATATGACATAAAATGAAGAATATCAAAAGATATAACCTACCATCTTTAATTATGCACAAAATAATATTTACAGCAGTAATTGCAAAATTACAAACTTTAATATTACAAATGACAACTAACTAACCAATAAATGAGTAAAAAATTCTTAATCTTAGAATCATGTATAATCTAAAACCATCTAGAAAGTTAGAACCCATTTTTTGACGGTATTCATTACCATATATTTTTTATTGCATTCTCACTATTTGACAAAAAAAAAATAAGACTCATTTTGTAGCTCTTAGGAAAACAGTTTAGTTTGTGATCACTTCAATACCACTTCTGAATCAAGGTATGACTCGTAAAAGAGTAAAATTGAAGGAAACTCAAATGCCCCTAGCATACATTTTCTATAAGTAAATAAGATTTCTCTGGCCAAATTATTTTCTTTTTTTATCTAATTAATTAATACTGCTTAGGAAGATATTTCTTACCAAATATGTATCATATGTTATGTCACATACCAAACTTTTAAAGTCTTGAAGTATGGGGTATGTTGACTTAAGATGCTTTCAGAAAGGTTCCGGTGAAGTTCGGAAGACTTTGGGCATTTTCGATACACGTGGTGCGATAACGAAACCCTAAGGGCTGTGTTGGGCCATGAGCGAAATCCGGCACTAGCGCGGATGTGATGATCATGTGAACATGCTCAAAATCATGTGTGGGGAGTTTCGGTGCGATTTCAAGTGAATTGGAGACCCACGGAGCAGAAAGTGAGTTGAAGCGGAGAAGATTGGACGAAAGCTGAAAAATTGGCTAAGTCTTTAGTGCTGGCTGGGAGGTCCCTATGGAGACCGGTCTCCACAGCCAGAGACCGGTCCCCGTAGGTGTCCCACGAAAGCAAGCTCTCGGGGACCGGTCTTGATTGGAGAGACTGGTCTCCGAGGGACCGGTCTCCTGAGGAGAGACCAGTTCCCGTACGCGAAAAGGCTTCGGGTGCTCTCGGGGACCGGTCTCTGATTGGAGAGACTCTCGCCCCGAGCGATGCATTGGAAACTAAAGTTGATGGGCTTTATAGCATTTTGTGCAGGGTTTATGTGTGGAGAGAGGAAACAAACCCTCTTCTCTCTCACTCCCTCACTCAAACCTCTCTCTCTCCCTCCCTCTCTGTCGACCGCAAGAAAGAAAATGAGGAAAAAAGAAAGAAAGATAGAGAAGAAGAATAAGAAGAAGTAGAAGAAGAAGATCATGGTGAAGATCACCATGGCCATCCTCTCATTCTTCCTCAAGCAAGAGAGCTTTTGAGAGGTAAGCTTTAAGCTCTTTCTCTCTTAGTAGACTCTAGGGTTTTGGTTTCCAAACTCTAGAAGTCGACAAAGGAGAACCCTTTGATGCTAAATGGAAGATCAAGGCCTAAATCTATGGATTTAGTGGTGGGTTTTGCATAGATGCAAATCTAGGGTTAAAAAGGGGGGGTTTTACAAATAGATGAGATTGATCTCATTAGACCCCATGTAAATCTAATTGGGGGTGTAACGAACATGTTGGCGCGCTCGATTCGGTAATCCGAGGAGCGAGTGCAAAGTTATTAAAAAAATAATGTATTTTTAACAGATAGCCGCAACACGCGGAATAGAAGCCTCAGATCAAGAATTGGTGGCTATTCGGTTAGTCACGCAAGAGTTCGGGCCGAACCGGGTCACGGGTGCCGCGGGCGGCTGATTGCAAGTGTCGACGAGCAATCGGAGAGCAAATAAAGTGGGTTGTGTTTACCAAAGCGACTAGGTCGCCTGTATGTCTAAGAACGACATAGTTCGTATTGATGCATTTGAAAGACATATGATACATGTGTAGAAATGCATGTTAGAGACCATAGTGTTAAATGCTAAGTAGTTGCATTATAATAGGATGATATAGATAATGCTAGAAAATAAAATGTGGTAAGAATGCATGGTTAGCATAATGAGTAAAGAACTCGATAGTAGAATACTCGATTGGACATAAATGGACATATAGATCAAGTGGCATCTAACCTAGTGTTAAAGAACATAGGTTATAGTAAACCTAGAGTCATATGGATCTAGGTGTTTGGCATCGAACCTAGTGTCAAGTACATAGGTTGGTCGAGAATGATAACGGACCTAGTGTTAGTAAACATAGGTCGGATCAGGATGATGTTAAACCTAATGTAGAGAACATAGGTTGTGGACATTGAACCTAGAGTTAAGTCAACCTAGGTTATGTGGCAAAAAGGAAACCCTAGAGTCAAGTAGACCTAGTATGTAAAGAACAATGGACTAAGTGGGTCGACTCTTGGGGGTTAAAGCCAACCGTGCAAGCAAAGTGGAATGGATTCCGGAATCCTGAAAAGTGGACACCAAAGAGGGTGTCGGGCGTGTGCGACGATTTCGCCGTCCAGAGCTATACCACCATCGTGGCGTGTGTGCGACGATTTCGCCGCCGGGTGGGTGAGCTGAGTTGAGTTCTATACCGGTTGAGCCGGGTTGAGGATCAGACCGCATGTTGACTCGAACCACTGTTCGTGGCGTGTGCGACGATTTCACCGCCGGGTGGTTGGTCATAGAGCGCGGTGGCCTGTCGACAGCTGAGGTGATTGTGAGACGTCCTTCACCTTGAGCTAGACAGTGGGCGGATTATTCGCAGTTTGATTGACTCAAGGCCGAGTCGGGTGGCATAGTGAGCTGAGGCCAGGTGACCTTAGATGTGATTGCTAAATAGCATAAGTGCCGAGAGTAAAAAGTAAAGAATAAGAATAGCTAAACTTTGTAAGTAGCTAATGGTAAAATGCAAAGGCTAAAGTAAAGAATAGCAGTAATGTAATGAAAAGCTAAGAATCATGTAATAGTTGCATATTGTATATTGTGAGGCATGCTTTCCTGTTAGTTGCATAGTAACAGCATGATATAGTGTATATGTGCGTGTTTTTGGACTAACATATTTGCAGTGCCTCCTTGGACCTATTGGTCGAGCTTTTCCCTTGGGTGGCCGTACCCTCTGGGAACTATGGATAATAGTTTTCACCCCACGTTGTTTTGGGGTATTTCCCAGGTACACACGTGAGCGACGTAGCAGCAGCGCGAGGCAAGGGCGTAGCTCAGTAGATAGCGCCCGACCAGGAGACCAGAGATAGCAGTACTCCGTGTCGGCATAGCCTAGGGGTAGCGGGAGAAATGAAAGTGCAAGTTGTAATAAATTTGTAATAACTAGATTGTAGTAGGAAGTTAAATTTAAAGAGAAAAATGTAAATTGTAAACTGGGATGAATGCTTGTAATAGCAATGTCACGCCCCGGGGTCCTTTTCGATAGAAACACAGCGGATTTTTTTTTTTTTTTTTTTTTTTTTTTAAACCTGGCCCCCAGTGACGTACGGTTATACAGCTACAAAGTTCCTCTGTTCCCTCGAACTCTCCTTTATATTTGCACGGCGTACCAACCGATACAACAGATCTCAACCACAACCTACATTCACCAATCAACAAGCAAATCATGCCGTGCATTTCCCTCCAGCTAGCAATCCTTAGAATGATGCATGCCTCTACACACTCCTTAGGCGCGGGATGATGCAATGCACAATACAACAAACATCCTATTTAAAAGTGCTCCCCACTCGGAAGCTTTGTTTTCAAACTCTATTCATTCAATCAAGAAAGCCATTCGAAATTCTTTTGAAAACAGTTTCCTACACGAAAACTCTATTTTGAAAGCCGACTACCTCGAGGGGTAGAAACCACGATTCGGTAAACCACGAATACAATCCAAGAGCCAAAGTATGCATATCACAAAACTGAAGATCCATAAACTAAAACCATGTAGTCATAAACTCCAATCACATGCAAAGGAAAACCAAACCATTCAGCTCACAATATTCAGACAAACAAGTAAGATCATCTAACTGAACCATTAATTATTAGAAACTAGAAAGTGCAGGAAATAAAATATAACCAGGGTGACGACGCTATGGCAGGCTAGCTAGGTCGTCCTCTCGTTGCGCCCAAACACTATCTCCTTACCCGCAGTACCTGAAAATAGTGGGGGAGGTGAGAACATGTAAACATGTCTCCCTCCCAGTGGGTACCGCAAGCCACGAAGGCAAGCCGTAATCACCGGAGATCAAAGGAGATAGATAAACAATATATAAGCTGTGATATGAAATAGAACTACAGTAGCTACGACAGATAATAAGAAGCAATAAATAAACCTGCTACTGTATAGATAACAATGCTAGGAATGCCTCAAAGTAAAGAACTGAAACCGTACCCAATCTGTGCTCGCTATATTGGTCCGCACCTCAAGCGCTGCCTGTCACCAACCTGCACCGACCTGATCCATCCGCCCCAAAGGACGACCCATCCGGATAAGTACACCTCCGATCGGTGGCCAAACCGATCCGGTGTCATGAATACCCCCAAGTGCTGTGACTAAGTCATGCTGGTATGCTCAAAAAGAAACCCGGCTAAAGCCGGTGCCTAGGCCGAAGCCAACAACAATGGCGTACATCGCCGAACTGTGAAACTGCTAGGCGTACAACGCCGAACCTCGATCAACTAGATCGAAACACATGACGAGAGTCAATGTGTTGCCTGGACCCAAAGTCCACAGAGATACTGAAACACAAATGCCAACCTGCTCTACATGTCTATCAACAACTAATACTATGCACTCAACGGAATACGATAATCAACCGATAAATAAGCAATGACATGTAGAGACTAAAATGCTGGAATAGAAAAACAGGAGAAGGAAGTGAAACGCTCTCACCGACTACCAACTCGAAGCACCCACCTGTCAAAGCCGAGACGGAACACTAGGTACGCCCAAGTCGACCGGACCTACGAAGATCCACCGGGTCAGTAGCCAACCCACAACTCAAAACACAAGACTCACAAACTCCCACACAAGTCCCCTTATCGGTTTCCCAAAATCGATCACCGTAACTCACCGGGAGTCCCGAAAACCACACCGGGACGCCGTCGGGACCCACTAAGTGTCCCGAAACTCACCGACTCGTGCCACGAGTCACCCGCTGCCCCAAAACACTCCAATTGGGATGTTTTGGCAGCAACACAAAGTAAGCAACTACGTCGGAAGAAATCCGACCCGAAACCCGCGTTCTTTCGGCAAGTTTTGCCGAAACACGCGCCGAAACCGACTTCTCGATTTCCGCAAAAGCTACCGAACCATGGACAATCAGTCCAGAGGTCAAACACACTCAAACATGCAGCCCACAATAGCCACACGATGCACAATTGCATAAAAGTCCCTCTAATTACATAAAATACCATCATTTTATGTAATTAGAGCGATCAAGTCGCTCGTACACGCAAACCGAGAATTTCCAGGGTCTGCCGAGACACGTACTACTAGGTCTCAGCGTGCCGGAGGCCGTGCTCACCTTTCGGAGCACTGCCGTCCACTGTGGAGAGCGCAGGAGCAACCCAAAATTCTGCGAACAGCGCGCAGTCGGGGAAAAACGCGCCGAACAGAACTAACCGACATCCGTTGATCCAAACTGAGGTGATCACGGTGATCGGCACTGACCCACGATCACCGTGCTCACCTCCAGAGGCATCAGGATAGCCTCGGATTGCCGAAAAAGTGCGCGCAAACCCGAAACAGCGGCCAAACAGGCTCAATCGGGTCGACAATGCCGCAACGGCGGAACGAAACCTCCCCGACAGAAACTAAGGTGAGCACGATGATCAGCGATGACTCACGATCATCGTGCTCCCTTCCGTGGAGATCACAGGGCCTCGGAACACAAGGTGGCCAAGGATAGCCCTATTTCGGGCTTGGCCGGAGCAAGGATGCTCCGACCGGCTTCCGGCGGCACTGCGAGGTGCGCGGCGGCCAGGGATGGGTGCGGGGGAGGTGAGGAGTGTGATGTTCACCTCAGAAGGTGGCTGGATGCGGTGGCGGCGGCAGCGGATCAAGCGAAGACCGCACGAAGGGAGCTCGGGCTCCAGGGGCTTGGCGCGGCCACGGCGGCGGTCGGGGAGCTCCGGACGGCGGCGTCGGCACGCGGGGTCGCCGGGCTCGAGGAAGCGGCACGGCCGATGGGGAGCGGCGGCGACGCGGCGGGGGTGGCCGCACCCGGACCTCGGCCGACTTGGGTCCGGGCGGCCGCAGAGACGACGGGTGCGGCGGCGCTCACGGCAGTTGGCGGCGGCGGCCGACGGTCGAAGTCGGAGAAGGAGGAGGGAGGCGCGGCCGCGCGCGGGAGGCCGCTAGCCCACCTCGACACGGGCTCGGCGAAGTAAGCGACAGAAGGAGCGGCACGCGCGGCGCTCAGGGCGACGGCGCAGCGACGGCGGGCGGACGGCGGCTAGGGCAGAGGAGGGGAGTGAAGGTGGCTGGGGGGTGCACGGGTAGCTAGGGCTGGCTAGGGTTAGGTCTAGGGTTTCCAAAGGAGCAAACCCTAGAGCACAACTATATATATCAAGTGCAAAAATTGCTAATAAGTCCCCCAAACTCAGAATTTCAATCTGAGACTCTCACAAGTAGAGTAAAACGCACGAATACCCCTCCACGGAAGATTTCAAGCGAAACAGAACATAAAATGTCGCAACTTTTGCGAAATTACAGAATTGCCCTTAACAACCTCTCCTCGATCAACGCACAATCTCCGTAGATCCGTCCGTCAGATGTGCGAACGGATCGCGCCAGTGCGATCAGCACAACGGAGAGAACAAAGCTACGATTTTGGTTCGCCTCGATCGATTACAGATTTACGACGGAATCCGCTTTCTCTCGAAAGGGCCAAAATGACGCATAATACATATAAAACATGTATTTTCAGATTTTCTCAAAATCCGTGCGTCAAACCCAAAATCCGTCAGTGCCACTAGTCCCAGAATAACTGAAACGTTCGAAACGAGCTATTGGACTGCTATGAACGGAGTCCGATACGAGCCAGAAGTCAACTTCGCACAGTGACTTCTCCGGAAAAACCGAGTTACTATTCACTTAAGTTAAACTTGGAAATCGCGTAGAATCTCCGTTTTAACTTGATTTCGCCCGAAACTTGACGAGTGCTTTTGTAATTAAATTACATACAAAAACATCGTCAACTAAGAGTTTAACTACACTGCAAAAATCTCAGTCCTTACATCATTCCCCCCTTAAAGGAAGTTTCGTCCCCAAAACTTGCTTGCAGGTAAGGGTGATACGATACACGACGAACTCGAACAACACATGCATGCCATGCAAGGAGAGATGCATTAAAGCGAAAAGCATGCAGTTAACGACAACAAACGACCATATACCTGCGACGATGTCAGCCGATGGATCATCCTCTTGACGTGTCATCATGTAGACGCGTGCATCAGTGGTTTGGTGTGCCTCATTCACCTGCCGGGATGTAGAGGGGCGTCCTGATGAAGAATATCTTTGATTTGCCACGGTCTGCCATGCGAATCTTTGGAGTAGACGCTGCTGCAGATGCTGATCCAGCTCCAAAGGTACAATCTGCCCGGAGATGTCCACGTTGGCCACACTTAAAACAGTGATTGTGGCGCTGTGGGCACTCAATAACCTTGTGTGCCTTGCCGCAAATGACACAAGGCCTGATGCTCTGCTGCTGAGATGTAGCGGGGGCGCTGCTCGCTCCTGAATATGCCTTGCGATGCTTGGATGGTCGTCCATTGCTCGATTGGCCACCCGCAAAACTTTCCTGGTTACGCTTCCTGCCTTCATTCCTCCCGGATGCATCATGCTCGTTCTGAGTCTCTTCCAACTCACCTTGCACCATTAGGGCACGATCCAGACTCTCGTCGAACGTCAACACACCATTCGCCGCGACCAAAAGTCGAATTTTGGTCCTAAGTCCTCTCGAAAACAGTCTCGCCTTGTGATACTCGTCACGAACCGCGAACGGGATCAACTCCACTATGCGAGAAAAGTCTTGCTCATACTCTGCCACGGTACGGCTACCTTGCTTGAGACGCTCTAGCTCGCGCTCCAAATCTCGTCTGGTACTATCTTTAAAGTACTGCTCGTAAAGGAGTCTCCGGAACTCCTCCCAAGGTGGATAAATACTCCCAAGCTTGTTTGTAAAGTGACGGTTCCACCACACATTTGCCTCTCTCCCAAGGCAATGTGCAGCCAAAATAACACGATCCTGCACCTCAATATGAAGATCACGGAACAGTTTCTCCATGTCCGCGATCCAATACTCAAGCATCCCTTTGTCCTCTTTCCTTCCCTCGAACCTTGGCGGATCGAACTTTCGAAAGTCCGCCAGCATTTTTCGTATGCGGACACCCTCCGCTGCAGGGGTATCAGTACCCCCAGCGGTAACCGTCGTGGTGGCCGTCGTCGTCGTGGTAGTGACGGCTGGGGCTTCGGTAGGCACGCTCGTCGCGGGAGGAGCCGCGGTCACCGGAGTGTCCTGTGGCCGGGAGGAGGAGTCGGGGTAGCGATGGCCGCACCGCTGCCGCAAGAACCGCTGAAACAAACCGTGAGAGGGTCGTCACCGACCCTCAAATCGCCTACCCGGGCCTCGAGCCGCCGGGTGTTAGGACCGCCCAGTGGCTCCGTGCCCACCTGCTCCCCACCACCTCCTCTCGCAGGAGCACGACCTCTAGAACTACCGGGTGCCTCCGCACCAGCGCGTCCACCACCACGACCATGACGAGGGGGTCTACCACGAGCCATCTGCAACAGAAAACATCGTCAAGCGAATCGATTGACTGGACATACAACTTACCGGGGCACAAACCCAAACCCTCGCACTCGCGTACTTATATGCCTTAGGTCATCCTATTGGTCAACCTAACCGGTGGTTCAGTTAGAAAACTTGCAAATGTAGTTGTAGTTGTTTCACTCTCTAATACCATCTTAATCTGTCACGCCCCGGGGTCCTTTTCGATAGAAACACAGCGGATTTTTTTTTTTTAAACCTGGCCCCCGTGAAGTACAGACCCGCCACAAATACAAAGTTCCTCTGTTCCCTCGAACAGAGTCTCCTTTATATTTGTACGGCGTACCAACTGATACAACAGGATCTCAACCACAACCTACATTCACCAATCAACAAGCAAATCATGCCGTGCATTTCCATACAGCTAGCAATCCTTAGAATGATGCATGCCTCTAAACACTCCTTAGGCTGGATGATGCAATGCACAATACAACAAACAACCTATTTAAATGTGCGCCCCACTCGGAAGCTTTGTTTTCAAACTCTATTCATTCAATCAAGAAAGCCATTCGAAATTCTTTTAAAAACTGTTTCCTACACGGAAACTCTATTTTGAAAGCCGACTACCTCGAGGGGTAGAAACCACGATTCGGAAAACCACGAATACAATCCAAGAGCCAAAGTACGCATATCACAAAACTGAAGATCCATAAACTAAAACCATGTAGTCATAAACTCCAATCACATGCAAAGGAAAACCAAACCATTCAGCTCACAATATTCAGACAAACAAGTAAGATCATCTAACTGAACCATTAATTATTAGAAACTAGAAAGTGCAGGAACTAAAATATAACCGGGGTGACGACGCTATGGCAGGCTAGCTAGGTCGTCCTCTCGTTGCGCCCAAACACTATCTCCTTACCTGCAGCACAGAAAATAGTGGGGGGAGGTGAGAACGTGTAAACATGGCCCCCTCCCAGTGGGGACCGCAAGCCACGAAGGCAAGCCGTAATCACCGGAGATCAAAGGAGATAGATAAACAATATATAAGCTGTGATATGAAATAGAACTACAGTAGCTACGACAGATAATAAGAAGCAATAAATAAACCTGCTACTGTATAGATAACAATGCTAGGAATGCCTCAAAGTAAAGAACCAGAAACTGTACCCAATCTGTGCCTGCTATATTGGTCCGCAGACCTCAAGCGCTGCCTGTCACTAACCTGCACCGACCTGATCCATCCGCCCCAAAGGACGACCCATCCGGATAAGTACACCTCCGATCGGTGGCCAAACCGATCCGGTGTCATGAATACCCCAAGTCTTTGTGACCAAGTCATCTTTGGTATGCTCAAAAAGAAACCCGGCTAAAGCCGGTGCCTAGGCCGAAGCCAACAACAATGACGTACATCGCCGAACTGTGAAACTGCTAGGGCGTACAACGCCGAACCTCGATCAACTAGATCGAAACACATGACGAGAGTCAATGTGTTGCCTGGACCCAAAGTCCACAGAGATACTGAAACACAAATGCCAACCTGCTCTACATGTCTATCAACAACTAATACTATGCAATCAACGGAATACGATAATCAACCGATAAATAAGCAATGACATGTAGAGACTAAAATGCTGGAATAGAAAAACAGGAGAAGGAAGTGAAACGCTCTCACCGACTACCAACTCGAAGCACCCACCTGTCAAAGCCGAGACGGAACACTGGGTACGCCCAAGTCGACCGGACCTACGAAGATCCACCGGGTCAGTAACCAACCCACAACTCAAAACACAAGACTCACAAACTCCCACACAAGTCCCCTGATCGGTTTCCCAAAACCGATCACCGTAACCTAGGAGTCCGAAACCACACCGGGACGCCGTCGGGACCCACTAAGTGTCCCGAAACTCACCGACTCGTGCCACGAGTCACCCGCTGCCCCAAAACACTCCAATTGGGATGTTTTGGCAGCAACACAAAGTAAGCAACTACGTCGGAAGAAATCCGACCCGAAACCCGCGTTCTTTCGGCAAGTTTTGCCGAAACACGCGCCGAAACCGACTTCTCGATTTTCGCAAAAGCTACCGAACCATGGACAATCAGTCCAGAGGTCAAACACACTCAAACATGCTACCCACAATAGCCACACGATGCACAATTGCACAAAAGTCCCTCTAATTACATAAAATACCATCATTTTATGTAATTAGAGCGATCAAGTCGCTCGTACACGCAAACCGAGAATTTCCAGGGTCTGCCGAGACACGTACTACTAGGTCTCAGCGTGCCGGAGGCCATGCTCACCTTTCGGAGCACTGCCGTCCACTGTGGAGAGCGCAGGAGCAACCCAAATTGCGAACGACGCGCGGTCGGGGAAAAACGCGCCAACGAACTAACCGACATCCGTTGATCCAAAACGAGGTGATCACGGTGATCGGCACTGACCCACGATCACCGTGCTCACCTCCGGAGGCATCAGGACAGCCTCGGATTGTCGAAAAAGTACGCGCAAACCCGAAACAACAGCCAAACAGGCTCAATCGGGTCGACAATGCCGCAACGGCGGAACGAAACCTCCCCGACAGAAACTAAGGTGAGCACGATGATCAGCGATGACTCACGATCATCGTGCTCCCTTCCGTGGAGATCACAGGGCCTCGGAACACAAGGTGCCCAAGGATAGCCCTATTTCGGGCTTGGCAGGAGCAAGGTTGCTCCGGCCGGCTTCCGGCGGCACTGCGAGGTGCGCGGCGGCCAGGGATGGGTGCGGGGGAGGTGAGGAGTGTGATGCTCACCTCAGAAGGTGGCTGGATGTGGTGGCGGCGGCGGCGGATCAAGCGAAGACCGCACGAAGGGAGCTCGGGCTCCAGGGGCTTGGCGCGGCCACGGCGGCGGTCGGGGAGCTCCGGGACGGCGGCGTCGGCACGCGGGGGTCGCCGGGGCTCCGAGGGCGGCGCGGCCGATGGGGAGCGGCGGCGACGCGCGGGGGGTGGCGCACCCGGACCTCGGCCGGACTTGGGTCCGGGCGGCCGCAGAGATGCACGGCGGGCGGCGCTCACGGCGGGTTGGGGCGGCGGCGGTTGACGGTCGAAGTCGGAGAAGGAGGAGGCGGCGGCTGCGGCGGGGAGGCCGCTAGCCCACCTCGACCGGCTCGGCCAAGCAAGCGCGAAAGAGCGGCGGCGGCGGCGCTCGGGTGCGACAGCGGCGCAGGCGACGGCGGCGGACGGCGGCTAGGGCAGAGGAGGGGAGTGAAGGTGGCTGGGGGGTGCACGGGTAGCTAGGGCTGGCTAGGGTTAGGTCTAGGGTTTCCAAAGGAGCAGACCCTAGAGCACAACTATATATATCAAGTGCAAAAATTGCAAATAAGTCCCCCAAACTCAGAATTTCAATCTGAGACTCTCACAACTAGAGTAAAACGCACGAATACCCCTCCACGGAAGATTTCAAGCGAAACAGAACATAAAATGTCGCAACTTTTGCGAAATTACAGAATTGCCCTTAACAACCTCTCCTCGATCAACGCACAATCTCCGTAGATCCGTCCGTCAGATTTGCGAACGGATCGCGCCAGTGCGATCAGCACAACGGAGAGAACAAAGCTACGATTTTGGTTCGCCTCGATCGATTACAGATTTACGACGGAATCCGCTTTCTCTCGAAAGGGCCAAAATGACGCATAATACATATAAAACATGTATTTTCAGATTTTCTCAAAATCCGTGCGTCAAACCCAAAATCCGTCAGTGCCACTAGTCCCAGAATAGCTGAAACGTTCGAAACGAGCTATTGGACTGCTATGAACAGAGTCCGATACGAGCCAGAAGTCAACTTCGCACCGTGACTTCTCCGGAAAAACCGAGTTACTATTCACTTAAGTTAAACTTGGAAATCGCGTAGAATCTCCGTTTTAACTCGATTTCGCCCGAAACTTGACGAGTGCTTTTGTAATTAAATTACATACAAAAACATCGTCAACTAAGAGTTTAACTACACTGCAAAAATCTCAGTCCTTACAAGCAAGTAGCTATGTTTATGTTTTCGATACTTCCTTATGCAATCTGATTGTGTTAGGTTCCTGTTTGGAACCTCTTGTAATTGTATTGATTGCGACGTCTTGGACGTACAGGAAAAATTCTGTCCGTTCGGCGGTCTGTCGGCGTGCCCGAAATTGACCAAATAGGCGTACTTGGGGCGTGACATATTACTCTTCATCAGTAGAAATAGAAAATTAATCAACGGGAGAGAAACGTAATTATTTATGACAAAAAAAAAGAAATAAGTAGTCTCACAAATTAGTAGAGAACAATATATTTAAGCATGTATTTTGCGTGTTTAAAATATTATCTTGCAATCTATAAAAATAAGTATGGATTGCAAAATAATAGAAAATTATGAGAGCTTTCTAGAAGTAGCACCTAGAGTTAAAAAAAAATCGCCACATATAAGAGGAGGCCCGCCAGGCAATCGCTTTTGAATTAGCCCCTTCACTCAAACTTGGAATGTTTGTGTTAAAATCCTATGTATATAAATAAATCATATATAAAATGTAAACTGATTAAACTTTCTCTAAGATGAGATCAAAGAGTTAAGTCAACAAAAAAAAAAAAAACCAAAAATTATATCACAACAGCATAAAAAGTAAAAAACAAACGAATATAAAAAAACCACCAAATGTAGGTGTAATTAAAAAAAAAAAAAAGACAAAGGAGACTATCAGCATAATCCACATATCCGGTCAATAAATTTTCAGCAAAAACGGAAAGTAATTTTTACAACAAAAGCTTTTGTTCTTCTACCGTAGAGCAAATCATGGAAAACATGGTATAAGCAAAATTGTTCTTTCTTTCTTTTCCTTGGGTATATTTTTTAAAAGAACAAAAATGGCGTAAGCTCAACAAAAATTAAGGAGACGTGAAATACATATGCATAACAAAATAATATAAAATTTTATGCAACAATAAAGAAACAAACTAGCCAATAGTTTGGCTCGCATTCCACTATCGATAAAGAAACCCAAACTGTAACTACTTGGTCATGAAATGCAACATACTAACAAAGAAAGAAAGCAAACTATTTAACATCAAAATATAAAAAATATTATTTTTCTAATAGTTTAAGCTTTTAGACAATAATGATTATTTCGCATTATTTGACATGGTATCAGAGTAGAAAATCCTGAGTTCGAATCCCACCAGACTTATACTGTTATTTAATTTCTTCTCATTTAATTAAGCCTACATCTTGGGCCCATAAAATATATTGAGTCCAAATGTTGGGGGCGGGAGGGTGTTGACAATAAAAAAAATATAAAAATATCGTTATATAATATCTAAAGCTTTGAGAGAATAAAAATATAAAATTTTCTTGCTCTAAACGATAGAAAATAAAAGTAAAATGACTACTTCTCAGACCACACACTGCATTCTTCTTGTAAATGAATCCTTTTTACATCATAATTAACTTATCTAGCAAGAGAACCAGCGAAAGAAAACATCTATTTGGAGCAAAAATGGATTACTTCAAGCCTTTAGATGGACACTTAATAACAGCTAGAAGAGAAGCGAGAAATCGTCACCATAATTCGTTAAGCAATCTATTTAATCCATTAATGTATTAATCCCTAAAATTGTAATAACCGACATTTTTATCTTAATAAAGAAACCCTTTTTCTTGACGATGTTATTGTGTGTAATTAAATTACAAGATCACTCGTCAAATTTCAGGACAAAACGAGCTAAAACAAAAAAGTTACGCGATCCGGAAATTCGACTTAAGTGAATAGTAACTCCGAATTTCCGGCGAGCCGCGGAGTAGAGAATGGCCCAGAAGTGTACCGAACTCCGATTATAGCACTTCAATAGCTCGTTTCGAACGGCTCGACTATTCTGGAACCAATGCCACTGACGGAATTGGATTCTGATGCACGGTTGTCGAGAAAAAGGGATTTGAACGGTTATACATATATAAAGTTATAATTGGAAATAATGGAGAAAGAAAGAGGGACCGCTTTGTCGCGAATCGGAGATCAAATCGGACGATGTAAGATGCTAGATTCAATTTCTCCGACGTGCTGAACGCGCTGGCGTGATCCGATCGGAAATCCGACGGACGGATCTTCGGGAATTGCAAGATGATCGCAGAGGGGTAAAAGTGGCAAAGTGGCGAATCGCGAAAAGGCCCTATATTTTATGCGCTGAAATGCGCGAATTCGAATGTAGAAGGGCTTATGCGCGTAATTTATCTATTTGGCGGGGACTAGGAATGAAATAGGGTAAAGTGGAGGGCTAAAACGCAAAGTGGCATTTGTGTATAAAAGTGTTGTGTTAGGGTTTCATGGGAGAAACCCTAACCCTATCCTATCTTTTCACCTCCCAGCCACCCTAACCGCCTCTGCCCATCTCCTGCCACCCCGAGCGCGCACCCCGGCCGCCGTTGAAACCCACGGCCATTCTTCTTCCTCCCCTCGGCCACATTTTCCTCCACCTTGGCCGAGAAGCAACAGGAAAGGCCAGGAACCCTCTGGATCTCCTTCCCTCGCAAGGAGCGATCGCCGCGCACCTCCCCGGCCGGCCCGTCGCCCGAGCGCCGCCGGAGTCGCCTCCGCTCACTGCGGCAGCCCGCCACCTACGCGGACCCGAGGCTAGGTCTAGCGCGCGACCGCACCGCCCCTCGGCCGCGCCGCCTCCGATCGGCCCCGGCAACCTCCGGAGCCGAGGCTCGCCGTCCGGTCACCCCCGGCCGCCGGCCGCCGCCGCGACCACGGCCGCGGACTCGGTGCGGGCGAGCTTGGGCCAACTCCTCCACCGCGCGCCGTCGTCGCCTTCTAACGTGAGCACCACCTTCACCGCGACCTCCTCCGCCGGATCGGCCCCGGCCGGCCTCCCCGGCCGCCGGATCGCCGCCGGGAAGCCCTAACCCGAGGGCTAGTTAAAGGCTTGGATCTCCTCCGCCGCGCCTCCGGCCACCTCGCCGCGCCGGCTACCGTGTCGTGGACCTCCCCGACCGGACGCACCCTCACCGGCCGGACCGACCGCCGCCGAGCCGCCGGCGGCGAGCCCTAGCTCCCTCGGGTCAGGTGAGCAGTATTTTAGTAAACAGCATCCTAGTCTAGGGTTTGTGCACGATTCTCGAGGCTACAGTAGGTCTTTTTGGCCTCGTGAGGTGAGCACGGTCATCGCCTTTTCGTGCTGAACGCGATGCTCACCTCCGCTTAGGCATTTGATGCCTCGATTAGCGGGAAAAGTGTACTTTACGCGCTGTGCGCAGTGTTTACAGAACTTCGCGTCGCTCATGCGAGTTCTACAGTGACCGAATGTGCTCCGAAAGGTGAGCACGGTCTCCGGCACGCTGAAACCTTCCAGCGACTACGATGGCTCGATTTATTGAGCATCGGTTTGCGTGCACGGCCCATAATAGCCCTAAAATCACATGAAATAATGCGATTTCATGATTGTTAGGGGCTTTTATGCAATTGTAAAATTATGTAGCTGCTGTTGGCAGTATGTACGTGCTGTGGGTACCTCTTGGACTGATCGTCCAAGGTCCCAAGCCTTTACGGAAATCGAAAGGCGATTTCCGGAACGTTTTTCGGCGAAAATCCGCCGACGGAAACGTGTTTACTGTTCGGATTTCTTCCGACAACTCTTAGTGGTTATTTACGGTGTCGCCGAGCCTTGTTGGCTGGTCACCCGTGTCGTTTCGAAGGTTCGGGAACGACGGGTGAGCGACAGTGGAGTTCCGGTACAGTTTTCGGGACTTCCGGGTATTTCGGCAATCGGTTTTGGGAAACTGATTCCCGTGGGTTCTTTAGTGGAGCTTTGGGAGTAGTAGTACTTGTGTTGGTGGGTTATATGCTAACCCGGTGGACCCTCTCGTAGGTCCAGTTGCTTCGCTTCCACAGTCGACAGATCTTCTACAGTTGTACAGGTGGGTATCTCGACTCGCCGTCCGTTCAGTGGTGCACGCTGGTGACGTTCCTTCCACCTTACTGTTTATATTATTATCGTAGATATATCGTGCATCTTTACAGTTTTACTCTACTCAGTGTTTCCATGCTTAGTACCATGTGTAGGAGTAGAGTAGTTTGCTTCTTGTCAGCCTATGACATCAGTGACCTGTTCGGTCAGTCTACTTCAGTATACTCAGTGACCTTGTTGTTCAGTTGGTCAGTTGACGACCTTTACGGTCAGTGCGCCCTTAGAGGCAGTATTATCGGCCGGTTGCCGACGTTTGGCTATTGAGCATATCAGCATCGATCGCCCGAGACACACACGCATTTCACGAACACCAGCGGTCTAATCCACTGCAAGAGGGTGTTCTTTTCCAGAAAAGTGGTTGGACATACCAACCCGTGAGCCCAGCGGTCAGTACTGGGTTGTACACAGGTAGAGTGACAGTAGGCATAGGCCTGAGGTCTGCGGACCAATAGGGCAGTTTCCAGATTGGGTGTTTTTGTACTTTCGTACCGTTGACGCATACTTACAGTAGCTGTTGTTTCATATCTGTATATCTCTCCATTTACTTGTTTATCATAGCTACTGTACTACTATCTTCTCCACTTGTGTTTATCTCCGCGAGGTATCCACTGGGAGGGGGAGACATGTTTACATGTTCTCACCCCTCGCCTTCTCTTTCAGGTGACGTTGCAGGAGTTAGTGGGACTGCTGGTGAGGAGCGGGTCTAGTTCGCGATTTAGCTCCGTCCCTTCGTTGGTTATTTCTTACCTTATCCTTTGCATGACTTAGACTTCTATTATGGTTCAGTTCAGTACCTTCTTTTGGATTTGAGATGTCTAGTTGCTTTATGTTGTAATAAAAGAATATGGTTTTTATGTGATCAAAATGGTTTTCTACCCCTCGTGGTAGTGCGTTTTTAAAAGAATAGGTTTCCTTGTGGGAAACAGATTTCAAGGGTTTTTTTACATTTCATATCATCCTATACATCTCTTCGTTGTGTACCTGTGTGAATGGTGGAATGAATGTTATCATCTGTGTTATATTCATATAGTTGTGGTTGTTTCCTGATAGTTTACTACACTCTGTACATGTGCGACGCCGTGCAAATACAGGGGAGACTACTGTCGTTTGTACAGTGGACTCCCTGTATTTGTGGCGGATCTGGCATACCTTGGGGTCAGGTTTTCAAAAAAAAAATTTCGCTGTAATTTTCACTTAATAACCCCGGGGCGTGACAAAAATGGATGATGATGGCTTCATTACTATTGCATATTTAACAAATAAAAGAGAAAAAGGCGTGAGCAAATCGGAGGTAGTCAGCAACAAATTTACATGCATGCATGTAAACAGCATCATTAAACAAAATACCTTAAACAATAAAATAATAATACATCTGACTTGAAATAAAAATATGCATGCATAGAGTTCACTTATGTATTTACTAATAACATCACTTAAGCATGTGGTCATATGTAGTTTCTTGATATAAGGAAGCCAACAAACCTTGCTCAAGCAAAATCCACTTTTTCAATGACCACAATACCCAAACTTTCTAAACTTAATTAGTCAAGTGACCTACTTTATCAGCTAATTATTTTCTTAATTATACTGAAATAAATCTTTAGACTATTTTTGAATTTGCAATTTTGCACAATAAATACAATTCTATAGATTTGAATAGGAAAAAGGCTATATACCAATAAGAGACCATCAAGTCAAATGATAAAATAAGTCAAACCCAAGAATTTTAAAGTTTCATGTAAAATAATTTCAAAATCATAATTTGTCTTTCTATTGAAAGCGGTTGTATTAAACAAAAAAAGATGAATCTCAGCATGTAAAATTTGAATTAATATTAAATCATACTTATAAAAACTAACACACAAAATATTACCCACATAGAATAAGTCCTCTAGAAGTTTTATCTCTTAGCATTCTTTCTTTACAATGATTGATTGAGTTTTCTATTCAAAACAAAGTATAATAGATCACTCGTAAAAGGCACTTAAATTAAACAAATTCACTATGATATCAAATAGGTAAAGATCAAATCCTAGATCGATATAAAGTAAATATTCGGGATTTAAAAACAAAGAAAAGAAAATTATGATTAGGGTTTTCCGTTTCCAATACTTACCTCCTCGATTCTTATATTATCATGGTCAAATTAGCTTCTGCTATCGAAAAAGTTGTTAGATTAACTGCTTCTTCCAAAAGTCCGAAGAGATCGATGTAGAAAGAAACCCTAGAAGCGAATCGAGACTAAGGATGGAGATAGAGCTCTGGCAACATCGAAAACAGAAAACAGTATAAGAAACGATGAGACAGAGAAGAGAAGGCATAGGGGCAAGGGGGATGGAGCATGTCACGCCCCGTGCCCACTAATTCGGTCGGATTCGGGCGCGTCGACGGGCCGCCGAACGGACAGAGCTTCCCCTGTACGTCCAAGGCGTCGTAATCAACACAATTACAAGAAGGTTCCAAACAGGAACAGATATCACAATCAGATTGCATAAGGAAGTATCAAAAACATAAATGCAGCTACTAGCTATTACAACATTCATCCTAGTTTACATTTACTTATGGAATCTGATTGTAATATCTGTTCCTGTTTGGAACCTTCTTGTAATTGTGTTGATTGCGACGCCTTGGACGTACAGGGGAAATTCTGTCCGTTCGGCGTGTCACGCCCCGGGATTATTAAGTAAGTGAAAATTACAGCGGAATTTTTTTTTTTGAAAAACCTGACCCCATGGTATGCCAGATCCGCCACAAATACAGAAAGTCCACTGTACAAACGGATAGAGTCTCCCCTGTATTTGCACGGCGTCGCACATGTACAGAGTGTAGTAAACTACCAGGAAACAACCACAATACAATGAACTTATAACAATTAACAGTTATAGCTATTCATTCAACCATTCACCACAGGTTCACAACTAAGAGATGTAGAAGCTGATAAACATAGTAAGAAAGCCTTTTGAAAACTGTTTCCCACACGGAAACCCTTTCTTTTACAAACACGCTACCTTGAGGGGTAGAAAACCGTTTTATCACATAAAACCCATATTCTTTGTTACATTATAAAACATCTCATATTCAAAGTAAATACTGAACTGAACCATAAAATACAGTCTAAGTCATAAAATAGGAAGGGTAAAGGAATAACCGACGAAGGGACGGAGCTATGTCGCGAACTAGACTCGCTCCTCACCAGCTGTCCCACTATGACCTGCAACGTCACCTGAAGAAGAAGGCGAGGGGTGAGAACATGTAAACATGTCTCCCCCTCCCAGTGGATACCTCGCGGAGATAGACACAAGAGGAGATAATAGTAGTACAGTAGCTATGATAAACAAGTAAATGGAGAGAGATATATAGATATGAAACAACAGCTACTGTAAGTATGCGTCAACGGTACGAAAGTACAAAAATACCCAATCTGTAAACTGCCATATTGGTCCGCAGACCCCAAGCCTATGCCCACTGTCACTCTACCTGTGTACAACCCAGTACTGACCGCTGGGCCCACAGGCTGCATATAACCCACTCTAGGGCTCACGGGTTGGCAAGTCAAATGACCAGTCCCAAACCACTTTTCCGAAAAAGAACACCCTCTTGCGGTGGCCAGACCGCTGGTGTTCGTGAAATGCGTGTGTCTCGGGCGATCGATGCTGATATGCTCAATAGCCAAACGTCGGCAACCAGCCGACAATCCTGCCTCTCAGGCGTACTGACCGTATAGGTCGTCAAACTGTAAGAAAGTACCAGAATCGACCAATCAGGTCAACTAGGATGGAACAACTCAACATCCTCTCAACTGTATGCGAGTACTACTCAAGGAAACACAAGAACTGACCACTCAGGTCAACTAGGATGGAACAACTCAACATCCTCTCAACTGTATGCAAGTACTACTGAAGGAAACACAAGAACTGACCACTCAGGTCAATTAGGATGGAACAACTCAACATCCTCTCAACTGTATGCAAGTACTACTGAAGGAAACACGAGAACTGACCAACCGAACAACAAGGTTACTGAGTATACTGAAGTAAACTGACCGAACAGGTCACAGATGTCATAGGCTGACAAGAAGTAATCTACTCTACTCCTACACATGATACTAAACATGGAAACACTGAGTAGAGTAATACTGTAACACAAAGGTGCAGGCTCAATAGATATATCTATGATAAACGATAAGCAGTAAGGGTGGAAGGAACGTCACCAGCGTGTACCACTGTACCGACGTCGGATCGAAGTACCCACCGTTTCGCGTACGTCTCCTTGCAAAGAGTGTCAACCGGACCTAAGGAAGGTCCACTGGGTTAGCGTCTAACCCACCACTAATAAACACTGACACCACATCCCACAAACTAATCCCACGGAGATTGGTTTTCCGAAACCAATTACAGTAACTCGCCGGAAATCTCGAAAACCGCACCGGGACTCCGCCGGGACCCACGAACTGTCCCGAAGTGCACCGACTCGTGTCACGAGTCACCCGCTGCCACAAAACACTCCAATTTAGATGTTTTGGGAGCAAACACAAGATAACACTACTATACAATTATCGTCGGATAATTGTACGAATACGGGTTCCCGGAAGTGTCTATTTCGACACCGGAACCAACCGTCGCTCACCCGTCATTCCTGAACTTTCGAAATGACGCGAGTGACCAGCCAACAAGGCTTTGCGACAACGCAAAAGCTCACGGAGCACCGTCGGAATAATTTCGAACTGAAAACGCGTTCCGTCGGCGGATTTCGCCGCAAAACGCACCGGAAATCAATTTCCGGTTTCCACGAGGGCTTAGGACCTTGGACAATCAGTCCAAAGGCTATCCACTGCCAACGCGTGCTGCCAACAGGAGCAAGAAGGCGTACAATTGCATAAAAACCCTTCTCGTTACACGAAATCGCATTATTTCATGCGATTTCGGGGGTTTTATGGACCGACAGAGTAAACCGAAGGTCAAACAGACCAACCAAGACGCTTGCTGAAAGGTTTCGGCGTGTCGGAGACCGTGCTCACCTTTCGGAGCAATTTCGGACACTGTAGAGAGCGCAGGAGCGACCCGAACATCTGAAAACTGCGCGCACTCAGGGAAAAACGCACTGAACAGAACTAACTGGATACTGTTGATCCAAAGTAAGGTGACCACTATGATCGGCACTGAACAACAATCACCGTGCTAACCTCCAGAGGCATCAGGACAGCCTCGGATCGACAGATAAGTGCACGCAAACCCGTAACAACAGCCAAACAGGCTCTACCGGGTCCACACCGCCAAAACAGCAGATCAAGACCTTCCCGACAGAAAATAAGGTGAGCACGGTGATCAGCGATGAGTCGCGATCATCGTGCTCCCTTCCGCAAGGATTGGGGAGGCCCGGGTTGCTTGGAACAGCCAACCGCCAAAGAATGGCCCTACTTCGGGCCTGGCCGGAGCAAGCTTGCTCCGGCCGGCTTCCGGCGGCACGGCGGCGTGCCCGTGGGTCAGAGATGGGTGCGGGGGAAAGGATTAGCATGATGCTCACCTCAGATGTCGACGGGGAGCGGCGGTAGCGGCGGGCAATGATGCCCTAGCCGCGCGGCTAAGACGAAGCTCGGTTCGATTTCGGCCAGCAGAAGAGCATCGGCGGCGGGGCTGCCGGCGGTGATCGTGCGCGGCCGACTAGGAGGCGGCGCTCACGCCGATCGGCGACGGGAGGCGGCGCGGCGGTCTTTGGAGCACCCCGAGCCCGCATGGGCTCGGCTCGAGCACGAGGAGCGGCGGCGGCCACGGCGACGGCGGGGATGGCGAGCGGTGGGTCACCGGGGACCCACGAGGGCGGTGCGGCCGGTAGGGGAACGGTGGCGGCTCACGGAGGCGCAGCCAAGCCCGGTTCGGCTCGCTCAAGATACGGGCGGCCGCAGCGGCTCGAGCGGTGGCTGCGACGCGCGACGGTGGCGAGGCCGGCAAGGCGACGGCGGTGACCTCCCGGATGTCGGCGGCGACGGTTAGAGGTGCCGGGAGGTGCGCGACCAAGCATCGGCCTCCCAGTGGCTCGGCGAGATCATGGCCGCGGGCGCTCCCCGAGCACGCGCGCGGCGCCGGTCGACGGTCGAGTCGAGTGCGGCGGTGCGTAGAGCCCGGGGAAGGTGATGAAGTCGATCCGAGAGCGGCGGCGGCGCGAGGAGGAGAGGAACTTGCGGCCTCGGCCTGATCAGCCCAGTTTGGCCGTTGCTTGTCAAAGCGACGGCAGCGGCGCTCGGGGTGGCAGTGGCCGGCGGGGGAGTCTCCGACGAAGTCGGGGCGACGCCGGCAAGGTGCAGGAGGCAATACATCCTCGGTCGGGGCTCAACCCAAGCGAAAGAAAGAGAGGAAGAGTTGGAGAGGAATGGAGAGGAGGCGGGCTCAAGCTTTCCGTGGCGGAGCACCAGACGGCGGCCAGGGTGCACGGATGGGTTGAGCAGGGACCATCAGAAGT
Organism: Aechmea fasciata; assembly: GCA_025177825.1. NCBI lineage: Eukaryota > Viridiplantae > Streptophyta > Magnoliopsida > Poales > Bromeliaceae > Aechmea > Aechmea fasciata. The sequence continues at coordinate 8,271,984 of CM045944.1, read as the reverse complement.
CGGCTAGGGTTAGGTTAGCTACAGGGAAAACCAAAAGTTAGGGTTTCCTCATGAAACCCTAGTGCACCTTATATATATACACATATACATTTGCAAATCAGTCCTCCCGCACTTAATATTTTCATTCCAGTCCCTGCTTACGCGTGTAATTTGCACGTATGCACCTCCACGTCCGATCCCGCGCGATTCGGTACATAAAATATAAGCACTTTTCCCAATATACTGATCCGCCAATATCGACCCCTCCTCGATCAACTCGCATTATTCGCAGATCCGTTCATCGGATTTACGAACGGATCGCACTAGTACGATCAGCACGTCGAAGACATCAAACCCGCGATTTTGGTTTGCCTCGATCGGTCACGGATTCACGAAGAAATACTCTCGATCTCCAAGTATCTAATCTTGCCAATATTGACCCCTTTGCGATCGTCTTGCAATACCCGGCGATCCGCTCGTCGGATTTGCAAACGGACTGTGCCATCGCGTTCAGCACATCGAGGGCATCGAAACTACTATTTTGTTTCGCTCGATTTGATCTCTGTTTCGCGACGAACCCATCTCTCCATCTTTCCCTTAATAAACCAACTTATAAACATATACATTTATATATGTAAATTCGTTCGGGACCCTTTCCTCGACAACCGTGCATCAGAATCTGATTCTGACAGTGCCAACGGTTCCAAAATAACAGAGCCGTTCGAAACGAGCTATTGGAAGCCCATATTCGGAGTTCGGTACGCACCGGGACCCCTCTCTACTTCCCAGATCAACGAAATGCCGGAGTTACTATTCACTTTAAGTCAAACTTCCGGGTCGCGTAACTTTTCCGTTTTAGCTCGGTTTCGCCTGAAATTTGACGTGTCCTCTTGTAATTCATTTACGCACGATAACGTTTAAAATCGAAAGTCAAATTCTCTCCAGATAAAAAGCCGGTTTATTACACGGCGGCCCGTCGACGTGCCCGAATCCAACCGAATTGGCGGGCACGGGACGTGACAGGTAAGATGGTATCAGAGCATAAAGTAGTGAATGGGACAATGGCTTAGGTGAACCTAGGAGGCCCTAGGATAGTGAAACCTTAGAGGTTAAGACTCGTGAGAGTTAAAATGCACATTCGATGGCGTGTGCCTTTGGATAATTCCGAAGAGCAAAAGGCCACTCCGAAGCTGAAAAGTGCATTGGAACCCCGAATTGGCGGGCACGGGGCGTGACAGAGCATGAGGAGGCGGAGGGATGTACAATTAAAAAGAGAAGAACACAAAGCTATTGTTGTTTTAGCTTGCTTTTAATGATGCCCCTTTTTTACTCTGTTAACCTGCAAAATATTATAAATTAGTTCGCGTCGGAAAGTTTAAATATAAACAGTTTAAGTTTTCAAAGAAAATTATCTCTGTTATTTGTTTCTAAATCATCAAAATCGAATTTACAAACTAAGTTTATAGAAAACAGGTCTGTTAAATTTACATTACCGCGACCGCTATAAGCATTCGGCGAGTGACGTTCATGGGGATGCTTATTGGGTGGCGGCAGTCAGCAAGACTCTGCAATTTTCTAGTGAACCCCACTGCGGCGATGGTGTCATTATAATAGGGGAGTCGAGGAAGAAAAGAAAACTAACACAAAAAACATTACCTATATAGAATGAGTTCATATACTTTCTTCACGGTTCCGCCCACCCCTTGGGAGGGTCAGTCAATACCAAATTTGTGCCATATGCCCTTATGACGACCTTCCTCTCCATGCTCGTGTACGACGGCATGGAGATCACAATCTTGTGCCTTTTCAGAGGCGATGAATCCATTTGCTTTAACCTTCACTATCCTCGCTTCAGTATCAGTTGGCCTGCCATAGGAAAAAGATGGTCATTTTAGAATGGCTAAAATGATATTATAATTAGAAATGTTGGTTTATTCATCTTCACTCTTTGTTTTCTCTGGTATGCTGCCCTGGTCAGGGCATGAAGACCCGAAATTGAGAGCACAGAGGAATAACCTAATAGTTAACTATTACTTGATGATTTAATAGGTTACCTTTTCCTGAAGTATATAAGCGTGTGGAGCTCAACCGATGCTCGGCTTGCCATTTGGGCATTTCGGTGGCGATAATTTAAGTCTATAGTAAACATGAAGTTCAAATTCTAAACACACAAAAGATATTATATAAAACTCATTGGACAGAGCATTTTATTAATAGGCTTACTATCAGCAACGCTCGTAAGTTGTGGACCATCTTGAAAAACTGGTGGAAGCTTAGCAATGCCTAGAAAAAACAGCCACATTAGGTCATATATCTATGACTACCTTTATTGCTATTCTACTGTTTTTAAAACAGGACGAATATAATGACTTAAATCATTTAATCCGTGGATACTCTCATCCAGATAGTTTCAATAATTGTGGTAACATGAAAGCCCGCCAATGAAGTGGTTTGTATTTGCATCATCATGGATAAATTGGCTAACACATAAACATAATGCTATTTGCATCTCAAAATAATCATTAGTACAATAATGGTAATCCTTTTGAAGCCATATTAGGTGAGATAACAAAAAGAATAGGTTGATTGCAATCACAAAGGAGTATTGCAAAATCTGTGGTGTCGCCTTTCTGAAATTAGCCATTCAGAAAGACTAAGAGGAAAGATTCTCACTATGTTAAAGTAGCAATAACTAACCTGCATATCTACGAATAGGAGAAGTAAAATGAGTATAGAGAGGTGCTGCAAGCCCATAATGGTAAAATTCAGAAGGGCTTAAATCTCCGAACTCACCCATTCCTCTTTCTCAACGGGTTTTCTCAAATCACCCAATTTACGACAAAAAAGACAAAATTCTAAAAATAAAAAAAAAAACTCAAGCATAATCACTGTTAATGGAGGATTGAAACCCTAGCAACAAATCTAATACAAACCATAATAGAGAAATTTAATGTAAAAGACCCAAGTCTACAAATCTAATACAAACCATAATAGAGATATCTAATGCAAAAGACCCAAGTCTTGAAACCTTAATTGACTAAAACATATATTATAACATAAATCTAAATAACGAAGATAGAGAGAGAGAGAGAGGAATGGGCAAGGAGCAAAACCTTTAGAGTTTGGAGAAGAATTGGAGAGTCGCAGTATCCATTGAAGCCTCAAAAGCGTGGCATCGAAGGCGACGAAGGAGCCTAGTGTTTCGACACAGCACACAGGCTCCCTCCCCTCGCCTCTTCCACGACCTTCCCCTTGCCTCCCTCTTTTTCCTCTTCTCCTTCTCCACTCTCTCTCTTGGCCTTTTCACCCTCTTCGACGGCCTATGGTAGCGCCACGAAGGCGCAGGAGGTGAGGATGCAGAGGCGGAGATGGGGCGGCGAAGGCGAGAAATCTAGGATCACAATTTGGGCCGGCGGAGTGTGAGATGATGGTGAGGGCAACAATGAGGGCTACGAAGAGTCGGAGTTAAAAACGATGCCACCGTTTCGCGGTGCGGTGGACTCACACGCACCGTTTTGCTGTAGGGTCGATTCATATGTCTATTAATTAAGCATTAGGTAGATAATAAATGTAAGATGGGTCCCACATCTATAAGGTTTAAGTTAAGTAAAATTTGACATGTGGATTTCCCCACGGGGATTAATATAAGTTTATAGATTATGACTAGTAGTTGGTGACAACGCCCAACAATTCATTATAGAGACTTCTCAAATACACTTGATATTGAGAAGTGGAGTAAAATTCCTACTTTTATTATTGATAAGATGATTCAACTTGTTAATGTAATTAGTAATTTTTATAATTTTATTTTATTATTTTGTGTTGATCATAAATCTTTCATAATTACTATTTATCTAATTTGTCGCTTATTTTATTTTTTATTTTTTTTCATATGTTTATTTTTTTAAAAGGAGAAATTTGGTCTTCCAAATGAACTTCACACTCTTGGTGTGTAATAAACCGACTTTTTCTCAGAATGGAATTTGACCTTCGATTTTAAACGTTATTGTGCGTAATTATATTATAAGAGCACACGTCAAATTTCGGGCGAAACCGAGCTAAAACGGAAAAGTTACGCGACCCGGAAGTTCGACTTAAAGTGAATAGTAACTTCAGTTTTCCGGATGAGCCGGGAATAGAAGTTAGGTTCGGGTACGTGTCGGATTCTAAATATAAGCTTCCAATAGCTCGTTTCGAATGGCTCCGATATGTTGGAACTGTTGGCACCGACGGAATCGAATTCGATGCAACGTTGTCGAGAAAAAGGGTCCCGAACGATATTACATATATAAAGTATATATGTTAATAAGTTGGTTTATTACGAATTGATGGAGAGATGGGTTCGTCGCGAAACGGAGATCAAATCGAGCGAAACAAAATGCTACTTTCGATGTCCTCGACGTCGAACGCGATGGCGTGATCCGTTTGGAAATCAACGAACGGATCGATATTGCAAGTTGATCTCAAAGGGTCGATGTTGGCAAATCGGATAATCGGAGAGCGGACGGATTTCTGCGTGAATCCGTGACCGATCGAGGCGAACCAAAGTCGTGGGTTTGATGTCTTCGACGTGCTGATCACACTGGTGCGATCCGTTCGTAAATCGGACGGACGGATCAGCAGGAATTGCGAGTTGATCGAGAAGAGGTCAGAAATGGCAAGACGGTAATTTTGCAAAAAGTTCCAGTATTTTATGCACTGAATCGCATGGGATTGTACGTGGAGGTGCGTACGCGTAAATTACACATGCTGTGAGGGACTAGAATGAGAATATTGAGTTTAGGTGGACTTACTCGCATTTTTGCACTATATATATATATATATATATATATATATATATATATATATATATATATATATATATATATATATATATATATATAAACCCTAAACCCTAAAACCCTAAACCCTAAACCCTAAACCCTAAACCCTAAACCCTAAACCCTAAAACCCTAAACCCTATATATATATATATATATATATATATATATATATATATATATATATATATATATATATATAGTGGCTTTAGGGTTTGCCCACTTGGAAACCCTAACCCTAGCCTCTTTCATATCCAGCAGCGCCCCCTTGCCTCCCTCACCTCTCTGCCGACCCCGTGCTCCTTTCCCCGGCCTCCGGTGATCTCCCCGGCCGTGAAAAAACCATCCGAACCCTCTTCTTCATCCCCCGGCCATCATGCCTTAAGTTATCAAGATCCGAGGGCTTGGAGTGCATCTGACCCAAGCATTGAGTTCCCCTGATCAAAAGAAGTCGTGTGCTCACCTCTCCGGCCGCCGCCGCCGCGGCCATTGGAGCTCTCCGCGGCCAGCCAAAAACCCCCGGATCCGACACAGGTATTCTCGGCCGCCGTGCCGCCGCCGCCTTCCTCGGCCGCGGTGCACTCCTTGCACCTCCGGACCCCGTGCTCTCCGTCCGGCCATCCCCCGGCGCCGCCGGCCGCCGCGAGCCACCCCCGCGCCGCCTCGGTTTGGTGCACGAAGGAGGAGTACCTCCTACACCGCACCTTCCCTTGGCCCAAGAAGGAGCCCCGGCCTCCCGTGGTCCCCCGCGCCGGCCGGTTGCCGCCCGGCGATCCCCGGCCGCCGAGTGCGCCGCGCGCCTCCAAACCCGAGCGGAAGAAGAGGAACACGCGCCGCCACGCCTTCGCCGCCCTCCGCCGCCGGCCAACGACTTCCCCGGACCCGGTGCTCCTGTCGCGCCCCGAGCTCGCCAATTCGGTCGGATTCGGGCGCGCCGACAGACCGCCAAACGGACAGAGTTTCCCCTGTACGTTCAAGGCTTCACAATCAATACAATTACAAGGAGGTTCCAAGCAGGAACATATATTACAATCAGATTGCATAAGGAAGTATCATAAACATAAAACAGCTACTTGCTATTACAACCATTCGTCTCAATTTAGAATTTTACATTAACTTTAAACTTTAAACTTCCTAATACAATCTAGTTATTACAACTTTATTACAACATATCTTTTCACTTTCAAACCCCTAGTTAGCCGAGTGGGGTACTTCTATCTCTGGTCTCCGGTAGGGCGCTATCTACCGAGCTACGCCTTGCCTCGCGCCGCCTCGCGCCACTCACGTATGTACTCGTACCCCCAAAACCACAACACGGGGGTGAGAACTATTGTCCATAGTTCTCGTGGGTATGGTCACCCAAGAGAAAAGCTCGACCAATAGGTCCAAGGAGGCACTGCAGATATGTTAGTCCAAAAACATCTATAGATAGAATATAAGCAACTAACATAAAAACATGCCTCACAGTATGCGATATGCAATTACTACTTGACTCTTAGCTTTTCTTTACAATTTGGCACTTAGCCGTTTAATCTCTATTCTTTAGCTATTCTTTACTTTAGCCCTTTCATTCACTCATTAGCTATTTACAAGGTTTAGCTATTACATTCTTGCTATTCTTTACTCTTGGCACTTATGCTATTTAGCAAGTACTTCTAAGGTCCATTCTACCTCAGCTCACTATGCCACCCGACTCGGTCTTGAGTCAATCGCTTGCGGATAATCCGCACTCTGTCAGGCTCGAGGCGAAGGACGTCTCACATGCACCTCAGCCTTAAATCCTCTCGACTATACGTCTACTCACAGGGTAAGGACATCCATCGAACCCCGGACCACAAGTCGCTCAATGGACCTACGGGCGAGGAGAACCACACGTACCCGATGAGTCACTGCCAGGCGAGGAGAACCACACGTACCTGCAGTTGCCATTCACTTGCTCTGCTGCACTAGCAGCCGCTGCACTAGCAGCATTCATTCCTAGGGATTCCGGAATCCACTTTCACAACTCTAGGGTTGGTCTTACCCTATAGTATCGACCTATCTAGGTCCAAGCCTTTACTCAACCTAAGTTTAATACATTAGGTTTGTTGCCACTATGCACATAGCCTAGGGTCATTGACACTAAGTTCCATGTTCTTTACTACCTAGGTTCATTCGAACTAGGTTCAACGTCACTATATTCACAACCTAGGTTTACTTGACTTCTAGGTCATTGCCACTCATGATTCACCTAGGTTCATTAACACTAGGTTAGATGTCATTCTCCTAGGTCCACTCGACTCTAGGTTTGCTACAACTTATGTTCTTTACACTAAGTTTGATGCCACTCGATCTATATGTGTATTTAGTCCACGACTCACATTCTTTATTTAGCATTCATACACTTAACATTCTTATACATGGCATTCGTATACTTAATATTCATCTATATCATGTTCATCATGAAGTTATACAATCATCTAGCATGTACTCACTAGGCTAAGCATACATTCCTCTACTTAGCATTCTTATACTTAGCATTCTTGTACTTGGCATTCATATACTTAACATTCTTATGTTAACCATTCCATTTACATGCACATAATTATATCTAGCATGTAATCATTATGCTAAGCATGCATTTATTCATACATTTCATTTAGCATTTAGTTCATATACCAACTTAGCATGCATCTCATGTATTTGCAACTAGACTTTAGTTCATGCATTTATCTAGCATTTAACTCATGCATTCTCTTAGCATTTATACATGCATTTCTATACTTGCAACATATGTCAATTATATGCATCAACTTGAAACCATTACTCTTAGACATATTTAGGCGACCTAGTCGTTTCGGTAAACACAACCCACCTTTACTTAATACCAGAATGCGAGAAATCCACTTCCCGCACTTTTCCAAGAATCACGATCCACGCTCACGACAATTGAAGCCGAAAACGTCCTTTTGGCGATATCTTCGCGTAGGCTCGACGGATTGCCGAACCGACTTCGCCAACGTGTTTGCTTTGCCCTCAATTAGGTTTGTATGTAATCAATTCCAAGCTAGGACTTCAATCCTACAAAAGTGCATTATGGAGCTTAGGTTCTATTTAACCTATTCCTATACAATCTCATACATGGAGTAACATAAACCCCAATACTTAACAATCTTAAAACCAGGAATTACAGGTTACTTCACCTTAATTCCCCCACTGTCAAGGTGTACAATTAGTACACATGAAGCCTTTTCTAGGTTCTCTTTAGCACGACAAGTTCTAGAATTTAAGAACTTCAACAACTCAAGAACATAGGAGATTAACTTTATGCTATGCTCATTTTCTCCAAGTCTCACATACACCAGCCCAAATCCATTAATTTAGAGATTCATATCAATCTCTAAACTGAATTTGTAAATTAGCTCTCTTTAATTTCCAACTGCCAAAGCTCACACATGATGTTTACATGTACAGCTTTCTCTAGGTTTCACATAGCAATTTCAGTTTTAGAAACCTAAAATTCCATTGTCTACTCCTTTAGGTTAAATACTCTGAACCATAACCAGGAATATGTCTCTCCTACCTTAATTTTCATTCCCAACAATCCGAAATGTAGGGTCATCAAGGGTTCATCGTTAACCTTCAATTAGAGAACAATAGGATCATTATTATAGATCAAAACCCTCTTTGCATTAAAACCTTCAAACCTCCATAACTTCACAACGGCACGACGGATTGCCGAACCGACTTCGCCAACGTGTTTCTTTACTTAGCAATTAGGTTTATGAAGGGTCAAATTAAATCAAACCCATCTAATAGTAAAAATTGCATTTCTAACCCTAGGTTTTCACTATTGCAATTAATTTCCAAATTGATTCATGAATCATTCAATAATCACTTATCTAGCATCAATGGGTTCTACTAAATCCATTTCTAGAGCTTAAGATCAAAACCCTAGAGTTCTACCATTAAAGAGCATCAAAGCTTACCTCAAAAGCTTGATCCAATGGGGTAGAGAGAGAAGAAGATGATGAAAATCAACCTCCAAGCTTGCTTCTCCACCAAATCCATTATTTTTGGGAGAGGTTTAGAGAGAGAAAGTGAGGTCTTTCTCATTCTCCATGTATGTGTGTGTGAGGGTGTGTGTGCGTGTGTTGTGTGTGCATTCGGCTGAGAGAGAGGAGAAGAAGAAAAGGGCACAAAACCCCTTTTTACAATTTTGCCCCTCCACTTGCACTATTCACACACAACCTCCAGCTTAGCAGTTAGGTCCTTCCGAACGTCCGTTTGCGCTCAAATTTGACAGTCAGGCTCGATTTTACCTAACGAGTTTAGAAAAATCTCCAGCTTCCAGTTTCGACTCCGTTTGGTCACTGTAAACTGTACCGAATTGTAATCGTTATCAGATAACATTCGGAATTTATTTCTCATCTTCTGGTTGTCAGAATGGCACGGAACTTTAAATCTAGCCTTGTAAAAATAATCCTGACATACCCCTCAGTTTTCATAATTTTCTCGATTAATCGTACATTTTCTCGCTAATTTATCCGGTTTCTCACAGAAAATTCTAAATCTTCCGTTTTCATTCCGATTTCAGTACAGGTCCTTTCAGACTTATATTTTACTTCTCTAAATCCAATAAAAATAGTATCTCACACTATTTTTATTTATTTTTATTTTTATCTTTAAAATTCGGGTTGTTACATTCTCCACCCCTTAAAAAGAATTTCGTCCGCGAAATCCAAATCATGCCTCAATTCAGCTCCTTGAGCAATTGAGGTACCAATGTACTTTTCTTCTTCGGACTGGCTTTACACTCTTTGGAACCATCCAAAGGCCCGCTACGGGGGATACGAAATCAAACGTATACTCGTTTGCAAGACGCAGCACATAAAGTGCATTACGGTCTCCATAGGCCATAAGTCGAAACTGACCGACTCTATGCGCTCTAACACCACTTGCTACTCGGCACACAAGAAACTCTTCCTTGTATCCACCTTCCCTTCAGGGAATACATTTCGATTTCGACCACTGACATTACTTAGAAGCCATATCACTAGTGCACCGCTAAATCGTGAGCGCTCTAATTCCGGACTGACCTTTAGCTCTAACGTGAGATGGCCTATCTCGGCACATCCCAATTCCAATCCTTATCCTCAAACTCCACGTGGCTTGTCACCAGCTCAAGGTCTCACCTGGAGCAATTCATCTTCTGATGCCATATGCCACGGTCAACGTTAATTACTTTCGCAATGAGCTCGCACGAACGCTCTATCGAGCACCCGTATCACTACCGGACCCTAAGCACCTAGTGCGAGCCACCAGTCTCCACGAGTGATCCATGGCCCGCTTCACACTCAGCCAAGCTAAAGTGCTACTGCCAACTCACTCTCTCGGCTGAAACGAAACCGCACTCCACGAGTATCTGTACTCGCGCGCTCTATACGCCACTCTAGCGATTTACGCTAAGTTTCAACTTTGGGGCAGAGTTACGCCCCGCACACCGCTTACTAAGTAGCCTCTCTAACCTCACGAAGAGGTACGACCAGGCCCACGGCCAACTTGGCCCTATCACGAGTCTTACTCCTCGTCTTGGAAGCACTACTGGCAATTTGCTAGTGCCAATTCCATTCTATACCTGCTCCAGCAGGCATTACACCTAACGCATAGGCATGCCCGGGTACTTACCTACCCGCCCAATGGTTTTTACTATGCAATGCATATCTAGTAGTAATTGACCAATGTTCATGGCATGCAATGCACCAATTTATGATCATGCAAAAGCATAAGGTTGCTTAATTAACTCATACCTGCCCTGACGTCGTCAGCATCAGCAGGATCCACCACTCTGGTCGCGTGTCCTTGGCCTCTCGGCGCTCGCCGCGAACCCTCCGGTGGAATCATCCTCAACGGCCGCTCTCCAGACCATGCCGCAGGTGGCACACCTGCAGGCCGTCCCAGAGAGGAATAGACCGTTGCCACTGCCAAATCCCGGCTATCACCTTGCGGGCACTCATCCCGCATATGGCCTGGCTGCCCACAACGAAGGCATCTCCCCTCGCGCTGTACACATTGTCGTGCCCAATGAGAGCCGCCACAAATCACACAGCCTGGGGAGGGTCGGGTAGTGGACGACTTTGAGTGTCGCCCAGAACTCGGCTGACCACCCGAACCGCTCGATAGTGGCCTCACCCATCCCCGCGTCTGCTTATGGGATTCGCACTCTTCACGCACGAAAGCCTCGCCATACTCTACCAACAATGCTCGATCCAACACCTCTGCGAAGGTTGTGAGCTGGAGGATTTGCACCTTCTCATAAATATCTGGTCGAAGTCCACACAAGAACCAATCGGCCATATCCTTGTTATCCCGTACCACATCCGGGGCACAATTCACGATGCAGGAGAATTCCCGTTCGTACTCCCTCACAGAGCGGTCTCCTTGCCGGAGCTTCCTGAACCTGTCATGAAGCTTTCTCTTTTCACTGTCGGGAAAATAAGCAGAAAATACCAATCCCCGAAACTCTTCCCAAGTCGGGGGAGGAAGACTAGGCGATCGATGCTGTCGAATGCCCTTCCACCACGCCTTCGCTGATAATTTTAAACAGTGCACGGCTAGGTTCACCTTATCCCGTTCCACGGTATACAACTCCTCAAAGAGTGTCTCCATGGAGTCAATCCACATCTCCACGATCCATGGATCGAAATTCTCCCCATCGAAGATAGGTGGATCCAACTTCTTGAAGGCCATCAGGGCCGCCAAAGCTCGCTCCCGTTCTGCCTCCACCTCTGGACCAACTGCGGTCGGATCACCCGACCCGGGCGGAAACGCCTCCGCCGCAACTCCCGGCCGTCCATGACGAGCCTCAGCCGGTGCAGCCACCAGCTGATCTAACGTCTCTTGGAGTCGCTTCATTTGCTCCTCCTGGCACACGGCAGCCTCCTGCTGCCGCTGCACCAAGTCCGCTTGTTGCCTCACCACTCCCACGAGTGAGGCCAACTGATCACGAAGCTCAGTGTCTCCGCTCGCGTCGGTTTGCTCAGAGACACCACTTGTCCCCTCCGGCGCCGATCTGGACGAAGGTCGCCTACGCGGTGCCATCATCTCCTGAAACACGACAACTCGATTAGTTCTAGACCAACTTGGGTCGAACACGAGACCACTAATACCGGCTCAAAAGCCAATCAGGCGAAAGTCACGCGAGGGCGTTTATTCTCATCGTCCGGTTTCATGTTGTGCGCGCCCAACACGAACACCCTCGGTTGAGAACAAACTACACCTCAAGTCTACCTCTAATATCCGTCTTAGAGGTTACACATCACGACCAAATCCATACTACTTTCGCCACACACCACAAGTCCTCGTCTCTCACGAGCCTTAACCTCTAAGGTTTTGCTATCCTAAGGTCTCCTAGGTTCAACTAAACCATTGCCCCATTCACTACTTTATGCTCTGATACCATCCGATCTGTCACGCCCCGAGCCCGCCAATTCGGTCGGATTCGGGCGCGCCGACAGACCGCCAAACGGACAGAGTTTCCACTGTACGTTCAAGGCGTCGCAATCAATACAATTACAAGGAGGTTCCAAGCAGGAACAGATATTACAATCAGATTGCATAAGGAAGTATCATAAACATAAAACAGCTACTTGCTATTACAACCATTCGTCTCAATTTAGAATTTTACATTTACATTAACTTTAAACTTTAAACTTCGTAATACAATCAAGTTATTACAACTTTATTACAACATATCTTTCCACTTTCAAACCCCTAGTTAGCCGACTGGGGTACTTCTATCTCTGATCTCCTGGTAGGGCGCTATCTACTGAGCTACGCCCTTGCCTCGCGCCGTCGCGCCACTCCCGTATGTACCTGTACCCCCAAACCCACAATACGGGGGTGAGAACTATTGTCCATAGTTCTCGTGGGTACGGTCACCCAAGAGAAAAGCTCGACCAATAGGTCCAAGGAGGCACTGCAAATATGCTAGTCCAAAAACATCTATAGATAGAATATAAGCAACTAACATAAAAACATGCCTCACAGTATGCGATATGCAATTACTACTTGACTCTTAGCTTTTCTTTACAATTTGGCACTTAGCCGTTTAATCTCTATTCTTTAGCTATTCTTTACTTTAGCCCTTTCATTCACTCATTAGCTATTTACAAGGTTTAGCTATTACATTCTTGCTATTCTTCACTCTTGGCACTTATGCTATTTAGCAAGCACTTCTAAGGTCCATTCTACCTCAGCTCACTATGCCACCCGACTCGGTCTTGAGTCAATCGCTTGCGGATAATCCGCACTCTGTCAGGCTCGAGGCGAAGGACGTCTCACATGCACCTCAGCCTTAAATCCTCTCGATTATAGGTCTACTCACAGGGTGAGGACATCCATCGAACCCCGGACCACAAGTCGCTCAATGGACCTACGGGCGAGGAGAACCACACGTACCCGCGTCCCCAATCTCATACTCATACCGGGCGAGGAGAACCACACGTACCCGATGAGTCACTGCCAGGCGAGGAGAACCACACGTACTCAGCTTGCCATTCACTTGCTCTCGCACTAGCAGCCGCACTAGCAAGATTCATTCCTAGGGATTCCTAATCCATTTTCACGACTCTAGGGTTGGTCTTACCCTATAGTATCGACCTATCTAGGTCCAAGCCTTTACTCAACCTAAGTTTAATACATTAGGTTTGTTGCCACTATGCACATAGCCTAGGGTCATTGACACTAAGTTCCATGTTCTTTACTACCTAGGTTCATTCGAACTAGGTTCAACGTCACTATATTCACAACCTAGGTTTACTTGACTTCTAGGTCATTGCCACTCATGATTCACCTAGGTTCATTAACACTAGGTTAGATGTCATTCTCCTAGGTCCACTCGACTCTAGGTTTGCTACAACTTATGTTCTTTACACTAAGTTTGATGCCACTCGATCTATATGTGTATTTAGTCCACGACTCACATTCTTTATTTAGCATTCATACACTTAACATTCTTATACATGGCATTCGTATACTTAACATTCATCTATATCATGTTCATCATGAAGTTATACAATCATCTAGCATGTACTCACTAGGCTAAGCATACATTCCTCTACTTAGCATTCTTATACTTAGCATTCTTGTACTTGGCATTCATATACTTAACATTCTTATGTTAACCATTCCATTTACATGCACATAATTATATCTAGCATGTAATCATTATGCTAAGCATGCATTTATTCATACATTTCATTTAGCATTTAGTTCATATACCAACTTAGCATGCATCTCATGTATTTGCAACTAGACTTTAGTTCATGCATTTATCTAGCATTTAACTCATGCATTCTCTTAGCATTTATACATGCATTTCTATACTTGCAACATATGTCAATTATATGCATCAACTTGAAACCATTACTCTTAGACATATTTAGGCGACCTAGTCGCTTCGGTAAACACAACCCACCTTTACTTAATACCAGAATGCGAGAAATCCACTTCCTGCACTTTTCCAAGAATCACGATCCACGCTCACGACAATTGAAGCCGAAAACGTCCTTTTGGCGATATCTTCGCGTAGGCTCGACGGATTGCCGAACCGACTTCGCCAACGTGTTTGCTTTGCCCTCAATTAGGTTTGTATGTAATCAATTCCAAGCTAGGACTTCAATCCTACAAAAGTGCATTATGGAGCTTAGGTTCTATTTAACCTATTCCTATACAATCTCATACATGGAGTAACATAAACCCCAATACTTAACAATCTTAAAATCAGGAATTACAGGTTACTTCACCTTAATTCCCCAACTATCAAGGTGTACAATTAGTACACATGAAGCCTTTTCTAGGTTCTCTTTAGCACGACAAGTTCTAGAATTTAAGAACTTCAACAACTCAAGAACATAGGAGATTAACTTTATGCTATGCTCATTTTCTCCAAGTCTCACATACACCAGCCCAAATCCATTAATTTAGAGATTCACATCAATCTCTAAACTGAATTTGTAAATTAGCTCTCTTTAATTTCCAACTGCCAAAGCTCACACATGATGTTTACATGTACAGCTTTCTCTAGGTTTCACATAGCAATTTCAGTTTTAGAAACCTAAAATTCCATTGTCTACTCCTTTAGGTTAAATACTATGAACCATAACCAGGAATATGTCTCTCCTCCCTTAATTTTCATTCCCAACAATCCGAAATGTAGGGTCATCAAGGGTTCATCGTTAACCTTCAATTAGAGAACAATAGGATCATTATTATAGATCAAAACCCTCTTTACATTAAAACCTTCAAACCTCCATAACTTCACAACGGCACGACGACGGATTGCCGAACCGACTTCGCCAACGTGTTTCTTTACTTAGCAATTAGGTTTATGAAGGGTCAAATTAAATCAAACCCATCTAATAGTAAAAAATTACATTTCTAACCCTAGGTTTTCACTATTGCAATTAATCTCCAAATTGATTCATGAATCATGCAATAATCACTTATCTAGCATCAATGGGTTCTACTAAATCCATTTCTAGAGCTTAAGATCAAAACCCTAGAGTTCTACCATTAAAGAGCATCAAAGCTTACCTCAAAAGCTTGCTCCAATGGGGTAGAGAGAGAAGAAGATGATGAAAATCAACCTCCAAGCTTGCTTCTCCACCAAATCCATCATTTTTGGGAGAGGTTTAGAGAGAGAAAGTGAGGTCTTTCTCATTCTCCTTGTATGTGTGTGTGAGGGTGTGTGTGCGTGTGTTGTGTGTGCATTCGGCTGAGAGAGAGGAGAAGAAGAAAAGGGCACAAAATCCCTTTTTACAATTTTGCCCCTCCACTTGCACTATTCACACACAGCCTCCGGTTTAGCAGTTAGGTCCTTCCGAACGTTCGTTTGCGCTCAAATTTGACAGTCAGGCTCGATTTTATCTAACGAGTTTAGAAAAATCTCCAGCTTCCAGTTTCGACTTCGTTTGGTCACTGTAAACTGTACGGAATTGTAATCGTTATCAGATAACTTTCGGAATTTATTTCTCATCTTCTGGGTGTCAGAATGGCACGAAACTTTAAATCTAGCCTTGTAAAAATAATCCTGACATACCCCTCAGTTTTCATAATTTTCTGACACTGTGCATTTTCTGCTAATTTATCTGCCCGGTTTCTCACAGAAAATTCTAAATCTTCCGTTTTCATTCCGATTTCAGTACAGGTACTTTCAGGCTTATATTTTACTTCTCTAAATCCAATAAAAATAGTATCTCACACTATTTTTATTTATTTTTATTTTTATCTTTAAAATTCGGGTTGTTACAGCTCCCCTCCCCCGCCGGCGCGCACGCCCCCTGGCCGCCGGCGACTCAACCCTTGATCCCTCCTTGCCCGGTAAGCCTTGTTTAGTGTTCTGGTCACTGTTTAGGGTTTCGGATATCTTTTCTGGAGATCCGTTAGGGCTTTTTGATGTAAGAGGGTGAGCTCGGTCAACGACTTTTCGTGCCGATCGCGATGATCACCTCCGTTGTTAGTTTTGATGTCCTGGATTAACGGAAAATTAGTGTTTTACGCGCTGTGCGCGTTATTTCTCAGTTTTCGTGTCGCTTGTACGCTTCCCACAGCAGCCGGCTTCGCTCCGAAGGGTGAGCACGGTCTCCGGCACGCCAAAATCTATCAACGGGTGCCTTCATAGGGTTATTGGACCCCTGGTTAATTGTATGAAGCCATAAAAGCCCTGGAATCGCATGGAATAGTGCGATTTCGCGCGTCTTGATGGGTTTTTATGCAATTGTGACGTGTGGCCGCTGTGGACAGCGTGTGGGTGATGTGGATAACCTCTGGACTGATTGTCCAAGGTCCCAAGCCCTCGTGGAGATCAGAAAGTGATTCCCGGCGCGTTTCTCGACGAAATCCGCCGACGGAACGCTGGATTGGTTCGGAATTCTTCCGACGGTGCCTCGTGAGTCATTGTAGTGTCGCTGAGCCTTGTTGGCTGATCACCAGCGTCATTTCGAGGGTTTAGAAATGACGGGTGAGCGACGGTAGGTTCCGGTGTCGAAATAGACACTTCCGGAAACCCGTATCCGTACAATTATCCGGCGATAATTGTATTGTAGTGTTATCTTGTGTTTGCTGCCAAAACATCCAAATAGGAGTATTTTGTGGCAGCGGGTGACTCGTGACACGAGTCGGTGAGTTCCGGGACAGTTCGTGGGTCCCGGCGGAGTCTCGGTGCGGTTTACGGGACTTCCGGCGAGTTACGGTAATTGGTTTCGGAAAACCAATCTCCGTGGGATTAGTTTGCGGGATGTGGAGTCAGTGTTTATTAGTGGTGGGTTAGACACTAACCCAGTGGACCTTCCTTAGGTCCGGTTGACACTCTTTTACAGTCAGGAGACAGACGCGACAGTTGTACAAGTGGGTACCTCGACTCGACGTCCGTTCAGTGGTGCACGTTTGGTGATACATTTCTATCCCTTTACTTTGCTTTCATACCTGTTGAACCTTGCACCTTATTGTTGTTTTATTTCTCTACTCAGTTGTTTCCATGCTTAGTATCATGTGTAGGAGTAGAGTAGATCATCTATATCTGTGACCTAGTTGGTCGGTTCTCGTACTACATATTTGTGACACAGGTGGTCGGTTTCGATATCTCGTTTCCTTGAGTCGATTCTTTGACTACTGTCCTTGATGACCGTTGTGGTCGGTGTACCCTGAGGGGTTGGATTGTCGGCTAGTGGCTGACGGTAGTTCTAGATTCTGTGAATACACACTGTTGACCTATTCGCTTATTCTTTGTACATATATCCTAGTTGACCTGAGTTGTCAGTTCTTGTGTTCTCTTGAGTAGTGGTTGCATACAGTTGAGAGGATGTTGAGTTGTTCCATCCTAGTTGACCTGAGTGGTCAGTTCTTGCGTTCCCTTGAGCAGTTTTGCATACAGTTGAGAGGATGTTGAGTTGTTCCATCCTAGTTGACCTGAGTGGTCGGTTCTTGTACTCCCATACGGTCGATGACCTATACGGTCGGTGAGCCCCGAGGGCAGGATTGTCAGCTGGTTGCCGACGGTTGACCTTTGAGCATATGAGCATCGATCGCCCAACTCGTTCGCATTTCACGAACACCAACGGTCTGATCCACCGCGGCAGGTTGTTCTTTTCCGAAAAAGTGGTTGGGTGTGCCAACCCGTGAACCCATAGGCTACCTTGGGTTATATGCAGGTATAGAGTGGCAGTGGGCATTGCCTGAGGTCTGCGGACCAACACGGCGGTTTTTAGATTGGGTATATTTGGACTTCTTGTCCGGTTGACGCATATAGCTATAGTAGTGGTTGTTGCTTGTCTATCTTCAGTTATTTCTTTACAGTTGTCTTACTACTATAGCTTTGGTATCCTCATATGTTTCTAATTCTTCTTTACAGTAGCTGTTGTTTCATATCTATATATCTCTCTCGTTTACTTGTTTATCATAGCTACTGTATTACTATCATCTCTACTTGTGTTTATCTCCGTGAGGTATCCACTGGGAGGGGGAGACATGTTTACATGTTCTCACCCCTCGCCTTCTTTTTCAGGTGACGTTGCAGGTCGTAGTGGGGTAGCTGGTGAGGATCGCGTCTAGTTCGCGATAGAGCCTCCGACCCGGTTTGTACTATTTAGTATTTCCCTTTCTATTCCTGTTGTTATAGTTTAGTTGGTTATGGTTCAGTTGGTTTACTTTATTAGAATTCATATGGTTTTGAATGAAATAAAGATTTCGGGATCCTTGTAAAAGATAAAAAGTTTTCTACCCCTCGTGGTAGTGTTTTTAAAAGAAAACAGTTTTAAATGGTTTTTCAGTGGATTTATGTTAAATACATATGTGAATGAACCTGTAGTGAATGGTGTATGTGAATGTATAACTGTTGATTGTTATTATATTCAGTCGTTGTGGTTGTTTCCTGAATGTATTATAATACTCTGTACTTGTGCGATGCCGTGCAAATATAGAGGAGACTCTGTCCGTGTGTACAGTGGATTTCCTGTATTTGTGGCGGATCTGGCATACCTTGGGGTCGAGATTCAAGTCTCAGGTTTTCAAAAAAAAAGAAAAAAATTCCGCTGCGTTTTTACTTATAAAATGACCCCGGGGCGTGACATGGTGTCATTATACAATAATTTCGTGATCATTTCAATACATGGTATTATCGCTTATATAGATTTTACTATAAAAAGTATAAGACTAATGAGTAAATGCACACTCATTGTCCAAATGATATTGATCAAGAGGATTGGAATTGGTTTATTAATGGAATTGGTTTATTAACAATTGAAGTGATCCAAAGTTTAAGGTAATAAAAAGTTTTATAAATCTAAATATTATCACTTTTTTTTTTACATTCACTAGCTATTTTTTTAATTAATAGCGTGTTAGTGAGGCAAACAAAGCAAATAGAGCCAAACAAATTATAAATACTTGTGTAGGTACAATTTCTATTCACTACAACAAAATTATGATTTATCCACATTTATTTCGCAGTATTTATCTAAATTATGCTAATTAATATATTTAACGTCATTACTTGATAATTGCCGCTATATTTAATAATTTAACAACAATTTACTATTAATACTGCAAAATAGGATAAATTAGCAGCATAAATTAGTGAATACCGCTAAAGTTTTTAGTATTTTATAAAAAAATGACACTAAATATAACAAAGTAGCATTGCTTATTGTTAAATACTGTGATATTTACTCCATAATATTTATTTAAATCATACGAATTAATATATTTAACAACATTACTTGATAATTGCCGCTAGATTTATTAATTTAGCAGTAATTTACTATTAATGTTGCAAAATAGGATAAATTAGTAGCGTAAATTAGTGAACGCCGCTAAGGGGCCGTTTGGTTGGATGTAGTTGCAAAAACAGTGTAGTTCGAAGTACATGCAATTATAAATGGTGCAGTCATAATGTCACGCCCCGGGGTCTCTTTGTAGTTAAAAACACAGCGGAAATTTTTTTTTTTTTTGAAAACCTGACCCCCAGGGTATGCCGGATCCGCCACAAATACAGGGAGTCCACTATTTACACGGACAGAGTCTCTCCTGTATTTGCACGGCGTCGCACAAGTACAAGTAGATAACCAGGAAACAACCACTACACTGAACATACAAACATCTACATTTATATATTCATACACCATTCACCACAGGTTCTCATTTATGATTTAAACATAAAACCACATCTATCAGTTTAAACGTTTCCTACTCGAAAACTGATTTTGAAATACTAAGTATTGAAAATCAAAAGAAAATCTTTTTCTTTAAAACGTACTACCACGAGGGGTAGAAAACCTTTCCATTTTACAAAATTCAGAAATCCTTTTATTACATTCAAAACCACATGAATTCGAATAAAGTAAACCAACTGAACCATAAAGTGACAAAGCTATACCAACAGAAGTAAAGGATAGAAACTAAAACCAAATACACTGGGTCGGAAGTTCTATCGACCGCTACGAACGTATCTCCTGTCTCGTCTCAACTCTCACCGCTCACAATACCTGAAAAATGGTAGGGGTGGGGTGGGGTGGGGGGGGTGTGAGAACATGTAAACATATCTTCCCCTCCCAGTGGGTATTGCAAGCCGATGAAGGCGAGGAGTACTCACCGGATCAGGAAGAGATAAACAACAATATGGGTAAGTGAAATACCAGATACAGTAGCACAATAATACATGAACAAGATGTATAAGAACAACTATCGCTACTGTAAAGAATAACTGAATGTATACATGCAACAAAACTATAGTAGCAAGACAAGTGTAAAGAAAGAACTGAAGATGTACAAGCAACAACCGCTACTATAGCTATATGCGTCAACCGGACAAGAAGTCCAAATATACCCAATCTGAACCCGCCTTATTGGTTCGCAGATCTCAGGCCGTGCCCACTGCCACTCTACCTACATATTACCCAGCCCTGACCACTGGGCTCACGGGCTGGCACATCCAATCACTTTTCCGGAAAAGAACACCCTTTTACGGTGGCCAAACCGCTGGTGTTCGTGGAATGCGAACGAGTCGGGCGATCGATGCTCATATGCTCAAAGGTTAACCGTCGGCAACCAGCCGACAATCCCGCCCCTCAGGGCTCACCGACCTATACACCGTATAGGTCATCAACTGTATGGAAGCACAAGAACCGACCACTCAGGTCAACTAAGATGGAACCACTCAACATCCTCTCAACTGTATGCAAATACCGCTCAATAGGTCAACAAAAGTATAAATGCAAGAACTGACCAAAGGATCACCAAAGTGTATCAATATAATCTGGAACTACCATCAGTCACTAGCCGACAATCTTACCCCTCAGGGTACACCGACCTCAAAGGTCATCGCCGACAGAAGTCAAGGAACCAACATGAGATACAACGACCGACCAATCGGGTCACGAAAATAGATACAATGCACTGACCAACTAGGTCACCATCTCACGGATAGTCATGAAACTGCTCTACTCTAGACATGATACAGGATATGTAGAACAATCAAGTAGAGCTACAAGGAAATATAATATCATATACAGGTAAACTACTCTACTCCTACTGTCACGCCCCGGGTCATTTTAGAGTATAAAAACAGCGAAAATTTTTATTTTTTTTATAAACCTTGACCCCAAGGACATGTCAGACCTGCCACAAATATAGAGAGACCACTGTACACACGGACAGAGTCTCCCCTGTATTTGCACGGCATCGCACAAGTACACATAGAGTCTTTTACAATCATACAACCACAACAAAGTGTAAATGTAAGGAAATTAACTTACATCCATACACAATCACCATTCACCACAGGTTCATTCACATTTACTCATTCATAAAACCACCTCTATCATTTGAAATGTTTTCTACTCGGAAACTGATTTCGAAATGTTAAGTTATAAAATCGACGATAAAACCTTTTAAAAACTGTTTCGCACACGGAAACCTTTTCTTTCTCTAAAACGCTACCACGAGGGGTAGAAAACCGTTTTGTAACATAAATCCAAAACCATTATGAAAACCCAATATTACTTGATATCCCAAAGTATAAGTAGAGAACATGAACCATATATATGTCTAAGTCGTAAACAAAGTAAACAGAAGGGTAAAGGAATAACCGACAAAGCGGAGCTATGTCGCGAACTAGACTCGCTCCTCACCACCGTCCCACTAACCCCCGCAATGTCACCCGAAAGAAGGCGAGGGGTGAGAACATGTAAACATGTCTCCCTCCCGGTGGATACCTCGCGAGATAGACACAAGAGGAGATAATAGTAGTACAAAGAGCTATGATAAACAAGTAAATGGAGAGAGATATATAGATATGAAACAACAGCTACTGTAAGTATGTGTCAACAGGTATAGAAGCTCAAAAGTACCCAATCTTAACCAATGCTCTCTTGATCTGTACCACAGACCTCATGCAGAAGCCCTCTTGGTCAGTAGTACCGCAGACCTCAAGCCAATGCCCCCACTACTCTACCATGCATCCAACCCCAGCATAAAGCTCCCGGGCTCACGGGTCGAACCTCTGCAACCACTTTTTCGGAAAAGAACACCCCACTTGCGGTGGATCAGACCGCTGGTGTTCGTGACGTGCAACGAGTATCGGGCGATTAATGCAATTATGCTCAATTATTAACCATCGGCAACTAGCCGACAATCCTGCCCCCCAGGGCCCATCGACCACGTGGGTCGTCAAGTAACCAGAAGAACCAACCAGGTACCAAGTACTGAGTGTGACTGACCAAATAGGTCCCAAAGTATGCAAAGTAACTGACCAACTAGGTCCTGAGTAGAGAAAGAAAGAAACTGACCAACCAGGTCAACTAGGATGGAACAACTCAACATCCTCTCAACTGTATGCAAGTACTACTGAAGGAAACACAAGAACTGACCACTCAGGTCAACTAGGATGGAACAACTCAACATCCTCTCAACTGTATGCAAGTACTACTGAAGGAAACACAAGAACTGACCACTCAGGTCAACTAGGATGGAACAACTCAACATCCTCTCAACTGTATGCAAGTACTACTGAAGGAATCACGAGAACTGACCAACCGACCAACAAGATCACTGAGTACATCAAAGTAAACCGACCGAACAAAGCCGCGTATGTCATAGTCTGACAAGAAGTAATCTACTCTACTCCTACACATGATACTAAACATGAAAACACTGAGTAGAGTAATACTGTAACAAACAGGTGCAAGATATATCTAGGATAAATGATATAAACAGTAAGGGTGGAAGGAACGTCACCAGCGTGTACCACTGTACGGACATCGGATCGAAGTACCCACCTGTACAACTGTCGCGTCTGTCTCCTGAAGAAGAAGTATCAACTGGACCTAAGGAAGGTCCACCAGGTTAGTGTCTAACCCACAAATAATAAACACCGACCACATAACTCCACAATTAAACCCACGGGAATCGGTTTCCCAAAACCAATTGCCGCATCGAGCCTAAGTCCCGTAAACCTCACCGGACTCCGTCGGACCCACGAATCGTCCCGAACTCACCGACTCAAACCAAGAGTCACCCCGCCACCAAAACACTTATTTTAGTGTGATCAAAAGAAACACAAAACCACACGTCGAAACATTTATCGTCGGACAATCGTTTCGATCCGGGTTCCCAGAAGCGTCAATTTCGACACCGGGACCCACCGTCGCTCACCCGTCATTTCCGAACCTTCGAAATGACGTGAGCAACCAGCCAATAAGGCTCAGCGACTATTCCTGGGGTAACCAAACAATGCCGGAAGAGATCCGGACCAAAACCACGTTATTTCGGCAATTTCGCTAAATAACGCACCGTATTCGACTTCTCGATTTCCGCTAAAGCCTTCGGATCATGGACAATCAGTCCAGAGATCAAGCGTACCCAAACACACTACTCACAGCGGCCCCATGGTGCACAATTGCACATAAACCCCTCCAATTACATAAAATCCCAACATTTTATATAATTAAAAGGGATCAAACGACTTGTTCACGTAATCCGAGAGCTTAGGACCTTGGACGATCAGTTCACAGGTCATCCCTAACTTACACATGCTGCCCACAGCAGCCTCGAAGAGTACAATTGCACAAAAGCCCTCCCGGATACCCAAAATCGTACTATTTTATGTGATTTCGAGGTTTTTATGGTCCGACTACTCTAACCATAACTCATTTGGCCAAACCAATTCACTCGCTAATAGGTTTCGGTGTGCCGGAGACCGTGCTCACCCTTCGGAGCACTTTCGAACACTGCGGAGTGCGCGGGAGCAACCCGAAATTCAGCGAACTACGCGCACTGCATGAATAACATGCAAATTCTCACTAACCAGGGACTCTTTGACCCTAAATGAGGTGATCACTGTGATCGTCACTGACAGACGATCACCGTGCTCCCCTCCGGAGGCACCGAACGACCTCGGGTCTCGAACGGCGCGCAAGCGATAGCAGACCAAACGAGGCTCGAAAAAGGTCGACATTGCCAAAACAGCGGATCGGGGTCTCCCCGACCAAATTCAAGGTGAGCACGATGATCAGCCATGCGTCTAGATCATCGTGCTCCCTTCCGTTGGGATCGGGGAGGCCCGAGAAGGTCAGAACAACCAACTACCCAAAAATAGCCCTATATTTAAGCCTTGGCCGGAGCAACTAGCTCCGGCCGGCCTCCGGCGGCACGGAGGCGCGCACGGCGGCCCGAGACGGATGAGGGGGAGGCAAGGAGTCGGGGGCTCACCTCGATTGGCGGCGGAAA
Source organism: Aechmea fasciata (assembly GCA_025177825.1). Taxonomy (NCBI): domain Eukaryota; kingdom Viridiplantae; phylum Streptophyta; class Magnoliopsida; order Poales; family Bromeliaceae; genus Aechmea; species Aechmea fasciata. The sequence goes on along the minus strand of CM045944.1, from coordinate 8,247,424 downwards.
GCGGCGGTGGCCGCGGTGGAACGATGCCCTAGCTGCACGGCTAGGATGGAGCTCGGCTCGGTTTCGGCCTGGGAGCTCCGGCGGCGGGGCACCGACAGATCGAATGCGGCCGACCGTGGGGAGGCGGCGCGCGGGTCGGCCGTCGGCGGTAGGCGGCGGCGGCGGCGGCAGGTGCGGCTCGGCCCGCACGGCTCTGTGCGGCCGCGAGAGATGGCGCGGCGGTCGGCGGCCACGGGGAGGGTCGAGGCGACGGCGGCACGTCGCCGGAGGCCGAGGAAGGGCGACACGTCATGCTACGGTCGGTGGCGACGTGCGGTGGTCGAGATGACCGGTCTCGGCTCGCTCAAGGTCCGGGCGGCCGCGGAGGATGAGTGCGGCGGGCGGCGGCGTGCGAAGACGGCGGGGTTCTTGCGCCGGAGGACGCCGGGCTCAGGAGGCGGCTCGGCCGTCCCAAGGAGGTGGCGGCGTGCGGCTAGGGGCCAAGGCTTTCTCGGCGAGGTTCGGGAGTGCCGCGAGCTGCGACGGCGCGCTCGAGGGGCGGCGGCGGGAAGGCTCACGAGGTCGGAACGATGCGGCGACAAGCCTAGAGGCGAGCAACCTCGGCTGGCTCCAAACCTAGAGAAATGAGAGAGAGATGGAGAGAGAGGTAGAGAGAAACATGAAGATGGAGGAGGAAGCGGACCGGCTCGGCGTGGCCGGCGCTCAGTGGCGGGGCGCGCGCGGGAGTTCAGGGGAAGAGGGGGAGGCGGCTAGGGTTACGTTTGAGGGATAGGGAGGCCAAGGGATTAGGGTTCCATGGAGAACCCTAAGTTGCTATATGTATATACATAGCACAATTGCACGTAAGCCCACCAAACCTTAGTATTTACTACTGGGTCCCTCACAGCACGCGTAATTCATGCATACGCACCTCCACAAGCGATTTCACGTGATTCAGCACATAAAATACCGCGTGTTTTGCGAAATTACCATCTTGCCATTTCCGACCTCTCCTCGATCAGCTCGCAATTTTCGAAGATCCGTCCGTCCGATTTGTGAACGGATCGCACCAGTGCGATCAGCACGTCTAAGACATCAAACCCACCATTTTGGTTTGTCTCGATCGGTCACGGATTCGCGAAGAAATCCGTCCGCTCTCTGATTATCCGATTTGCCAACATCGACCCCTTTGCGATCATTTTGCAATATCTGGCGATCCGTCCGTCGGATTTGTAAACGGATCGCGCCATCGCGTTCAGCACGTCGAGGGCAACAAACCTATGATTTTGGTTCGCCTCGATTGATCTCGGATTCGCGACGAACCCATCTCTCCATCAATTCCCGTAATAAACCAACTTATTAACATATATACTTTATATATGTAAAATCGTTCGGGACCCTTTTTCTCGACAACCGTGCATCGGAATTCGATTCCGTCAGTGCCAACGGTTCCAATATATCTGAGCCGTTCGAAACGAGCTATTGGAAGCCTATATTTGGAATCCAACACGTACCCTAACCTAACTTCTATTCCCGGCTAATCCGGAAAACTGAAGTTACTATTCACTTTAAGTCAAACTTCATAATCGCGTATCTTCTCCGTTTTAGCTCATTTTCTCCTGAAACTTGACGAGTGCTTATGTAATTAAATTACACACATAAACATCGTCAACAGAGAGTCAAATGGCACAGTCAAAATTTCAGTCTTCACACCTACACATGATACTAAGCATGGAACACATGAGTAGAGAATAATGTAATAATATCGGTGCAAGGCTCAATATATATGCAATAAAAACCACGAGAGAGTAAGGGTAAGAAACCATCACCGAGCGTGCACCACACTGTACCGACGTCGGATCGAAGTACCCACCTATAAGGATGTCGCGTCTGTCTCCTGACTGCAAAAGAATGTCAACCGGACCTAAGAAAGGTCCACTGGGTTAGTGTCTAACCCACCACTAATAATCACTGACTCCACATCCCACAAACTAATCCCACGGAGATTGGTTTCCCGAAACCAATTACCGTAACTCGCCGGAAGTCCCGAAAATCGCACCGGGACTCCGCCGGGACCCACGAACTGTCCCGGAACGCACCAACTCGAACCACAAGTCACCCGCTGCTACTAAACATGAATAATCATGCATCATGGCAGCAAACACAACTCCTCTCGTCGAAACAATTATCGTCGGATAATCATTTCAATCCGGGTTCCCGGAAGTGTCCAATTCGACACCGGAAATCCACCGTCGCTCACCCGTCATTTTTGAACTCTCGAAATGACGCGAGTGACCAGCCAATAAGGCTCAGCGACTACACAATAGCTCATGAAGCACCGTCGGAATAATTCCGAACCGAACCCGCATTTCGTCGACGATTTCGCCGAGGAACGCACCAAAAATGCATTTCCGATCTTCGCAAGGGCCTGGGGCCTTGGACAATTAGTCCAAAGGTTACCCACTGCCCACACATACTGCCAACAGCAGCTACAACAAACACAATTACATAAAAACCCTTACAAATTCATGAAATCACATCATTTCATGTGATTTCACGGTTTTTATGGGTCGTGTACGCAAACTAGAGTTCTCCATGACAAACTGTCACACTCGCTGGAAGGTTTCGACGTGCCGGAGGCCGTGCTCACCTTTCGGAGCACTGTCAGCCTCTGTGGCACGCGCACGAGCGAGGTGAAACCGCTGAAACAGCGCGCACAGTGCTTAGATTGCGACTAATCCGTTAACCAGGGCATATTCAACCCTAACGGAGGTGAGCATCGTGTTCAACATGAACTCACGATCACCGTGCTCACCTCCCGGGTTGTCGGAGGCTTATCGGATCACCAGAACAGTGACTGGAACCCGTAAACAGTATTCTGAAATGAAAACACGCACCGGACCGGGGAGAGCTAGGGGGTGATCGCCGTGACGACGGCGGGCGGTCGGTCCGGGATTGGAGCGGCGAGTCCAAGAGTCGAGCACTTGGCGGCGGGCGGCGGAAGCGGCCGGTGGTGCGGCGGCGATCGTACGGTCCGCCTCTTGCTCTCGGGTTTAGGGTCTCCGGCGGCGTGGCGGTGGCGGAGGACGTCGGGGCGGCGATGGATCGACGCGGAGGCCAAGGGAAGGTTGTCTTGGCGACGGTATGCGGCGAGAGCGCCGGAAGCCAAGGAGGCTCGACCTCGGCCCGCACGAGATCGGGCGGCCGTAGGGACTCCCGCGGCGGCCGGCGGTGTGCGGGGACGACGGGGAAGCGCGCTGAGGTCGCGACGCCGGAGGAGGGCGGCGCGACCGTTTTAGATCGACGGCGGCGCACAGATCTCGATCTAACCCGTGCTCGGTCTGGGCTGACCACGAGTGGCCGCGGCTTGCTCCAGCAACTCCGGCGACGCGCGGTGACGGCGGGGATGGCCGGAGGAGTGCGCCGGAGGGGGATCTTGGCCGAGGATGCTATATCTCACAGTTATGAGGCTTCCTTTGCCAACTCTATGTTCCACGGCCAAGAAAAGAGATCAATGGAGGGAGAGGGAGAAAAAGAGAGATCGGGAGAGTCTTTCCGGCGGCCGGAGCAGCCTGCCAGCGGCTAGGGCACGCGCACAAGGTGGCAGGGAGAATGCTAGAGGCGGTTAGGGTTGCTGGATAAGGTGAAAAGGCTTTAGGGTTAGGGTTTCTTAGGTGAAACCCTAAAACATACATTTATACACAAATGCACTTTTTTCAATTAAGTCCTCCACAGCCCACTATTCATGATCCAGTCCCTGCCAGTGTATGTAATATGCGCATAAGTCCCCCAATGTTCGAAATCTCGCAAAACGGCACATAAAATATTAGCCTTTTCGCGATTTATCTGTTTTGCGATTTCGACCTCTCAGCGAACTTTTCACGATTCCCGAAGATCCGTCCGTCAGATTTTCGATTGGATCACACCGCGCGTTCGGCACGATCGGGGCATCGAATCTAGCATTTCGTTTCATCTAATTTGATCTCCGATTTGCGACAAAACAAACCCTCTTTGGTTTCCTCCATAATTCCTTATATATTTATATATGTAAAACTGATCAAACCCCTTTTTCTCGACAACCGTGCATCAGAACGCAATTCCGTCAGTGCCATTGGGTCCAGAATAGTTGAGCCGTTGGAAATGAGCTATTAGATCGCTATGAACGGAGTCTGATACGCGCCAGAAGTCAACTCTACTCCGTGGCTTCATCGAAAAATTGAGTTACTATTCACTTTAAGTGAAAACTAATAATCGCGTAACTTAGCTCATTTTCTCCTGAAACTTGACGAGTGCTTATGTAATTACATTACACACATAAACATCGTCAACATAGAGTTAAATTGTACTGTCAAAATCTCAGTCCTTACACATAACTATACCTAATCTGTTTGGTTTTATGCGGTTGCAACTACTACAATTACATTTCTTCTGTTTGGTACTCTGCAACTGAGATTTGCATTTGTAAATTCTGTCAATTTGTAGATAAAAAAGTGAGATTACCTATTCTGAGCATAACGTAATTATATTTTAATTATTAATTAAGACTTTTATATCTATATGTAATTTATATATTATAAAATTATATATGAATTTAATAAATTTTAAATATAAATATATTATAACTTTGGTCAAAATAAAAATTAAGATATTATTAAACTAGCAGATTTAAAAATAAAAAGCGTATGAAAAAAATTTATTGACCCTAACAAATATTACTAAATCCGGTTAGATTTCATAAATATGTATTTAAAAAAAAAAAAAAAAGAAGCATATGAAAAAAAAAAAAACACTTTGTTTATTTTTTTAATGGGTGGCCGGTTAAGCTCAACTCATATGCGATTGAGCTTTCTCATGCAGATGCAATTACGACGATTGGGCCTAAGCGCACCAAACCAAACAAAAAATTAATAGATGCATGCATTTTCAATTGTAATGCAGTTGCAAATGTATGCAACCAAACAATCCCTAAATGTAATAAAGTAGCAACTTATTGCTAAATATCGTCACTAATCAATATATAATTATTAATATATCCTATTTTTACTTAGAATTAAAAATTTTGAAATTAAAGTTTAAAAATTTGAAACTTATAATTTTAAAAATTAAACTTATAATTTAACATATAAAATTTTAAAATTTTAAAATTTTAAATTTATTTTCAATTTAAAATTTTAAATTTAAAACTACAAATTTCGAAACCTAAAATTTAATATTTAAAAATTAAAAATTTAAATTTAGTATCTAAATTTAGAATTTTAAATTTAAAATTTTAAAATTTTAAAATTTGAGATTTAAAATTTAAAAAATTTAAATATATATAATTGATAGTTCCTAGTGCAAGTGGTAAAAGACTTGGTGGTTGTTAATCGAGGTATCAAGCTTGAATCCTAGTTGATTTTAGCTAAGTTTATTTCTAAAAGAAAAAAAATGAAATGAAGCACGCAGCGTGTTACCTTTCTCTAAAAAAAAAATTTCAAATTTAAATTTAAAAATTAAATCTAAAATAAAATTAAAATTTTAAAATTTGAATCCTTAAAAATCAAATATTTGTATTAGTGATATTATATTTATGTGCCACTAATAAACAACTTAAAATTAGTATTTAATCCATTTGAGCGGCACATCCCTAATGATACTCATTGATTTATATTGGCGGTATTTATTATATTTGCTGCTAATACTTTTAGTAATATTGACATTCATTGAAATTTTAACATTGTAAATAAATACCACTAATTACTAATATTTAGTAGTGTTTCCAACATCTCCAATGCTTTCCAAAACCCTATCCCGTTTGGTTCGGGGTTAAGAAAAAACTAGTTATTTCAGGAATAATGTTAAGTTTGGGGTTAAGGTGAGGTTAAAGTATTTTTGTATTTGGTTGGAAGTTGGAGTTAGTCGAGGATAGTGAAAAATAGTATTTGGTTGAAGTAGGTGGGATAAAAAGGATAGTGTGTTATTATGAATAGAAAAATAATGTTTGGTTGGGGTTTGGTGGGGTTAGCTAAGCCGGGATAACTTTGAGGTGGGGAACATCTTTTTAGTGGTGTTTGGAAATAAAATGGGGGTTAAGGGTTATTCCACCCCGTAACCCAACCGAACGGGGTTCCGACACTCTCTCTCTCCCTTATAAATACCCAAACCCGTCTTCTCCCGAAGCAGCCGCCGCAAACCCTCAGCTGCAATGGTAAACCCTCGGAACCCTAACCCTTATCCCTCCTCTTCATCTTCTTCGATCACCTAAACCCTATCATTCGTTTCGAACCGTTTGTAGGGTATCGATCTCGTCGCCGGGGGCCGGAGCAAGAAGGCGAGGCGCACCGCTCCCAAATCCGACGATGTCTACCTCAAGCTCCTCGTCAAGGTTCGATCCGATCTTTGCTTCATCATCTGCTTCATTCCTTCGATTTTTTAGTGTTTTGATCCGAATTTTTTTTTTCAGCTCTACCGTTTCCTGGTGCGGAGAACGGGGAGCAAGTTCAATGCGGTGATCCTGAAGCGGCTTTTCATGAGCAAGATCAATAGGCCCCCAATCTCCCTCAGGAGGCTCGTCAGTTTCATGAGCGGAAAGGTCCGATCTTTTTTTTTGCCCTAAGATCTCAGTATTTTAGGATTGTTAATTGCATTTTGCTACTCAAAAGTTTCCGTTTTTACAGTTTTTTTTCTTCATTTTGTTATGTTCATCCTTTGTCAAATGACCATGCATATGCAGTATAAGTAAGTTTTGAACCTTTTGGTAATGTTTTGGGGGATGATATTGGTTGTTTGGTTGGGTACAAAGAGATTCCTGTCAAGTTTATCAGAAAGTTTTGATGTTAGGGCCAAACAATTCAAAAGAATAGAAAATGTTGGATCCAACAATAAAAATTGATACTTTTGTGGACCGAATAGAAACTGTCGCAAGGGATTGAGGGACCCTAGCGCGATTTACCTTCTTTGTTGGTGGCGCATGGATTTTGCATTGTTGTGCTGATTGATTAGAGTTTTGGAGCAGGGAGATAAGATTGCAGTAATTGTTGGGACGGTGACGGATGACAAGAGGGTGTATGAGGTGCCGGCCATGAAGGTGACTGCCCTTAGGTTCACGGAGACGGCAAGGGCGAGGATTGTTAATGCTGGAGGGGAGTGCCTGACGTTCGATCAGCTCGCTTTGCGTGCCCCACTAGGGCAGAACACGGTATGCAATAAACTTCTCTAAATTGCCCAGAGATGGTTCTTTTATTTACTAGTTATATTTTGCTTGTTGAGTGTGGCTTAGTATGTTACAATTGTTCACTGTAAATGGTGACTAGTATTTCTAGTCAGATTGCAGCTAATCTGATAGCCTATTTTTCCAATTTTGCAGCACCACTGTAGTTAATTTTGCCCTAAAATGTTGTTATCAGATGACATGGTTGTTATGACTTGATGGTGTGAGTATTTTATTCTAGACAATACTTATCTTTTTCCGAGGAAAGAAACAAGATTGATGTTAGGGGTTTCTAATGGCTATGGCATTGTTGCAGTTGGATGTTAGTTGATATCTAGAGGTCATAGACATGGATCTGGGACACGACACATGACTTGGACATGGCAACTCGACAGCTTCCAAAAAATTAGGATATGGACACGACATGAATACTGCTAATAAAATATAATATTGTTAATACAATTATATATATAGAGTCCGGCTGTTATACTCCTATGAGTATAGTCCCTTTTGTAGTTATAAGTTTTCGGCCGTTTTGCACCCGTTAGATCGTACTATTTAACAAACCACCCACTCAACCCTAGAGGATCACTATCATCCTAACCGCACATCCCTTCATCCGAAGGCTAAAAACTTATGAGTATCACTATCATAAGTTTTTAGCCTTCGGATGAAGGATGTGCGGTTAGGATGATAGTGATCCTCTAGGGTTGAGTGGGTGGTTTGTTAAATAGTACGATCTAACGGTGCAAAACGGCCGAAAACTTATAACTACAAAAGGGACTATATTTAACAAACCACCCACTCAACCCTAGAGGATCACTATCATCCTAACCGCACATTTTTTCATCCGAAGGCTAAAAACTTAATGAGTACAAAGGGCTCTATACTCATATGAGTATAGTAGCCCCGCCTATATATATATATATAGAGAGAGAGAGAGAGAGTTGAGCTAGAATACTCTTAAGAGTACGGAGCCCATTTTACTCTCGAGTTGTTTTTCGATGATAGAGCTTCCAAATTGATGATCGGCTCCGTTGAACATGATCTATACCACTTAAAGTGTTTAGAAATTAAATTTCAAATATTTTCGACATCATTTGCCTAATGATCAAAGTGTTTCATAATTTGTAATTTTAATGGTGGATAAGAGACGCTTTCTCGTTTAACGGTGTAAAGATATCCAAATCAATTGAATTTTTGTTAGAAAATTCTTTAAACTATTTAAAACAAGATCTATACTCTTGGTCTTGATTACAAGACTCCTATCATCATTTTTTAAAGAGTATTCATTTTCAGCCATTCATTTTTCTGTTCACTAGATGGATAAAAGAACAATATCGAAAGTGCGTGAAATTTGATTTCTAGGTAGTTTAAATGGTTTAGATCATATTTAACGGAGCCGATCGTCAATTTGAAAGCTCTATCATCGAAAACAACTCGAGAGTAAAATGGGCTCGGTACTCTTAAGAGTATTCTAGCTCAACTCTCTCTCTCTCTCTATATATATATAGGTGGGGCTACTATACTCATATGAGTATAGAGCCCTTTGTACTCATAAGTTTTTAGCCTTCGGATGAAAAAATGTGCGGTTAGATAAGAGTAGTTACGGTTAGGTTGATAGTGGGGCCCCTAGGGTTGAGTGGGTGGTTGGTTGAATAGTATAATCTAACGGGTGAAAATGATTAAAGGGTAGATCTAACGACAAAAAATTTATAAGTACAAGATGCTCTATACTCATAAGAGTATAGTAGCCGGACTCTATATATATATATATATATATATATATATATATATATATATATATATATATATGTATAGAGTTGAACTAGAATACTATCGGTAGTAAACGAGCCGTTTTACTACCGATTTGTTTTCGATGATAGAGCTTCCAAATTAACGATCGGCTCGTTAAATATGATCTAAACCATTTAAACTACCTAGAAATCAAATTTCACGCACTTTCGATATTGTTCTTTTATCCATCAAGTGAACGAGAAAAATGAGTGGTGAAAATGAATACTCTTTAAAAAATAATGATAGGAGTCTTGTAATCAAGATCAAGAGTATAGATCTTGTTTTAAATAGTTTAAAGAATTTTCTAACAAAAATTCAATTGATTTGGAAATCTTTACACCGTTAAAAAAACGCCTCTTATCGACTATTAAACTTACAAATTTTGAAACCCTTTCATCATTAGGCAAATGATGTCGAAAAGATTTGAAATTTGATTTCTAAATACATCAAATGGTATAGATCATGTTCAACGGAGCCGACCGTCAATTTGGAAGCTCTATCATCGAAAACAAATCGGTAGTAAAACGGCTCGTTTACTACCGATAGTATTCTAGCAAAACTCTCTCTCTCTCTCTCTCTCTCTCTATATATATATATATATATATATAAATTATTAGTTTTGCTAACATTTTGTTATATTTCTCTACAAATAAAGTTAATAAAATTTTCATTGATAATTCATATATTTTAAAAAAGGAAATTCACCACATTTATTTATATTGTCCCCAAAAATGTAATATTTCGTCAAAAAACAAAATGTGTCTCATCTTAAATTATATACGCATAAAAAATTAAAAATAAAATTATTTTTTTAATCGGATGCGTAATGGACCTGTGTCGGATGCGTGTCCATGGTGTGTCTGTGTCAGACACGAGTCCGACATGGACGCGTGTGTCTGACACGGACACATAAGACTTATCGAAGTGTCTGTGATACATAGATTAATAATAAAATCAAAATCAAGTAGAACAAGCCTGACTGGATGCAAACTATCTTAATATTGTGTATTTATCCCTTGGGGTTTTTCAATCTCGGTTATTGGCCCTTGACATAAGAGTCAGTCCTTTATTATATAGATAGTGAAGAAGACCACTGAACACAGTTTAAAATTACGTGATGTGAAAAGTGTAAAGACAGCTGAGTATGAAAACATCTATGTTTCTGGTATATAAAACTATCTATCTACATATGAATCTAGATAGAAGGTTAGAGCATTTGATGAGGCATTGTGTGCTTAATTTTTTGATGTAGTGATGAACTAGAGTCCAAATAAAGTATTTTTGCGTAGTTTTTTGGTCATCCCACGAATTTCAGTTTTTATTTCATTCTTATGTCACATCTCGATTTTTGACCTAAATTTTGATACGACAACTTATCTTTCTTGATAATTAAGTCTAATGTAGTCTAAAGTCATTGCAATGTTGGCATGAATTCATAGTAAGTTCTCATTAAGGGTATGAGTTCTCCCTTAGGTATTGTTAATTCAATAATGAAATTTATCCTAACTCCTTAGATTCCCTATAATTATTCTATTTTTTCTTTGTACATTCCATACCTTATCATAGCAAAACTGTTTGGAGCTAGTGCTTTCTTGTTGATATCAGATTATTGAAGCGATGCCAGAATTATAGTAGAAGAGTTTTGAACTATCACCTATTAGATACAAGTAGCATTTATTTATTTGATATGTTTTTTTTTTTTTTGGCTTTTTATTCATTTCAGTTTGTGTATGTTGTACTTGATTGTGTAATTTTTTAGATTGCCACTCATTCTTGAGCTTCCACTCATTATTTATTTGTCTGTTTCTTTTGAAGCCCAGAGTCCCAACTTTTATTATGTTTGGTTCCCGATGATGCTTATATATAAACCATGCTAATTCTGACATTATTTGACGATAATTCAAGTTTGCTTTTTCTGAGGGAACATTCTCTTTTTTTGTTACTTATTGAAATTCTTCTTTAAGTATTATGTTTCTAGATTACTTTGGTCTTTGTACATTTTCAGGTTGACTACTTTAGAAAGAATTATTATTTGCTTCTCATTTTACAATAGTCTCAGTGACGGCACAATGAAATTGAAAATCATAGATGTCATTGTGCCTGTTTTACTCCCTTTTCTTTTAAATCTTGGTAATGATGATATTGTTTTTATCCCAGCTCACTATGAGGTCTTCCTTTCAATGGGAGGTCAAAAGATAAATACTACAGCAATATCTGAACAAGAATTTATTAGTTAGTTTTTGTTGTTATTTATTAGTTATTTTTGGTTTAAAAATGTGCAGAGATCGTCGTGACTGTAGGTTTCTTTGCCTTGATTTTATGTTTTTCGATTGATGCCCTTTCGTTGTTTGTTTTTAATTAAATTACATTATTAAATTAAGGGTCTATTCTAAGACTGGCCTATTAACTACCGGGATTCTCTGCACCCCCCCCCCCCCTTCCCTTAATTTAATGGATGCCGTCAATTAACACTGTGTTACAAATTTCTAGCTGGCTAGCTTCTGAGAAACTTAGGTTTGTAACACATCAAGTGTTGTCTTATGTGTTTCTTTCCTGGGTATCATTAAGAATGAACTTTTCAGAACCTAGTACTTTTCATTTTTCCGCCGGTGATTTTTTATTCTTTTTGTTCGTTTTTAACCTCATAGTTCTTTTTACTATCATGTCGTAGTATATATACTACTGAAGCAATGATTCTCAATCAATTGAGTGGACTATTTTGTTTTAACTATTTCTCTCATTTGCTCTCTCATTTGTTCTCTCATTCAATTTTCTGTTGAAATGAACTTTCCTTCAGTTGCACGGCAGTCTAATTCTCTGTGTCCATTACATTCATTCATTCAAAATTTCCAATTTGCGCTTGCTGGCATTCTTGATATTCTGATTGCATTACAAGAATGCTAATTTGTGTATTTTCACTCTCGAATTTGGAACTTCTCAACAGGTTTCTGGACACAGTTCCACATCGATGAAGCCTAAATCAAATTATATTACTTAAATATATATCATACTTAGATTGCTGTAGTTCTTTTTCCGACATACTATGATATGAACATTATCAGAAGTTGATGCTATACAATGTACGACTTAAAACTAACTAATGAAAATATTTGTAGTAATTGGACTAAATAAATTGTTTTCTTCTGGCAAAAGGTTCTCTTGAGGGGACCGAAGAATGCCCGCGAAGCCGTGAAGCACTTTGGCAAGGCGCCTGGGGTGCCGCACAGCCACACGAAGCCGTATGTCCGCGCCAAAGGCAGGAAGTTCGAGAAGGCCAGAGGTAGACGGAACAGCCGTGGATTTAGGGTCTAAATAAAAGGCCATTACATCCTCGCTCTTCCTCGAGAAATTATCCCTAAACAATTACCGTGTGAGCGCTTATTCTCCTCTCTACTTTTTGTAGTCTCTTTACATCACATTTGGATTGTTGAAGTGTTTGGAGAGTTTTGATCATCTAGCTATTCCTTGTGATTGCACTGGTTATTTCATGATTGGTAATGTTTTTTAAAAAAATACATGAGAAATTTGGACTCAAAATGGAATTTAAACAAGTCTCTTAACTTTTCTTTTTTTTGAAAAAAATTCGAAGATGTCTATGCAGAGCATTTTTCACTGAACTTAAAAACAGTGTTTTGTTCGTGGTCCTTCTATCCTTTTAAATTTGTGTGGAAATTTATGGAAATGAAGCTTATAAGGATTGATTTAGTTTAAGTTATCTTTACATTAACTTTTGCAGTTAAGTTTCACAATCCAATTTACCTAGGTAGATATTGACAAATTGTTAATATAAAAATAATATCAAAGTATTGTGATTGATGATCTAATAATAATTAAGAAGCCACATTGTTTTTACATCAATAATTTGTTAATATCTAGCCAATTAAATTGGGTTGTGGGATTTGGTTCTAATAATTTAGAATATTTGAGCTAAAAAATCAAATAAATTTAAATTTGAGGACTAAAATGTCACACACATCGCAGTAGTTTGATGACCGTAAAGTGTAATTCAACCTTCTAAACTTTTGCCTTTGTTTATTTTGATAGGTTTGGAACTGGTACAATTTAGTTTTTTTTTTTTTTCCTAAATATGTATAGAATTTATCTGAATTATGAGCTATTTTGATTTAGTTCTTCTATCTTTCAAATTTTTAATTTTACTATGAAATTTTTAAATTTGTTTGATTTGAGTAGGTCAATAGTATTTTGATTTTAAAATTTGGGTATGTTGTTTATCTTTATAAGTTACGTATTTCATGCAATTCTCGCAACTATTAAATTTATTAAAGTAATTAGCTTAAAGCTTGAAATGAAGGTGCAGATGATTGATTGAAATCAAACGTATTGAAAGTTGGATGGTAAAATTAAAATTTTAAAAGAGTTTGTATTATTATTATTATTTGGGAAAACTTTAAAAACCCTCCTTGTGGTTTTAATTTTTTTTCACTTTAGTATCTCTGTGGTTTAAACTGTATCAAGTTAGTATCATGTGGTTTTTCATTTTATCACTTTAGTACCCTGTGATTTAAAGTGTATCAAATTAATACTCTGTGGTTTTGCACTTTCTCACTTTAGTATCCTGTGATTTTAATTTTGTATCAAGTTGGTTTTCTGTAGTTTTTTCATGGTACTAAAGTGATAAAGTGTAAAACTACAGGGTACTAAAGCGATAAAATTTAAAACCACATGGTACTAATTTGATACACTTTAAACCACAGGATACTAAAGTGATAAAGTGAGAAACCACAGGGTACTAACATGATACATTTTAAATCACAGGGTACTAAAGTGATAAAGTATAAAATCACAAGGGGGTTTTTTGAAGTTTTCCCTTATTATTTTTGTCTTTTGTTCTTAGGGTTTTCAAAAAAAAAATTTCCCCTTTTCCTGTAATTAGGAGGCAAGAATTATTGGATAAAGAATGTAGAGATATACGTGGTTTGGTTCCTTTTATATAAGGAAAAATTTTAAATTCCACCTATAGTTATGCATTTTTTTATTTTAGTACTTTATAATTACTTAAAATGTATCGTGCTTTATTAATTTTTTAATAAATTAGTGACAAAATTAAAATTATAAGATATTAAAATAAAAATTCGATAAATTACAAGGTATTAAAGTAAATATTCGATAAATAATAGAAAGTTTTTTTGTATATGATTTTACGGAGAGTTAATGAAAATACTGACGAAAAAAAAGTAGAAATTAGATGGTACTTTAATACGCCTTAAATTATACGGTACTAAAGTGATAAAATGTGAAATTACAAGCACGGTATTTGAAGTTTACCTTTATATAAACTAGTTACGGAACCCCGCGCGTTGCGGCGGAAAGTCGATATAATAGTTAATTAATAGATATTAAATTCTTTTTTATTATTCATTAATATTTTTGAATAATATTTATTTCAGTAGTGAGTATATTTAGAAAAAGAAGCTAGGACAGAAAGATAAAACTTTTTTGCTGTAGCTAGGATAACAATGGTATTTGTGACAGAAGCATCTATATAGAAATTAAGAGCTTTCCCACAATAATTTAGTACAAGAAGTGGTCACAATATGAGTTGTCTATAATGTATCACTATAAAGAAAGGATAATACTCCAAGCTTCAAATTGACATCTAAGTTGGAGATAATCTGAACTTTTTAAAGCATGAATTAGAGAAAGATAACTTCATAATCGGTTACTTAAATAATACCAGAGCTAAACCTTTAATCAGTTAAATAGCAAAACTGGGGAAATCTCAACCAACAAAAGAAAAAGAAAAGAAGAAGCATTTGCAGGATTTAGCATCAGATACTTAGGCCAAGATCATTTTACAACACAGTCTCAACTATTAAACCTCTAATAAAGCAGCTTATGGAATCAGAAAAAAAATCAGATTGCATGAACAAATTACGTCTCATGTACTTTGATAAAATAGCAATAGCTTTTCTTGCTTAACTAATGAAAAAGATAGCATGACAGAGTTTGAAAGAGAAATGGCTAACCTGTATTAACTTCATCCCCAGAACATCTGATCGCATACGTTATAGGAGTAGTAAATCAAAGCATACCTTTGCTGCAACTGTAAGTGTAGCATGCAGCATAACCACCGTCACCTGCACGGAGATCAGCCTTAGCTGTTAGTCCAACAATACCGGCAGCAGCACTAACACCGGCCCCAAACGACAAATGTGCATCTCCACTGAAGGTTTTGATGGCATCTTTGTTCCTCAGCACAATTATGAAGTTTGTCAACTCCCCTCCAGCCTAGTGAAACAATTAGCACAAATATGTCATATATTACTACCCTATATTCATGAAAATACAATTTGGTGAACGTAGTTAACCTGAGCTCCCCATCCAAGGCCAAAAGTAGAAATGGCAGAGGGTGCAGACCAGGAACCGTCCTCCCTACGAGCAACAACCAGCCCAGTCCCGATTTTGTATGTTACCATCATCCCAACCTTCACAACAGTAAGTATTGCACGGCCTTTCGCTTGTTTTAAATTCAAAAAATTCTATGCATCTAATTGTGAAATTGAAAAATTAAATTATAGGAGGCTTAATTTCGTCAATTTGGAATTTGTCAGAAGCAAATACGTCATTACCCACTCACCAGAATAGATGAGGCAGTAGTAGGAGGCGCAGGGACCACAGCCTGAAACAGAAAGTGAGAAGATAGGGGGTTCGCAAAAGCCGTAGTCAGAGGAGGAGGATGGCAGGACAGGAGGGGAGGCAGAGAGAGAGGAAAAGGAGTACCAAACCTTTCAAGTGTAGGGTAGCAAAGAAGCTGTGGGTTATCCACACCTTGTCTGGCCTATTTATAGGCCCTTCCTGAAGGAAGCTGGCCCAACCGAGGAGGATGCATCCAGGGCGGAATCGTAGAGTACAGAGTAGAGTTGCAGGTATAGGTATGCCAGCAAACCCTAGAGCAAGGATGTCACAGGCGTACCTCCGCCAGCAGCGACGATGACGATAGGGTCCGACGCGTGGGGCCAGTCGCAGATACAGACGAAGAGAGAGCGGGTGGGGCACGGCTCGAGGAGAGAAGGAGAGAGAGCAGAGAGGAGAGAAGAGGAGATAGCAGGTGGGCCCTCGATCAGGAGGAAAGCCGAGGAGAGGGGGCTTTGCTGGGGGCACGCCACGTAAGAGCGCGAGTGGGGCACGGCTCCAGGCAAGGGGGAGAGAGAGCGTAGAGGAGAGAAGAGGAGATAGATAGTGGGAGAACCGCGTAGGGGGGGGGGGGTGTGGTTGCTGGGGAGCCGACACGTAGCATATTTAGGGTTCAACTTTTATTCTATGTATAGATGAAGAAGGAGAAAACTCTGGATTAAACTAGGAATGAGTGTTGGCCGGCAAAACAATTGCTCGCTAAAGTATTTAATTATTCATGATTTGATGGAATAATATATTTTATTTTTAAAGTTATTAATCTTATTTTCAGGGCATGTTTGGTTATCGGAAAGTAGGTGAAGTGAAGACAGTCGATTTTGCAAAAGTGATTTTTACAAAAGTGGGTTTTCAATTCGATTGATTGTTTGACGGGCTATAAAGTAAAACATGAAAAATTATATTTTTGTAATTTTAATTTTTTTTAATTATATATAAAGAGGTGAAAATATAAACAAACAATCTATGCTCACAATTTAAATTAAAACATTAAATTTATTTTATATTTATAATTCAAAAATTATATTTTAAAAGTTAAATTTAAACTTAAATTTGAGTTGAATTAATAATTAAAATTAAAAAAGATAAATTAAATTAACAATTTGAATTTAAAATTTAAGTTATTACTCATAATTGAAACTAAATTTTAAAATAAAAATTCAACATAGAAAAACATTTATTTAAATATGAATTTACAATTTAAATTAATATTTAAATTAAAACTAAAATTTGAGTTTAAGTCATAATTCAAACTGAACATTTGAATTCATAATTCGAATTCAAAATTCAAATTGAAACTCATTATTGAGATTAAATATAAATAACAAATTTAAATTTGAATTTGAATTTCAACTTAAAAATTTAAATTTCAATCAATTACTTTAATTTATAGTTGGAATAATTTGAATTCAAAGTTCAAACTGAAGTTTTTTGCTAAAAATAATTTGATTAAAATTTAAATTTAAATTCTAGAATTCAAATTTAAATAAAATAAAATTTGAATTTTAAATTTAAATATAAAGTCACAAATTTGAATATAAAAAATTTATGTTGAATTTGAATTTACAAATAAAATTCAGAATCTGATTAAGATTTTAATTCAAATTTAAAGTGAAATTCAACTTAAAAAAAAATTTCAATGATTAAAGTTAAAACTAAATATAACCTATTATCTAGACCTTTCACTTTCGCTAACTTTTGAAAATTTTGAGCCCAAGTAAAAAAAAAAGAAGTAAGATTTATTTATAACTCATTTTAATGACTCATTTTTGTAAATTGACTTTTATATTCATTCGCAAATCAAACAACTGATAAGACGTCACTTTTCAAAAGTGTCACATTCGGCATTTCAGTTTGGGTCAATCAAATATGTCCTAAAAAATTGACTAAAAAGTGAAATATATTATTCTATTCTAGATATTTGGTTATAATTTTTATGTGTAAAAGATATATCTGAAAAAATATATATATCATAGGTATGTAGGTGGGTTGGTTTTTGACAGTTTTTTTTGCAAAATCAGAAACCAAATCTCAACTAAAAACAGAAATTCGAACTATTGTAAAATTGCGAAACGGAAAATGAAGCTGCCAAAAAAAAAAAAAAAAAATCAAATCCGAAAAAATTATTTCCCTTTATCATATTTCTAAAACATATATTATATTAAAACTAAAATTTTAAAATATAAATTTTAAATATAACATTAAATATTTATATATATATAATATAAAATCAATTTGGTGGTTCCCTTCGGGTTCGGGTTCGGATTTGAGTCTGGTATAAACAAAATCCACTTACAATTTTTGGTTATTGGATTGGGTTCTTATTGGGCATCCAAGTAAAAGCAAGCCCATAAGGAGGAATAGTATTAATTTATAGTGTAAGATAACCCTATTAACTTTTGTATTTGTTTCATCGAAAGTGGAGGTCCGAAGTTGTTTTATTTGGTCGTCTTAAATAAAATTCACTTACAACTACACTTTCCCAAAACACAAAGTGAAGTCAGTTTTGGAAAGAAAGAAAAGAAAAACAAAAATAAAATTTTTTTTTTTTCCTTCTCTTACATGATAGTCTGACAAAAAAATGGGAACAACTATAATTACCAAGCCATTGACTTTCTATTAAACAAAGAGCGGTTGAAATATAATTTTCACTTGAACTTCGGTTCAGATGAAACTCATTTTCAATCTAAAAATCAGTTACGAACGAACCCATTTGCTCTCCTTCCTGCTCAGAGATCTCCCCCTCTCTCCTCTTCTTTCCTCTCCCACCCCTTCTTCTTCCTCATCCATTTCCCCTTCACCTTTTTCTCCAATGGCGACGGGATCGCTCTCTACCAAGGCGGCAGGATCGTAGATTGTGGGGCTCCGGTTCTGTTCATATATTAAATTCTTTGTTTTATGTTCATCTGTGCTTTAGATTTTCAGGTCCTAGAATGAAACCCCTTCAATCTACGGCTTAGAAATTGCCCCTCCTAATTATTTTTTGTTATTAGAGAAATATTTCGTAATTTGTTCTATTAATAATATTATGTGATTAAGTGGGAACCGGACAAAGTATCCTGTGATTTGAAAAAAATCATTTGGATAGAGATGAGGTGGATGAGGGGGACTGCGGGGACAACGATTCATATAGAGAGGGGTGGGAATCAGCATGAATCAGAACCAAGAAGATGAATAGGGGAGAGGGAGGAGAGGAAGAAGAATGGGGAGCGTAGGGAAGGAGGAAGAGCTCGGGGAGGGGAAAGCGCGGGGAGATGGAGAGAGAGAGGGGAAGGGAGGGGAGCAAAAGAGAGCGCGACTAGCGAGAGGATTGTTATTTTTGTCATATATTACTTTCTTTTCTATAATTTTTTTTTATTGTTATTGTAGAAATATTTCGTAATTTATTCTGTGCTATGTGATTAAGAGGGAACAGGACAAACTGTCGTGTGTGATTAGGAAAAGATCTTTAGGATAGAGATGTAACGTCCCCAATAGTCTCACATCGGCTAGGATACTGATTTCGATCAGTTTATATGAGACCTGCACGTTAGTAATAATAATCAGGTTTAAGTATTTTGGGCGGGTGGTTTGGCCCAACGAATTATTGTTACTAGTAGGTCGGGTCATTGCAATTGGTATCGGAGTCGAATACCAGCTGAAAATGTGAGAGCTAAGTGCTATGCGGGGCAAAGTGCCACACCAAACGGGTTTGGTGGGAACCACCTCTTGAACCCGTAGGAGCCACCTATAGAATCTCACATCGCCTGGCCTGGTCTATCTATTGTATGTGATCTGGTTTGGACCCGAACGACGATGTCTTTCGATCCATTTATATGAAGCCTACACGCTAGAAATAATAACTGTGCTTAAGTATTTTGGGCCGGTGGTTGAGCCCAACAAGTTATTATTGCTTGCGGGTCGGGTCGTTGGAATTGGTATATATCAGAGCCGAATATCAGCCGGAAGTGTGAGAGCTAAGTGCTATGTAGGACAAAGTGCTACACCAACGGGTTTGGTGGGAACCACCTCTTGAACCCATAGGAGCCACCTCTAGAATCTCACATCGCTTGGTAATTATTGTTCTAATTTGTCTGTCTGTGGTCTGGTTTGGACCCGACGAGGACGTCAGGGTCTAAACAGGGGAGTTTGTAATGCCTCGAATGGGATACTGATTTCGATCAGCTTATATGAGACCTGCACGCTAGTAATAATAATTGGGCTTAAGCATTTTGGGCAAGTGGTTTGGCCCAACGAGTTGTTGTTGCTAGCAGGTCGGGTCGTTACAAGAGATGAGGTGGAGGGGCTCCGGTTCGGTTCATATATTAAATTTTTTTGCCTCCTGTTCATCCGTGCTTTAGTTTTCCCGGTCCTAGAGCGAAACCCCTTCAATCTACGGCTTAGAAATGGCCCCTCCTAATTATTTTTTGTTATTAGAGAAATATTTCGTAATTTATTTTATTATTAATAATATTATGTGATTAAGAGGGAACCGGACAATGTATCCTGTGATTAGAAAAAAGATCGTTCGGATAGAGATGAGTTGGTGCCGTGAAAGGGTTCCGAATCGGTTCCTATAATAAATTATTTGTTGCCGGTTTATTCGTGTTTTAGTTTTCTGGTTCGAGAGCAAAACCCCTTCAATCTAGGGCTTAGAAATCTCCCTCATTTCTTACATCCCCTTTGCGCTTTAATCCTCCAACGTTTCCCCCCAAACCCTTTTTCACTTTTTTTGTCGCATCTCCTGATCTCTCTTAGATTGTTTTCCTTATATGCCTACATATTACTTATTCTTCATAAATTGTAGGGTGATTTCTTGACGGTATTGTTGATATGCTTATTTGAATCAGTGGAAGGTTTTTAGTCGTTTCTTACTATGGTTCTTCACGAGACACATTATTTGAGTCAGTGACTCTTTTTTTTATTATTTCTAAAATGTATATTTTTATTTCTACTAACTAGTTTTATTTTTTGGTAGATGAATTTTGTATTTTATGTTGTCTGAAAACAATTTCAGATAGCCCCACTTCGGAAGCCATTCGATTTCAGTTCTTTTTCAAAATTTGTGAGTTTTTTATATTTGAATTTTTTAAATTTTTATATTTTATATCCATTTATTGAAATTAATTATGTAATTTTATTATTCAGTTGACAGGATATTTCGGTTTTCTATCATGGAAAAGTTACTGACCTTTGTTATTGGGGATTTGCACTTCTGGTCTGAAGGAGGTGTATGGAAAAATTTCGAATCTTCTACTCCGTTTCATATGATAGGTTTTAACGAAGTGTACAGCGTAACACTTTTTACTTTTCTTCTTATTTTTGAAAAAAATAGTATTTTAAAATAGTAATTACTTTATGTTACAAATGCAGAGTTTTTGTTCTGAATGTTATGACTACGAAATAAATCATTTTAAATATCATTACCCTGCCGAAGGGGAAAATGTTGAAGGTTCAATACACGAAAAGGCAGAGGGTAAATCATTTGAATGCTTTTGCAGATCGACCTATAAAGTACTCGTCTGTAATCTCAGCAGTTATCCTCGATGGCTTGATCTAGATCATATGATATCAGACTCTAAGGTAGAGAAATCTTAAAATTTTACTAATATTGAAGAATTTTTGTTAAAATTACGTTGTTATGTTCAAGTTGCGGCAAAATAGTATTTTATTTTTCTTTTTCTTCTTTTGCCATTGATTGTCCTGCTAGTGCTGTTAAGAAAGACAAAGCAAACTTTGCTATAAATTTAGAGGGGGAGAAAGAGTGTGTGCATTCAATAATCATCATTTTTATTAATCAAAACTTCAATTGTCAACAAAGTTGAGTTGTAAATTTTATTTTTTATCTCTATATTACATGCAAATGCATAATATTATAGTTCCTTTTCATGAATTTAGTAAGGACAAATGATCCCATTCGGCGTATATTGTCACGCCCCGAGACCGATCCATTTGGCCGGTTCGAGCGCGCCAACAGACGCCGAACGGACAGAGCTTCCCCTATCCGCCCAAGGCTCAACAAGTACAGATAGAGTATAAGTTTTACACATGCGGAAGCATACACAAAAGGCTTACACGAGGGTAAGCAACATAGCCAAAATGAAAGTAACTAATGTAAACATACGAGTACTATGATTAATTTCAATCACATACATGCATAATTTTCACAACTTGAATTCTTTAAAGTCTTTACAATTTAATGCATCATCTCTTTCTTACATCACATTTACCTCAAAATGAAACTTGATTACAATTAAAGTTAGACAACTATAATTATCGAATACAAAAGATGATGTAAAGGGAAATGCGACTATAGCAAAAATAAAGTAACTCGGGCGGTCTCTACCTAGGGCTCGATGCCCTTACCGCGGTCCTCGGCCGGCTTGCTAGGTCCGCCCGTGGAAATAGTGGGGTGAGAACTACAACAAAGTTCCCAGTGGGTTCGGCAACCAACCACGCCGACTTTCCCACTAGGTCTAATTCAAGCGTAATGGAAAGAAAGGTAAGATATTAACCAACTATCAAATGCAGCTAATACGCTTGAAAGTAAACAGTAAGATGCTCAAATTAAAACTCATGATGGCTTAAAAGATCATAGTTCAATACCCAATCTCTTGGCTAACCCGTAGGTTTGCCCTCAACAAGACTCAACCAACCCAAATCCCTATTGTCGAGGAAACTCTACAACCCGACGGGACCGTCCTCTGGGGAAACACTACAACCCAGCGATGACAACTCCGGAGCACATCGCCCGAGGGGGAGCTACCGCGCCTCGAGCAAGGACTATATGGTGAGTACGATCAATCCTTAACTATAAGGATTCCAATTCAATCCATTCCTTGACTTCAAGGAGACTATGTTCATATGACCCTTAACTCTAAGCTTGTTGTCATAATGTCAATCTCAAAACTCTACTAGTGTTATGTACACTACTTGTTCTTATTCTTGATGTCATACAAGTTGTCTAAGTATTCTAGACTCACACTTGTGACAATCTCTAAGTTCGTGTCCAATGTCACATTCACTTGTCCATTACACTAAGTTCTTGTTCTTTAATATGCATACATAGGGTTCTTGTTCTTTTACCATACAATCTCATACAAATCTATCTCATGCATTTGAACTCACAAAAGCAATAAGAAATGTATATTAAACCCTACAATGCAACATGCTCAATATATAAATATGCTCAAAATGTGACACTTAGACATAGAGAGAAGTTCGATGTCTTTGGAATGCACCACCCACCTTAGAGTATTTTTGTTGAGTCGCCCAACAAGTTTCGCGACCAACCGGTGCCTACTCGAATACCTGTTACGTTAAAAATCGACCAAATCAGGCCGATTTACATAGTAACCCATAGATAGGCTTTTCGTAAAAATAAACGGAGTTGCCCAACGCGTCGGGGACACTCCCAATTAGGTTTCTACAAGGTCAATTTGACCCTAAAACCTCTATAGTCAAAAGCCCCAAATTTGGGTGCTCTACCAAGCCCTATGTGAAACCCTAGATTTTGATCTCTTAAACAAGCAAAAGAGAGCTTGTTGATCCTCTTAGAGTTCATCTAGAACAATTTAAACCACTATTATGGCCTCTACTTGCCACCCTAAGATTTCACCATGAGAGGACCTTGAGCTTCCATGGCTTTTCATGGAGCTCAAGCCTCTACTAGTTCTCTATTTCAGAGAGAAGCTCCAAAACCTTACTTTCTAGGAATAAAACCCAAATCCTAGCTTAGGTTTCATAAAAACTTACCTTTGCTCAAAGCTTTCCCAAGGTCCACCTTGTAGGAGAGCTTCTAGGTCTTCTCCAAGCTCCAAAGCCACCAAGATCACCTTCTTCAAGCCTCCAAGCCTTCTCTCCTTGCCCTAGGTCAAGCTCTCTAGAGAGAGAAAGAGAAGAGTGAGTGAGAGAGGGTGTGGGGGTGAAGTGGCTGTGAGAGGTGAAGGGGTATAGGGTGTATTGTGTTGTAACAATTATATTTAGGCCCACAAAACACTTTATTTGCGAAGCAGTCCAAACTGCTGTCGAGCCCAATCTGTACCGGTATGGAGGGCCTCTGTACCGGTATGGGACACTTCAGAGGCAAACCCGAGAGCTGCCTCAGATTTTTTTCGCGGCACTTGGACCGGTATGGGATCGGGGTTGTACCGGTATGGGCCATAAAATTTTCAAACCCGAGAGCTCTTCTCCTCTCGGTAAAAGTTGCTATCTGGTCTGACAACTTTGCTTGTCTCGTACGGGTTGCCCAGGACTTGAGTTTTGCACGCCGTTTCGACTCTACTTCACGCCGAACAACGCCAAAACCTTCATAACTCTTTTAAACCTTCTTTTAACCCTTCCAAGACATTTGGAATGGTAATTGGAACTTGTCCAATTCTTCATTCGCGCACTTTAGCCAATTTGGTTAAAGTTCGGTTCATTTTTACCGAGTTTCGGTATGTTACATATATTATTATATAATTGTATATAATACTAAAAAGAGTGGGACATCTTTGCTACAAATGGAAACAAATAAAATATATATAATAATTTGATTTTCCGTTGATTTCACCATCTAATTAAATATGAAATTCAACAGAGTTGGATGATGAAAGAATAAAACAGAAAATGATGGCGACCATCAAGAACTTTTAGGAAAGCATATATCATATATTTAGATGCAGAAAATGTGGCCTTATGGCCATGAAAATATAATTTTTAATTATTAATGGACAAAAAGGGACATTATATTGGCATATAAACTTATTGGGAAAAAAGAAAAATTTGTGAATACAAAGTGTGTGTTACCTCCGTCCAGCAAACAAAAAAATAAAAATAAAAAAAAACATAAGAAATTAAAAGAAAAGGAGAGAAAGCAGTGAAAAAGATAAGAGTATTACATAGAGATTTGGAAGAAATTTGAGAAGAAGACTTAAATAGGCATTTCATGAGTGGATGAAAGGAAAGAAAAGTTTTCTGATATAAGTATAAAAATTCCAGTCAATCTTTGAACAAGTTCATACAAAAATTTTCAACCCACATTGAAAATTACCATAACTAAAATAATGGATGGCAGTTTTAATAACTTCTCACTGAACATAAAATTTCAAGTCAGAATGCCTAGTTTCAAAATGTACAATTTTTATTTTTTATTTTTGTTAGATAGCTAATTGCCGCATTCTATATATGAATAGAGAAACTATTTAGAAACCAAGCCAAATATCACTAACATGGAAATCATTTGAGAAGTTCATATTCTGAATTATTTGTGAAAAAAACTGAACAATGTGAAGATCAAATCTTATTTAATATATCATCTCAGTAGAAAAATATAAAATATTGACATCTCAAAAAATTTAAACAAACATTTATGCTATATTCTTAATACTACTAAATAGAAAGGGGGTAGCTACTAATCACATAATATATGGCAAAACTTTTATAAGGAACAGTTTTTCTAAGAAGGATATTTCTGTTGTATATGGTCTATAAGGACAGACGATATAAACCTTATATTTCACTCAAGAGTAAATTATTTTCCGTACTAAATAAGAAAGGCCACTGAAGAAACTTTAATGCAAAAATTAAGGAAAGATACTAACTAAAGAAATTCAAAAAAAAAAAAAATTCTGTTGTAAGGAAAGACTAATGCAAAAAAAAAAAAAAGAAGAAGAAGGAAAGACTCTAATTTAATTGTTGTCCCTACTAAATAAGAAATTTCACTGAAACAAATCTGATGCAAAAAATAAGAAAAGACTAATTATGGGAATTTGAATTAATTTATAATTATTGTAAATCTATTTTGAACTAATAATATATTGATGCCTCAATTTAAAACAATAAAATAACCGGGCTACTTAAAGATTAAACTCAATACTACAGTAGCTACACATTTCAAATCTAGGTATGCTAGAAATAAGAAAGTCACAAATTTGCCTTTATAAATTAGGAGAAGCAATAGAACAAAAATAAAACAATCGTAGAAGATATGTTATTTCACATAACAAAAAAGTAAATTAATAAACAAACTATCATACTACTGCAATAATAAAAACTCAATTTTAGAAGTCTTAAAAGGAAACCCAAAATACTGACTAATTTTAGACAATAAAAGCATCACCAAAATATGAGAAGACCATATTTCAATTTATGTCTATCATTCTGAGCATCCATCTTAGCAGGCGTTATCAATTACATTGGAGGATCATTCATTGAAAGTGAGTATTTAATTTAAGATTACAGTAACAATATAGCATTTGAGGGTGGATGAATTATATAGGCATAAAATGAAAAGAAATGAATGCCCCAAATAGATAGAAGAGGGATATAACGACAAGGGTAGAGGAATCGACACCAAACCAATGCTTTGGCGATCAACAATCGTGGTATTGAAATCCAGGCGGTTGAGACACCAGTCCACCATACAAATCGGAGAGGGGAGAGGAGAGGGTGCGATGACTCATCGGGTACAAAGGAAAGGGTAGAGAAAAGGAGATTAAAAAGAATATAGTCAGGGCGCATTATCTACAAGAGTGTTAATTTTAATTAAAAAAAAATAAATTTATTCATTTATTGGAGATGACAATTAGCAATAGTGGGGAAAGAAGGCAAGGGGAGCAGATGGGTTGTAGTAACCGACATTTTTGATAATAAAAAATAAACCCTTTTGTTGACGATGTTATTGTGTGTAATTAAATTACAAATGCACTCGTCAAGTTTCAGGTCAAAATGAGCTAAAACGAAAAAGTTACGCGACCCGGAAGAAATGACTTAAGTGAATAGTAACTTTGGAATTCCGGCGAGCCGCGGAGTAGAGAATGGTCAAGAAGTGTACCGAACTCCGATCATGGCACTTCAATAGCTCGTTTCGAACGGCTCGACTATTCTGGAACCAATGGCACTGACAGAATTGGATTCTGATACACGGTTGTCGGGAAAAAGGGACGAAACTTCTTATAAGGCGGGAATAATGTAGTAACCGACATTTTTGATAATAAAAAAATAAACCCTTTTGTTGACGATGTTATTGTGTGTAATTAAATTACAAATGCACTCGTCAAGTTTCAGGTCAAAATGAGCTAAAACGAAAAAGTTACGCGACCCGGAAGAAATGACTTAAGTGAATAGTAACTTTGGAATTCCGGCGAGCCGCGGAGTAGAGAATGGTCAAGAAGTGTACCGAACTCCGATCATGGCACTTCAATAGCTCGTTTCGAACGGCTCGACTATTCCGGAACCAATGGCAATCGCGAAATTGGATTACGATACACGGTTGTCGGGAAAAAGGGATTTGAATGATTATACATAAATAATTAAATAAAAGAGATTTTGGAGAAAAGAGAGGAGGATTGGTTCTTCATGAATCGGAGACCAAATCGAATGAAATAAAATGCTAGGTTCGATGTTCGCGACGTACTAAACGCGCTGGCGCGATCCGATCGGAAATCCGACGAACGGATCATCGGGAATTACGAAAAGAACGAAGAGGGGTCAATATCGCAAAACGGCGGAACGCGAAAAGTCTCAATATTTTATGCGCCAAAATGCAAGGTTTTGAACGTAGAGGGTCCTTGGTGTAAGATTCAACTAATGACAGGGACTAGATTGAAATTAGTTGGCTATGGAGGGCTAATTTGCAAAGTTGTAAATGGTATATAGATTTGGAATTAGGGTTTTCATCACCTTAACCCTAACCCTAGAGTCCCTCTACCTCCCCCAGCCACCAAACCGCATCCATCAACCCTCTGCCCACCTTGCGCTGCGCCCTGCACGCCACGCCGTCGCGATCACGAAAAGCCACCCCTCCATCTTTTTCTTCCTCCCCACAGCCGCACCACCTTCATCTTGGACAAACGGCACTCGGGAAGGCCGGCAACCTGCGGAGAAGCTTCCCTGGACCCGGATCTAGTCTAGGGCTTGCATGTCCGGCCATCCCCGCCGTCGCCGTGCATCGCCGGAGCAAGGAGAACCCGCCGCGGCCATTGTTGGACCACCCAGGCCGAGCTCGGGGAAGAAGGAGATCCGCGCACCTTCGTAGGGATTTGACGCTCCCATTCTCCTTCCCGCCACGAGGTGTCTCCGCGCGCCACCCCCGACCTTCCCGTTCACCGCCGGCCGCCGCGGAGCAACCCCGCCGCCGCTCGGATTTGGTACGCCGAGGGTGGTGGCCCTCGGCTTCCGGGCGTCGCCGCCGTCCATCGGAGGAGCACGCACTCCCTCGACCTCCGGCGCCGACCCACCGCCGTCCCGACCTCTCCTCCGGCCGCCGCCGTGCCGCGGGAGGCACCCAACCCGAGAGTGAATGAGGGATTTGATCTCCTTCACCGCACCTCCGGCCGTCCGCCGCCGGCCGGTGGGTGCCCTAGACCTCCCCGACCTGCCGCGCCTACCACCGGCCGGACCGCCCGCCGCCTGACCGCCGGCGACGAGCCCTAGCCTCGGGTTCAGGTAAACAGTACCGTTTTTATTAACAGCACCTAGTTCTAGGGTTAGGGCACTATTCCGAGGCTCACTGTGGGTCTTTTTGACCATGTGAGGTGAGCACGATCATCGGAATTTCGTCTTTGAACGCGATGCTCACCTCGTTACCGAATTTCGATGCCTCGTTTAGCGGGACGATAGTGCTTTATGCGCTGTGCGTGATATTTTACAGAATTAATGTTGCTCGTGCGCGTGTTACGAGGTCCGACAGTGCTCCGAAGGGTGAGCACGGTCTTCGGCATGTCGAAGAGTTACAGCGGGTGTGATTTCAGAATTTACGGAGCATCGGTTTGCGTGCACGACCCATAATAGCCCTAAATCGCATGAAATAATGCGATTTTGTGGGACTTCGGGGACTTTTATGCAATTTTAAATTACGAGGTCGCTGTAGACAGCGTAGGGGTACTTTGGGTAACCTCTGGACTGATTGTCCAAGGTCCGAAGTAATTACAGAAAATCAGAAGTGATTTTCGGATCGTTTCCCGGCGAAATTCGTCGACGGAACGTTGTTTGGTTCGGCTTTCTTCAGGCATCTGTTGTAGGGCATTCACTTTGTCGCTAAGCCTTGTTGGCTGGTCACCCACATGATTTCTAGGGTTTGGAAAGATTGGGTGAGCGACTTGGGGTTCCGGTGTCAAAAACCGACGCTTACGGGAACCCGGATCGGAACGGTTGTACAACGATGATCATTTCGAGTTGCGAGGGCATCACCGCTGTTTTGGTTACACTAAATTGGGCATTTAGTGGCAGCGGGTGACTTGTATTATATTAGGAAAGTTCCGGGATAACTTGTGGGTCCGGTGGAGCTCGCACGGATTTTGAACTTTCGAGCGTTAAACGATCGGTTTAGGGAAACCGAGTCTCGTGGGTTTATAAATGGAATTATAGTAGTGATACATAAGTTGAGGGATTGAATTCTAACCCGAGGGACCTTTCGTAGGTTCGGGTGCTTCGCAGCCAGCAGATCGACTTCCACGTACATATACAGGTGGGTATCCCAGGTTACCGTCCGTTCAGTGGTGCAAGCTTGGTGACGATTTCTTCACCCCTTGCTTTTACATTGCTTACTATACACTTTTGCATCAGATTACTTCTATTTACTCTGCTTAGTAGTTTCCTTGGTTTTTACTACATATAGGAGTAGAGTAGCTTTAATCAGCTTATTCATACTTGGGACCTGGTTGGTCAGTTTCTTTCTCTACTTGGGGACCTATTTGGTCGAGTTACATATCTATACTTGAGACCTAGTCGATCAGTTGCATTCTATACTTGGGACCTATTGGTCAGTTACACTCTACACTCAGTACCTGATTGGTCAGTTTCTTTCTCTACTCAGGACCTGGTTGGTCAGTTATTTTGCATACTTTGGGACCTGGT
Source organism: Aechmea fasciata (assembly GCA_025177825.1). NCBI lineage: Eukaryota > Viridiplantae > Streptophyta > Magnoliopsida > Poales > Bromeliaceae > Aechmea > Aechmea fasciata. The sequence goes on along the minus strand of CM045944.1, from coordinate 8,217,990 downwards.
TGGTCAGTCACTTTCTGTACTTGGAACCTATTTGGTCAGTCACACTCAGTACTTGGTATCTGGTTGGTTCTTCTGGTTACTTGATGACCCGTGTGGTCGCCGAGCCACTGGGGGCGGATTGTCGGCTAGTTGCCGATGGATGGTCTTTGAGCATATCGACATTGATCGCCCGATACTCGTCGCATTTCACGAACACCAGCGGTTTGGCCACCGCAAGAGGGTGTTCTTTTTCCGGAAAAGTGGTTCGACAGCGGATCGACCCGTGAGCCCAAGAGGGGTTATATGCACTGGAGAGTAGTGGGGGCATTAGCTTGAGGTCTGCGGTGCTGACCAAGAGAGCTGGCTTGAGGTCTGCGGTGCTGACCAAGAGAGCATTGGTTTAGATTGGGTACTTTCGAGCTTGTCGTCCTTGACGCATATTTACAGTAGCAGTTGGTTTACATTTCTATATATCTCCTTACTCCGTTATAGTTGCTACTGTACTACTATCACCTTTTCTTTGTTTGTCTCCGGATACCCACTGGGAGGGGGAGACATGTTTACATGTTCTCACCCCCTGCCTTCTTTTTCAGGTGAGATTGCTGGTTCGAGTGGGACCGCGGTGAGCGCGTACCTAGCGCACGATCTAGTACCCGACCCGCGGTTTGCTTTTACTATTTACTTTGTTTACATTATTACGACTTAGACTTGTTTACATGGTTCATGTTCTCTACTTTTAAACTGGATGTTTTAAATTATCGTATGGTTAGATGTGAATTGGGATTTAATATATGGCTTGGTTTATGAAAGAGAAGGTTTTCTACCCCTCGTGGTAGCGTTTTCAAAGAAAAAGGTTTCCTAGTGGAAAACGAGTTTTAAAAGGTTTTCTTGAGGATTTTATGACTTAGAGTTTCAAAACCGGTTCGAGTAGGGAACCTTTCAAGATAGATGTGGATTGTGAATGTAACTGTGGTGAATGATGTAAATGTGTATGATGTAAGTTACTTTCTTTACTGTACACATTATTGTGGTTGTATGTTGTGTAGACACTACGTACTTGTGCGATGCCGTGCAAATACGGAGACTCTGTCCGTGGGAACAGTGGTCTCCGTGTAGTTGTGGCAGGTCTGACATGCCTTTGGGGGTCAAGGTTTTAAAAAAAAAAAATTCCGCTGTTTTTATACTCTAAAATGACCCGGGGCGTGACATGGGTGAAGGAGGGGGTGCCACGTGGCAAAAGTATTGAGAATTCATATTATTTATTTATTATTTAATTTAATAGATTAATAGATATAAAGATAAATATTTAATAATAGTTTGAATAAATGTACTAATATTTAACTCGGATCACTTAAATATTTAACTATAATAAATTTTATTAATATCTTTCTATGAGATGTATTGGATAAGCTAGCTTGGATACTTATGTTAGTTTAAAAAGTCAATTTTGTATTATGCAAAATTTTACTCATTTTTGGATTGCAAACTGTTCAATCTAATTATTTTAGATTATTTAAATATTATAGAATCTTTTAGTTCAATGTTTTTAGATTAGTCGTAGATTCATTTCCATATTCTTTTACTTCAATTTATTTTAGAATGTAAAATTTTAAATTCATAAAAGCTTGTTTACATGCTAATTTGTAATGCTAATATTCCAATTGATTTTCTAAACTTGCATTATTTTTATAGTTGTATTAATTCTTTCTACTCTTGTGCATAATATTAAATCATTTTATTATTACTTCAAATTTGATAAGTGATTTTACACTGCATAGTTGATGATAAAACTTTATAATTGTTCAATTGATTTATTCTTCACTCTCTCCTTTTATAAAAAACTAAAAAAATTTACTAGCATTTAACAAGATTTAATAAGATAAAAATACTATTCTTTTAGATTAGATTATACAAATTTTATAAAAATCAATATATATAAGACTCTAACTAAATTACTTACACAGATTTCATAAGTAGATCTAAATAATTATATGAAAGATTTTTTTTAACTAAATATCTTAGACAATAAGTATGCATGTTGCTAAATCCTAATTATGAATTTTAAATCCAAAGGGTATTTACTTTCGTTATAACTTAATTATTACTTATTAGTGAGTGTTGGAACATTTAAAAGGGCAATTACAAAAAAGGCTAAAACTCGTTTTTGCTTTGCTGTTAGTGTAGATTTTAACGGAAGTTACTTTGAAGGGTAATTTTGACAGTTTTTTTGTATTTAGAGGTGTATTTAGGATTTTTTTCAATTTTTATATGGGTATCTATGTAAATATATGCTTTTGGAGGGGTAGACAGAAAATTTTTCTTTGATTTTTTCTCCTCAACCTTCATTATCACAACTTCTGCATGGAGAAATTATGAACTTTAATTCCAAAATGAATGTAGAAAATAAGTTTTCCCCACAACACCAAATTGTTTAAATATTGTCAAATTGCATTTGCGAGTGAAGTCACGCAGAAAGTACGTAGATATGAGATTTATCACTACTAATATTCTGATTAAGCAAATTCAAGCACCAATTTCTAAATATATTTTGCTATTCCTTTTAAGAGTTCGGCTACTATACTATTATCAGTACGATCGCCCTTGTACTTATAAGTTGTTTTCGATGATAGAGCTAATTGTGAATCGACGATCCACACCGTTAAACGTTATCTATAGTATTTAAAACGTTTAAAAATCAAATTTTTTAATTTTTCGACATCATTTACGTACCTTACGATCAAAATGTTATAAAATTGACAATTTTTAACGGCCAGTATGGGATGCTTGCTAGTTTAACGGTGTAAAAGAATCGGAATTTGTTGAATTTTTGATAGAAAATTCTATTCACCACCTAGATAAAGATCAATAAGTTCGATCTTAAATTGAAGGATCCAATCATTCATTTTTAGGATATCGTTCGATTTTGACCGTTCATTTTATGCTCGCTTGATGAATTTTATTATAATTTCAAAAATTTATGAAATTTATTTTCTAGAAGTTTCAAATACTTTAGATCATATTTAACAGAGTGGATCGTCGATTTGAAAGCTCCATCATCGAAAATAACTTATGAGTACTAAGACTCCAATACTCTTAAGAATATAGTAGCCCTTTACTCTTCCTTTTAATATAATGATGCAAACCTAAGCCGAGTTAAAAGGTTAAAAGTAAAGAAGCCTAAGAACATAAAGAGACATACATGAAATACAGTTCTACGATAATGATGAAAATATATCACAAATAAACTTTTAAAAGTTAATGATGTTGACTGAATTAATGCATGCCTACAAATGTAAAAACTGAGGTCTAACTAGTTGAATTGGGGCTTTTTATTCAACTAGTCTCCTTCAAAATAAATATTATAAAAATAGGCTTCTAAAATTTTTATTTATAAAAATAGGCTCAAATCTGCCACGTAGGCGGTGAGATGGCGGGACGGGCCAAATGCGGTGAACCATCTACCGCTTTCAAGAGAAAGCGGTAGATGGTTCACCGCATTCTTGGGCTTATACAACTTCTTTTCCGCCAGACGTTGCTGGATCTGTAAAGGGTTGAATGCGGTGAATGGTTCACCGCATATAAAAGCGGTAAACCATTCACCGCATATATATGCGGTGAGCCATTAACCGCATTTATATGCGGTGAGCCATTCACCGCATTTATATACGGTGAACCATTCACCGCATTCAACCTGTACACAGCCCACAGCAGCAGCAATGCAGAATCCCACATTATACAGAATAACAAAGTTTTCAAGCATTTCAAATACAACAATAAATATATAAAATCATCTATACCAACTTCCACCACAATTTAAGCATACAAAATCAGCAATACCAGTATCAGCCCACTTCAAAATGAATAAAATTAGATAATACTATAATGAATCCATGTAAAAAGATCTCAAATATCAAATATAAATAAGATTCCCAAAAATAACAAAAAAACATCAAAGCCCCTCCATCCCCCTCCTCTGATCTCACCCTTGTCCCCTGCCACGTCCACGACCGCGTCCACGTACACGACCCCGTCCTCAAACCCGTCCTCGAATAAGTATGTCATGCTCCATCTCCGGCTGCACGGGCTCAATGGCATCCATCTGATCAATATGCTCGATGGCGATGCCCTCGACAATCGGCTCCATCCCTTGCTCAGCAGCTGATGGTACATTCCCTTCCCGACCCTGTCGTCGTCGCCTACGTCGATATATAATATCATCGCGACGAACCTGCATAGTGGATGGAACGTCAGAATGATGGATAGACGTGAATGGAATATGAAAATAAAATACCTCTGATGTAGACAGAAGATCAGATGAAGGGATGGATGCGACGGAATATCAAAGCGCACTTAGATGTCGAAGGGACATCAGAAGTCGAAGGGATATCGGATCGATGAATTGGGACGGATGTCGATGGAAAATCATACGCAGGCATCGAGGAGGAGGGAATATCACCGAAATCATATGCAGGGGCCGAGGTGGAGGGAATATCACCGAAATCATACCCAGGCATCGAGGAAGGGGGAATATCATCGAAATCATATGCAGGGTCGAGGTGGAGGGAATATTACCGTGGCCACCAAAAGTCGGAGAAGAAACATCTGAATGCCCTGTCACAGGTAACGTCGAAAGGCTCTCTAACACACTCTCGAGATCCCACCTCACATGTATTAGAGCATCCATCATTCTAGTGGGCTCCGGAGGATCATCCAGCAAATGACCAATACTGCTAATACCATGCCGGATAGCATACACCTGTATAAACATGCATGATTATATATAATGAATATCCTTATATTGAAATATACTATAAATTAAGATAATCTTACCAATCGTCGCTCGACATTCCCACGCGGCAGAAAAGTAAGTGGAGGCCGCTGAACAGGACGAGAAATCCACCTCCGTGTGATCCCCCAATACCACTGCATGTACACAGAGGTGGCGCGTATCGGATCTGGATCGACGAAAGGACTCTGCTCCGCAATATGCTCTAAACGATCTCCCCAACGCTGAATATATGGAGCATGAAACGCTGCCCAGTCCTCGCCCGATCTACCCTGCGAGGTGATCCTCTGTATAGCTTCTACGGCCTCCGGTATATGCTGCAGCAATCCAAACTGACGCAGAACTCTATCAGGTAAATGTAGCTCGACAATATAAATATTTGTTATGTTAATATATTTATGCAAAATTCATATATTGCAATACTAACCTTGTTGCACTTGCTCATCCTCCGATATCAGTATGAAAAGATTCTCTTTCGGGGCCGATAATACATCCACATTAAAATCACTATTTAACATTCTAGAATAATACCCCTGAGATACAATCATTTGTTTTTCAATAAAAATTATCAAACACGGAGGGTTTCCTGACAATGCCATCGCACCACACAGTGAGTCATCGTCCGTAATTTCAACCATATCGAATTGATTCATCCCGGTCGAATATCGGACTTTGATAATTAGACGATACTCATCTCTCGGCGTATCGGTTATTCTATAAATTTTTCTCTCGAATTCTGTAATTGTAATATCCACTGGAATACCACTTAATTTCTTATGACCGCCAACGTATTGTGGAATGTTATCATGCGCCAATATTTCTCCATTCCAATGAACAACAATAGCCACATTACTACGCGCCATCCTAACTTAAACAAAATATAAAATTTGTAAACAAAAATTATCATAACACCATAAAGTGCACCGGGTATAATGCACATGACATGTGTTCACAACAAAATTCGAGAGACATGTGTTCACAACCAACAATAGCCACATTTTTTCTTTGTCTCGGCAGTAAATATATAAAATTTACAAATAATAATTTTATTCAAATTTTTTTTGTAAATATATTCTTTAAAAAATGTAGCAATAATCCTTTCTTATTCAAAATTTCTTTGTAAGTATATTTTAGTAAAAAAACAGCAATAAACTCTAAATAAACCCTAAACCTCTCACCACTAACCTTAACAATGTGCTTCAACGCTGTGGAGAGAAGGCATGGCAGAAGCTTATAGTAGGCGACGGCGACGGCGGCGTCGGCCCCGGCCTCGGGTCGGAGTGAGTGAGCTAGAGAGGAGTGAGGGACTGTGTGGGAGAAGCTTGGGAGGCGCGCTGGTGAGTGAGAACGAGGGTCACGGTGGCAGCGACGGCGGCGTCGGCGACGGCGACAGCGACGGCGGCGTGGTCGGGGCCTACTGGTCGGAGTGAGTGACAGAGAGGAGAGGGAGACGAGGAGGCGCGCGTGAGTGAGAGAGAAAGGGCGGGCCGCGGCGAGTCATCTTGAATAAATATAGTGAACCATTCACCGCATATAAATGCGGTGAACCATTCACCGCATATAAACGCGGTGATTGGCTCACCGCATTTAAATGCGGTTAATAATTAACCGCATTTATATGCGGTTAATGATTAACCGCATATATATGCGGTTAATATGCGGTAAACCATTTATAACACTACAAAAAAAAGTTAATATAATGACGCTTTTTAGACGACGCTTAGGAGAAGCGTCTCCAAGCGTTATTATAATATAAAAAATACTGACACTTCAAAAAGCGTCGTTATATGATATCAAATAATTTATTAAATGATGATAATTTTTACTATTATTTTTAATTTTCCGAAGCTTTAAAGCGTCATGATTTTAAAAATCCGGACGCTTTAAAGCGTATATCCTGATGCTTTAAAGTGTCAGAATATATTTTACCGACGCTTGCTTAGGAGAAGCGTCTCCAAGCGTTATTATAATATAAAAAATACTGACACTTCAAAAAGCGTCGTTATATGATATCAAATAATTTATTAAATGATGATAATTTTTATTATTATTTTTAATTTTTCGACGCTTTAAAGCGTCATGATTTTAAAAATTCGGACACTTTAAAGCGTATATCCTGACGCTTTAAAGCGTCAGAATATATTTTACCGACCCTTGGTATAAGCGTCGATATATACGTGGCGACTCTTCATTTGCCGACGCTTTCACCGACGCTTTCAAAAATGACGTTGGAATATATTGTGACGCTTTTAAGTATCGTTAAATATAAAAAAAAAAAGCGTTCTTAAATGTAACAATTTTTGTAGTGTTACCGCATTCTAGGTTTTCCACGAACCCACATTTTTCCACCGACTGTTCGCTAGACCCAGAAATGCGGTGAATGGTTCACCGCATATGTGAATGCGGTAAACCATTCACCGCATATGCCATACCCCCACCTGACCTCTGTTTGGAGACTATTTTTACAAAAAAATTTTTGAGAGACCTATTTTTACAAATAAAAGTTTCATTAAGGCTATTTTTTAAAAAATTCGTTGAATTGTGTTCCAAACTTAGCAGGAACGATTTTGTCTTCACGTGTAGATCAATCTCGAAAAGTATTTTTCTAACTAGCTAGGATTGTATGCTGAAAACAAATGCTCAAGTAAAAAGTTATCACTGTCTAAAGATTTTTTGCGCCGATTGTAATTAAATATTTCCAACAGATCTACATATTAATTTCAACCAAGCTTTGTTGAGTCAGATTTTCTTATAAACTCTAACACTAAATTGGTAGTATCATATAATTATAAAAAATAAAACTATTCGCCTTAAATGCCGCGCTGTTAACTCGACTGCATTTCTTGGTATTTTAAACCCTAAGTTATATTTTATAATTAATTAATTAGTATATTTGTCATTATTTTATACAATATTCATAGCTATATATATAATAAATTTATTAATTATTAAATAATTATTTTTAATTAATATTTTGATGTTAATTAATTAGATAAAATATTTTTAATTTATAATTATAATTACTCTTATTTTCTCTATTCTAATATAACCATTCAAAAAATTAGTATTACATACCGTCCCTAGTGTAAGTGACAACTGATTTAGTAGTTGGCATTCAAGGTCCCAAGTTCGAATGCTAATAGATTTCACATTCTATCTATCATAGAATTGCTTATTCCTAAACCAATTATAAATAATTAATGAATATATATACCCACATGCTAATTTATCCTATTCTAAAAATTGATTTGAAAGCTGAATGTGATATTTTATACTATTTTTTTTTTATTTTATCACAAAGAGCACTCTTTGTTTACTAATTTTGTTTGAACAACCTATGAAGATATATTATATAAGATATTCATACATTCAAATATAGCCTTAATATTTTAGTGGATCTCAGAATTAAAGTCCACGTGCAAAAACTATACACAACGACAACTTCACTCGTGGTCGTGGGTTCCATTAATTCTTTGAGTTTGAGGTGACCAAACACACTCTAAACTCTCTAAAATTTTCGTTTTATGTTAAAATGGCCTTGTATATTATATGAGAAACACAAGAAAACTCCATTTTGATTGTATTGTAAGCTTCAAAGTAAACACCATTTTCATTCATTTGACCTTTAATGAGAAATTCTCTCTTTTCTAAGCATTTTTAGTTTTGTTCCTTTCAAAGTGAGCTACATGTGAAACAAGGCGCGCTTTCCTTTTTTGCTCTATGTAAAGCCCTAAAACCCTAATTCTTTGTGAGGTCTATGGCTAGTAAGGTTGCTGCCATGTGAACCCAATCGGACTCCTAACTCGGCGCTTCCCGTCGGACCACATTATCGACCCGAACTCCGTCCGGGCGCTCCCCGGCGACAGCTTCACGGCGTCGGCCGAAACCCTAATCCGGAACTCCAGTTCCCGGCCCTCTCGGTCGAACACGAGCTTTGCCGGCTCGACCGCCACCGCCACCCCCGTGGGCTCTCTGATGCTCACTCTGTACTCTCCCCTCCCTTTCGTGACGCTCGTCAGCCTCCGGCGGACGACCGCCTCGAGTCTGCCCCCTGCTGCCGTCGCCGCCGCCGCCGACTGCTCGATCATCACTAAAATCGAGGGATAGTTTAAATCCCAAGGCATGCTTGTGTTGTTTGAACATTTTACGGAAGTACGTGTGATTGCACGGATATCCAAATCTGTGTAATTCGAGGCACATAGGAAGTTCAAGAAATCGTCGGCCGTCGTGTTGTAGACTAGACCAGGTTCAACTGCTTTTTCGGGGTCCATGTGTCCCGCCCCGTGGGCCCACTCCGTAGACCGGTTTCCGGAGCTCTCGTCGGCGAGGTCGTGGCCGAGGTTGTCGGTGACGTACGCCGTAGTCATCATCGCCGAACGGACGGCCGCGGGCGACCAGTCGGGGTGCGCGGCCTTGAGCAGCGCCGCCACCCCGGACGCATGCGGGCACGCCATTGATGTTCCGGACATGATGTTGAATTCCGTCCGGCGCGCGTCCGCCGGAAGGTTGGTGGGGCCCACGTCGGCAGCCCACCCGGCGAGGATGCCGACGCCGGGGGCGATCAGGTCCGGCTTGATCAGGTACGGCGACTGCACGCTCGGCCCGCGGCCCGAGAATGCGGCGACGACCGGCGCCGGCCGGACGCCGACCAGGGTCCCGCCGAAAACGAGCCGGACGCGCGGCGCCGTCGCGGAGCGGACGTATGCGTGGACGGCGTTGCCCGCCGAATACCCGACCGCCACCGCGGGGACGAGGTGCGCGTCGGGGACGACGCCCTCGCCGTCGAGGAATTGGTTCGCGATGATCGCCCCGGCCCCGCCGGCCACCTTGACGGCCAATCCCTTCTCGACACGTTGGACGCCGCCGCGCTCACACAGCACCACCCTGCCACGCGTCAGCGCCGGGTCCAGCGACCCCCGCGCGCAGAACGGTGCAGTGGAGCGGGAAACGGCGGTTGAGACGTTTCCCGCGTAAACCAGCTGAAACCAACGGTCGCGCGAGACTCGTTCCCCGGCGTACAGGGAAACGCCGGGGAAACGGGCGCCGTCGCCGAGGACGACGTCGGCGGGGAACCGGCGGTCGATGGTCCCGGCGCCGACGGTGGCGATCCAGGGGGCGACGTTCGTGGCGGTCATCTCGCCGGGGCCGTCGTTGCCGGCGGAGGCGGCGACGAAGACGCCGTGCCGGTCGGCTGCGGCGAAGGAGCCGACGGCGATCGGGTCGATGTAGTACGGCACCGGCGACGCGCCGACGGAGAGGGAGACGACGTCTGCACCGTCGCCGACGGCGCGGTCGATGCCGGCGAGGATGTCGGAGTCGAAGCAGCCGGGGGACCAGCAGACCTTGTAGGCGGCGACGCGGGCTCGGGGGGCGACGCCGGAAGCCTCGCCGGCGGCGAAGCCGAAGAGGGACGCGCCCGATACGACGGCGCCGGCGGCCGTGGAGGCGGTGTGGGTCCCGTGGCCGTCGGAGTCCCAGGGCGACAGAACGTCCGAATTGGTAGCATTAGCGGACCTCCTCTTACTCGCGGCCAGAAATCCGGCGGCAAAGAAACGGGCGCCGAGCAGCTTGCGGTTGCAGGAATTGGCGGGAAATTTAGGCCCGGGCTCGCAGGCGCCCCTCCAGCGGCTGGGCGGCGGGGGGAGGCCCTCGGCGGAGAAGCTGCGGTGGTCGGGGCGAATGCCGGTGTCGAGCATGGCGATGACGGCTCCGGCGCCGGCATCGGCGGCGGAGAGGAGAGCGTTGGGACGGCGAGGATTCGAGGAGTCGACGAGGCCGAGGAACTGCGGTGAGCGGGTGGTGTGGGGGCGGCGGAGGCGGTCGGGGAAGACGGCGAGAACGGCGGGGGTGCGGCGGAGCGCGGCGGCTTGCGCGGGGGTCAGGGACGCCGAGAAGCCGTGGAAGACTGTACGGTAAGTGTGGAGAATGCCCATGCCCACATCATCATTGTCTTCTTCTTCTGCTGCTGCTTGTTTAGTGGTGAGGAGGAGAGAGGAGATCAGGGTGGAAGAGTACCAGGAATCGACGTTTGGGAACGCGGAGGGTTTGAGCTCGTTGTTTACTTGGATGATGTAAACGCTTCTTGGTGAAGCTCTGGAGAGGGTGTTAATGGCGGAGGTAAGGAGGAGGAAGAGGAGGAGGAGAAGGGTAGAGGGAGCCATGGGTGCATGGTGTGGAGATGAGCTTGCGGGTTGGGGAATTTATAGAGTGGGTCCGAGTTTCACTTAATTTGGTTGGTCCTCCGACTTTTAAATCCTTATTATATTTACAAATTCAAAAAGTTTTTGTCTGCTATATTTATTTTAGATTAATTTCATACAGATTTTTTTTAAATATAATAAATTACAAATATATCTTTACAAAATTCAAGTTTTATATATTGTTCCTGAAAAATCTCTAATATTTTCAAATATTTTACTATGATTTGCTATCACTAATTAGGATTAAGTATTTTACTTATGGTTAACTAATTTTTTATAAAAGATCTTAATGGTATGGATATATTTGAAAATATCAAAATTTTTGTAGAGACATATAAAAGTTAAATATATGTGTAATTTACTATATTTATAGGAATATTTATAAAATTAACCCTTTATTTTATATAATATTTATGGTTTGTTATTACAAAATTATTATTATATTATTTATGATCAAACTCTTTATCATCTCAATCTATCATACATGAAAGTATAGAGAGAAAAATATTTTTAAAGCATTATTTTAATGTACAATTACAATGTTATTCGTTATTGGATCCTGTCCTATTTTATTTGGCACAATACACTTTAGTTTTCAAATATATTCTATCCGTTTTACTTTAAGAAATAAAAAAAAAAAATTGTTTTAAAAGTTTAGTTAGGAATAGCTTAGAAATACAGTGTCCGTTGCTATCGTCATAATTTTATAACATAAAATAAAAAAATTTAAAATTATTTTTTATATTTTAAAATATAAAATAAATACTTTTTGCCACAGCATTACCAAATTAAATTTTAACTCAAATTCATCCTACCAACTTTTTTTAAAAATTTAATTCAAATTTAAACCACAAAACTTAAATTTTTTATATTATTTAAATATTTATTCTGCACAGGATTGAAACCGATTTGTGGATCAATTTCAAATCTGTCTTGGAATCATAAAGATGATTGAATCTATTTATTGCCTTCCTTTAAAAACTGACTTTCATTCGGAATAGATCCAAACAAAAAGAAAGTCAACCCGAATCCGTTTGTGTCACTAGCCTTAAATGCATGTAGTGCAAGAGGTGACGGGAAGCGGGAAGAGACCAGGGTTGTGCGTTTTGGGAAAAGGGCGAGAGAGATGAAAATAGAATACACTAAATATATTGATGATGTGGCGTTATAAATTAATCAAATAATTTTTTTAAAAAATATATGTCTCATTATAATTATAAAAAAATATTTTTATTATATTTTTATTTTAAAAAAGTAATATAATTAATTTGTTGATGACACGATGTAAGTGTTACAGTTTAGAACTCCTCGAGGAAGACAGGCGGATGGGCGATGGATGGAGGGGGAGCGTGCAGATGCGGGCATGACGTGGCGGTACGTAGGAGGAGGAGAAGTGCTTTTTTTGGAGTTGGCGGTCAGCGGCTGACTGGACGTCATGGGAAGAGTTTCGCGCCCGTTTTGGCAGCAGGCTCCTGGGGATGTTGCGGTCGAGCTGGACACCAGACGGCGGTTACGGATGCTCCCGTCAGCCCCGTCCGCAATCCTACTGACTATTCTACACTGCAAGTCTGCAGCGCTTAATGCGCACTCGAGTGTGAGTCAAAATTAGGACCGCAAATTTTGCTCGGATTCATTTTAAATATAAATAATAAATGAGAATAAAAAATATAAAAATTTATAGGGATAATTGCCTATATATGCTGCAAATGCCACGAAAATATTAGATTCTGCACTTACTATTTTTTTTGACTACAAAATCGCCGTAAATCGCGTTCATAGATTATTGCAATCATGAGTTATCACCATTAGATACTTATTAGTTAATGCGGGTTAAACGTGAGTTAAATATCTACCACGTTAAAAAAAATTAAAATACTAATGTTGTCCTTAACTTAAGGGCAAATAAGAAAGGTTGGTGACGGTAGAGGGGTATATTGAAAAAAATCAAAAGTCGAAATACTTTTGTGCCCTTGAGTTTAAAGGCAAATAAGAAAGATAGTGATGGTAGAAAGGCATATTTGAAAAGTGCAAAATAGTAATTTTACAGAGATAACAGAGTTACTTAACAGATTTTAACTCTAAGGGTATATTAAAAATAGGTTGGAACGTAGGAGGGGTATTTTTAATATTAGCCTTCTAAAAGGGGTAAATCGAAAAATCGAAAACTTTTCAGGGGTATATAAGCAATTGCCCCAAATTTATAATTTGTTTCGAATAAATTCTGCTCCACCGAGTAAATAGAGCGGAAGGTGGGCAATTTTTTTCTTCATTTGATTGATCCTCCTAATTAGAGACGGTAATGAATGTGAATATCTAAAATTTTATTTGAATCAAATCCGAACATAACAAATATAGGTATCAAAAGAATGAAAATCCGATAAATTTGGATTCATTAATGAATTTTGATTTTATCGGGCACGAAATATTATATATATTTATTATAAATATGGCAAGTTCGATTGGTCTGACTTGACTTTCACTTCAGATATATGTGCTAGAGTAAAAAATTGACAGAGCCCTAAATATATATGTGCCAGATTTAGTCGGATTTGATTTCGATTTCACTTCACGTACATGTACTAGAGCAAAGAGCTGAGTAAGCGCCTAGTATATGTATTAGGATTAGCCGAATTTAATTTGAATGAACTCTAAATATATGTGTTAGAGCTCGGTTGAACTTGATTCGACTGAGTCGTGACCTGATCTATGAAAAGGTTTGGTTCAATCTTTTAAATCGGATAAATCAAAATATCGTTTTGAACTATTTGATCCGGCGGTTCAATCATCGAATAGGTGAATCGGCCCAGATTTAACCAAACTGGTCGGATTTTTTTATATTAAGTCATATTAAAATCAAATGGGCTAAAATCAACTTATCTAATTTATTTTCTATTAGTATAAATTAGTCTTACAAAAATTGAAACTCTGAAAACTTATATCTTGTTAATTTATTCCAAAAGCAAGTATTTAATAATTAAGTACGATACTAGAATAGTAATATATATATATTTTTTTATATAATAAAATTTAGAAAATTAATTAAATACTTATGATGTTATTCTAACGTTACTGGCTCAACCAGTTATTGAGCTACTGATTGAACCAGTGATTTTTGATCCGGTCATACTTTTATGTTGTTGTTCGACGTATTTTTTTAAACATCTTAGATTTTAGGAGAAACCCTCTTTTGAACGAGTGAACTGCTATTGTTTCCAGGGTGATCATTGGTTGGTGTAGGTTGGGGTGCAATGTGGGTCGTGCCGGGCCGGCATGGCCCACATTTGGCGTGCCGATTCGTGTTAGGGCGCCCGGTTCCAAATCGGGCCGTGCCATGCCTGCTAGGCCGGAGCTACCAAGCCCCTAGCCCAGCACGCCCCTTAGGCTCGAAAGTGTCGGGCTGGGCCGTGCTCCGGGGCGGCCCTTAAAAAGTTTTATTTTAAAAAAAAAAAATGTAAAATTAAAGTATAAATAATAAAAATAAAAATAATTATAATATAATAAATATCTAAAATTAAAAAAAAAAATTGAAAGGGTTTTTGGTCCAATGGACAATAATTTTGGTCTATTGGACCAAAAACCAACTCTCAAAGTTTACGGTGGCAGACCTTGTGAGGAGAGCTCCTAGGAGAAAGGGCCACCATTCTCCCGAGGAGCTCAAACTCGAAGGCCCAAGGTAAGTTGCCTTGGGCCTTAGGGTTCGAGCCGTGCTAGTCCTGCTAGCACGGCCTAAGCAGGTAGGATCGTGTCGTGTCAAGCCATACGCATTTGTTAGGCCCGACACAGCCTAAGCCCGTTTCAGGTCCGGTTGTGTCGTGCCGGGCCGTCAAGCACAAGAGAAGAGGCCCAACATGCCCTGAAGGTCAAGCTGGGACGGCTGGCTGCAGCCCACGGGCCTTCCGGCCCATTGTACATCCCTATGTGTAGGTAGACAACGCAATTTTTTATCCATACTCGGGTATTCGCAAGCTACTTGTAAATTTGCAGGTATGGAAACTAGTTTTTCTTATCAAAAAATTATGAATAAAACGGATGGGTACCCAGGAGTGGTGGGTATTTTTGGGCAACCAACGGGTAGCCATGGGAACCCGCATATATATTTTTTAAATTAGAAAATATATAATCTTTATACTCTTGACTCTATTATGATAAAAATTTTATTAATTTTGTATCATAAAAGTTTGGGATGATAAAATACTTTTATATTATGTAATGTATATTATGATATTTCAAACAAGAAGTTATGTTATGTTTTCAAAAATTATATATATATATTTAGCATTTGAAAAGTATAAAAGTAAAAAAAAAAAAAAACTTGCGGGTAACTCGCATACCCACCCTCCCATATGTGGGCAGGTAGGGATAAAGATATGAATCAACCAAACCTTTATGAGTAAATTTTATCCATACTCCTATAACTCGCGGATACAATGACCCACCCGTGGGTTACTAAATTTGCCCGTTTGCCAGATCCACTAGGCACCTCTAACGCCAAAGAAGGTTATGTTATAGTTATTTGTATAGGTTAATTACATATTGGTTTCTATATATATATATTTTATTTAGTCTATTTTTTTTCTTATATTTAAATACTTAAGTCTCATTATTTACTTGAATAATAGGGTGGTACAGTTGGATGTACACTACAACAGGATTAGGTTATAGAGACACATGTTTGGGACACATTTGTATAAGTGTTTCATTTATACCAAAATTTTAAAAAAATATCTACTAATACTTAAATATAAAGCTCAATCCAACCAAAAATAAAAAGTTATTATACTCAACCTACCCCATCCAGCCCATTCGACCTGATTACAAATAGAAAAGAAAAAAAAATCGATTACCATATTCCCTTCTCCTTTCATTCAATCCACTGAAATTTTAGACGAAAACCCCTTCCATCTCGTCCTCCTCCGCCACCACAGCCAACGAGATAGAATTTCAGCCGTTAATGCTAAATGTTTAAACAAGTGTTGGTAAATTAGCAACACTATTTTTGGTTATAGCGACACTTTTTTACTGTCACTACATACCTAGTGACCCCACATATAACAACACTTTTTAAAAGTATCGGTAATTTAACCGGTAGCACTTTTTTTGATCTGTACTGATATTTAAAAGTGTAGTTATAGACCGTTTTTGTTGCAGTGGTAACTATAAATAGCGGCGGTTCCCGGTTGGCACTTTTGGCAATAGGAGTTTAAATATAGCACTTATTGCTAAATATATTTCATTTCATTTATGGGCCGTTTGGTTGAATGTAGTTGCAAAAACAGTGTAGTTAGAAATACATGCGATTCTGCAAATCTTTAGTTTGTAACTACACCTAGTTGTTTGGTTTTACTTACAGCTGCTATGATTACATTTCTTGTTTGGTAATATGAAGTGATAGTTGTATTTGTGAATTTTGTCACCTATTCAGATAGAGTGGTGAGATTACCTTCACTAAACATAAAATAATTGTATAAGTTTATTAATCATTTAAATTTGCTACTTATAAATAAATAAGTAGATATATATAATATTTTTATATTTTTCAACAATTCTTTAACTTATTAATCGACAAATTTAAAAATTTTAATTTATTTAATTTTAATATGTAAATCAAACTTTAAAAATTTAAACGATTCTCTCATTTTATTTATCAAATTTAATAATTATAATTAATTAAAACTTATTAAATTAACATACATCATCACATTCTATAAAAATTTAGAAAAAAAAACTATATTTATATTTTAAATAAAATAAATTTAAAAAAATTAATGTTTCGCACAATATTGTCTAAATTTTTTTATTATTATGAGTTTATTTACAAGTATTTTTATTTACCTATATACATATATTATTTATATATTTAACTATTTATTTATTTATTTATTTATTATTAATTTATGGGTGATTTATCCTGCCCAGTGCTGTGCCAGTTGGAGCTACGGTCAATTTGGATGTAGTTAGAATTTGACAAATAATTTCTTCTTATGATTAGGCTACTAATGATTCGACTATGACGATTGAGCTACAGCGGTTGAAACTATAATGAGTTGAATATTGCGCATTCTGTGCTGCTGCGTGCATTCATTGCTAGTGCAACCAAACTAACCTAGTGCAGTAAGAAATATTACGAATTTAACTATAAACAATTTACTCAACTGTCGGTAGTCAGAAAACGTATTTACAGGATATGTTTAGTATTTAGAGTCAGGTCGGACAGAATAACACAAGAAGATTAGATAGGACTGTAATTAGAATTGACTTGGACAAATAATAATCGAATTAATCCAGTGTTTAGTTTTCTAAAAGAATGCATCATTTAGCTGGGTCTTAGTTCAGCTCAATAGGCTTATTGGATTAACTAGTGAATGTACTCGTCCGTTTCAACAGATCGATTCTATAAAAATAAATAATAAATAAAACTAAAAATAATAAATAAATAAATAAAAGAAGAGTAAAAGAATAAAAAATACAAATAAAAGAAACTAAAGAAGAAGCTGTTGTTGTAGTAAAACTATAAGAATAAAAATATTAGAAGGATAAAAAAATAAATAAATAATTATAAAAATAATAAATTATATCTATAACAACAGTAAACAGTGAGAATTAAAATGTCAAAAATTACAACTAATTAAAGTTTAAGCACAAGAACGTCATGTCCTCGTAGTTTGAGTAAAAAAATATAATTAAAATTTGAGAAGTAAAGTATCACCAAACTTATAGCTTTGGACAGAAAGTGCGTAATTTATTATTTTTATATTTTAATTTTATTTCAGATGAAGACAAAGTTGAGTATTTATCAATTTTATTTAATAAGTAATTTTATTCAAGGAAAGAATATATTAAACTATCTAATAAATTTTAGAATATTCAATTGTTAAAATTAAAACTTGACCACTTATATTTTGGATATTCCAAAAAAATTTAAATGTAAAATTAATCGGCTCATCATACTATAAATATGATTTTAAATTTTGATATTAAGATCAAAGTAAAACGGTATAGAACTTTTCTGAACTATGAATCATTTTGAATTAGCTATCCAATCTTTAAAATTTTATTTTTACTATCTAACATTTTTACATGTTAAATTTGAATCAGTCAATGATACTTTGACATCAAAATTTGAATGCTTTGTTTAACATATGTAGTTAATTTAGTTTATATAATTTTCACAACTAAATTTATTAAAATAAATATTAATTTAAACACTATCAATATCTCTTTTATTTTTTTGTGTACAATTTATATCTACATGATCAATTTTATAAAATCAAAATTTATGTTTAATACAATAATCTAAACTATTTAACAATTGTGTGCAAAAAAATTATATATTTATATTTTTTATAATGAGAAAGAAGATTTAGATTGGATTAAAAAAAAAATTAATCCTCAATCCAAATTAGTAGAGAGAGAAAACAAATTAAAACAAAAAATATAAAAAAAAAAAAAAAAGATGGCTGTCCATCGGACCCACTCCCACACACACCCACACCCTCATCAGGCTGGGGCCCACATCAACCCCACCCGACTTGCTCCCCTTCAGTGCCACGTCACGCGGATAGTCAATTAAATATATAATTATTAAAATTTTAAAATTAAAAAATTATTTAGTATATTAAAATAGTAATTTTTTATTAATATTTTTTAATTTTTAGTAGTTTTATTATTCTAATAATTTTATTTAAAAATTAATTAAATTTAATATTTTTGAAAAGGGTTCTATAAATAATTTTTTTAATTAAAAAATTTAAAAATCTGAATGTATCGTTTAACTCTAGAGATTTAATTAGTTAGTATATTTTATATCATTCTCGCAATTAAATTTTATAAAATATAAAATTAATTTAAATCATTTTTTTATTTTTTAATATGTAATCTATATTTAAATGTTCAATATTATAAAATTAAAATTTATATTTAATACAAATAATTTAAACTATTTAAAAACTATTTATATATTTTAAATTTTTATGATAAAAAATAAAAATTAGATTGGACTTAAAAATTATATAAATTTTCTTGTTCATATATGAAGAGAAGAAAAAAAAAAAAATTAAGAGAGGAAAAAAGAAAAACTCTCCTCCCCTCTTCCCATGGGTCTCTGCCCCTCTTTATCACGTGACTCACAGTAAGCTAAACATTTATATATTTATATATAATTTACACTAACCCGTTTGGTTGGGGGTTAAGGGGTGGAATAACCTCTTAACTCCCATTTTATTCCCAAACATCATCAAAAATAGGTGAGGTTAGCAAATCCCACCCCAAAAAGTTATCCCGGCTTAGTTAATTCCACCTAATCCTACCAAACCCCAATAAAGCGCACATTTTTACATTAAGCCTTTCATTATCCTTATCCGCCTCATACAACCATGTTTATTTTTAAACTATCCTCGACTAACCCGTCACATGAAACAACGAAAATACTTTAACCCCACCTTAACCCCAAACTTAGCATTTAATACATTGAATATGGATTTTCTTAACCCCGAACCAAACGGGGGTAGCTAAAGAAAGTGAGCATTTATTATATTATAAAAATTCTTATCGTTGTTTCTGCTCCACCATACTATAAGTTTCAAGAACTGAGTACAGTTTGGACATGGTTGGTGGCCTTGCTTTGAGTATAGGTGCGTTTTTTTGGGTCTGCTTAGGGAGGTTTATGGAGGAGAGTGTAATTAGTATGCAATGTGTTCAAATGTCTTTTACCGCGCCGGAAGAGATCGTCATGGGTAGAGGACAGAATGGTCAAAGCGAGTCTGATTTTGAGCCGGCTTATGAAATGGACTCGCGAATGCAGATGGGAACCAAGGGAGTATCCTCTTCACGACGGCTCAGTGAGCGTTTAGCTAATGGAACTCATGAGTCTTTGACTTGTAAAGCCATGGCAAGGAAAGCTCAACTAAGAGAAGGATGTGAGACTAATACCACGAATATTTTTCGCCAGCCACTCACGCTCCTGGGTCTGACTTGTGGAGGCAATGGCCCAGGGTCCTATGAGACATGTGCAGACGCACCACTCGGGCCGGTACCTGACGTAATCCTCCCTAACCCCAGTACCGCCCCGCCTCTGGCTGATGATGAGGGATTCTATCCGGGCGACTCGAGGGGGCCGACCAGATCTAGCGTACGGCTGCTTTCCGCGTCGAAGGTCCCGGTGCTTGAGCGGGCGAAGCGTAGGAAAGTGATCCTACGGGAAGGAGACACTAATTCGTCGACCCTTGCCCGCAAGTGGAGCGTCAAAAAGGTCTTAACAAAAAGTGCTCGTTGCGGGGTGAAGCTCACGGTGGCCGATGCCGGGGAGTTACACAAGTTCATATTGCGTGGATGATCTGTAGTCTGATCGGCCTCAAGTTTGTGATGCATTTCGGGTGTGCCGTTTTCCCTCATGTTTAACATTATTACTTGGAACGTTCGGGGTCTAAACGACCCTATCAAGCGCCGTAGCGTCAAGTCTGTCGTCTCTAAACACTTTTGTGCGGTCGTCTGTTTACAAGAATCTAAAGTGGATTCTGTGTCCAGATCTTTTCTTCGGTCTTGTTGCGGTTCAAATTTCGATAGATGCCACTTTATTCCTGCTTGTGGAGCCTCCGGTGGAGTAATTACTTGTTGGAATTCCAAATACTTCTTATGTACGGAGGTAATATTTCGTGAGTACTCGCTTACCCTTAATTTGAAGCATTTCCCCAGCGCAAAGAGCTTTTACATTTCAAATGTGTACGGGCCACCAACATGGGACGGAAAAGAAGAGTTTTGTGCAGAACTTCTCTCTCTCAGCGGGATTTGCTCCAGCAACTGGGTCATTTGTGGGGATTTCAACCTCACCAGAAACCAAGCAGAACAAACTGGAAATCCGTGGAGTGCTAGAGCAATGGACATGTTCTCAGACCTCATATCGAATCTTGAACTCATCGATCTGCCCATCGCCAATCAAAAATTCACTTGGTCAAATATGCAGCGTTCACCAACACTCGTCAAGTTAGATAGATTTCTTGTATCGACGGATTGGGACCAAATCTTTCCACATTGCAGGGTATCTGCGCTCCCTAGGATTACCTCCGATCACACCCCGCTACTTCTATCTACAGGAACGAGTCCAACTTTGTGGAGATTTCGGTTTGAGAAGGTCTGGCTTACTAAGGAGGATTTCTCCAACAAAGTACCAATCTGGTGGAACGAAGTCACTGACAAGAAGTCGGCTATACTCACTTTAACAGCAAAACTCAGACACTGCAGAACTAGGATGAAGGAATGGTGTAAGACGAATTTTTATAGTATATCCAATGCCATTAGGTGTCTTCAGGAGGAAATCCGAAGTATCGACCTATTAGAGGAACAGAATTTATTGACTCAGGAATTTCGGGATAAACGGGTCGACCTTAAATCACAACTTCAACTCATCCTTATGGAGGAAGAGATTCTCTGGAAAACGAGAGCGAAACAGCACTGGCTTAAGGAAGGTGATAAGAACACTAAATTTTTTCACGCGGTGGCCAACGGTCGGAAGCGCAGTAATACGATAGAGTCTATTGTAGACGCCACTGGAAGACAAATCAACAACGACGTTCAAATGAGATCCTAATTTTTTCACTCCTTCAAACGACTTTTTGGGAGGGTGGAGGAAGAGTCGTCATCTTTTGGAGATTGGAGTGACCTGTATCAAGTAGACTTCCTATCCGACTCGGACTCTCTCACTAGCCCTTTTACACTAGACGAAGTTAAGAAGGCTACATTCCAATTGGGTAGTGACAAGGCTCCCGGACACGATGGATTTCCTCTTATATTTTTTCAACATTTCTGGGAGACGGTAAAGGAGAACATTTTAAATATCTTCAGAGATCTCCAGGATAATGCTCTCGACACGACCCCAATTGACTATTCATACGTGTGTCTAATTCCTAAAAAGGAAGGAGCGAGTCAAGTTAATGACTTCCGACCGATTTGTCTCATTAATGGAATTCAAAAGATCATTTCTAAAGTGCTTGCAAATAGACCGGCGCCCATTTTACAGAAGATTATTGCTCCATCACAATCGGCCTTTCTGAAAGATCGACTACTAGCTGACTCTTTTGTAACTGCAAGTGAACTTCTCAACTGGTGCGCAAAATCCGATAAGGAGTGCGTTAGTATTAAGGTTGACTTCGAGAAAGCTTATGACAATGTTAATTGGAATTTCCTGCAAAGCATACTGAGGTGGCTCGGGTTCAACGACAAATGGTGGGCCTGGATCAAACAATGTATTTGTAACGCTAAAATCGCCATCTTAGTAAACGGCTCACTGACAGAGTGGCTGAAAACAAGGAAGGGGTTGAGACAGGGGGACCCGCTTTCCCTTACCTATTCATCTTCTTGGCCATTGTACGCCGGGCTCACAGTAGCTAGGTGTAATAATTTGATCCGTGGGATTGGGCCTACTGCACATTGTCAAACGGTGCTTCTTCAATACGCAGATGACACATTATTCTTCTCTGAGCCAAAGAAGTCGGCGATGCGAAATCTATTGTTCCTTTGGAAGATGTTTGAATGGGCCTCAGGCCTCAAGATTAATACGAACAAGACGGAATTACACTACTTGGGCCCCAACGCAAGCAGAGCCAACAGACTCGCAAATATTTTGGGTTGTAGAGTAGGCAAGTTACCATTTCTCTACTTGGGATTGCCGTTTCACACCAAATCCCTTCGGAAGGAAGATTGGGCGCCGATCATCAATCGTATAGAGGTGCACATCGAAGGTTGGAAGGCAAAACTTCTCTCACAGGGGGGAAGACTCATTCTGGTCAATTCGGTGCTCGCGAACATCCCGCTATTCTACTTTACAATCTTTAAAGCGCCACAATGGGTTCTGAATCGCATTGAAGCCCTGAGAAGATCTTTCTTTTGGAAAGGGTGCTCCAAAACTGCAGGTGGCTCATGCCTTGTAGCTTGGAAATCAATCTGCAAAAGCAAGAAAGAAGGAGGATTGGGGATCAAAGATATGGAAGCAATGAATACGGCTCTCTTAACCAAATGGTGGTGGCGCTTCTTCAAAGAGCCACATCTGCTATGGGGGAGGTTAATTAAATCTTTATATTACATCAGAAGAAGGCCTTTACATGAGGGGAGAGCCTTCAGACCTTACTCCCAGTGGTGGAGAAGTGTGATGAGATGTCGAGAGGCGTTCAAATGTGGAGTTTCGTATGTGCTCGGCGATGGGAAAAACATCAGGATGTGGTCAGATATTTGGATTGAAGAAACTCCTCTGAGTACTCAGTATCCAGGAGTATACTCCAGCATCGTGAATAAGGAGATCACAGTTGCACAATGCTGGAATGAAAAAGGGTGGAGATGGCGCTTCATAACTAGAGGCCTAGCTCCATCGAATACCAATAGTCGCCATCAGATTAGGTTGCTCAAAAACCTGCTTGCCCATTTATAGGCCAAGCGACACAGGATACACTAAGCGGCGTTGGACCGCCAACCAAACTTTTACTGTTAAGTCCCTTTATGATTTCATCACCGACGCAGGTCAGAGAGCTCCAATGTATGAGCATCTTTGGAGGTTAAAAATTTCGGTCAAAATCAAAGTATTTATTTGGATTCTGCTGCGCAAGAGACTGTTAACCGCAGACAGAATGATCCGCAGAGGGTGCCTGGTGGATCAGTTTTGCATTTTTTGCGTGTTCTTTCCTGAAACCTGCGACCGCCTATTCCGAGACTGTATATTGGTCCGATACATCCGTATTTGTGCCGAAGGTTCAGATGCAAGCGAATCGGATGCCGGGGATGTACGAAGGCTATGGACAGAGGTATCTAACATACCCAATGCCGCTACGAGAGCGAAAAGTTTAACCCAATTAGCGGCAATCTGGTGGGTTGTCTGGACGGAGCGCAACAACACTATCTTCCGCGAGGTGCTTCCCAATGCTACCCGGGCTCTTGAACGTGTCGCTTCTTTGACCAATGTCCGGAACGAGTCCTTTGACCCTTGCATGCCCTTCCCATGCTCGGCCCCATTTCTTTTTCTTTTCGTTATTCACCCCGCTTTTTTGTTTACTTTGTCTAATCGGTAGGTGTAGGGTTACGTATTTTGATTTTTCTTTCTTGTATTTTTCGGCTCCTTTAGAAGGCCCTAGCTGTCTCCATCATGTATGCTTAGTTCATTTCGCTTAATGAATGAAGCAGGTAGCTTGCTACCTATTTCTCAAAAAAAAAGAATTGTTGGACATAACCATAAATAAATTGGGCCATGTATACTGAATCAAATTACAATTCCAATAAATTGCAGGAAAAGAAAAATTTTCTTTTTTGAATAATTTTAATTTTTAAGTTTTATATTTTTTATATGCATGTGAATATATTATCATATGTGAATATATATATTATCGCATATTAATATATAAAACGTGACATAAAAATATATGCGAACCACTTAAGCCAATTTGTATAAAAAATTCATTAGTTTTGTTTTTTTGTAAAAGTGGTTTACATTTTTCAATTTTGCAGATTCGGATCGAATTTTCAAAAAATTTACCAAAATATCTTTATTACTTTTTCTCTCTTTTTATTTTTTCTTGTTCATTTTTTTTTTCTTTCAGAAGAAGACAGCGGAGGCGAAGATGGAGGTGGAAATGCAATCGTCGACGATATCACCTCCGTAGCGATGGCTGCGATAGAAAAAAAGAAAGAAGTGATGACAAAAAAAAAATATAGAGAGAAAAATAAAAAAATTATATAAATATCTTGTAGGTGCATGGAGTTTCAAATTTAATATAATTTATAGTTGTGTATAGAATATTTCTAAATTCACGATAATTAAGGATAATAAAAATAAAAAATCGAAGGCCGTTGGGTGGAGTAAACGGTGAGAATCAGAGAGAACGAATGGCCAGCACCACCCAAACAAAGGAGAAGAGCGGGAAAAAAACAAAAAAACAAAAAAAGGGAAAAGAAAAAAGTAAACACCAAATCTCTCAATTTAATGTCAAATAGGGTTAAATGCATACAGATTACTATAAATATAGTAAATTACAAATATATCACTGTAAAGTTTAATTTTCATATATTATTTATATAAAAATTATAATAATTTTTAATTATATTCCACTGATTTATTATCGTTATAAAAATATTTATATTTTAAGTGAAATATGAATTTTGTCATCACAAATATATTTATTTAAAAATCATAACAATATAATATAAGAGTGGCGAAAATATCTAAGTTATCTCATAAATTAATCGAATTAAGTATTTAATCTATAATTAACTTTTTAATAGATATTTAAAAGTATTAGAATTTTTATAGAAACAACGTATAAAAATTAAACTTTAAATAATATATTCATAGTTTATTATATTTATAAGAATCTGTATAGAATTAATTTTCTCGAATGAAAACTTTACTTTTGTAAAGAGTTATAAATTGTAGATTGTAGCAAGACAGTTCAACTCAGATAGGTTTCTATGGAATGATTTCATGTGGGGTGAGGTGTAAAAGATAGTAATGCTCTGCTGTACTGCTGTCATGTCCAAACCAAATGGATCTAATAGCTGACTGACCTAGGTACCTATCGACGGCAGGAAGTTGGGCTAATTAAAGGAGGACAGCCGTTTGGTTGGAGGTTAAGGGGTGGAATAACTCCTTAATCTTTATTTTATTTCCAAACACCACTTAAAAAAAGATGGAGTTAGCAAATCCTATCTTAAAAAGTTATTCCGGGTTAGCTAATCTCACCTAACCCCACCAAATCCCAACCAAATATTATTTTTTTATTCATAATAACCCACTATCCTTCTTATCCCACTTACTTCAACTAAACACTATTTTTCACTATCCTCGACTAACTCCAACTTCCAACCAAATACAAAAATACTTTAATCCCACCCTAACCCCAAACTTAACAATATTCCTGGAATAACTGATTTTTTCTTAACCCCGAACCAAACGGGGGCTATAACAGCATATGTAGCACCAAAAGTACGTTACTTATTATAAACAAATTTTATAGCATTTTATGAATTATATAACTTAATGGTTGAGTGAACTGTAATAAATTATAGGAAAAACTTTAAAAATCCCTCAGTGGTTTCATGCATTCTCACTTTAGTACTCTATAGTTTAAAACGTATCAATTTGTCCCCTGATTTCGTTTTTCTCTTTTTGTTATCAATTTTATTATTATTTTTTTCTTAAATCAATGACAAAGTTAAAATTAAAAGGTACTAAAATAAATATTCAATAAATGTAGATGAATATTTGAAGTTTTTTTGTATATAATTTAACGAAATATTAACGAAAAAGCTTCCTAAAAGATAAAAATGAAATCACAAGGGGGCAATTTGATACGTTTTAAACTATGCGGTACTAAAGTGAGAATGTATGAAACCACATGGAAGGTTTTTGAAGTTTTTCCCAAATTATATAAGCGATTCTTTTTTTCTTTGTAATTTATGCTTATTCACTAATTAAATACCACCATGTATACTAATTTATAAAGTGTTATAACATTTCTTTGTAAATATCTGTTTATTTATTTATTTTTTCTTGATATTTAAAAATCTATATTTTGCTTTTTAAAATTTCAAAAATATTTTCAGAAAAATACGATATTAATAGAGAGCGCAAAATGACCAAATTACTTTTATTTTTTATATAAGAAAAAAAATAATTTTTTGATGTATTGGAAGACACTTTCGACATAAATTATAAGAAATGGACGAAATAATGATGAAACCCTGACAGAGAGAGGCTAATGTAACTCTTTACAATATTAAGTGAATAAAATATAAATTTTTAATAATTTTAAAAAATGCATTTATAAGGAGAATTTTCTGTAATTTACTTTAAAATTTATTTATAGGTATCTTACACTATTTAAATTGAGGGAACCCTCAATCTACGTGGCGCTCAGGGAGGTGTTCTCCTCCACGTGGCGTCCAGGGACTAACCCGAAACCGCACCAAACTTACTCCCTGGACCTGTCGCATCTCCCTTTCTCTCTCCTCCTCTCTACCGCTCTCTAGCCTCCTATACGGAATACCCCTCTTCACAAAACCCGCGTGCACCGACTACGCCCCCCTGCACCGATCGCACGCCTTTTCGTCCCCCGTCTACCCCTCTCTGTCTCCCTTACCGCCTCTTTCTCCCTGGACCGGATCCCTCTCTCAACAAACCCTCTCTGCGCTTCTCTCTCTCTAGCGCACCGGCTTTGCTCCCCTACACCGAATGCCCGCCTCTGTCTCCCCCTCTGCCTCTTTTTCTCTCTCCTACCGCCTCTTCCTCCCCCTCCGCCCCCCTCTCTCTACTCCTTTCTCACACCGAGCCGCTCGCCCCTCTCTCATCGTGTGCCGATTCTCTCTCTATCGCGCTGTCCCTGCTGTTCTCTCTCTATTAGCTCTATTCCCCTCTCACACTCAACCGATCGCTACTCTCTGACTGTCGGCGGCTTTCTCTCTCATCGATCCTAGAGAGAAGATTGCCCCCTGCAGCTGTGTCTCCTATGGAGTCTACAGGTGACCCCTATCCCTCTACTTTTGCCCTCTACAGGTAAGCTTCTCTCTGGCCTCGCTTTACACTACTCTATGCTTGCCTCTGTCGATCCTGTACCGTCCATTGGGCCTTCAGTGGCTGTGATGGCGTGTTCCATTGCCCGTCGACCCTAAAGCTATATCTACCCAGGATAATGTCAAGATATCTTAACATTTTACTACCTATCTTTATGCCCTCTGTTACTTCCGGGAAAAAAAAAATAAGAAGGTCTGATTTCAAAAAAAGGAAATTGGGATATCCTTAGATCTGCACATCATTGGTTTAGGGTTTAGGGATGCCTTCAGATTTTACTAGCTATCTTTTTGCCCTCTGTTACTTCAGAAAAAAAAAAAAGAAGAAGAAAGTTAGGCTAAAAAAAAAGAAGAGAGAGATATCCTTAGATCCGCACATCATTACGCATGTTTTTTAACTTAACAAATATAAAGTTTGATGCTCTCCCTGTTGGCCAATAAGATGTATGAGATTGGCTGTCTTCCTGAGCCTATAAATAGCATGTACTTTTGTGCAAAAAATTAGTATTAGCCTATCTCTTTCTCCAGTGTAAGGTGAGGCTCTGCCGCACTGACTATCTGTAATCCCCCAGTTCTTCTACTATTCAATATTCATAATCCAAACTTATATAGAGTATAACTCAAAAAAGTTCTACTGGAGCTCGAATATATCAGAGTTTAATTATGTAATTTCGAGTATAAATTAGTTGTTTAGAAGTTAGGGCTCCTCCTTTTTATCACTTTGATTTTTGGTTTGCACATTTTGGTTTGTATGAGCATAACTCCTCTATAAAGGCGATTCCATGCCAGGAATGTTGGACCACCTCTGCACTTACTGTTGTTTACTAACTTATGTATGCATTATAAATAACTCTTTGTTTGGGGAGGTGGCTTTGGGTGTTCCCTTCAAAGGCAACCATCTACTGTAGATTGGACGGCCTTCCCATGGGAACCCACCACCTATTGCCTCATAGTTCTATATATATTTGGGGCTTTCTACGTTGTTCTAACTAAGTGTTTCTAATGGTTTTTCACCTGTTTTCATTTTGAGCTCCTTTCGATCATCTAATTCCTTTCGTTAGTTGGAGGCCATGATGACAAGTGTATACCAAAAAAAGGGAGAAAAAAATTGCTAAACTTTCTTCCGTTTGTGTGGTTGCCTATTATGCGGGAGAGGAGATTATTCTTCGCACTTCTATGTGCTGTGCACATTTGTTACCCTTCTTCGGGGAGAGTGTGGCCTTGTTATTCTATGGGAGGGCAACCATCTAGCAAAGATTGGACGGCCTACTCAAGGGAAGCCATCTATTACTGTTTGTTTACTGATTTAGCTCTGTTGGGTTTTTTATTCCCATGCTTTTCCTAACCCTGTCTTCTCTCCCAGCATGAAGTTCGGCCAAAATTTGTTGACACAAGTTATGAAGGAAGTGCTTTTGCTTGGCTCTATTTCTCGCACTTCACCTGAGCCTATTTGTTTTATTGGTTTGGTTATATGTGTTCTGCTTTGGTTGATTTACTAACCTACTGCTTGCCTTGATTATGTATTCTTTATTCTTCTTTTTTGAGTCTGGGCTTCTTGCTTCTTTGTTCTCACTTCACCTGAGCCTATTTGTTTTATTGGTTTGGTTATATGTGTTCTACTTTGGTTGATTTACTAACCTACTGCTTTGCCTTGATTATGTATTCTTTATTCTTCTTTTTTGAGTCTGGACTTCTTGCTTCTTTGTTCTCACTTCACCTGAGCCTATTTGTTTTATTGGTTTGGTTATATGTGTTCTGCTTTGGTTGATTTACTAACCTACTGCTTTGCATTGATTATGTATTCTTTATTCTTTTTTTTTGAGTCTGAGTTTCTTGCTTCTTTGTTCTCTTCTCTTTGCTTTACTACTTCGTTTTCTTTACCTTTCTTCTTTATTTGTTTTCCTTTTATTTCATTCCTTCCTTCTCTTTTCAATTAATTTCTGCAGTTTTTTCGAGGCGATGATGACATCTGCTCTTGCGGCCTATTTACACCTTGTGGCTATTTGAATCTCTAATACTTTTTTTCCCTTTACAAATGTAATGCTTTCTTTGCAAGGGCATGCTGTTGCAGATGGCGCATTAGAAGGCAACTGTCTGCATTAAACAGTACGGCTTTTACATGCGCAACCCTCCTGTGCTTGCTTGCTTTTATTTGTAGTCCTTTCCACAGAGTGTAATTGGCATTCTTGCTCTCGGCGCGGCCATTCTGGATGTGAATAGATTGTTCATGCTTGGTTGGACGGCCTTCAACTGATTGAAGGCAACCACCTTCTGATGAATCTTCAGCTACTGCTTACTGTTTTAAGCTCAAGGGCTTTGTTGGCTACTGTCAGATGCTGCGGAGCTTACATGCTTCCTATTAAACCTGAGCCTCATTACTTTCTACCTTTTTTCATTCCTTTCTACATTACTTCCTATGCTTGACTTTCTTTCCCATAATTTTACATGTTTGCTTTTTTACCTCTGCTTTACTCTTTGCTCTACTTGAACTTTCTGTTTACTTCTTCCCTTTACTTAGGGCCCTTCCCTGTTTTTATTGCCAGTTTTTTGTTCCCTTTTTTTTTTCCTCTTTTTTTTTTTTCCATCTTTGCCTTCGTCGCCTTGCTTCTTACCGGCACCTTAATTAGCTTCCTGCTTATCTTTGGAAAAGGAAAAAAACGAATTATTGACCTACTTTCCTTGCAGTACAAGCGATGATGACTATCCACTTTTCTTACGTTAGAATGCTCGGCGAGGTTTACGAGCAGCTCCACCTACCTACTCCCAAGATTGTTGTTACTCCCAATAGCGAAGGCATGTTCGTTGGCTGTATAGATGTACAGGTTCCGCGCAGCCCAACTGTTACTCAAACCGTCCGCTGTTCCGGCACCTAGTTCCCTACTGCTTCTGCTGCTGAACAAGAAACTGCCAGGCTAGCTATGAAGAGGCTTAAGGAAGAATGTGATTTGCAGTACAAGGATCTTAATTACGACGACTCTCTCTTATACAAGAATTTGTACGACCACAAGACTCTTAATTGTTCCGTTATATCGGCTCAGTACTCTAATCTTTCTAGAGAGTTCAGTTTCATTAAGGAGTGTTATGTTGCTACTGTCGCTCAAAAGAATGAATATATGAATAGCGAATTGTACTCCGAAATGCCATAGGGGAGTGTTATGCGGTAGTTAACCGTGTTGCCGCCGATCTGCCTCCTGTCACGGCCGCGCCTCAGGTGCCCGACCCCTCTCAACCCATCTCCAACGAGAACGTTTAGCTGTTCCTCTCGCATAGTTTGACCATGCTTTTGTTCACACCATAGGTATTCTGTGCATGGTGTTTTGGTTTAGTATTGGATAATAAAAAAACTTTGCTGTGTATTTCCCTTTCTGTAATTTATGGGCATGTTGTTACACCTCCAGTTTTTCTGTGCGCCTTCTTCATGTGGTTTTCGCTCTTCTTACTTCAATTCTTCGTGTGGTTTCTCACTACTTACTTGGACTTATGGCCGAGAAAAAAAAAAAAAAGAGCTTACAGGCGTTTGCCTGTTTGACCTGAGCCTCGCTTTTTTTCCTCTTAACACTTCCTGCTTCAATTATTCATGTTCTGGCTTTTCATACTTTATTTCTAAGCTTTAATTTGTCCTTCTTTTTTTGTTTTTTTTTTTCCCTTTTCCCTCGATTTTGTTTTTTTTGCTCCTAACTATTTTATCTTCGTGTTTCCTCCTCCTTTTACCTTCCTATGTTTTGTTTTCATGGGGTTCTCAGCGTGTATGCAACTTCTCTTTGTCTACTGGGTGTTTTGTATGTTACCTACCTGCTACTTGGCTTTCAGTTCAGAAGTATTATTTCTGTTAGATCTTACTTACTCGTGTTTTCTTGGGCAATAATGTTGTTAACATAGGAAAGTTGTTTCTTTACATTTTTTACTGTCAGCCATTCAACATTTGGTTGATTTTGTACAGCTGATTTACCATGGGAAAAAAATTTCCTTGCTCTGCTTTTAATTTCTTAGCTCTCTGTTTGTTAATTCCTAAAGTGTGAGAAATGAGCCACGACTTTCGCGCTTCCTTCTGCACTTGGTCGACAGATCTCAGGTCCAGGTACATGCCCAGTTTTTATTACCTTCCTTATTTTCCTCCTTCTGTCTTTTTCTTTTTTCTTTTTTTTGTCCCCAGCAAGCTAACTTAAGTTGTCAAAATTTATTTTCAATCCGCAGGAAGAAATTTGTGCGAATAGGAGAACAATTGCTCAATTGTTTTCTCTCGACTTATCTAATACTCAGGTGAATTTTATTATACAAGTTGATCCTATAGAGCTATTTATTTTACCCCCTATTAAGTTCGAATAATTCATTTCAACTTATTATCAAACAGAATATGAAGTTTACCTGCAAGGCAAAAATTACTGAAATCGATACATCTTTTGGTTGGTGGTACAAAGCATGTTATAATTGCAAATCAGCTGTCAGGGTATTTGATGATACTTTTTTGTGCTCGAATTGTGACAAGAATGATCAGTCTCCTATACCATGGTAATTATTTGGTTCTCCTAAAGTTTGTTTAATAAATTTTTCGAAAACAAAACTTACTATGCATTCTTTTTCTTTTCATGATATTGTTAAAAGGTACAAATTAAATGTCATTGTTGAAGATGATACTGGTTTTGCAAATTTTACCATCTTCGGCAGATTGGCGCAAGATTTGATTCATATCCCGGCTCAAAACCTCGCTACTTCAGCTGGTTTAGATAAATTTACTCTTCCTCCTGCAATTAAAACAATTATTGGAAATGAACATATTTTTCAGATAGTACCTGACATACACAGGTTTAGATCAAGTATTCCTTCTTTTAAAGTTGCCAAAATTTTTAATATCCAATATGATACAAAGGAAAATACTTCTTCTTCTAAACCTTTAATGATCAAATGTGAAGAAAAACTTGCTTCGCCTACTACTCACAAAGAAATTCACAGCGAATTATTTGAGGAAGCATCCCCAATTGCAACCATTTCATTCATGTAATAACTAATTTATTTTCATGTTTGCTTTTTGTTTCCCACACGAGTGAGATATGTTGTTTTACCTACAGCTCTCCACCACCTTCCGATGATATAAAGGAGATCCGGCCTGCCAAAAAAAAAAACTTAGGTTAGTTTAAATTAACTTCATTTCTTCTCTCAAATATGTACTATTTATAGCTATGGTTACGTTAAACTTTGCTCTCAATTCTTATTTGCAGCTTCGATGAAGGTCCTTCCACACATGAAGACCAGTTATGAAGATTTAGGATTTATGTTTTATTGTTCTGTGGCTTTATTAGATTTTCATAAGTAGAGCTCTGTTTTTTCGGTATTGAGAATTTATCTTCTACTGTTTATGCTTATCACATTATTAACGCTATATTTTGACTACTCTAATTTGATTACGCTACTGTATGTTTACCAAACTGATGTTTATAGCTACGGTTACATTTAAGCTTTGTTCTATATTTTTACTTGCTATGTTCTACTGTTTATGTATATCAAATTAGTAACGCTATATGTATATTGTCAAATTTTTATTTGTTACTGTATGTTTATCAAACTACTTTTCCGCAGCGAAGCGCGGGCTTATCACTAGTATAACTCTACCAGGCAATATCACTATCACACGTGTTGGCACTTTTTATTTTCGCCCATTTACATCGTTCGACAAACAGTCTTGTGTGGGCCAAACGCTGCATTGTAATGTGATAATTATTAAGCTGCGACATTACTACCACATTAGCGATATATCAATACCTGGTCAAGTAAATTGAATTGTAAAATTTAATTACGATAATTTAAACAGCTTAAGCCCAAAATTATAAAAAAAATTAAAGTTTTAATTTGCAAACTTAAATATCACGCTCCTTAAAGTTTGAGGAACAAAAGTGCAATTAAACCATTTTTAAATCAAAAAGAAAACGTACTAAACGGTGGGCAAATTAAAGTTTTATTTTATTCTATATATAAAAAAAAAGATTTACATGGGGGTGCAATGTCACGCCCCGGGGTCCCTTTGGTACATAAACACAGCGGAAATTTTTTTTTTTTTTTTTTTTTTTTTTTTTTTGAAACGACCCCAGAGGTGTGCCAGATCCGCCACAAATATAGGGAGGCCACTGTACACACGAACAGAGTCTTCCCTGTATTTGCACGGCGTCGCACATGTACAGAGTGTTTACAATTCATCCAGGAACTCAACCACAACAGATGAACATAAAGTAAATATCAGATACACCAGTTCATTAACCATCCACACATTCACCATTTCCACATTTTGAGAAATCACGAGAAGACCTTTTAAAAGTATTTCTTTTCAGATGCTACCACGAGGGGTAGAAAATCTTTTCTCTTTTAAACCCTTTCTTTTTGAAATGCTACCTCGAAGGGTAGGAGACAGTTTGTTTCCCAAAACATGAGTTCCATATCACAATCCCAAAAACATCACAAGTCTCAAAATATCACTGTAAGTAAACCAAAGTAGAACTAGAACTGAACCAAAATATACTCTAGATAATAAAGCAAGGAAAGTAAAGAAGTAACCAATACGGGTAGGAGCTACACGCGCACTAGACTAGCTCCTCCTTTCTTTGTCCCACTTTGGGACAGTGCGTCGCTTTGAAAAAGAAGGCGGGGGT
This sequence comes from Aechmea fasciata, assembly GCA_025177825.1. Lineage (NCBI taxonomy): Eukaryota > Viridiplantae > Streptophyta > Magnoliopsida > Poales > Bromeliaceae > Aechmea > Aechmea fasciata. The sequence goes on along the minus strand of CM045944.1, from coordinate 8,183,848 downwards.
GAGAACATGTAAACATGTCTCCCCCTCACAGAGGGTATCCACTAGTAACGGAGTAAAACAAAGGAAGGACTGGTAAGTAGATACAGTAGCCAAAGTAAGCAGGAGAGAGATATATATAAACAAACTGCTACTGTATGTATGCATCGAAAAGCTGAGAAAGTAAATACCCAATCCATAACCGCCAATATTGGTCCGCAGACCTCAGGCAATGCCCCCTGTCTCTAAGCCTGCATTCAACCCAAGATAGCCTATGGGCTCACGGGTTGGGCAAAGTCCCGTAGACAGTCCCAAACCACTTTTCCGAAAAAGAACACCCTGGCCGGTGGATCAGACCGCCTGTGTTCGTGATATGCGCTCGAGTCCTAGGCGATCGATCTTTGTTATGCTCAAAAGCCAGTCGGCAACTAGTGGCGACAATCCCGTCCCTAAAGGGACATCGACCCCTTTTTGGGTCATCAAGTAAACTCGCCGACCACGTAGGTCACAGAAGCACTGAAACAAACCGACCGAACAGGTCACTGAAACTGAAGCAAACAGACCGAATAGGTCACTGAGAAACTGTAAACAAGCCGACCGAATAGGTCACTGAGAAACTGTAAAGGATCGACCAAGTAGGTCGCTGAAGAGCTGTAAACTCAAACCACTCTACTCCTATCAAGTATACTAAGTATGCATATAACTGAGTAGAGAATAAAAATGGCAGTAAGGTGCAAGTAAGAAAAGTAAAGTAGAGTAGAGTAGAGTGAAAGAGTGTCACCAAGCGTGTACCACTGTACCGACGACAACCCGGATACCCACCTGAGTATCAAAAGGAGTGGTCTGCCGACTGCTGGAAGGAACGACTGAACCTACGAGGGTTCACCGGGTTAGAAACTAACCCACTAAAACTAGAACCATAATTCACAAACTCCACGACGTAGCGCCTCGAAACGACTACTACAGTACGTCCGTTTCGATCCGGGTTCCCGAAAGCGTCGACTTTGACACCGGAACCCACCGTCGCTCACCCGTCGTCTCCGAACCTTCGATACGACACAGGTGACCAGCCAACAAGGCTTAGTGACAAAGAAAATAATCTCTGGAATGTGTCGGAAGAATTCCGAACCAAAGTCGCGTTCCGTCGTCGAATTTCGCCGACGAACGCCCGGAATTACACTTACTATTTTTCGAAAAGCTCGGGACCTTGGACAGTCAGTCCAGAGGTTACCCGCAACACATACACACTGCCCAAGATAGCCCAGGAGGCTACAATTGCATAAAAGTCCCTAAAGAATCCTAAATCGCATTATTTCATGTACAAATAGGGTTATTATGGGCCGTGCACGCAAACCGATGCATTGCAAATTCTGAAATCGCACACGCTGTAAGTCTTCGACATGCTGAAGACCGTGCTCGCCTTTCGGAGCACATTCGGGCATCGTGGTGCGCGCACAAGCGACACTAAATTCAGTAAATAGTGCGCACAGCGCGTAAAGTGCGATCGTCCCGCTAAACGGAGCATCGAAACTCGGAACGGAGGTGAGCATCGCGTTCGACACGGAAAATCCTTGGCGTGCTCACCTCCCGAGGGTTCATTTGACCCACGGATCACCGGATAGGTGATCCGAACCCTAGACTTAGGTCTTGTGGCGTAAAGCACTTAGGAGCCGAGGGAGCTAGGGCTCGGTCGCCGGCGGCAAGGAGGCGCGCGCGCCGGCCGAGGAAGGGAGCCTAGGGTCGGGGAGGTCCGAGGAGGGAGGTAGCCGGCGGCGGGCGGCGGCCGGAGACGCGGCGTCGGCGATCTACTTCTTCTTCTTCCTCTCGGGTTGGATGGCGCCGGCGGCACGGCGCGCCGGGACGCCGGGACGGTGATGGTCGACGCCCGGAGGCGAGGAAGCCGATGCTCCCTCGGGAGGCGGCGAGGTGCCGGAAGCGAGGGTGCAACCCTTGGTCGGCACCAACCCGAGGCGGCCGCGGGGAGTTGGAGCGGTGGCCGGCGGCGGCGGTCCGGCCGGTGAGGGTGCGGCCGGTCGGGGAGGTCCACGGCACACGGTTCTTGGCGCGAGAGGGTGGCGGAGCGCGGCGGAGAGATCCAAACCCACCTTGCTCTCGGGTTTGGTGGTCTCGCGGCGGCGCGGCGGCGGCGAGGCGGTCGGGGCGGCCACGGGTTGGCGCCAGGAGGTCTAGGGGATCGTCGTGCTCCCTTCTCGGGCGGCGGAGACGCTTGGAAACCAAGGGCCACCACCCTCGGTGCGCACCAAAAGCAGAGCGGCGGGCGGGTTGCTCGGCGGCGGGCGGTGTACGAGGAAGCCGGGGAGCGTGCGGAGGTGGCTCGTGGCGGGAAGGAGGATTCAAGCCTCCACGGCCGGAAGGAAACGCCGGATCTTCCTCTTACCCGAGCTCGGTCGGTGGAGCAACAATGGCGACGGGCGGCTTTCCTCGGCTCCGGCGCGACTCCGACGGCGGCGGCGGTCGGCGATGGGCGGCGGCGGTTGGTCTCGGCCGGGGATGATGATGCTTGGCCTAGAGATCAACCCCGCACACACTCGGCCAAGTTGGTGGCTAGGTGGCGAGGGAGAAGTGGAGGAGGTGGGCGAGGGCTCGGGGAGGTTCTCCGGCGGCGGAGGAGCTCGCCGGAGGAGTCGGGGTGCGCGCTCGGGAAGGCGAGGAGGGAGGGCTGGAGGCGGCTGAGGGCTAGTGGGAGGTGAAGGGTCACTAGGGTTAGGGTTTGGTGGAAGTGAACCCTAGAACCCATATATGCACATAGGCCCTTTTTTTGCATTTTAGTCCACCACAAACCTCATATTACATTTCAGCCCCTGCCATTAGATAACTTATGCGTTTAGGACCCTCCACGTTCAAACCCTCGCAATTTAGCGCATAAAATATAATGACTTTTCGCATTCCACCGTTATGCGACTTTTGCCTCTTCACATTCTTTTCGCGATTCCCGGAGATCCGTCCGTCGGATTCACGATCGGATCGCGCCAGTGCGTTCAGCGCATCGAGGACATCGAATCTAGCCTTTTATTTCGTTTGATTTGGTCTCAGATTCGCGAAGTATCCATTCTTTTCTTTATTCCTCCAATATCTCCAATTTGCTAAATCTTTAAGTAAAATCGTTCGAACCCCTTTTTCTTGACAACCGTGATTCAGAATCGAATTCCGTCAGTGGCATTGGTTCCAGAATAGTCGAGCCGTTCGAAACGAGCTCTTGAAGTCCTATATTCGGAGTCCTGTACGCATCTGGACCCATCTTTACTCCGCGATTTCCCGAAAATCCGGAGTTACTATTCACTTTAAGTCAAACTTCCGGGTCGCGTAACTTTTTCGTTTTAGCTCGGTTTCGCCTGAAATTTGACGTGTACTCTTATAATACATTTACACACAATAACATTCAGAAACGAAAGTCAAATTTCATTTAGGTAAAAAGTCGGTTTATTACATGCAAATAGGTCGGATCTAAGGTTAGAGTAGGGATGTCAGTGAGTATGGATATTCGAAATTTTATCCGAATCCGAATTCGAATGAAACGGATATATCCGATGAATATGGATATAGATTTGGATATGGATATCAAAAGGACTTTTTTTGAAAATGACCCTGTGAAATTTTATATTTGCCGAAATAACCCTGTGAAAATTTTATTTGTGAAACTAGCCCTGCTCGCGCCAGCTCGGCGGCCACGTAGGAATTTGCTATGAAGGCGGTGAATCGTTCACCATCTTCTGGGCGCCTCATGAAGACGGTGAACGATTCATCGTCTTCTCTAGGCGTCCCCGCTCCGCCTTCTGCCCAAAAACCCGCGCGGAGACCCGCCGCGCAGTGCCACAGAGAAGGCGGTAAACGAATTACCGCCTTCACAATGTCCCAAGTGAAGGCGGTGATTCGTTAACCGTCTTCTCTCAATACCCCAGAGAAGGCGGTAATTCGTTTACCGCCTTCTCAAGGTCCCAGAGAAGGCGGTGAATCGTTCACCGCCTTCTGTCCGCGCAGGCTGTGAAGACGGGACATAGAGAAGGCGGTGAATGGTTCACCGCCTTCTATATGCAGTGAACCATTCACCGTCTTCATTGCGAATCCCGAGTCCCCCCGAGCCCGATCCGAACCCTTCGCTCTCTCTGTCTCTCTCTCACTCTCACTCTGTCTCTCTCTCTCTCTCTCACTCTCGCTCTGTCTCTACTCGAGCCCCCGAGCCCCCGAGCCGCCGCCGAGGTCGCGCCGCCGTCGCGCTTGCCCACGCCGAGCCGCCGCCGCCGCCAAGGTCGCCTCTCCCCCCCGGGCATTGTCGAGCTCGCCGCAGCCCACGTCGCCGCCGACGTCGCAGCAGCCGCCCCACTGTAAGCCCTAACGCTAAACTCTAAACCCTAAACCCTAAACCGTAAACCTTAACCTTAACCCTAAACTCTAAACCCTAAACCCTATACCCTAAACCCTATACCCTAAACCCTAAACCCTAAACTTGGATGTTGATTGTCGACAGTTGCGTTAAACTTGAATGTCGATTGTCGACGGTTGCGTTAAACATGATTGTCGACGATTCCACTAAACATGATTGTCGACGGTTCCGTCAATCTTGATCGTCGACGGCTCAGTAAACTTGTTTTTCGACGGTTCGTTAAACATGATGGTCGACGGTTGTTTAACTTGATCGTCGACGGTCCCGTTAAACTTGATCATCGACGGTTCCGTTAAACACGATTGTCGACGGTTCGTCAATCATAACCCTTTCTTTGCTTGGTGATTTTTTTCTGTGTAGTTAAAATGGCTAGTCGTCGGATGTCTCTTAGTGTTCATTGGGATGGAGAGTTAGTTATGGAGGAAAATGGCAACCGCGGCGGGTCTCGCACGGGTTTTTGGGCGAGAAGGCGGAGCGGGGACGCCTAGAAGACGGTGAATCGTTCACCGTCTTCACGAGGCGCCCAGAAGACAGTGAACGATTCACCGCCTTCGTAGCAAATTCCTACGTGGCCGCCGAGCTGGCGCGAGCAGGGTTAGTTTCACAAATAAAATTTTCACAGGGTTATTTCGGCAAATATAAAATTTCACAAGGTCATTTTCAAAAAAAGTCCTATCAAAAATAGAAATCCGACGGATATGAATTTGAATATGGATTTTGATTCTACCTTACCCGAACCCGAACCTGACCCAAACCCGAATTTATTTTGTATTATATATAATATATATATATATATATATATATATATATATATATATATATATATATAAATTTAATGTTATATTTGAATTTATATTTAAAAAATTTAAATATAATATAATATATTTGAAATATTGAAAAAAGAAATAATTGTTTCGGGTTCAAATTTTCGGATTCGGTTTCGGGTTTGAGTTCGGGTTTCGGATTTTAATTTGGTCGGGTTCGGGTTTGGATATGAATTTTTAAAATCCGTCGGATTCGATTTCGAGTTCGGGTTCGGATTCGGGTTCGGGTTCGGGTTTTTAAAAATCCGCTCCGAATCCAACCCGTTGACATCTCTAGGCTAGAGGACCCGCCCCGCCTATCGATCTGCCAACAACGAATCCGCCCTTCCTCCATGACAGGGTGCAATATATATTCTATAATCTGCCCCGCCCGCCCGTCCTAAAAATCCACCGTCAGCCGACTTCTAGAATCTGCACTAAAATTCGTAACTTTTTATTTTTTATTTAAATTTAAATTAAATATAATCAATTATTAGCTTAATGACAATATAATTTTAAAAATAATAAAAGTATCGTGAAAACAACTCTTTGTCGAAGTAAATTTGTTTTAGAAAAAAAAAAAACTATGATATAAAACTCAACTAATGTATAAAAAAATTATTTTATAAGTTAAATATTTATTCCGGACAGATTCGATGAGGGGCTTGGCGGAGCGGATTTGTTCAGACATATACGTATCGGGTCGGAAACTCCGCCACCGACAATCCGTTTGCACCCTTTTAGTTGTACATCGCGAGTAAAGAAGGCTGCGAGAATACGACCAGCAAACGGGCGGATTGGATAACCGTGGGCGGGTTATTGTACCCGCGGGTTATTTGGGCATGGATAAAAATTTACCCGCAAATTTTTAGGTAGCCAACATCTTTACCCATACCATGGGTGGGCGGGTGGGTATGCGGGTTTTTGGTAATTTTTTTTTTTTTTGCTCTTATATTTTTAAATGCAAACCATATACATATATATAAGTTTTAAAAGCGTAATATAAGTCATTGCTTAAAATATTATAACATACAATAAAAATATTTAAAGTCTTAAATCAAAAATATTTCATAATATGAAAGACGTGCAATGAAAAATTAGGATTATAATTTATAGTATAGATAAATAAGAAAATATATTAATTGAAAAAGTATACTTTGTAATTAAAAAATATATGTGCGGGTACCCGTGGGTTACCCGTGGATTACCCAAAATACCCACTGCTTAATGGGTACCCACCCGTTTTACCCGTAATTTTTTGGGTTGAAAAAATTGGTACCCATATCCGCAAATTTATGGGTAACCCGCGGGTACCCACGGGTTTAGGTCAAGATTGCCAGGTAGGCTACGCGGCACTAGAGAGGATGTTAACGGGTCGGATTCGGGGTGGATTTTCAAAGAATCTAGCTCCAAACCCGAAATTTGAACCCGAACCTAATGAATTTTAAAAATCCATATTCAATTATCCAAATCCGAACCAGACCAAAAATTCGAAATCCGAACCGAATCCGAACACCAAAATTCAAACCTGAAATAATTATCTCTCTTTAATATTTCAAAATATATTACATTAAATCTAATTTTTTTTAAAATACAAATTCAAATATAGCATCACATTTTTATGTATATATTATATATAGTGTAAAATAAATTCGGCTTCGGGTCCGGTACAGTCAAAATTCATATCTGTACCCCATATCCGTCGAAATTTTATTTTTGATATTCATATATGAAACCATATCCATTTAGCATCGGATAAATTTGCTCCGTTCATATTCGGGTTCGGATAAAATTTTGAGTATCCGTACCCATTGGCATCTCTACGCGGCACTAAGCAGCACAAATATGAACATAGAACATAGAACACGGCCCTACTCGGGCACGACGATTTAACAGTTTCAAAAAAATTAAAATAACAGTACGTATGAGCACCGTTAAAAAAATATAATATTATCATCATTATAATAATTAGAGGTTGGCTGTGTCACGCCCCGGGGTCTTTTTAATAAGTAAAAACACAGCGGAATTTTTTTTTTTTATAAACCTTGATCCCCACAAGGACATGACAGACCTGCCACAAATACAGAGAGACCACTTGTACACACGGACGAGTCTCCCTGTATTTGCACGGCATCGCACAAGTACAATGAGTCATTTCACAATCGTACAACCACAACAAAGTGTACATGTAAAGAATTTAACTTACATCCATACACAAATTACACCATTCACCACAGGTTACATTCACTAGTATATAATCACATATCCACATCTATCAGTTGAAATGTTCCCTACTCGGGATCTGGTTTTGAAACTCTAAGTTATAAAATCCCTTTTGAAATCCTTTTACAAACTGTTTCCCACACGGAAACCTTTTTCCTTTGAAAACACTACCACGAGGGGTAGAAAACCTTTTTACCACATGAAACCCAAAGCCTTTTATTACATTTCAAAACCAACTAAAATATCTCATTTCCAAAAGCATTAACGAACGAACCATAAATAAGTCTAAACCATGCAAGGTAAGGATAAAGAAATAGCAGACGAAGGGACGGAGCTATGTCGCGTACTAGACTCGCTCCTCACTTGGTGTCCCGCTATGAAGTAACGTCACACCAAAAGAAGGCGAGGGTGAGAACATGTAAACATGTCTCCCACTCCCGATGGGTACCTCGCGGAGATAGACACAAGAGGAGATAATAGTGGTAGTACAGTAGCTATGATAAACAAGTAAATGGAGAGAGATATATAGATATGAAACAACAGCTACTGTAAGTATGCATCGAAAAGCTGATAAAGTAAAATACCCAATCTGGAATCTGTTGCTCTGTTGGTCCTCAGACCTCAAGCCTATGCCCCCTGTATCACAAAACCTGCATTCTACCCATATCAACCAATGGTCGCCTATGGGCTCACGGGTTGGCTCGTCCAACCACCTTTCCGGAAAAGAACACATCATGGTACGGTGGATCAGACCGCCCGTGTTCGTGAACTGCGCTCAAATCCTGGGCAATCGATGCTGTTATGCTCAAAAACCATACGTCAGCAACTGGCTGACAATCCCGTCCCTAAAGGGACATCGACCCCTTTGGGTCATTAAGTAAACTCGCCGACCACGTAGGTCACAGAAAGCTGAAACAAACCGGCCAAGGCAGTCCGAAAAGCTGAAACAAGCCGACCAAATGAGTCAGAAAGCGTAAGAAAGTACCAGAATCGACCAATCAGGTCAACTAGGATGGAACAACTCAACATCCTCTCAACTGTATGCGAGTACTACTCAAGGAAACACAAGAACTGACCACTCAGGTCAACTAGGATGGAACAACTCAACATCCTCTCAGCGTATGCAAGTACTCTTTGAAGGAAACACGAGCGACCAAGTGAACAACAAGGTCACGGGTATCGAAGTAGTGACCCAGTCAGTCACGATGTCATAGGCAGACAAGAAGCAAACTACTCTACTCCTACACATGGTACTAAGCATGGAAACACTGAGTAGAGTAAAACTGTAACACAAAGGTGCAAGATATAGCAACGATAAAAGATATGAATAGTAAGGTGGAAGGAACATCACCAGCGTGTACCACTGTACGGACGTCGGATCGAAGTACCCACCTGTACAACTGTAGAAGATCTGTCGACTGTGGAAACGAAGAAATCGGACCTACGAAAAGGTCCACAGAGTTAGCGTCTAACCCACCAACACAAGTACTGACTCCACATCCCACAAACTAATCCCACGGAGATTGGTTTTCTGAAACCAATTACCGTAACTCGCCGGAAGTCCCGTAAACCACACGGGACTCCGCCGGGACACGAACCGTCCCGAAAAGCATCAACTCGTGTCACGAGTCACCCGCATAAAACACTCCTAATTGGATGTTTTGGCAGCAAACACAAGATAACACTACAATATAATTATCGTCGGATAATTGTACGAATATGGGTTCCCGAAAGTGTCTATTTCGACACCGGAACCAACCGTCGCTTACCCGTCATTTCTAAACCCTCGAAATGACGCGGGTGACCAGCCAACAAGGTTCAGCGACACCGTAAATAATCTCTAAGAGTTGTCGGAAGAAATCCGAACCGTAAACACGTTTTCGTCGGCGAATTTTGCCGAAAAACGCTCCGAAAATCACTCCCGATTTTACGTAAATATTAGGACCTTGGACGATCGGTCCGAGAGGTTACCATAACATTCCTACGCTGTCTACAGTGACCACGTTCTAAATTGCATAAAAGTCCTTGAAGCTCCATAAAATCACATTATTTCATGCGATTTAGGGCTATTATGAGTCGTGCACGCAAACCAGTGCACCATAAATTCCGAAATCGTACTCTCTGTAAGTCTTTGACATGCTGAAGACCGTGCTCACCTTTCGGAGCACTTTCGGTCCTTTGTAGAACTCGCACGAGCGACACGAAGTTACGCAAACACTTTGCGCACGGCGCGTAAAGTTCACTTTTCCGCTAACCAGGGGCATCAAATGCCTAAGCGGAGGTGAGCATCGCGTTCGGCACGAAAAGGCGATGACCGTGCTCACCTCACAAGGTCAAAAAGACCTAATTTAGCCTCGGGAATCGTGCACAAAACCCTAGACTAGCATGCTGTTTACAAAATACACAGCTTACCTCACCAAGGAGCTAGGGTTGGCCGCCGGCGGTGCTCCGGCGGTCGGTACGGCCGGTGAGTGGTGCGGGCGGTCGGGGAGGTCCACGGGAACCAGCGGCGGCGGCGGCGGAGGGTGGCGGAGGCGCGGCGGAGGAGATCAAATCTCCTCTTGCTCTCGGGTTGGGAGACCTCCGGCGGCGCGGCGGCGGCGGAGGTGGTCGGAACGGTGGTAGGTCGGCTCGGAGGTCGAGAGGGTCACCGTGCTCCTCTCCTTGGGCGGCGAGGCGCCCGGAAGCGAGCCACCACCCTCGGTCCGTACTAAATCCGAGCGGCGGCGGAGTTGCTTCGGCGGCCGGCGGCGTACGAGGCGCGAGAGACGCGCTCGGAGGTGGCACGAGGTCGGGGAAGGAGGATGCCACCCTCTAAAACCGACGGCGCCGCGCGGTTACTTCTCCCTTCCCAAGCTCGGCCGGTGGGCCAAGCAGCCGCGAGCCTTCCTCCTGCGGCTCCGGCGACGGCAGCAGGGCACGGGGGTGGCCGGGGCCGGAGGAGACGGCGCCGGAGCAACTCAGGAAGACGATGTTTCTGTTCCCAAGCTTCAAGAACCCGTGAAGGAGATGATCTCCATACCTCGGCCCCCACAGCTTCCAGCCAGGCCGAGGCTTGCTTCGGCCGGCGGTGCACGGCGACGGCGGGGTTGGCGGAGAAGGGAGCCCCGGGTGGATCTAGCCCCGGGATGCTTCTCCGAGAGGTTCTTTGGCCCGGATCCATGGGGTTGCGGGGGTGAGGTGGAGGAAGAAAATGGTCTTTGCGGGGTTCGGCGGTTCCTCCGGCGGCCGGAGTTGATCGTCGGTGGCCGGGGCACAAGCACGGGATGGGCAGAGGCTATCTGAGGCGGCTGGGGGTTTCCTGGGAGGTGAAGGGCCTTGAAGGGTTAGGGTTTCACAATGAAACCCTAACACACACACTTATACACATTGCACAATTGCACTTTAGCCCATAATTTGCAATTATTTATCCCTAGTCCCTGCCAATGGATGAATCATGCGCGTAAGTCCCTCTATATTCGAAATCGCGCATTTTGGCGCATAAAATACTAGGACTTTTCGCATTTTGCCGTTTTGCGATTTTTGTCTCTTCGCGTTCATTTCGCGATTCCCGGAGATCCGTCCGTCGGATTCATGATCGGATCGCGCCAGCGCGTTCAGCGCGTCGAGGACATCGAATCTAGCCTATTACTTCGTTTGATTTGGTCTCGGATTCGCGAAGTATCCATTCTCTTCTTTTTCCTCCAATATCTCCAATTACTTAAGTCTTTAAGTAAAACGGTTCAAACCCCTTTTTCTCGATAACCGTGAGTCAGAATCCAATTCCGTCAGTGGCATTTGTTCCAGAATAGTCGAGCCATTCGAAACGAGCTATTGAAGTCATATTATCGGAGTTCTGTACACACCTGAACCCATCATCTATTCAGCTCATCAGGAAAACTAGAGTTACTATTCACTTAAGTCGTATGTTACGGGTCGCGTAACTTTTCCGTTTTAGCTCGGTTTCGCCTGAAATTTGACGTGTGCTCTTATAATACAATTACGCACATATTCACCATCTCCAAATATTTTATTTATTGTTCTGGAAAAATGCCAGTTATTACAGGCTGCTATTCTTTCAGTAGCGCGGATGATTCTGTACTACCAAGTTGTTTTCAATGATGCGGCTTCCAAATTAATAATCGGCTCCGCAATACTTCATCTATACCATTGAATGTATTAAAAATATTTGAAAACTAAATTTCATAATTTTCGATATTATTTGACTAGTGATCAAAAGGTCTAAAAATTGATAATTTTAATGGTCGATATAATGCGTTTTGTGAATTTAATGGTATAAAATAATTCAAATCTCATGAAATTTTTATAATTTTTTTTTTCATTATATTGAGTAAGATCAATACCACTAATTTTATATTCAAATTTTTTATTATTATTTTTATGAGATTTTTATTTTAACTAGTTTATTTTTAGACTACTTATTTGATAGCTAAATGATGTTAAAAAATTATAAAATTTAGTTTTCAAATGCTTTCGATAGTATAAATCAAGTTTAGCAAAGCCGATCGTTGATTTGAAAGCCACATCATTGAAAACAACTTTGTAGAATGGAAGTCTCCATACTACTGATAGTATAGCAACCTGATTGTATATTTATCATATATAAATTATCAACTTTATTAAAATATTATTATATTTTTTATATGAATGAAAGTTAATAAAACTCTCGTTAATAGCTTATATATTTTTTAAAAATATTTTTCACCATACATAATTTATTTATATTGTTAAAAAAAAATTAAATGCATTCATTAGAAAACCAAAATATTTATCATCTTACATTATATCTAAAAAAATATAAAATAATATATAGTTCGTCTATAGTGCTTTAAAAGCACCAAAAACACTTGGTGCTTGTAGATTTTCAACCGTTATATCTATTCCTCTAAACAATTCTACCCCTTAGATCATACTATTTCACCAACCACGCACATAATTCTAGGAAACCACTATCATGCTAACCCTACAAATCTTCATCCAATGCCGAAACTCTACAAGCACCAAAGATTTTTTGCTTTTAAAAGTATACGAGCTCAATTATATGTATACATATACCAAGTCATTAGTGTTTCTAGATTTTCGGCCTTTGGATGAAGATTTGCAGGATCAGGACGATAGTGGTCCCTAAAGTTGAGTGTGTGGTTGGTAGAATAGTTGAACGAAGATGTGAAATTGGTCAAAGAGATAGATCCTGTGAAAAACTTACAAGCACTAAGTGCTTCGTGATTTGAAAAGCACCATAGCCGAACTCTCTCTATATATACAGTGTAAAGCTATTATTCTTCCAAAAGCATAAAAGAATTAGTAATTCTGACTTTTTGGCCCCAAGATCATGAATTATAGAATTGAAATAATAGTGGTCCCCCCTAAGATTTAATGGTGGTTTCCTAGAAGGTCCCCTTAAGGGAATAATCTATATAGAATAATGAAAGTTGAAACTGTACGGCGCTCTCTCCGCGTTTCGCGGGAAACTTCGTGGGTCTCACAATTTTTTTATTTTTTCCTCGGCTATCTCTCTCTCTCTCTGTCTCTCTCTCCACCCCCCCTCTCTCTCTCTCTCTCTCTCTCTGGGCTTCGGTGGGCCCCCCTCCCCTACCCGGCTCTCTTTCTCACTCTCTCTCCCCCTCCCTCCCTCCCTCCCTCTCACTCTCCCCACAGCTCTCTCCTCTCTCTCTCTCTCTCTCTTTTTCTCTCTCTCTCCTTGCTTTTTACTTCCCAAATTTTATATTTTTTTATTTAAAATTTAAGTTTAAATGTTAATATATAATATTTATTTTAAATTTAAAGCTTCAAAATTTAAATTTTTAACTTTTTAAACTCTATAAAATTAATTAATTAATTAAATTTATTAATAATATTATATATAATATAATTAATTAGTTTATTAATAATACATATAATAAATGGCGTTTCAAATTTTAATTTTTTTATCCCTTTTTATTTAAATCTTTTTTTATTTTTCTCTCTTCAATTTTTTGATGTTTATAATTTTAAATTAGATTTAAAAATTAAAAATTAAAAAAATTTGTTCAAAATATTTTAAAAATTACGTAAATTTTCCGCCACGAAGCGGTGCCTTCACTAGTATTAAATAAATAAAGAAATAGAAATGGTCAAAGAGTTGATCCAAGGGATAAATAATTAGAAGCACCACTCGTGTGGTGCTTCGAAAGCACATTATATATATATATATATATATATATATATATATATATATATATATATATATATATATATAGAGAGAGAGAGAGAGAGAGAGAGAGAGAGAGAGAGAGAGAGAGTGTCACGCCCCGGGTTGGAAGTTACCCCGGGCACGCTGACAAATCCGCCGTATACAAGAAATTTTTTCTGTACACGAAGCGAAGCTGTACCTGTAAAACATACAATACTACAAGCAGTAGTATAGAGCAGAAGTAAACTATAAACAAGCAGGTAGGAAAACAACCTTTAAATACATACAACCATGGATACAAAAGTAACACTACTCGCTCCAGCGAGTTCAACTGTATGTACAAAAGGGGGTCGAAACAAAAAACTGTCACTACCTGCAGTGGGAGTCCTCTAGCAATGTACTCGAAGGGTAGGCTCTAGCTCGCCACGCCCTTCTCGCGGTCCGTCTCAGAAGGAGCAGCAGCCGCAACAGAAGGCCCTGCAACAACGGTGGAAGAAAGGGGGCGTGAGAACTACTATAAAATAAGTAGTCCTCAGTGGGTACCGCCCTAAACACATCGGTCCACCCACTAAGTCTACAGGGTAAGCAAGAAGGTAAAAGGAGCTGGAAACACTCGACAGCTAACACCCCTATACTATCCTGCTCTAAACCACCCTCTGTAGAACAAGTAAAAACTGACCCAATCTTACGAGGGACTGTGATACACCCGTCCCGCCTAGCGAGGACACCGTGGCACAAGAGCATCTGGTGGAGAATACTCTCTCGAGACTGGAACTACTCTCCGTCTCGCCTACTAAGGTTACACCATATCTCAAGAGCAACCGGCGGAGCAAGCTCTCTAGACTGTGAACACACCCGTCTCGCTCAACCAGGCTCCACTCAAGTCACAACCTCACTGAAAGTAGAACAAAGGGGCCATCGATCGTCTCACTCGGCTGCCCAATCGGACCCACCCTGCCTGTATCTAGCTACGCCGTACACCGCCCTTAAGGTGTCGGCTCAAGAACTGTCCCAAACTGAAACCGCGAATCAACATCGCACTGAAACCTCATTCCGGAATGGCATTCGCGGGGCGCGACCCACGCGAGTATACAAGTATCTCTGTCACTTTCATTGTAGCTCTCACAGGCAAAAGTCGAGTAAACAGGGTCTAACCACTCATACACCACGTGCCCTTGGCACACTCTGAAAACCAAACAGAACTCTGGGACCACCGTCAACCCCCGACGGTTCCCGACCACACCAACAGTCTAAACTCTACTGTGGCTAAGCTCGGCATCCCAGCACGAGCGTCTACTGTGACTAGGCTCGGCATCCCAGCCCGAGCGTACAAGTAAGCTACACTACCCTGGGTATCCATCGCACTCCCCGGGCGATGATACGACACAACACGGCTCCTAGAGCTAAATCTGGTAGTGTATACAAATGACGATCAAATCGTGGTTTTCTCCTAAGTCAAGTCCAAGTCCAACATGTATAAAATATTACTCACTAAGCATGCTCCAAAATTCAGATATTCCAACCAATAAATCCATAAATTCGAGCTATCATATACAAGTCAGAAACTAAAGTCGATACATGTTGATTATTGTACTAAGGAGTAATCCGATGAAATCCCACCTTAAAGCTCAAATCCTGACAGTGAAGAAGGTGGCCCGGATCCCACTTGATCCCTCTGTAATAACCGACATTTTCATCATAATAAATAAACCCTTTTGGAGACGGTGAATGTGTGCGTAATTGTATTATAAGAGCACACGTCAAATTTCAAGCGAAACCGAGGTAAAACGAAAAAGTTACGCGACCCGGAAGATTGACTTAAGTGAATAGTAACTTCAGTTTTCCGGATGAGCCGGAAATAGAAGTTGGGTTCAGGTGCGTACCGAATTCCAAACCTAGGCTTCCAATAGCTCGTTTCGAATGGCTCGACTATTCTGGAACCAATGCCACTGACGGAATTGGATTCTGAATCACGGTTGTCGAGAAAAAGGGGTTCGAACGATTTTACTTAAAGACTTAGCAAATTGGAGGTTTATGGGAAAGAAGAGGAGAATGGATACTTCGCGAATCCGAGACCAATTCGAATGAAGTAAAAGGCTAGATTCAATGTCCTCGACGCGCTGAACGCGCTGGCGTGATCCGATCGTGAATCCGTCGGACGGATCTCCGGAAATCGCGAAAAGAATGCGAAGAGGTTAAAATCGCAAAATGGCAAAACGCGAATAGTCTTTATATTTTATGTGTCGATTTGCGAGACTTTGGACGTAGAGGGTCCTTGGTGCAAGATTCGCCCGGGGACTAGAGGTGAAATAGAGTGTGGTGGAGGGCTAAAATGCAAAAGTGCCCATGTGTATATAATGGTGTTTTAGGGTTTCCTTGACCTAACCCTAACCCTAGTGACCCTACACCTCCCACAGCGACCCAAACTGCCCTAGCCGCCCTCTACCCATCTCCTGCCACCCTGTGCGCGCGCCCCCGGCCTCCCGCGAGCAACTCCGGCCGCCGGAACCGCCGTTGGACCACCTCCTCCATCTTCTTCTTCCTCCCCCTCGGCCGCAACACCCACAGGTTGACCGAGAGTGTGAGGGGAAGTCCAGAAACCTTCGGATCTACTCCTCTGGCAAGGAGAAGGCGCGGGCTTGCAACTCCGGCCGTCCCCGCAGTCACCGTGCATCGCCGGAGCAAGAAATGCCGCCGCGACCATTGTTGGTGCAGTCTGGCCGAGCTCGGGGAAGAAGGAGATCCAAGCGCCTTCTTCGGCTAAGGAGGGTTGCATCCTTCTTCCCCGCCACGTGTAGTCTCCGGCGCGCGCTTCCCAAGACCCCCGTACACCGCCGGCCGCGCGGAGCCCCCCGCCGCTCGGGAGGAGGTGCAGACCGAGCTCGGGTCATCTCCACTACCGAGTGGCGCCGCCGCCTAACGACGTGAGCACGACCTCCCCTTGACCTCCTCCACCGGATCCACGCCGGCCCGAGGTCCCCGGCCGCCGCGTCGTCGCCGGAGAACCCCCAACCCGAGAGCAAGTGAAAGGCTCGGATCGCCGCCGCCGCGCCACCGGCCGCCGCCCGCCGCCCGGCATCACCCTCCTCGGACCTCCCGGACCCGAGGCTCCCTCCTCCGACCGGAGCGCCGCCGTCCTATCGCCGGCCGGCCATCCCTAGCTCCCTCTCACTCCGGTAAGCTGTATTTGGTTTCAGCACCTAAGTCTAGGGTTCGGATCACCTATCTGGTGATCCGGTGGGTCAAATGAACCTCGGGAGGTGAGCACGGTCAAGGATTTTCCGTGCTGAACGCGATGCTCACCTCCGTTCCGAGTTTCGATCCTCCGTTTAGCGGGACGATCGCAATTTACGCGCTGTGCGCGCTATTTACCGAATTTAGTGTCGCTTGTGCGCGCACTACGATGTCCGATTGTGCTCCGAAAGGCGAGCACGGTCTTCAGTATGTCGAAGACTTACAGTGTGTGCGATTTCAGAATTTGCGATGCATCGGTTTGCGTGCACGGCCCATAATAACCATATTTGTACATGAAATAATGCGATTTAGGATTCTTCAGGGCCTTTTTATGCAATTGTAACCTCCTGGGCTATCATGGGCAGCGCGTATGTATTACGGTTAACATCTGGACTAACTGTCCAAGGTCCCGAGCTTTTCGGAAAATAGTAAGTGTAATTCCGGTGCGTTCGTCGGCGAAATTCGACGACGGAACACGACTTTGGTTCGGATTTCTTCCGACAACTCTTAGTGGTGATTTACGGTGTCGCTGAGCCTTGTTGGCTGATCACCCGCGTCATTTCGAGGGTTTAGAAATGATGGGTGAGCGACGGTTGGTTCCAGTGTCGAAATTGACACTTTCGGGAACCCGCATTCGTACAATTATCCGACGATAATTATATCGTAGTGTTATCTCGTGTTTGCTGCCAAAACATCCAATTAGGAGTGTTTTATGGCAGCGGGTGACTCGTGACACGAGTCGTTGTATTTCGGGACAGTTCGTGGGTCCCGGCGGAGTCCCGGTGTGGTTTACGGTACTTCCGGCGAGTTACGGTAATTGTTTCGGAAAACCAATCTCCGTGGGATTAGTTGTGAGTTGTACTATTAGTGTTTTGTGTTGGTGGGTTAGACGCTAACTCAGTGGACCTTTTCGTAGGTCCGGTTTCTTCGTTTCCACAGTCGACAGATTCTTCTACAGTCGTACAGGTGGGTACTTCGATCCGACGTCCGTACAGTGGTACACGCTGGTGACGTTCCTTCCACCTTACTATTCATATCTTTTATCGTTAATATATCTTGCACCTTTGTGTTACAGTTTTACTCTACTCAGTGTTTCCATGCTTAGTACTATGTGTAGGAGTAGAGTAGTTTGCTTCTTGTCAGCCTATGACATCAGTGACCTGTTCGGTCAGTCTACTTCAGTATACTCAGTGACCTTGTTGTTCAGTTGGTCAGTTCTCGTGTTTCCTTCAGTAGTACTTGCCTACAGTTGAGAGGATGTTGAGTTGTTCCATCCTAGTTGACCTGAGTGGTCGGTTCTTGTGTTTCCTTGAGTAGTACTCGTATACGGTTGAGAGGATGTTGAGTTGTTCCATCCTAGTTGACCCGATTGGTCGATTCGATACTTTCTTACTTTTTCGATGACCTATTCGGTCGGCTTGTTTCGCTTTTACGGTGACTGCGTTCGGTCGGTTTGTTTCGATGCTTACGTGACCTACGTGGTCGGCGAGTTTACTTAATGACCCAAAGGGTCGATGTCCCTTTAGGGACGGGATTGTCGACCGATTCTTGTCGACGTATGGTTTTTGAGCATAACAGCATCGATTGCCCAGGATTTGAGCGCAGTTCACGAACACGGGCGGTCTGATCCACCGTACCATGATGTGTTCTTTTAGGAAAGGTGGTTGGACGAGCCAACCCGTGAGCGCATGGGCGACCATTGGTTGATATGGGTAGAATGCAGGTTTTGAGATACAGGGGGCATAGGCTTGAGGTATGAGGACCAACAGAGCAGCAGATTCCAGATTGGGTATTTTACTTTATCAGCTTTTCGATGCATACTTACAGTAGCTGTTGTTTCATATATATATATATATATCTCTCTCCATTTGCTTGTTTATCATAGCTACTGTACTACTACTATTATCTCCTTTTGTGTCTATCTCCGCGAGGTATCCACTGGGAGGGGGAGACATGTTTACATGTTCTCACCCCTCGCCTTCTTCTTTTTCAGGTGACGTTATAGGTCTTAGTGGGACAGCAGGTGAGGACCGGGTCTAGAGTACGCTTAGCTCCTACCAGTATCGGTTACTTCCTTACCTTTCTCGTTTTATTACTTAGAGTACATCATGGTTCAGTTCTAGCTCTACTTTAGTGTTGGATTGAGACTTATAATGGTTTTTTGGAAGTTTATGAAAGAACTCATGTTTTGTGAATTAAACTGTCTCCTACCCTTCGTGGTAGCATTTCAAAGGAAAAGGATTTTTACCCCTCGTGGTAGTGTTTTCAAAGAAAGGGTTTCCGTGTGGAAACAGTTTGTAAAAGGTTTTCAAAAGGGATTTTATAACTTGGAGTTTCAAAACCCGTTCCCGAGTAGGGAACATTTCAAAAGATAGATGTTGTTTATATACAAAGGTAAATGTGAATGAACCTGTGGTGAATGGTGTGAATATGTGTATGTTGATTGAAATTAATATCTCACACTTTGTTGTGGTTGTATGATTGTAAAAGACTCTTTGTACTTGTGCGATGCCGTGCAAATACGGGGAGACTCGTCCGTGTGTACAAGTGGTCTCTCGTATTTGTGGCAGTCCGTCATGTCCCTGGGGGACAAGGATTATAAAAAAAAAAAAAAAATTTCCGCTGTTTTTATACTCTAAAATGACCCGGGGCGTGACAGATTAAAATGGTATCAGAGCGAAAGTTACTACCACAACACCATTCACAGGTTATTTTGAAAGTAATTGAGTTAAAAATGAAAAGAACTGAACCATTGGTTACGTTGACCCTAGGAAGACCTACGGTATATAGGCACGTGAGAGTGCGGGGTTGGACTTGTGTCCTATGTTGCATTCGAGTAGGGTAAACTGGAAGTGCACGGTTATTTCCGTATGTGTTACAGTATTCGCACAGGCTGGTGTCTAAATTGGAAGTAGTGGCGGTGCTTCTTTCTGGACATTGATTGGTGGGGCGAGGTTCCCCTGATGTCAGCTAGGGCCTTGAAGGGCCAGTGATTTTCGGGCCTAGGTGAGTATCCTGACTGCCGACGCCCGGGCCACTTTTCCTACTTTAGACACGGGAGCTACTGCGAGTGTCTCTACGGAGACGGTACTTAGACCTGTTACGGTCGCGACTTCTGTGGGGCTACTTGGGTGTAGTCCAGGGTTTAGTCGACTGCAACATTGGTATTGCTTTCGCGGTTCTTTTGGTAGGGTTGTGACGCCTACTCCTTGTTTGCTGGTGGAATCAGCAGTTCGGGTCTTTTGACCTTTAACGAGTTCATACGTCAAATTGACGCGTACTAGAGTCGGACTGACACAGTTGTGGTGTCAGGTTTCCGTTGAGGCCTACATCGTGTGCGGGTATTCTAACACCAAAAATTGGTGTGTTGTGGGTTCGTCTGTAGATAGCGGTAGGAGTCGAATTGACTCGAATTACTCCAAGTAATGACGGAGTTCGGGGAACCTTGAGTGTAGCTCGGTTGTGGTGCGGAAATAGGAAACCGTTTCCTAAAGCCTCTGCGTGCTCGCGACTTAGTGTCGCGAGTAGCTTTCAAAGGTTGAAAGCTATGTGACTCGAGTGAGTCGGTCCGAGTCGATCCGTCCTCATATATCGGCTTGCAAACCGATGTTCAACGGATTCTGTTCGGTGTTGAGGTATCAAATGGTTTGATACTTCGTCGTGTCGCGCTTCCAACTCGTTGTTGGTAGTGGATCTTGATATTTCGCTTTTCTTTTGATAAGTACATTGGCTGCAGACAATGTACTGTCGAAAGTCGAACGAAATATCCTTTCCCTATCTGGGGACTTACGGATTGGGTCGATGTATTCCCTAGATTGTCTTGGGAACTCTTGGGTGTTGGTCATCTCTGACCACGTAGCGAGCCTTGGGTTCTTCCATGGCTAATTTGCGCAGTTGGTTTATCATCACTGCAGATGGATTTGACTCTAGTTCGAGTCTGGGTGTTCGTAGTAGTCTCGGTTTGTTTGGCGAGAGGTTCAAAATCACAGATATTGAGTGACCTAAGCATGGTTGTCGGCTTTGATAGTCACCGTATGTGATAATGTTAGGGTTTGCTTCTCAAATTAATTGTGCAAACCTAGGAGTGGTATGCTTGTTCGATCAATTGGTGACAGGTCGCCTGGGTCTCAATGAGACAAGTATTTGGTGTTGCTCGGAATATTGATCGCTAGGGTCCCTTGTAGGACAAGACGAGTGGTCTCGTGGAGACGGATGTTGAGCATCACTGATGGTTGGTATCGCATAGTGTGATTGGCAATCCTGTGCATCAAGTGATGGACTTGCATGGAACCTGCGTTGGTTAATCGAGGTTATTGGGCGAATAAATTGTCGAGCTCAATTGGTATTGTCAGTTGGACCTTTTGGGTCAGGTGGAAAGTGAGGTCTTGGACCTAGGACTGTCGAATGCCAAAGGTGGCTTTCAGTTGACGAGGTTTTGATTTCGACAGTTTGTGTAGTAACTAGAGTGAGACTGTGGTCTCCGAGGTGAGTGTTTTGACTCAAGTTTTTGAACGACGTTTCGTATGTGCTCGTAGTGAGCAGGTTGACGTTGTTGGCTAGTCCGAGTGTGCCTTTCGGCCTTTGAGATTTTCCTCCGGACTTCTGGCGCTGTTTTGTGACTTTTTACGTGAACTATCGATGTAGTCGAATCAGTTACGACTAAGCGGACCAAAGTTGAGTGGACCTAGCAATCCTGAGGGATGAATTATTATCTTAGAATTTGCAAGATGGGATCGGATTATTCTGGATGCGGAACTATCTTTGTTCGCAGGTTATAAGATGGATATGATTCCAGTGAATCTTGATCCGTAGATGTGGGTTGGAATGTTTACCCTCGTCCCGTCCAGGTGAAACGATTGAAGAGTTGTCGTGATTTATGGAAATGTAATTGACCAGTACTCAGGTGATACCGCATTGGCGGAGCAGTATTCAAATTTGATTATGGTGAGTACTTGGTCAAGTTTCGGGGACTTTACCATACACACTGATGGGTCCTTGCGTTTCAGAGGCAGATAGTGCGTGCCCAGTGATTCGGAGTTGAAGAGCGATATCCTATCCGAGGCACACCAATCCCCTTACACGGTTCACCCAGGCGGAACCAAGATGTAACGCGACTTGAAGCAGAACTTCTGGTGGCCTGGAATGAAATAGGATGTGGCTCAGCACGTGGCTCGGTGCTTGGTTTGCCAGCGGGTAAAAGCCGAGCATCAGCGACCGGCAGGGAAGCTGCAACCACTTTCGATACCCGTATGGAAGTGGGAGCAGATTTCTATGGATTTCGTCATTGGGTTGCCTCGATCACAGCGAGGCCATGATGCGATCTGGGTTGTAGTGGATCGGCTGACGAAATCGGCTCACTTCCTGCCGATGCACACGACGTGGTCTCGTGATCGACTGGCACAGTTATATATATCGACGAGATCGTCCAACTTCACGATGTGCCAGTGTCGATCGTATCTGATCGGGACATCCGCTTCGTTTCCCATTTTTGGAAGAGCTTGCAGCTGGCTATAGGTACGAAGCTGAACTACAGTACCGCGTTCTATCCGCAGAGCGACGGACAGTCGGAGCGCGTTATTTAGACTCTCGAGAATATGCTACGCGCTTGTGTCCTGGATTATGGAGATGGATGGTATCGTTACCTATCTCTGGTGGAATTCGCCTATAATAACAGCTACCAGGCGAGCATTGAGATGGCTCCGTACGAGGCTTTATATGGGCGTCGGTGTCGGTCTCCTATCTGTTGGGACGATGTCGGAGAACGCCGGTTGATCGGGCCTGACTTAGTGGAGGATGCGGAGGCGAAGGTTCGCATTGCGAGAGAGCGACTTCAGACTACACAGAGTAGACAGAGGAGCTACGCGGACCAGTGGAGGCGTGACCTAGAGTTTCTGGTCGGTGAGCACGTGTTGCTCAAGGTGCCGCCATCCAGGGGGATCAAGCGGTTCGGGTTGCGGAACAAGCTTAGTCCGCGATTCGTGAGACCGTTTGAGATTCTGGAGCGTGTTGGTCCGGTGGCGTACAGGTTGGCCCTACCTCCGAGTCTCGCTCGGGTGCACAACGTCTTCCACGTGTCTATGCTTCGGAAGTATATTCCTGATCCTTCCCACGTCATCAGCACGACAGCTGTCCAGTTGCGGGAGGATCTAAGCTATGATGAGGCTCCGTTGCGGCTTTTGGCACGTGAAGTGAAGTAGTAGCGAAACAGGAGCATTACGTACGTGAAGGTTCAGTGGGAGAACCACGATGAGCACGAAGCTACGTGGGCGCCTTGAGTCTATTATGCGGGAGCGTTATCCGCATTTGTTTATGAGGGATCCTTGACCTAGTTTCGGGGACGAAACTTCCTATAAGGAGGGAATGATGTAATAACCGACATTTTCATCATAATAAATAAACCCTTTTGGAGACGGTGAATGTGTGCGTAATTGTATTATAAGAGCACACGTCAAATTTCAAGCGAAACCGAGGTAAAACGAAAAAGTTACGCGACCCGGAAGATTGACTTAAGTGAATAGTAATCCGGTTTTCGGATGAGCCGAAATAGAAGTTGGGTTCAAAGTGCATCGAATTCCAAACCTAGGCTTCCAATAGCTCGTTTCGAATGGCTCGACTATTCTGGAACCAATGCCACTGACGGAATTGGATTCTGAATCACGGTTGTCGAGAAAAAGGGGTTCGAACGATTTTACTTAAAGACTTAGCAAATTGGAGGTTTATGGGAAAGAAGAGGAGAATGGATACTTCGCGAATCCGAGACCAATTCGAATGAAGTAAAAGGCTAGATTCAATGTCCTCGACGCGCTGAACGCGCTGGCGCGATCCGATCGTGAATCCGTCGGACGGATCTCCGGGAATCGCGAAAAGAATGCGAAGAGGTTAAAATCGCAAAATGGCAAAACGCGAAAAGTCTTTATATTTTATGCGTCGATTTGCGAGACTTTGGACGTAGAGGGTCCTTGGTGCAAGATTCATCCGCTGGCAGGGACTAGAGGTGAAATAGAGTGTGGTGGAGGGCTAAAATGCAAAAGTGCCCATGTGTATATAATGGTGTTTTAGGTTTCCTTGACCTAACCCTAACCCTAGTGACCCTACACCTCCCACGACCCAAACCGCCCTAGCCGCCCTCTACCCATCTCCCGCCACCCCGTGCGCGCGCCCCCGCCTCCGGCGAGCAACTCGGGCCGGAACCGCCGCCGGACCACCTCCTCCATCTTCTTCTTCCTCCCCTCGCCGCAACACCCACAAAGGGTTGACCGAGAGTGTGAGGAAGTCCGAAACCTCTCGGATCTACTCCTCTCGGCAAGGAGAAGGCGCGGGCTTGCAACTCCGGCCGTCCCCGCCGTCACCGTGCATCGCCGGAGAAAAGCCGCCGCGACCATTGTTGGTGCACCGAGCTCGGGGAAGAAGGAGATCCAAGCGCCTTCTTCGGCTAAGGAGGGTTGCATCCTTCTTCCCCGGCCACGTGTAGTCTCCGGCGCGCTTCCGGCACCCCGTACACCGCCGGCCGCTGGGAGCCCTCGCCGCCGCTCGGGAGGAGGTGCAGACCGAGCTCGGGTCATCTCCACTACCGAGCGGTGCCGCCGCCTAACGACGTGAGCACGACCTCCCCCTTGACCTCCTCCACCGGATCCACGCGCCCGAGGTCCCCCGCCGCCGTCGTCGCCGGAGAACCCCAACCCGAGAGTAAGTGGAAGGCTCGGATCGCCGCCGCCGCGCCACCGGCCGCCGCCGCCGCCCGGCATCACCCTCCTCGGACCTCCCGGACCCGAGGCTCCCTCCTCCGACCGGAGCGCCGCCGTCCTATCGCCGGCCGGCCATCCCTAGCTCCCTCTCACTCCGGTAAGCTTTATTTGGTTTCAGCACCTAAGTCTAGGGTTCGGATCACCTATCTGGTGATCCGGTGGGTCAAATGAACCTCGGGAGGTGAGCACGGTCAAGGATTTTCCGTGCTGAGCGCGCTGCTCACCTCCGTTCCGAGTTTCGATCCTCCGTTTAGCGGGACCATCGCAATTTACGCGCTGTGCGCGCTATTTACTGAATTTAGTGTCGCTTGTGCGCGCACTACGATGTCCGATTGTGCTCCGAAAGGCGAGCACGGTCTTCAGTATGTCGAAGACTTATAGTGTGTGCGATTTCAGAATTTGCGATGCATCGGTTTGCGTGCACGGCCCATAATAACCATATTTGTACATGAAATAATGCGATTTAGGATTCTTCAGGGACTTTTTATGCAATTGTAACCTCCTGGGCTATCTTGGGCAGTGTGTATGTACTGCGGGTAACCTCTGGACTAACTGTCCAAGGTCCCGAGCTTTTCGGAAAATAGTAAGTGTAATTCCGGTGCGTTCGTCGGCGAAATTCGACGACGGAACACGACTTTGGTTCGGATTTCTTCCGACAACTCTTAGTGGTGATTTACGGTGTCGCTGAGCCTTGTTGGCTGATCACCCGCGTCATTTCGAGGGTTTAGAAATGACGGGTGAGCGACGGTTGGTTCCGGTGTCGAAATTGACACTTTCGGGAACCCGTATTCGTACAATTATCCGACGATAATTATATTGTAGTGTTATCTTGTGTTTGCTGCCAAAACATCAAATTAGGAGTGTTTTATGGCAGCGGGTGACTCGTGACACGAGTCGGTGTATTTCGGGACAGTTCGTGGGTCCCGGCGGAGTCCCGGTGTGGTTTACGGTACTTCCGGCGAGTTACGGTAATTGGTTCGGAAAACCAATCTCCGTGGGATTAGTTGTGAGTTGTGCTATTAGTGTTTTGTGTTGGTGGGTTAGACGCTAACTCAGTGGACCTTTTCGTAGGTCCGGTTTCTTCGTTTCCACAAATCGACGTATTCTTCTACAGGTGGGCACTTCGATCCGACTCCGTACAGTGGTACACGCTGGTGACGTTCCTTCCACCTTACTATTCATATCTTTTATCGTTAATATATCTTGCACCTTTGTGTTATAGTTTTACTCTACTCAGTGTTTCCATGCTTAGTACCATGTGTAGGAGTAGAGTAGTTTGCTTCTTGTCAGCCTATGACATCAGTGACCTGTTCGGTCAGTCTACTTCAGTATACTCAGTGACCTTGTTGTTCAGTTGGTCAGTTCTCGTGTTTCCTTCAGTAGTACTTGCATACAGTTGAGAGGATGTTGAGTTGTTCCATCCTAGTTGACCTGAGTGGTCAGTTCTTGTGTTTCCTTGAGTAGTACTCGTATACAGTTGAGAGGATGTTGAGTTGTTCCATCCTAGTTGACCTGATTGGTCGATTCTGATACTTTCTTACGCTTTTTCGTGACCTCATTCGGTCGGCTTGTTTCGCTTTTCTGCTGACTGTTCGGTCTGTTTGTTGCAGTGCTTCTGTGACCTACGTGGTCGGCGAGTTTACTTAATGACCCAAAGGGGTCGATGTCCCTTTAGGGACGGGATTGTCAGCCAGTTGCTGACGTATGGTTTTTGAGCATAACAGCATCGATTGCCCAGGATTTGAGCGCAGTTCACGAACACTGGCGGTCTGATCCACCGTAACATGATGTGTTCTTTTAGGAAAGGTGGTTGGACGAGCCAACCCGTGAGCCCATAGGCGACCATTGGTTGATATGGGTAGAATGCGTTTGGAGATACAGGGGGCAAAGGCTTGAGGTCTGAGGACCAACAGAGCAATAGATTCCAGATTGGGTATTTTACTTTATCAGCTTTTCGATGCATACTTACAGTAGCTGTTGTTTCATATATATATATATATATATCTCTCTCCATTTACTTGTTTATCATAGCTACTGTACTACTACTATTATCTCCTTTTGTGTCTATCTCCGCGAGGTATCCGAGGAGGGGAGACATGTTTACATGTTCTCACCCTCGCCTTCTTCTTTTCGGGTGACGTTACAGGTCTTAGTGGGACAGCAGGTGAGGACCGGGTCTAGAGTACGCTTAACTCCTACCAGTATCGGTTACTTCCTTACCTTTCTCGTTTTATTACTTAGAGTACATCATGGTTCAGTTCTAGCTCTACTTTAGTGTTGGATTGAGACTTATAATGGTTTTTTGGAAGTTTATGAAAGAACTCATGTTTTGTGAATTAAACTGTCTCCTACCCTTCGTGGTAGCATTTCAAAGGAAAAGGATTTTTACCCCTCGTGGTAGTGTTTTCAAAGAAAGGGTTTCCGTGTGGAAACAGTTTGTAAAAGGTTTTCAAAAGGGATTTTATAACTTGGAGTTTCAAAACCCGTTCCCGAGTAGGAACATTTCAAAAGATAGATGTTGTTTATATACAAAGGTAAATGTGAATGAACCTGTGGTGAATGGTGTGAATATGTGTATGTTGATTGGAATTAATATCTGTACACTTTGTTGTGGTTGTATGATTGTAAAAGACTCCTTGTACTTGTGCGATGCCGTGCAAATACAGGGGAGACTCTGTCCGTGTGTACAGTGGTCTCTCTGTATTTGTGGCAGGTCTGTCATGTCCTTGGGGGTCAAGGTTTATAAAAAAAAAAAAAAAATTTCCGCTGTTTTTATACTCTAAAATGACCCGGGGCGTGACACCCTCGCCGAAGTTCGGAGTCTCCTGCTGCGAAGAGGCAAATCCAACAATACACGATTTCACGAATTCTGTCCGAAAAACAGCAACTGAGAAAAGCTTAATTCTAACTAAGCTAACCTTCTCCAATTTCGGCAAATAAGGGCTCAGAATCTTCGGCTCGAAGTCACGAATCCAATGGTCCAAGTTTCGCTGGATTCCGCCTCTTCTACGCAAAGTATGGGCCGAAATACGAAACGTCGACGCTGGAAACCTGCAGTTCGGCACTTCAGAATCTGCTCGCAAACAACAACTCAGTAAAGATGGGTTCCGATAGGGCAAATCTTGTCCAAATACGGCAAGTAAGGTCTTGTTGGAATCGTCTCGAAGTCGCGGATCCAACACCCCTAGTTTCGTCGCGTTTCGACTTCACTACACAGAGATCTAATCAAAACTCCGCGGGTCGACGCTGCAGCCAGCAGCAGCTCGAAAATTATGGAATTTAGATGCAACGGAGGGGAACTTGATGGGCTACTCACCTCAGAAAACGTCCTAGGCCCGTCGCTGAGTTGAGGACGGCGGTTCCGCATGCACGCCGGGCTCCCTCGCAGCGTCCCGTCGTCGAAAACCCCCTCGATCGGCTCTGCGGCGCGTCATCGACGTGGCTCGGCTCCTCCCTCGAGCTCCCCCACCTCCTCGGTTGCTAAGGGAAGCAGCAGCAGCAGCAGCGGAGAAGAAGGAGAAGGAGAAGAGAAGGGTTCACTCTCTCTCTCTTCTCAGCTGCTGGATAAGGGGAGTGAAGGGGGTGATGTGACAAGAGATGAAAAAGTCAAACTGCACCATGCTTCCGCTTTGTACCGCACAAATCCCCTTGTACCAGACAAACAGTAACCCGAGGGCATTCGCAAGAGGCTATACCGGTATACCCTCGGTGGTTATACCCAGATAGCAATCGACGTTGTACCGGCACAGCCCATCAACTTGTACCGGTAAACTCACGTAAAAGCCGCTATTTCGCAGTTTTCGTGATTCTAACTGCTCTCGTGTTCCCACAAGGTCCGTTTGGCGTCCATTTGGCGCCAACGCGACTCGGACTTGTCCCGATACTCGTGAGAGCTGTCGACAAGCGTCAAGTGCAATTTTCCAGGTCTCCACAGAGAGAGAGAGAGAGAGAGAGAGAGAGAGAGAGAGAGAACTAGGCTGGAATACTATCAATAGCACAAAACTATTGGTGCTACTGATCTTTTAGCCCTTAGATTGAGAAATGAGTGGTTAGAATGATGTGGGCCCCCTAGGGTTGAGTAAGTGGTTGGTTGAATAGTATAATCTAACGGGTGAAAATGATTAAAAGGTAGATATAATGGTAGAAAACTCGATATATATATATATATATATATATATATATATATATATATATATATATATATATATATATATATATATATATATATATATATATATATATAGAGAGAGAGAGAGAGAGAGAGAGAGAGAGAGAGAGAGAGAGAGAGAGAGAGAGAGAGGGGGAGAGAGAATTGAGCTCCTATACTTTTAAAAGTACTAAGTTATTGGTATTTGTAGTTTTTAGCCGGGTAAATTGCACTGTTGCCCCCTGAACTTTTGGCGGAGTTTCACTTTACCCCCCAAACTCTTAAAACAGTCATTTACCCCCTTATACTTTAATATTGTATCTTGTTGCCCCTTCCGTCAGTTAAAGTTAACAGAGCTGAACGGGAGTTAACGGAAGGGTTAGGTTATGGCGGGAAATCTACCACCTAAACTGTCCCTTGTTCCAACCAACTCACTTTTATTCCTTAAAAACTCTTTTTTCTCCATTTCTATGCCCTCCAACTCTTCTTCTCAAAGTTTTTGCATCCCAAAAACCACCAAAACCTAACCCTTCTGTCAACTCCCATTCAGCTCCGTTAACTTTAACTGACGGAAGGGGCAACAAGATGCAATATTAAAGTATAGGGGGGTAAATGACCATTTTAAGAGTTTGAGTGGTAAAGTGAAACTCCGCCAAAAGTTCAGGGGGCAACAGTGCAATTTACCCATTTTTAGCCATTAGAGTAAGAGATGTGCGGTTAGGATGATGTGGGCCTCCTAGGGTTGAGTGGGTGGTTAGTTAAATAATATAATCTAACGATTGAAAATCAGCAAAGGCGTAGATCTAACGATAAAAAATTTAAAACTACTAAGTATTTGGTGCTTTTACAAGCACCCCAGCCGGACTATAGAGTTCGACTACTATTGTAACACACTAGACCTTTGCAAACTGCAAGGTTCGAGTGTTTGAACTGAGTGTAGAGCTTTTCCACATTTTTTGGAAGGTCGTTGACAGTATTCCGACCCA
The DNA here is from genome assembly GCA_025177825.1 of Aechmea fasciata. NCBI lineage: Eukaryota > Viridiplantae > Streptophyta > Magnoliopsida > Poales > Bromeliaceae > Aechmea > Aechmea fasciata. The sequence continues at coordinate 8,154,160 of CM045944.1, read as the reverse complement.
TGGTTCAAACCCCGAGGAATGAGGTATTTAAAGTAGCGCTAAGGTTGCCAAAAAGGAGGACTTAGGCTACTCTCGGATTGGATTTTTGGGGCTGTGCACCGGTACACTTCTGATGGCTGTACTGGTACAGGCTTGATCGTTGTACCGGTACACTTTGGAATTTGTTGTAGTAACCGACATTTTTAATAATAAGAAATAAACCCTTTTGTTGACGATGTTATTGTGTGTAATTAAATTACAAATGCACTCGTCAAATTTCAGGTCAAAATGAGCTAAAACGGAAAAGTTACGCAACCCGGAAAAACGACTTAAAGTGAATAGTAACTCCGGATTTTCGGTAAATCGCGGAGTAGAGAATGGTCCCGGTGCGTACAGAACTCCGAATATAGGACTTCAATAGCTCCTTTCGAACGGCTCGATCGTTCTAAATCTAATGGCGCTGACAAAATTGGATTCTGATGCACGGATATCGAGAAAAAGTGGTTTGAACGATTTGACATAAATAACTTAATAAATGGGGAATTAAGGAGAAAGATGGAGGGATTGGTACTTCGCGAATCCGAGACCAAATCGAACGAAGTAATATGCTAGATTCGATGTTCGCGACGTACTGAATGCGCTGGCGCGATGCGATCGGAAATCCGACGGACGGATCATCGGGAATTGCGAAAAGAACGAAGAGGGGTCAAAATCGCAAAACGGCGGAACGCGAAAAGTCTCAATATTTTATGCGCCAAAATGCGAGGTTTTGAATGTAGAGGGTCCTACGTGCAAGATTCACCTAATGGCGGGGGCTGGAACATGAAATATGGGCTGTAGAGGACTTAATTGCAAAATGGCCTATAGTGTATATACTTTGGAATTAGGGTTTCATCACCCAAACCCTAACCCTAATAGCCCTTAGCCTTCCCCAGCCACCAAAAACGCCTCCAGCACTTTCCTGCCTCCTCGTGCGCGTACTCCGGCCGCCGGCAAGGAGCTCCGGCCACCGGAAAGCCCATCTCCACCTTCTTCTTCCTCCCACACAGCCCGCACCACCTTGAACTTAGGCCAGGGAACTCTGGGAGGCAAGATACCTTTGGAGAAAGGTTACTCGGCCAAGATCCATCTCCAGGTGTCACGCCCCGGGACCCAGCGGAAGCCCGCCCGGCGCGTGCCCAGACCCGCCGTACATCTAAAATATACAAGGCGTCTAACAAAACGATAAATAAAACAACAAGAAAAGAGGCATCTAGTAGTATCAGAGCACAATAACAACTAGATCTCTATATAGGAAATAAAGTACTAACAACACTAAGAAGCTGAAAATAAGTACAACAATAAATCCACAACCAAAAGCTATAAAAGGTACATGGTAGTCTCTATACCGGGATACAAAAATCTCTCTCTCACAAAACCAAAAAGAGAGAAAGGTAGAACCACCTAAAAGAGAATAAAGCTGCTACGAGCTAACTAGACGGGACTCCCTTGCCGCGATCCCTTGCCTCCGCCGGTGCCGAAGGCTCTGAAACACATTAGAAAAAGAGGGCGTGAGAACTATTAATTCATAGTTCCCAGTGGGCAATTACCGACTTCAGTTGCATGCTCCACTAGGCCCAAAACTAAACAAGTAAACGATAAACTATGCATAAGGTAAACGATATGTAAATAAACATGTAAGCTAATAAACATGATCTCTCTACTTAGCATGAAATTGCATAAGTAATTAAGCTATTCTAAGCATGAATAGAAAGCACTATGATTAGTACAAGATTCACAAGTAATAGTAAAGAGTTAAGGTTTACTATTCTAGTCATAGTTCACAATGTCCATTAAACTACTTTAAGTTTAGGTTCAACAAGACCCAACCCGAAGGCGGTCTGGCCGATGCCCACCCGAAGGCTGCCTAGCCAAATGCCGAGCCTAATGGCCCCGTAGTAGTCAACATCCCCACCCTAGGAATGCGACTGTCCTACGGCAATCCACTTCGGCGCCCAGTCCCGCACGGCGAACAAGTATCGCGTTGGCCAACTCCGGAGTGCCGGCTTGTAGGGAGCGACCCTCACAAGCATGTGCGAATGAGCACAATGGCATATAGTCACAAGAACTGTCACAAGTCTCAAATCATCATGTCTCTAACATGAAAAATAAAGTCACTCTGTCCAAGGCCTATCTCTATGTCATCATGTCTCTAACATGGAATATGATAGATGTCAGTGGCCCATGTCAATATCTCTATGTTGTAGTTTCACAGTTTTCTAAGTTAAGTGCCGCTTGATGACACTTAATCTTTCTAAGTTCCAACAAGAGTTCAATGTTCATAATTACATTATCTAAGCTATATAAACATGAATGGCACACTCCCAGGTGCCCACAAAGCCCACCCTCACATGCATGCTGTTTAACCGAGAAAGCTCCCCTATATAGAGTGAAAATTTTATCATACATAAGGCATGCATTTTAAGTGTTCCAAAATTTATAATAATTCCATCTAACATGAAAATGCTTTTAAAAGAATTAAACCAAACCGAAAAAGCACTTAGGAGCTATTTGCTCCTATGCTCATGAAGCCAAACCCACCAAGTGCGAAAAGCGTTGCTCCAAACCGCTAACGAAGCTTCGATAATCACTCCTTGAGTCCTAAAAAGCACACCCTAGGAGTTACAAGCTAAGAAGATAAACTTTGATTTCACACTTTAAGGATTTCGACAAAAGGTTGGAGAAAACTCACCGAATGCGAAGGAAACTCTCTCGATCTCCAAATGGGAGTTAGAGTCCTTGCAATCCAACCTAAACCAAAGTTCTAAACCTATCAATTAGGTCTAAGAAGCCCTAAAACGAAAATCCCCAAAACCTAACCCTAGAATCCCATTCTAGGGTTTCATCACACAAAAAGCCTCAAAATCCGAATCTAGAGGAAGAGAACTTGATGCTTACCTCCAAAATGCTTCAAACCAAGTTCAAAAGGCTCTAGGGTTGAAGCTTGATCCTCTACCAAGCTCCAATCAAAAGCTCCAAAGCTCCAACAATGGTGAGAAAGGCTCTACCAAGCAAAAAGAGCACAAGAGAGGGTTTAATCCTAAGAAAACCCAACCAAAACCCTAGAAATGCAAAGGAGTAGAGAGAGAAGCTCCTCCTACCTCTTTGCTGCAGTGGGGGTGCTCAAATGGAGCCCTAGGGCGAGGCGGTACACTAATAGAAGCAACAAAATGCTAAAACACCCCTGCAGCTTAAATCGTCGAAATCGCCAGTCAGACGCAAGACATGCCGCGATCCGTACTGCATGCACTGCAAATGCCCAAACCCGAGGCTCGGTTGGCGTCCATCAACCATCCCATATCGGGTAATCCACCCCGTACCTATAGCAACAATTGTCCGTACGCAGACAAAGAACTTTTCCCGTACGCATGTACAGACACCCTGTGCTTCAATCCGAGAGCAACCTAAAATCCAACCTTTGGACTTTAGTGCTTGGGATTCATCCGCTAGCCTCGACACGTGCCATAGGTCGGAACACAGTCAACGACCCTCTAGAAAAGCGGAAAGGCTCCGAACTCAAGTAAAAAATACTCGAACTCCGCAATTTGCGCAAGTCCAGTATGCTACACCAGGCTTGCATCTCCGGCCATCGCCGCCGTCGCTGTGCATCGCCGGAGCCAGAAGAGTCACCTGCGGCCAGATCTGCTCCACCCAGGCCGAGCTCGGGAGAGACGGAAACCCGCACGCCGCCGTCGGGTTTGGAGGCTTGCATCAACCTTCCCGACCTCGGCCATCTTCGGCGCGCCATCCCCGGCCACGGCATGCGCGGCGGCCGCCGTTGGACTCCCCGCCGCCGCTCGGATTTGGTACGATTGAGGGTGGTGGCCCTCGCTTCCAAGCGTCGCCGCCATCCATCGGAGGGAGCACCGCACTCCTCGACCTCCGGCGCCGACCCACCGCCGTCCCGACCTCCTCCGCCGCCGTCGTGCCGCCGGAGGCACCCAACCCGAGAGTGAAGGAGGATTTGATCTCCTTCACCGCACCTCCGCCGTCCACCGCCGCCGCCGGTGGGTGCCTGGACCTCCCCGACCGCCGCCCCCACCACCGGCCGGACCGCCCGCCGCCTGACCGCCGGCGACGAGCCCTAGCTCTCGGTTTAGGTAAGGCTTGTGATTTATTAGCAGCACCTAGTTCTAGGGTTTTGGGCACTATTCCCGAGGCTCCTGTGGGTCTTTTTGGCCATGTGAGGTGAGCACGAGCATCGGAATTTCGTGCTGAACGCGATGCTCACCTCCGTTCTGAATTTCGATGCCTCGTTTAGCGGGACGATAGTACTTTATGCGCTGTGCGCGATGTTTTACAGAATTAATGTTGCTCGTGCGCGTGATACGAGGTCCGACAGTGCTCCGAAAGGTGAGCACGGTCTTCGGCATGTCGAAGACTTACAGCGGGTGCGATTTCAGAATTTATAGTGCATTGGTTTGCGTGCACGACCCATAATAGCCCTAAATCGCATGAAATAATGTGATTTTGTGGGACTTCAGGGACTTTTATGTAATTTTAAATTACGAGGTCGATGTAGACAGCGTAGGGGTACTTTGGGTAACCTCTGGACTGATTGTCCAATGTCCGAAGTAATTACAGAAAATCAGAAGTGATTTTCGGAATGTTTCGCGGCGAAATTCGCCGACGGAACGTTGTTTGGTTCTGATTTCTTCCGGCATCTGTTGTAGGGCATTCGCTTTGTCGCTAAGCCTTGTTGGCTGGTCACCCACATGATTTCTAGGGTTTGGAAACATTGGGTGAGCGACTTGGGGTTCCGGTGTCAAATCAGATACTTTTGGGAACCCGGATCGGAACGATTGCGCAATAATCACAGTTTTGAGTTGCGAGGGCATCACCGCTGTTTGGCTACACTAAAATTGGGTATTTAGTGGCAGCGGATGACTTATATTATATTAGGGAAGTTCCGGGATAACTTGTGGGTCCCGGCGGAGCTCCGGTACAGTTTTTGAAACTTCCGGACGTTTGGCGATCGGTTTTGGGAAACCTATTCCCGTGAGAATTGTTAGCGGGATTGTGTAGTTAGTGATATATAGGATGAGAGTTTGGATTCTAACCCGAGGGACCTTTTATAGGTTCGGGTGTTCAGCAGCCAGCAGGTCGACTTCGGCATACATTTACAGGTAGGTATCCCAGGTTGCTGTCGGCACAGTGGTGCAAACTCGATGACATTCTTTCCACCCTACTATCTGCTTTACTTATCATATATTGTCGATATCTGCACCATATTACTCTTGTACTTACTCTACTCGTTGATTTTCATGTTGGTAGCATGTGTAGGAGTAGAGTAGATTCTATCGGTACATATCTATACTTGGGGACCTATCTGGTCGAGTTACATATCCATACTTGGGGACCTAGTTGGTCAGTTGTACTCTATACTTGAGACCTAGTTGGTCAGTTGCATTCTATACTTGGGACCTTGTCACGCCCCGGGGTCGGCAGGACCTCCCCCAAAGCGTGCCCAGACCCGCCATATGTTAACACATACAAGGCGTCTAACTAAAAACAGCGGAATTAAAACAATAAAAGGCTATAACTAGAATATCAGAGCCACAACAACCAACGCTAAAGAACAGGTAGAGAGAAATAAGGAAACTACATCAAGTACAACTGAAGTATAAATAAAACAAGTCTAAAAGTAACATCCTCAAAATACACAAAAGTGGTGGTCTCTATACAAGGTACACTCTCCATCTCTCACAAAATAAAACAAGAGAAATGGTAGACCACCTATGCACGCGTCCTCTCCAACAGTCGCTAACCCGAGGCAATACTCTTGCCACGGTCCCGAGCCTCCCCGATGCAGAAGGCACTGAAAGTAAACAGAAACAGAGGGCGTGAGAACTATAATTTATAGTTCCCAGTGGGCAATTACTGACCTGAACCATTGCACCACTAGGCCCAAAGAGAAGAGAGTAAGTAAGCGATATAAATGATCTTGTAAATAAAGCATAAGAAATGCTACCATAATCATGTTCCAAATATATATAGTCATAAGTTCTCGTTCCAACATATAGGATGTTATGTTTTACTTTAACCAACAAGTATACTGAAATATAATTAAAGCATTATCAAGTATACTATACAATCGAGCAAAGTCCACATAATCCAACTACTAAGCCCTATCTAGTAGTGATTGTCGTTTAGTATTGTCGAATGTCCAAGTTCAATTCTCTTTCACTAGGATGTATCCACAGTAATCCAACCTGTGCCACCTAAGTACCGTGGTAGCCCCAACATCCCCCGCAAGGAATGAGTCTGTCCCAACGGTCCCGTAGGTTTCTCAACACCGCACGCGCGAACGAATCGCAAGGCTAACTCCGAGTGCCGCCAGGTGAGCGACCCTCACAAGCATGTGCGAAAGAGCACAAATGGCAACAAGTAAAGTCAAGTCTCAAGTCCAAACCTCATGTCTTAACATGGAAATAGTAACTAGTAGCCCTAAGGTCTAGTTCAAATATTCTCATGACACTAGATTCTCTATGTCAAGTTCATTCACGAGCCTAATGCCGCTTGATGACATTAGCTCACTATTTTACACTTTTGATGCCAAGCCAATGCCGCTTAATGACAAGGGCTTTTCTCCTATGTCATGTATAGTTCTATGTTCTCAAACACATGTCAAATTCCTCTTAAACACATAGTTTCAAATTTCCAAATAGAATGCTACAAGGCTTCAGCTCTCACATGCATACGTCTCTACTATATAGAGTAAAATTGCATTACATATAACATATGTATCTTAAGCATTCTAAAATTCACAAATAAATCAAATAGCATGAAAATGAACTAATTTCCATTTAACCATAAGCAAATAAGCACCAATGAGAATTTCTCATTGTGCTAGGTGAGGCCAAACCCACCGTCGCTCCAAGCGTCGTCCGAACCGCTAACGAAGCTTTCGATTCCTACTCCTAGTACCCTACAAGGTAGATCCTAGGAGTTACAACCTCAAGAGATAAGTCTTGAGTTCAAACTTTAAACATCTAGGTTAAAGTCAAGAAATACTCACCTAAATGTGCAACAATCCTCTTAGAAATTCCAAAAGGAAGCTAGATCCCTCCCAAGGCAACCTAAACAAAGGTTCTAAACCATTCAAAAGGAATCTAAAAGCCCCAAATCAAAAAGCCCCAAATAAAACCCTAATTCCCAAAATCTAGGGTTTCATCTATAGAGAAACAACCAAACTCGAATCTAAAGGAAATGGAGAAGTTGCTTACCTCTTAGAAGCTCCAATCAAGGCTCTAGAGTCACCAAAGTGGAAGATCTTCCTTCAACTAGCTCCCAAACCAAGCTTCCAACCTTCCCTCATGGTGGAAAATGCACCAACAAGCAAAAGAGAGAGAAGAGGGCGATCAATCCACAAGAAAACACCCAAAATCCAAAAGATTGCAAAGGGGATAGAGAGAGAAACTCCCTTACTTTTCTCTCCCTTGCTCTCAAGACAAGAGAGGAGCCCTAAGGCTGGGGTGCTATATTAGAAGCAACAAAATGCCAATAAGCCCCTACGCTTCGGATTTTGAAATCGCTACTTTGTACCAAGACAAACCCGTTTTGTACCCAGATAAACCCCGCGAGGCAAAGAAACCCGAGCCTCGGTTTGCTCACCCGCTCATCTATACCGTATAAATCTTGGCTTGTACCTAAGATAGCCATCATTTTGTACCAGATAGCAACAATTTTGTACCCAGACAAAAGCATGAAATTCCAACCCGAGAGCAACTTAAGATCCAGCTTTTGGGACTTTAGTGCTTAGAAATCATCCACTAACCTCGGAACTCGTGCCATAGGTCGGAACACAGCCAACGACCCTCCGTAAAAACTGAAAAGCTCGTATCTCACATCTAACACTCGAACATTGCAATTTGCAAAGTCCGGCCACATTCACCCTCCTAAAAAGAGGTTTCGTCCGCGAAACTCGAAATTAAAGTCATACCTCATGACTCCATCCGAAAGAGACGGGGATAGCGCTCTCGAAGCGCACTCTCTAGCTCCCACGTGGCCTCCCGCTCCTCGTGGTTGCTCCAAAGGACTTTCGCATAAGGAAGCTCCTGCTTCCTCAACTTCTTCACCTCGCGAGCCAAAATCTTCACGGCTGCTCCTCGAAGCTCAAATCGTCCCTCAGCTCCAATGGTGTAGCATCCAAAACATGAGCTGGATCATGTATATACTTTCGGAGGACCGATACATGGAAGACATTGTGTACACCCGATAGGTTCGGCGGTAGAGCAAGTCTATAGGCTACCGGGCCCACACGCTCAAGAATCTCATACGGTCCAATGAAACGGGGGCTCAACTTACCCCGGATCCCAAATCTCCTGACTCCTCGGGTCGGCGAGACTTTCAAAAAGACATGGTCTCCAATCTGAAACTCCAAGTCTCGTCGACGTCTATCAGCATAGCTCTTCTGCCTACTCTGGGCTGTCATCAACCGCTCCCTAGCAATGCGAACCTTGTCCTCTGCTTCCTGGAGCACATCTGGGCCTAAAGCCAAACTCTCACCAACTTCACTCCAGTGAAGTGGCGATCTACACTTCCGTCCATAGAGTGCCTCAAATGGCGCCATCTTGATGCTTGCTTGATAACTATTGTTATAAGCAAACTCACCATCGGTAGATGCCGCGACCATCCTCCCCGGAAATCGATCACGCAGCTCGAAGCATATCCTCGAGTGTCTCAGATAGTACGCTCCGATCGCCCGTCACTCGAGGTGGAAAGCAAGGTCAAGTCCGCCGAGTACCCAAGGCGTCCCGCAGATTCTCCAAAAGTGTGACACAAAACGTGTGTCCCTGTCCGACACAATCGAGGTAGGTAGTCCGTGCAGTCGCACAATCTCATCCAAGTAAACCTGTTCGAGTCACTCTCCAGTCAAAGTAGTATGGATAGGTATGAAATGTGCCGATTTTGTCAACCTATCCACGATCACCCATATAGCATCATGCCCGCCCGAGAGCGGGCGCCCCATCACAAAGTCCATGGTGATCTTCTCCCACTTCCACACCGGAATCGGTAAGCTCTGCAATTTCCCCGCGGGGACTCTATGCTCAGCCTTCACTTGTTGGCAAGTTAAACATCGAGCTACAAACTCGCCAACGTCCTTTTTCCTGCAGGAACACCAACAGTGTAACTTCAATTCCTTATACATCTTGATGCCTCCCGGATGTATAGCATACGGTGCACGGTGTGCCTCTAGGAGAATCTCCTCTTTAAGTGTCGGTTCCGCCGACACAAATCCGCCCACGGAATCTCATCAAGTCACCACCGTCAACACTAAAATCACCGGTGCAACCATCAACCGTTTTCGCTCGAACCTTTTGCAACTCCACATCAAGAACTTGCTTTTCCTTTATCCTTTCAAATAAAGTGGGTTGCACCACCAAAGTCATCAACCTCCTAGGTGTGTCAGGAGTCACCACCTCCAACTCCAACCGCTTCATCTGCTCGATCAACGGCGGTTGAGTAACTATCATCATCGCTAAGTTTTCCGTCGATTTCCTACTTAGCGCATCTGCCACCACATTAGCCTTGCCTGGGTGGTAAAGTATCGTCAAATCATAATCCTTGAGGAGCTCCAACCATCTGCGCTGCCTCAAGTTCAATTCCTTCTGAGTGAACAGATACTTTAAGCTCTTGTGATCCGTGTATACTTCACACCGCTCGCCATAAAGATAGTGGCGCCATAGCTTCAAAGCAAAGACTACAGCCGCCAACTCCAAGTCATGAGTAGGATAATTCCTTTCATATTCCTTCAGCTGGCGTGAAGCATACGCGATCACCTTTCCATCCTGCATCAACACGCAACCCAATCCATTAAAGGAAGCATCACTATAAATCACATACCCTCGCTCCAAAGAATCGGCAAGGTTAGGATTGGTGCGGTAGTCAATCGCAGCCTTCAACTCTTGAAAGCTTCTCTCACACGCATCATTCCAAATGAACTTGGTTCCTTTATGCGTGAGCCTCGTGAGGGGAGTAGAGAACTTAGCAAATCGCTCAACAATCCTCCTGAAGTAGCCGGCCAAACCAATAAAACTCCGTATCTCTGTGACACTCGTCGGTCTAGGCCAATCCTTGACGGCTTCAATCTTCTTGGGATCCACGGCTATACCTGATCCTGAAATCACATGGCCCAAAAACGCCACCTCTCTAAGCCAGAACTTGCATTTCTTCAACTTGGCATAGAGTCTCTTTTCCCGAAGCACTTGAAGTACAAGTCTCAAGTGTTCCTCGTGATCCACATCACTTCGGGAATAAACCAAAATGTCGTCGATAAACACTACGACAAATCTATCCAGATATGGCCTGAAGACACGGTTCATCAAATCCATACAAGCTGCCGGGGCATTAGTAAGCCCAAACGGCATCACAGTGAACTCATAGTGTCCATACCGCGTCCTGAAAGCCGTCTTCGATACATCCTCAGGCTTGATCTTCAACTGGTGATATCCCGACTGCAAGTCGATCTTGGAGTACACGCTCGATCCCTGAAGCTGATCAAACAGATCATCGATCCTCGGCCACGGATACTTATTCTTAATCGTGACTTTATTGAGTTCACGATAGTCCATACACAACCGAAGTGATCCGTCCTTCTTCTTCACAAAAAGAATCGGCGCTCCCCAAGGTGACACGCTGCCTCACATAACCTCTATCCAAAAGATCCCGCAACCGTGCTTTCGCCTCTTTCACTGGCTGGTGCCATCCTATAGGGCGCCTTTGAGATTGGAGTAGTCCCAGAACGAGATCTACTACAAACTCAATCTCCCTATCAAAGGCATTCCTGGTAGCTCAGCTGGAAACACATCCTGGAACTCCCTCACCACAGGAATATCCTCAATCCTAGGGGAGCCCTCAACATCTCGGAGTGCAATACTAGCCAAATAGGCTATGCACCCACTACTAATCAACTGTCTAGCTCGAGAGGAGCTAATAGTCATCGCAAACAGCGAACTCTGGCATCCCCGAAATACCACTACCTCGTGACTCGGCTCTCTTAAAGTCACCGTCCGGTTCACACAATCAATCGTGGCGAAGTACTGGGTCAACCAATCCATGCCCAAAACTATATCAAACTCCCCGAGTTTGTGCACCACAAAAAGGTCCACGGCATGATCCAATCCCCAATCCGAACCGGGCAACCACTACAACACTCTGACATCTATAGAATGACCAGTATAACAACTCGTCCCGAATGTGACATAGGTGTCCAAGGGATGTCATGCAACTCGGCAAACAGCCGATCAATAAAAGAGCAAGATGCACCGTATCAAATAAAGCACGAACTCGAATGCTGGAAATCAAAATGATACCTGCAACGACATCCTCACGCCGCCGCCGCTCTCGGGCGCATACAAACGCCCACTGCCCCGCCGTGACCCTCGCTCGCCTCTCGCAGAAGATCTCCCACCGGTAGGATGCAGAGGTGTCCCCGGGCCGGAACCCGGTGAAGTCGGTGTCAAGCCGACGACGGTGCCTGCGCATCCCCTCGGCACTGATCGAAGTGGCCCTCCCGGCCACAAGAGAGCACCGCCCCGACCCCGCGGCACCGCTGGGGTGGTGGGGGCCGCAAATCACACAACACGGTGCTCGCCGTCGATCCGTCCTCGCGCCGCCGCGGGGTACCTCGTCCTCGTGATCGGCTCCCGGGGTACTTTGGCGCTTTCTCGAGTGCGTCCGACTCGCACTCGCCGGCGGGCCTCTTGCCCTTACCCCGATCCAAGCCTTCCGTCGCTCCTTCATCACTATCGCGCCCGCTCCACAATGAGAGCGCGATTTACCACCTCACGCATGTGCGCAGTTAGCGGATCGCACAAGCCTATAGATAGAAGGCCTCGCCCCACTCTCGAAGATCCCGGCCTTGTCCTCGTCGTCCGCACAACAAAAGGTACGCAGTTGTAAAAGCCTCGGTAAACTCCCGCTCGTACTCGCCATCGTCCGCTCCCCGACGCAAGCCGCGCAAGTCCGTCTCCATCCGTCGCCGAACACCGTCGTGGAAGTAGTGCTCGAGTAGCGCTCCCTTGAACCTCGTCCAAGTCATCGATGCCAAGTCGGTGCTCGGGTTCTCCCCGGATGTCCCGCCACCACCGATAGGCCTCGCCGTCCGATGGTGAGTGGCGAGCCAAACTCGTCCCTCTCCTCAACAAAAGTGTCGCGAAAGAGCTTCTCCATATGCATAAGCCACTTCTCGACTATCCAATGATCCACGTTCTCGCCGTCGAATACACGTGGACTGCACCTCCTGAACTCATTGAGGCGGCTCATCAGTCGGTCTCGCTCTAGCCCCTCAACCATCGTCGGAAAACCGCTCCTCCCGGAGGTATCCGAACCGGGGTGCCGTCGCCACCCTCTCTCGCCGTGCCACCGACTTGCAGAATGTAAAGATCCGGCGCGGGAGTCGGCGCCTCTGCTACCACCTCGCCGGGCCGGTGGTACAGTTGTCTCGGCCTCCCCGGCTCGCCCGCCGTGGAAGGTCCTCCGCCGCTTCATCCTCTCGTCTGCGGCGCGCCGCCTCGCCGTCGCTGGCCGCCGCCGTCTCGCCGAGCCACAAGGTCGTGAGGACCGCCACCGATCCTCGCCCGCGGACCCGCCGGACTCGTAAGTAGCCGAGGTCTCGACCTCCTCAAGGCGTGCCATGTTATCTGCCCCGACGGATTGGGAGCGAGTAATAGGCATCAACCCTGCAACATCATAAAAGCGCAAGTTAATAAAACCCACGCTATCGCAATCCCCACTCAGAAACCCAAATTGTGCGAAAGTAAAGAAGTGTGCTTCCTACTAACTCCCGATGTTACGTTGTCGGCCGCCAACGTAACCCTCCGCGAAGCTAGAAGTTATACACTTCGATTAAACTCCAACTTTTTTAGAGTTATCATAAAACCCAATCAAACACTTTCGCTTATAAGTCAAATAGATCACGTCTCTCACGAGTCTAATCCTTATAGTTCAATCAGCCTAAGGTTTACTAGGTCCTCTAAGACGTCACCCTAGGCTCTGATACCAAATTAATCTGTCACGCCCGGGCTCGGCAGACCTCCCCTAAAGCGTGCCTGCACCCGCCATATGTCAACACATACAAGGCGTCTAACTAAAAACAATGAATTAAAACAATAAAAGGCTATAACTAGAATATCGAGCCACAACAACCAACGCTAAAGAACAGTAGAGAGAAATAAGGAAACTACATCAAGTACAAGTAAAGTATAAATAAAACAAGTCTAAAAGTAACATCCTCAAAATACACAAAAGTGGTGGTCTCTATACAAGGTACACTCTCCATCTCTCACAAAATAAAACAAGAGAAATGGTAGACCACCTATGCACGCGTCCTCTCCAATCCGCTAACCCGAGGCAATACTCTTGCCACGGTCCCGAGCCTCCCCGATGCGTATGCAATCGAAAGTAAACAGAAACAGAGGGCGTGAGAACTATAATTTATAGTTCCCAGTGGGCAATTACTGACCTGAACCATTGCACCACTAGGCCCAAAGAGAAGAGAGTAAGTAAGCGATATAAATGATCTTGTAAATAAAGCATAAGAAATGCTACCATAATCATGTTCCAAATATATATAGTCATAAGTTCTCATTCCAACATATAGGATGTTATGTTTTACTTTAACCAACAAGTATACTGAAATATAATTAAAGCATTATCAAGTATACTATACAATCGAGCAAAGTCCACATAATCCAACTACTAAGCCCTATCTAGTAGTGATTGTCGTTTAGTATTGTCGAATGTCCAAGTTCAATTCTCTTTCACTAGGATGTATCCACAGTAATCCAACCTGTGCCACCTAAGTACCGTGGTAGCCCCAACATCCCCCGCAAGGAATGAGTCTGTCCCAACGGTCCCGTAGGTTTCTCAACACCGCACGCGCGAACGAATCGCAAGGCTAACTCCGAGTGCCGCTTGTAGGGAGCGACCCTCACAAGCATGTGCGAAAGAGCACAAATGGCAACAAGTAAAGTCAAGTCTCAAGTCCAAACCTCATGTCTTAACATGGAAATAGTAACTAGTAGCCCTAAGGTCTAGTTCAAATATTCTCATGACACTAGATTCTCTATGTCAAGTTCATTCACGAGCCTAATGCCGCTTGATGACATTAGCTCACTATTCTACACTTTTGATGCCAAGCCAATGCCGCTTAATGACAAGGGCTTTTCTCCTATGTCATGTATAGTTCTTTGTTCTCAAACACATGTCAAATTTCTCTTAAACACATAGTTTCAAATTTCCAAATAGAATGCTACAAGGCTTCAGCTCTCACATGCATACGTCTCTACTATATAGAGTAAAATTGCATTACATATAACATATGTATCTTAAGCATTCTAAAATTCACAAATAAATCAAATAGCATGAAAATGAACTAATTTCCATTTAACCATAAGCAAATAAGCACCAATGAGAATTTCTCATTGTGCTAGGTGAGGCCAAACCCACCGTCGCTCCAAGCGTCGCTCCGAACCGCTAACGAAGCTTCGATTCCTACTCCTAGTACCCTACAAGGTAGATCCTAGGAGTTACAACCTCAAGAGATAAGTCTTGAGTTCAAACTTTAAACATCTAGGTTAAAGTCAAGAAATACTCACCTAAATGTGCAACAATCCTCTTAGAAATTCCAAAAGGAAGCTAGATCCCTCCCAAGGCAACCTAAACAAAGGTTCTAAACCATTCAAAAGGAATCTAAAAGCCCCAAATCAAAAAGCCCCAAATAAAACCCTAATTCCCAAAATCTAGGGTTTCATCTATAGAGAAGCAACCAAACTCGAATCTAAAGGAAATGGAGAAGTTGCTTACCTCTTAGAAGCTCCAATCAAGGCTCTAGAGTCACCAAAGTGGAAGATCTTCCTTCAACTAGCTCCCAAACCAAGCTTCCAACCTTCCCTCATGGTGGAAAATGCACCAACAAGCAAAAGAGAGAGAAGATGGAGATCAATCCACAAGAAAACACCCAAAATCCAAAAGATTGCAAAGGGGATAGAGAGAGAAACTCCCTTACCTTTCTCTCCCTTGTTCTCAGCACAAGAGAGGAGCCCTAAGTGCTGGGGTGCTATATTAGAAGCAACAAAATGCCAATAAGCCCCTACGCTGGATTTTGAAATCGCTACTTTGTACCAGACAAACCCGTTTTGTACCTGAGATAAACCTCGTGAGGCAAGAAACCCGAGCCTCGGGTTTGCTCAAATTACCATCTATACCGGTAGATAAATCTTGGCTTGTACCAGATAGCCATCATTTTGTACCAGATAGCAACAATTTTGTACCAGACAAAAGCATGAAATTCCAACCCGAGAGCAACCTAAAATCCAAATTTTTGGACTTTAGTGCTTAGAAATCATCCACTAACCTCGTCGTGCCATAGGTCTAACACGTCAACGACCCTCCGTAAAACTGAAAAGCTCAGATCTCACATCTAACACTCGAACATTGCAATTTGCAAAGTCCAGTGCGTCACAGACCTATTGGTCAGTTACACTCTACACTCAGTACCTAGTTGGTCAGTTGTACTCTATACTTGAGACCAAGTTGGTCAGTTGCATTCTATACTTGGGACCTATTGGTCAGTTACACTCTACACTCAGTACCTGGTTGGTCAGTTTTTTTCTCTACTCTGGACCTGGTTGGTCAGTCACTTTCTGTACTTGGGACCTATTTGGTCAGTCACACTCAGTACTTGGTACTTGGTTGGTTCTTCTGGTTACTTGACGACCCACGTGGTCGATGGGCCCTGGGGGGCAGGATTGTCGGCTAGTTGCCGATGGATGATCTTTGAGCATATCTACATTGATCGCCCGATACTCGTCGTATTTCACGAACACCAGCGGTTTGGCCACCGTAAGGGGGTGTTCTTTTCCGCAAAAGTGGTTGCAGAGGTCGACCCGTGAGCCCAAGAGGGGTTATATGCACTGGAGAGTAGTGGGGGCATTAGCTTGAGGTCTGCGGTGCTGGCCAAGAGAGCTGGCTTGAGGTCTGCGGTGCTGACCAAGAGTGCATTGGTTCAGATTGGGTACTTTTGAGCTTGTCGTCCTGGACGCATATTTACAGTAGCAGTTGGTTTACATTTCTACATATCTCCTTACTCCGTTATAGTTGCTACTGTACTACTATCAGCTTCACTTTGTTTGTCTCCGGATACCCACTGGGAGGGGGAGACATGTTTACATGTTCTCACCCCCTGCCTTCTTTTTCAGGTGAGATTGCTGGTTCGAGTGGGACCGCTGGTGAGGCGCGTACCTAGCGCACGTTCTAGTACCCGACCCGCGGTTTGCTTTTACTTAGTACATTCAGTTTACTCTTTAGCTTGCATTATTTATTTACGACTTAGACTATATATGGTTCATGTTCTCTATTTTGAATTGGATGTTTAAATTATCGTATGGTTTAGATTTGAATTGGGATTTAATATATGGCTTGGTTTGTGAAAGAAAAGGCTTTCTACCCCTCGTGGTAGCGTTTTAAAAGGAAAAAGGGTTTCCTAGTGGGAAACAATTTTAAAAAGGTTTTCCTGAGGACTTTATAACTTAGGGTTTCAAAACCAGTTTCCGGGTAGGAAACATTTCAACTGATAGATGTGGATTGTGAATGTAACCTGTGGTAAATGGTGTAAATGTGTATGATGTAAGTTACTTTCTTTACTGTACACATTATTGTGGTTGCATGTTGTGTAGACACTCTCTGTACTTGTGCGATGCCGTGCAAATACAGGGGAGACTCTGTCCGTGTGAACAGTGGTCTCCCTGTATTTGTGGCAGGTCTGACATGCCTTTGGGGGTCAAGGTTTTAAAAAAAAAAAAAATTCCGCTGTTTTTATACTCTAAAATGACCCGGGGCGTGACATTTGTACCGGTACACTTGGCCATTTTCTCTCAAACACGAGGCTCGGGTTTGCCTTTTTCGTAGGATTTGTACAGATACACTTTTCCGTGTACAGGTACACTTTGGCAGATTTCAGACTGCGTAATTTGAAGGGTGTTTTTGCAATTGTAGCTTATCTATATCAGACTCCACGCCCCTTTGCTCTTCCTCTGAGCTTGGAACAGCAAGTGAGAGAGGTAAAGAGCCCTCCACTCCTTCTCTTGGGTTTTCTTTGATTTTGATAGGATTTTTGGATATTAATCACTCCATTTTGCTCCTTTTTGCTTCTTAGTGGCATTTCCACCATTGTTGAAGGCTTGGAGCTTGGATTGAGACTTGTTGGAGGAGA
Source organism: Aechmea fasciata (assembly GCA_025177825.1). Classification (NCBI taxonomy): domain Eukaryota; kingdom Viridiplantae; phylum Streptophyta; class Magnoliopsida; order Poales; family Bromeliaceae; genus Aechmea; species Aechmea fasciata. Next base: position 8,136,927 of record CM045944.1, on the reverse strand, counting down.
GATCTCCAACCCTAGTGGACTTGTTTGGGGCTTCTCTTGAGATTAGTAGCTTGATTACTTCATTTAATCCATGATGTAGTTGATTTCGTGAGATGAAACCCTAGAAATGGAATTCTAGGGTTTGTTTTGGGAATTTTCGTTTTGAGGCTTTTGGGGTTCTTTCGTTAGGTGTAGAACATCTCTTGGGAGTAGATTTGAAGGGTTCTAGCCTCCATTTGAGACTAGAGAGAGATCTTCTACGTCTTTGGTGAGTTTTTCACCGTTTCTTGAGTTGCTTAATGTTTGAACTCATGAATTGTCGTTTCGATGTTGTAACTCCTCTAGCCTACTTCTTAGGGTGCTAGGAGTATAGATCGAAGCTTCGTTAGCGTTTTGGACGTCCGAGCGGAGTTTTTGGTGGGTTTGGCTTCATGAGAATAGGGGAAAATTTCTCCTATGTGGTTAATATTTGTTGTATTATCATTTTGCATGCATTTTCATGCTAGATAGAATTTATGTGAATTTTTGAATACCTAAAATGCATGTGTTATGTATCAAGAAAATTCATCTCTATATAGTAGAGCATTATGTGTATTATGCATGCATGTTTAAAGTATTCTCTATTCCAAATTGAAAAATATGTTGCATGTGGAAAAATGATTGAAAATATGTATGCATGAACATTAAACTCACATTGAACATAGTGAACTAAAGTGTCATAAAGAGACACCTGACTTAGAAAACTGTGAAACTGCAACATAGAGATATAGTGATAGGCCATTGACATATACTATATTCCATGTTTTAGACATGATGATATAGTGATAGGTCATTGACATATGTTATATTACTTTCATGTTTTAGACATGATGACTTGAGACTTGAGACGGATTGGTACAGTTACTTGCCATTGTGCTCATTCGCACATGCTTGTGAGGGTCGCTCCCTACAAGCCGGCACTCCGGAGATAGCCATCGCGATACATACTCGCTCGTGCGGGAATGGGCGCCGAAGTGGATTATAGTGGGTTAGGCTCATTCTGAGGGTAAGGATGTTGACTACCATGGGGCCATTAGGCTCGGCACCGGCGAGACAGCTTTCGGATGGGTCTTCAGGCCAGACAGCCTTCGAGCGGGTCTTACCAGATTTGAACTTTAAATAGTTAACATGCCATTTGGATATTGACTAGAATAGTAAACAATGACATTTTACTATTACATTGTAAACATCAGGTTGGTTGTTTATTACGCCTATTCATGCATAGAATAGCTTTCTTACTTGTGCAATGTCATGCTAATTAAGTAGAGATATCATGTTGTAGTAGCATACATGTTTATTCACATGTCGGTTATATTGCTTTTACTTACCCACTTACTTGTTTAGATTTGTGGCCTAGTGGTGCACTTAACTGAAGTCAGTAATTGCCCACTGGAAACTATTATTTAATAGTTCTTACGCCCTCTATTTTATGATTTAGTTCAGAACTTTCGGCACCGGCGGAGGCACAGGATCGCAGCAAGAAAGTCGCGTAGCTAGATAGCTACTTTTTACGCTTACCTAGGTGGTATGCTCTCTTTGTTTGTTTTTGAGAGAGTTAGAGAGGTTTTGTATCCATGTATAGAGACCACTTTGTATTACTTTTAGTACTTGTTATGGGACTTCTTGTTGTATTTACCTTATGGTTTCCTTATAGTAGATGTTGGCTCTTTTACTTGTTCCTATTATAGAATCTAGTTGTTATATATGCTCTGATACTTCTAGATATTTTTTTATTGTGGCTTTATTTATCATCTTGTTGTAGACGCCTTCTATGTTTTAGACATATGGCGAGTTTGGGCACGGCCCGGGCGGGCTTCCGCTGGGTCCCGGGACGTGACAACTATACTCTTTCTTTGTACTTATAAGTTTTCGAATGTTAGATCCAACCCCATTGACCATTCAACAAATCACCCACTCAACTTTAGAGGACCACTATTATTCTAATTGGAAACCACTATCATCCTAACCGCACATCAGTAATACGAGATACCCACTCTCTACTCTATGATATTTTTTGGAGTAATCCTGCACTATTTATAATGCTATATTACCGATGAGATTACAGATTGGATAAACCAAACGTAGCAATCCTAGGATTGCTCGTAGTTTTGGTAGGATAATCCTAATCAAACACGCCTTAAGGTCATATCTGTTTCGCAATATTTTTTTAAATTTTTTAAGGAATGAAGGTTAAGAATATTGATTGATTTCTATTGTTGGTTATTCATCGAAATCTGGACCGACAAAAATTTATAATTTTCAGAACATCTTTTAATCCCATAAAACGTGAGAATTCAAAACGCGGAGCCTCTTCCGATTTTGTTTTCTTTTTTCCATATAAATTAATTTTATTAGACAAAAATATCTTTTTAAGTCTAATATTTTTCATCCTACTTGGTATAAAATAAAAAATAATATGTCAATCTTTGTTAATAAGGATATTATAGTAAACTCATCAGTATAATCCAGTTATTTACCATGTTGAACTAAACATGAGCATGGTACAATCCTTGGTACTCTAAGATATGAATCTATACATAGAATAAAAGGTGAACCCTAAACCTGCTACGTGTCGGCTCCCCAGGAACCCCCGCCCCTGCGCGCCTCTTCTCGCCTCTACGCTCTCTCCCTCTCACCCGGAGTCGTGCCCCACCCGCGCGCGTACGTGGCGTGCCCCCAGCAAAGCCCCCTCCCCTTCGCTTTCCTCCTCGTCGGGCCCACATGCTATCTCCTCTTCTCTCCTCTCTGCTCTCTCTCCTTCTCTCCTCGAGCCGTGCCCCACCGGCTCTCCCTTCGCCTCTACCTGCGGCGGGCCCCCACGTGTCGGAACCTGTCGTCATCGTTGCTGCGAGCGGAGGTACGCCTATGACATCCTTGCTCTAGGGTTTGCTGGCATGCCTCAACCTGCAACTCTACTCTGTACTCTACGATTCCGCCCTGGATTTGTCCTCCTCCGTTGGGCCAGCTCCATGCAGGAAGTGCCTATAAATAGACTGAACAAGGTGTGGATAACCCACAGCTTCTTTGCTACCCTACACTTGAAAGGTTTGGTACTCTTTTTACTCTCTCTCTCTGCCTCCCCTCCTGCCCTGCCAGCCTCCTCCTCGGGCTACGGCTTTTGCGAACCTTCTATCTTTGCACTTTCTCGTTTCGGCCGTGGTCCCTGCGCCTCCTACTGCTGCCTCATCTGTGCTGGTGAGTGGGCAATGACGTATTTGCTTCTGACTTAAGATTCCCTACGGATGTCTTTTGTCGTATTAAGCCTACTCTGACTGTGTAAAACATGTGACGCCAAAACAATTCGGCTCCATACTTTCATATTAAGAAAGTTTAACACAAAAGTATAGCTGTGTAAAATATGTTTAATTCAAAAAATTATCCTTCAGCTTTAGCATATTAAAAGCAATTAACCAAAAAAGAACTGAATGCTCCTGATTAATTGGTTGGACCTCAGATTTCGTGTTTCGTGCTGATTGTTTATTGATCCCTCCGGAACTGGAATTGGCTTAGTTTAAAGTTTAATGTACAGAATGTAGTTGGTTGACAGCCTACTGTGTTTGATACATAAGAATCGTTGTGGGGAAGTTGCTGTAAATTTCGTTCTGCTCACAGTGGGAGAAATTGTAAAAACAATTCTTTTACCTTTTGATGTCTTGGACTACGTGTTCGGTTTAACAAAGAAATCCTTAGCCTCGCTAATTGTGCACACTAATTTTTTCTTTGCATTAATCCTGCTCTCTGTCCTGCTGGCAGTTACCGAGATGTCGGTAGTTCATCTGTCGTACGTTACGCTACTCGGCGAAATAACCAGTAGGCTCGGTGTCGAAGCGCCTAACTGTATTGTAACTACTGTTGCTGACGGTTGGTTCATAGGATACGTGGACCTTACAATTGCACGCGGCGGCGCCGTAGTTGAGGTGACCTGCAATTGGGGTTATCCGTCTACTGATTATATAGCGGCGAAGGAGGATGCGACACGAGTTGCCATCCAGCGGCTAAAGGAGGAATTAGGTTTGCATATCAAGGATGCAAATTATGATGATTTCATTCTGTATAAGAATTTGTACGATGCTGCTACAGCCCAAAATAGTGATTTCCTTGCCCAGCTCGCAAGCCTTATCCATGAGCTGAACCTCACCAAAGATTGTTACGCAATCGTTGTATTGGAAAAAACATAGGCTATAAATGAGCAGATTCGATTGCGTAATGAGCTCAATGATTGTTACGCTACAATCGCATCTCTTTGTGCTGCGCAACCTTCTTTGCCGCCCGGTCCAGCTGATGTAGGGTCAGCTTCTTAGGTTTGCCTGTTGTTCTCTTTTAGGTTTAAGAAATTCATATGGCTCCTTTTGTAGTATAGAGCCTGGCTTCTTTTGTAGTATAAAACCGTTCTTTGTAGTTTTAGAATGTCCGAATAGCTCCTTCTTTGAAAGAAAGATATGCTCTGTTCCTTTTGACTTACTACTCAAAAACGTTATGTATAATATTGTTACTGTAATATTTGTTGCTTTCGCCTTGCTAGAATTCAGAAAAAGTAACTAAATAGTATACTTTCTTCAAAGAGATTGCATAAACGAAATGGATCAAAGTGGTGGCCTAAACGAAATGGACGTTGTGTGCTTTAAAAATATTTATTGAGCGATGATGATTCGGAATATATAAAAAACTACCCTTTATGGTTCTCTTTATGATTTTCGCCAACGTCATAGTTGTGTGTGTTTCCTCTCCTCAAATTATTTGTTGTGCTGTTAAGTTTTGGAATATGGGGGTTAAAGTAAGTATGTTGAATATCTTTTCTGGGTCTATAAGAAAGAGGTAAACTCTACTTGCAGCAAGTATTGGATAAACAAAGTATACTCCATTTTCTCTCCTCTTAAACTTTATGGTATTTGTACATAAAGTATGTTGGCTTTTTATCCCGGTTCTAAACTTGATGGCGTAACGTACGCTCATTTCTCTCTTGCTGATTTGTCGCTTCTCATATATTTGATGACGTTGAGGACCACTTGCATTTTTATGATGTAACATGTTCTAAAAGGGTAGGGTGATTATATAAATGTTGCTATAAGGGCGAGTAATAAATGTTGACTATATTCTGAAAAGAATTGCCTGACTATCTGAGCTCATTTAGTTTTAAACAAAAAAGGTTTCTCATTCTTCTAAAAAGTATTTGCCGAGAGACAGTGTCCATTTCTTTCCGTCACCACTTTTAAGAGATTGATGTCAAATTTACTTGACAAAATGCATTTGTGTATTGGGTTCTACTTTTATTACACACTTTCATGATGCCTACTATCAACAGCTAAGCAAATCTCATTCCATCGTTATTCTTCAAAGGTGCTTCTATGTAGTTATTTAGTGTTCCTTTCTTCTTTTAGCAGACTTTGCTTCTATATTCTTCTCTGGTTCTTCCTATATTTGATTTGATGTTTACTAGCCCTCATTGCCATGGGTTATTCGATTCTGCTTTCCTTCTTGCTGCTGTTGGAGGAATGTAGAAAAGAGTTTTGGATGGCCTCATTTGTAATATAGGGGTTAAGATTTTCGATTGTGCGTTAAATTTTTAGAACAGTTATATTAGCTAAAAACCATATTAGGAAGACATGCAACCGAGCCTACTACTCCAAAAACCTAAGCGCTCAAGCTTTACTGCAGATTATCTAGGGGGCTTTTAAATTTAAGCAAAGTTCATGTCCTTCAAGTCTAATCTAATATAGGTTTGCAACCTAACAGATTTCAAGTTCGTGCGAGAGATATTTGATCTGGGAGGAAGAGAAACCCGTATTTGAGTCAAACGAGCCAATTTATAGTGCAGAATCAAGTTCCTATTCTAACTGATTGTATGAAGTAGAGAGCATGGTTTGTAAATAGATGTGCAACTTCCTTCATTTTTGCTTATTTGTTGCTTAGATCTGCCTACAGTGTGTACACATTACTTAGGCTACTGGAATGAAAGAGGGAAAAAAAAGCATCCCCAGTGTTTATAGCCCTGTTTTGAGTTTTAAGATGGCACTTGCTGTACTGTTTACGCTTTCACAAACAAAGAACATTAACCGTTTTGGATTCTACTTTTAGTATACACTTTGATGATGCCTACTATTAGTAGCTAAGTAATTTGCATTCCATCTTTATTCTTCAAAGATGTTTCTATGTCACATATAAAAAAAAAAGGGAGTTCTAGGCTCTGGACGCACTGTTTCTAGACAACTGGCCCATTTCCCCACATCTTTCCTCCTCACTTTTTATATTGTCTCCTGTCTGCGGTGCTATATAAAGAGGAAAAATAGCTATGAGGTCTCGATAGTCCTGTTGCAACCGGCCTATGGACTGTTGGTCCCTTTTCTTCCCTCCCCATTTCCTTTAAGAACTTGTTGCTGTTCGAGGAATGTAGGAAAGAGTTTTGGATGGCCTCATTTGTAGGCAACCAGCTCTTGGTTCCCGTTGGTGCTGCTTCTTGGGTACAAAGTTTTGTTACCTTAAGCCTTGGGTACAAGGTTTTCAGCTTCTTCGCTGAATGTTTTGCATGAATTTATTTACATTTTCCTGCTGCCTCTTTAGTGGCAACCAATACACAATGACTAAGTTATAGACTTGAAGACCGTGTTAAACTCTAGCATAAACTCTGGTATGTAATCTAGAACATTCAAGAGTTCAAGATTCATGTTTTTAGTTCCTCAATAGTTTCACACAGAAGTCAAAAAATAGAAGCTTTAGATGAAGCTTCTACTTTGACGTCTCAAAGCTTATTCTTGCTACCCGCTCGATCTAGAATCTGAAAAGCTTACTGTCCCCCAACGCTTAACTTCTGTCTCTTGAGTAGAGAGGCTATGCACAATAATTTGGGTTTTGAAGAAATTGAAATCGAAAGGATGTCAATAACTAGAAATTGTAAGAGGGAGAGGATGCAAATATAGAGAATGGTGACAGATTTGTGTTTCATGATACCTGTTGTGGTAGTGGTACATAGATTATTAAGGTGATTAGGGAAGATTGAATCGCTTATGAGTTAGGAAAATGGTATAACTCACAAGTAGAATATGAAAAGGGAGTTCAAAACATGATCAAGTGGAAGTAACCATATGATAGTTTGCTCATAATTCTCTTTTCAGGCCTCTTATAACTGATGTCACTTTGTGAGATCAATTCTGAGTTGAGTTTACCTGGGATTTGCTTACTTTAAATTATACACTCGAACAAGCTCATAAAGTGTTCTTTTTTGCGATGTCTAAAAGCACCCACTGTTGAAGATTGGAAGTGCTTGCGGACCTTTTGTGCCATCCATAGCATGAAAACAGATGCTTACAGACACCGTGATTCAAAAGAAGTCCTAAGTAATTTCAACCCTTGATGTTTGCTAGCTTATTATTAACGTGGTGTCTATTCGGATGCATTAATAGCGTCTTTTTATTTCAAGTGTTGTATTGTCATTGAATATTGAATACATTGATAATTTTACATCTTTGCGAAAACTTGTTGAATATAGTAAAACATATATTAGTGTTTGATCCATTAAAGTATATAATATAGATCTTATGCGTTATTTCATGCTTATTTGCCTCCTCTGCTCAAGTAATAGTAGTTTTAGTGAATGCTTGATTTTGGTGAATAGTCCCATCGCTGTATTTGTGTTGTCTGTTTTTAACAAATGTCTTTGAGTGGCTTTTGGTTTAATGTACATATTTTTGTTATGATGTCAAAGTATTATGATTCTCCGAATGAAAACAAAAAAAATTAAAAGCAAATTGAAGAATAATCATGTACATTTACTTTGTGTTTGGCATTTCTTACAATTAGTGACTGAGTTCTCCAGGATTGTACATGATTAAGTGATACTAAATCAGGTGTAGATCTTGAGTTCATTATTTGAGTTTTTGTCCTTCTGAACCATACCATGTAGGATGCTTTTTGAACATTTTCTCAACTTTAAAAACAGTTCTCCGAACTCAGAAGTAAGTTTAAATAGTCATGAAATTTTGCTGTGATGAAAAATTGTAATGATCTTCTGTTTCCAAGAAAATTGTATTTAAGAACTTCCCTAAAGTATATACAAGTTCCCTTTAACAAGATCGGCGATAAGCAAAGAGGCCCATTTTACCCCTGGTTACTGTTTTGAGCCATACCATGTAGGATGCTCTTTGAACAGTTTCTCAACTTTAAAAACAGTTCACTGAACTCAGAAGTAAGTTTAAATAGTCATGAAATTTTGCTGTGATGAAAAATTGTAATGATCTTATGTTTCCAAGAAAATTGTATTTAAGAACTTTTCTAAAGTATATACAAGTTCCCTTTAACAAGATCGGTGATAAGCAAAGAGGCTCATTTTACCCCTGGTTAAGTTTTCCTGTCCCCAAATAGTCCTCTGTTTTGCGCCCTACTTATTGACAATATTTCCCTGCAATTATTAGTCATAGTGATTAATCACATCTACCTTTCTTGCGAACCTATTATCTGTTGATCATATGTGATCCTTCCTACTCTACTTAACTGAGCCTTACTTTTTCCCGCCCAATTTACTTTAATATTATTGTTGCGATTCTTAGTTGGTCACTTTTAGCTGATATTTTGTGCTTATATAGTCTTTGGATTTACGTGCTCCATTCATGTAAATAATCTTTCTTCCTTAATTAGTACTGATGTGTTGCCTGTAGGGCATTCATGTATGCCATCAGGTCTGATTTCTACAAACTACCTTACTAAGGAGTTCTTCAGCAGGGAATACATGCTTATTCATGTATGCTGTTCCATATGATTCTCACAGGTTGACTTATTACTCTTTCATTTTATGCACAATTCTTCACATGTTGATGGCTTCCTCCTTTATTAAATCAGCCCTGGTAATTGTAGGTCCTCTGTTTTCCTTCGTGGTTATCTGGTTCCTAAAATTACAGTTCATTACAATTGACTTCAGATTGTGATTTACGTCATCCAGAAACCTATATTGTGCTTTACATTTAAGCACCAACTAATTACAGATATGACATGCAAGTTCCAAATTGAGGCAGTTAAGAATTTATCTTTATACGATTTCTTCATACTACATTATTCAGATTTATCCGGTATGAAAAAATTAATTTACTATAACTCAGGTGGCCTCTATTGTATGGAAATAAAGAAATAGAACCTTGAGATAGTGCAGTGGTTAAATGTATAAGTTTTTGTTTCCTTTGACAATATTATTCACCTTAGTTGAAACAAAAAGTTTCCCCGCTCATGTCATCTCAAACTTTATTTATTTATAAGAGCAAAAAGTTTGTGCATACTATGATGTCTATATCTTGAATTCCATTTCGATTTATGTTAAATGTGATGCCTGCTTATGTTCTCCATTACGTTGATATATTATTGTTTAACCAACATTACTTTCTTGTGGTTTTCCCCTTGCTCTTGCTTCCAAATTTACTTCTTTTTTCTTTAAACTTGCGATGCTAGCCAGAAGAAAGGACCACAAATATCCCCTTCAAATGAGTTGCGCTTTCGGTTAAATGGTAGTTTAGGCAGTCTGCTCATAGGCAACTACTTCCTACTCTTGTGACTCTCAGTGATTAACTGCCTCCCCCTTTTCCCTCATGTGATTTCAATTATTTCTGATTGTTTCTTTATAATTTTCCTTTTTTTCTTTAAGGCTATGATGATAAGTAGAGGGAAGTGTAGAAAACATTTCTTTCCAAGGCTGGAAGTTTGGACGGCCTACTTATTGGCAACCACTTCCTGCATCTGTTTTTCTTGCTTTCGCATATCTATCTCTAATGTTAATCTATTGTTAATATATTATTCTACATACTCTCCTGTTGTTCTAATCTCTTGATGATCTGCACTTACCCTCTCAGCAGCTACCTGCTGTTCTCATATGACTGTTCTCTTCTGTGGAGCACTGCTGACCCTACTTAACTGAGCCATTCTCTTTGGATTTTCCAACAAAAAAACCTACTTGAACAGATAGATTGTGAGCAACCGGTTTTCGAGATGTTTGTTTGTTCTCAATCCCTCGCTGCTGAAGTTTTCTGTCTCCAAATATTTCTTTGTACTTTATTTGATTATACTTTAGCTTACTATTCATACCCCTGCTTGAATTTGCGTGTTAGTACATTGTTAGTTTCGTGATTATATTTGATTTCTTACTTCTTACTATTTCTTTATAGTTATCTTTACTTCTTTTTTCTTTAAGTTTATGATGCTAGCCGGAAGTAAGGGCCACAAATATTCCCTTCAAATAAGTTGCGCGTTGGGCGAAATGGTAGTTTAGGCAGTTTGCTCATAGGCAACTACTTCCTACTCTTATGACACTCAGTGATTAACTGCCTCCCCCTTTTCCATCATGTGATTTCAATTATTTCGATTGTTTCTTTATGATTTTCCTGTTTTTCTTTAAGGCTATGATGATAAGTAGAGGGACGTGTAGAAAACATTTCATTCCAAGGTCGGGAGTTTGGACGGCCTACTTATTGGCAACCACTTCTGCATCCTGTTTTTCTTATCGATTTCCACATATCTATCTCTAATGTTAATCTATTGTTAATATATTATTCTACATACATTCTCCTGTTGTTCTAATCTCTTGATGATCTGTACTTATCCTCTCGACAGCGACCTGCTGTTCTCATATTGCTGTTCTCTTCTGTGGAGCGCTGCTGACCCTACTTAACTGAGCCTTTGTTTTTGGATTTTCCAACCAAAAAAACTACTTGAACAGATAAATTGTGAGCAACCGGTTTTCCAAATATTTGTTTGTTCTCAATTCCTCGCTGCTGAAGTTTTTTGTCTTCAAATATTTCTTTGTACTTTATTTGATTATACTTTATCTTACTATTCCTACCCCTGCTTGAATTTGCGTGTTAGTACATTGTTATTTTCGTGATTATATTTGTTTTCTTCTCACTATTACTATTTCTTTATAGTTGTCTTGATTTTCCCTGAGGCTATGATGATAAGTAGAGAGAAATGCATAAAACATTAGTTCTGAAAGATGGAAGTTTGGACGGCCTACTTATAGGCAACTGCTCCCTACAGCTGTTATTCGTATTAAATAACCTCATCTATTTCGAATGCGAATCTATTACTGCCCAACCTTTTTCTCCAGCTGTTTCCGATCCTTTCGGCCTCTGCGTACTTCTGTGTCTGACTAGGCTCATTGCTCATATGCAGCCCTGTTGATTCTACTTGACTGAGTCCTTTGACCCATCCTATTTTCTTCCATATTGTTTTATTTGTCTTTATAACTGAGCTCTCTCTATATTCTCCATGATTAAATGTACTATTTAAACTTAGAATATGCTTTAAATAACACTGAAGAACAATGACAAACATTGCAGGTGAAAGCGTTGTTACAGTGATCTCAATCTTAACCCGCACGGAACTTAAAGCACTGGTGGACCTTTTGGGCCCTGCTCATTGCCTTCATCGTCATCGAGGTCCCGATCATCGTCGTGAGAAACATAGTTAAGGATATGAATTTTTAAAACATTCACACTTGCATACTTTCATGAATAGAGAATTTATATGAAGTGAGCAACATTTGCTTAAACTTTAGTTACTGATTTGGATCCATGGTTTCTAATAAACATTTTAGGGTATGCTTAATCTCTGGAACAATTGGTGTCAATTAGAACTAATAATTTAGAGATTTCGAGAGAATTATAATAAATAAATTGACATGATAGTCAGGTGCGCTCAGTAGTGCACCATAAACTAAGCATTAAGAAACAATAAATAGAGAGGGTTTTTTATCCTATATATATTATTGTTATTATTATTTAAGTCTAATTCATCTTTTTTGATGAATGAAGCCAGTTGCATACTACTTTTTTCTCGAAAAGATTAAAAAATAATTGTTCTGATAGTGATTACATTAAATGCTTAGAGAGTGGAGGATTAGATTTATAGAGAATAATTGAATGATTCACATTTAAATGGTTAGATTATTGATATATATATATTCCATGCTTATTCCCAATTGGAACATAGATTGTAAAGCAGGAGAGATCTATTAGTTAGTGTAAGAATGTTGATATATCGCACCGTAGTTCTAAACGAAGCCTTAGGATCCATTTGGGATCATGAAAAGAACATAATGTGAGGAAGTGAGATGAAACAATTATAAAAAATAATATATTGTATAAATTGCAATAATCCAGCATGATATGATTTTCGCGATCACCAAAAATGTAGAAGCATATTACTAAATATTATGTTCCCCTACTCTTTTTAACCGAATAATGTTTGATAGTTCCGTATACCAAAAAGTCTAAAGTTTCTTAAAAAGCTCTTCTAAAACAAGCCTTTCTATTTCCATCGAGTTCGAGAGCATTGGGTTTTGTATATATGGCTGGTGGCCTGAATCTTTTGTTTTGTACTTTACTCGATCTATTTACTTACCTCAGCCAGCCGGCCTCATGCATTTGGTTAGTGAGAATATATTTTGAAAACCATGAACTTAACAGAGTTGACTATACGCCGTAATCCTTGCTATTGATTTGAACACTTTTTGATAATAGTAGATTTGCTTAAGAAAAGAAGCTGTTTGTGAGCATGTTGTTGAATCTTTAGATGTTGTTAATACTTGCTACTCAGGAGAAACTGTGTAGATGGTTACATCCTTCTGTGTTTTTATATTCTCCTTACAATATGAATTTCCTTGCTCCTTTAGAAATTATACCTGCTAAGACATATGAGAATCGCTTTTTGGATCGAAATGAACTCCACAATTAGGTGCTTGATGCTTTTGAAGCGGTTTTCAACTCCCATTTACCTGTCTACGCTGCCCTTACCTTTGAAGCTAGGATTGCTGCAATATTTAGGGAAACTCATAGGCTTGACCCCTAAAATTACACTTTATTACAATTAACTTCCAATTGCGATTTACTTCATCTAGAAAGCTATATTGTCCTTTAAATTTACGCACCAGGCGATCACAGTCATGACATACAAATTCGAAATTGAGCCAATTAAGAATTTATCTATATAAGATTTCTTGATACAGCATTATTCATATTTATCCAATATGAACAACTTCATTTACTATAACTCAGGTGGTCTCTATTGTATGGAAATACAGAAATAGAACCTTCAGATAGTGCTTTGGTTAAATATCTAATCTTTTGTGTTTTTTTACAAAATTGTTGACCCTAACTGAAATAAAACGTAGCCCCAGCTCACCTCATCTCAAACTTTATTTATTCGTAAGAGAAAGAAGCTTCTCTATACTATGATGTGTATCTCTTGAATACCACTCCGATTTATATTAAATGTGATGCCTGTTTATGTTCTCCATTACTTTGGTATATTGTTGTTTAACCAACATTACTTTCTTTTGTTTTCTGCATTACTGTTCCTTTTAAAATTTTCTTCTTTTTCTTCAAACTTGTGATGCTAAGCTCAGGAAAATCTCACAAATATTTCCTTCAAACGATTTGGGTGTTTTCATGCATTTTCCTTCAATGTTGATCTGTTGTTTGCCAGGTTATTTCGTATCGTTACTATGTTTGTTCGCCTCCGCTGCTTTTTCTTCCTATGGCTCCCTGTTGTCCCTGCTACTGCTCTATGCTTATGACCGGTAAAGTGTGGGCGAAGCTATTACTATAGGCAAAAGTGATAAATAAAACTAAGAGATAAATAGTCTGTATATATAAACATAGAGAGAGCGGGAAAAGCATAAAAGTTGCATAAAGTTCCTTTGGAGATGTGATTCTTTTAAGCTAATACTAAAACCATTCCACAATAATGTTTTGTGAAAACACTGTCAAGAATGTATGAGTTTCTCTGAATGCTTTTCTGGACTCCCTGTATGACAGCGTTTGGAACATGAAAATCTTTTAAGCTAATACTAAATGCATCCCGAAACAATGTTTCTCGAACAAAGAAGCAATTTAGAGGAAAACATTGTTTCGGGATGCTTTTAGTATTAGCTTAAAAGGTTTTCATGTTCCAAACGCTGTCATACAAGGAGTCCAGAAAAGCATTCAGAGAAACTCATACATTCTTGACAGTGTTTTCACAAAACATTATTGTGGAATGGTTTTAGTATTAGCTTAAAATATTCTCATCTCCAAAGTAACTTTGTGCAACTTTTATGCTTTTCCCGCTCTCTCTATGTTTATATATACAGACTATTTATCTCTTAGTTTTATTTATCACTTTTGCCTATAGTAATAGCTTCGCCCACACTTTACCGGTCATAAGCATAGAGCAGTAGCAGGGACAACAGGGAGCCACAGGAAGAAAAAGCAGCGGAGGCGAACAAACATAGCAACGATACAAAATAACCCGGCAACCAGCAGATTACCGTGTTTAAGTTGGTGATCCCAAGTTACTTATTTTCTCAGGGAATATTGGTTTGGCGTGCTTTAACTATTAGCTTAAAAGATTTTCATGTTCCAAGCATTGTCATACGAAGTCCATAAAAATATTCGTAGAAACTCATACATCCTTGACGATTTTCACAAAACATTATATTGGGAAGGTTTTAGTATTAGCTTAAAACCTTTTCATCTTCAAAGAAATTTTATGCAACTTTCATGCTTTCCTCACTCTTTCTATGTTTCTATATACAAACTATTTATCTGTTAGTTTTGTTTATCACCTTTGCTTACAGTAATAGCTTCGCCTAGACTTTACTGGCTCCCATTTCTACTTGATTAAGAGCCTGCTTACTTCACCTTTTTTGCATAATGAGTGTCATATTTTATCTACTTCTCAACTGGTAATAGAGGTTATTAGATGACCCTCTCCCTACACAGCTGGGTTCATTTATTTAAACTAATAAACTAGATGCAAAATTGCATGATATTTAAAGCAAACCAATCTAAAGATTTACTCCACTTTCTTTACATATGGTTACTAATACATTTCATACCCCTAACCTTACAACAAAATAAGAAATATAGTGGAGGTACTGTGCAATTAATTCTCCAACTTACATCAATGAACAGAAGTACCGTGCAATTTATCATCTATCTTATGTACATAACTTCATACAAATTTCCCGTTGAATTTTAATAAAAGCGTAATTTGAATTTAAGAACAAACGTTGATACGAGATTTAAACCAGATAAGCTAATTCTTCCCTCTATAATCAAAACTATGATTAATCAAACACATATTCCCTAAATTGCTTGCCCTAAAACTTATTACCCTAAACAATGATTCAAAATGAAAATTTCACAATAAAGTTTATATATTTATAAAATAGTAATACCAACTAACTTTATTCTAAACCCTAATATTTTTTTCTATCATATATTAACTTTTTGCGAACAAACATCTTACTGCATAACTCCTTTTCCTAAACAGTGCAGATAAACAGTCTGGAAACTTTTAATGAAACAGCAAAATAATAGTTAAATATATATAATCATATACCTAACTAAATCCACAATAAAAACAGAATTCTTCTATATGTAAAAAAGTTTATCATTATAGAAAATTATATTTCGCCAACACTATAAAATAATCTTTAAACAAATTCTATATTAACGAAAACATTCCTTAAATATTTCGAATTGGTTATGCTTTTGAGGTCTATCCTCAAAATTCTAATTGTACTTTGGGACCGGTGGGGTTTGGGGTGTGGGGCCCACTTGAAGTAGACCCTTTTTTAAAATTTTTTGTGCCATTCTCATTTAAATCTTAATAGATTGCAAGATTTATTTAGTTTTAAAAAGTGACTACTTAGTTTCAGTTCCGCCATTGTTTAGTTATTATTTCTATATTTTAACTTTATTCATTGTAAATCTTTAAGAAGGTGTACCTGCAATTATTTAACTCAAATGTGTTGTAACTTATTATAATTTGTATAATTTTTTCCCAACTATTTTATGCACAACCTCAACAACCTCGGAAATGAAAGCATGTAGCGAGTAGGCTTGATTTTGGAAAAGAAATATATATAAATCTATCATTGTGTATAAATCTTACATAAACTAATAAAAAAAAAAATATAGTTAAACAAATGATTGCTTATAATTATTTACCGTTGTTGTCTTACGATTTAGTATTGTAATTATTTCTTTGCAGAAGGGAACTGAAATTTATGTAACAAATATTATCTTTTTATTTTCCCATTCTTTTCCAGTATATATTGATAGAGATTTCATGAAAGTTGGTTATCATATTCCCTAATGTTTATATTCTAATTTAATTTATTTGGAAAAAAACAATGATAGCTTACTCGAATGAAATACAAAAAACAAAACTAAATTAATACTTAAGTTAACATTCGCATAGTACCACGCTAATGGTTTCTATATTGTAGCTCTTCCTCAAGACGGAAGAAAACATTGGATTCATACAAGCAGAAATTTAGGCAGTTTTTTTATCAGGCGTTACTTAATATACATTTTGTCCACCTCGATTGTTCGACACAGTTACCTCCAACAATACGCTATTGGTCAGCAACCTTATCGAACTACTTCTATTCTTTGCGACTCAATTCGTCTACTTCTAACGGTAATCTCTATTCCTTACCTTCTGTTATAATTATTCTTCATAATTTTCTTTTACTTTCCTACTCCGTGAATTATCATATTAACCCTAAAAGTTATATAACTCTTTTTATGTGGCTTTACCTTCTTAGTATGGTTAATTCTCCCCATTAATCTTGACATTTAAAATGAAGTATTTCCTTCCTTTCTTTTATCACTATTTGACCAGATTCTTATTTACAAGCATATAAAAAAAAGCTGCAAAGTATTTGAAATCACAAGCTTGGCAGTTTATTCTCCCCAATCCTCCTCGATAGTCATTCCAAACCATAATTCCATGGATGCCGCATCAACCAGTCGAGAAAATAGGAAGCGTCGAAAGATTATTCTTACTCAACAAAAAGATAAAGGACCGGCTCAATCTACTGAATATATGCAGCCAGATAGTGGAAACGAAAGCATTATCCATGCTAGGGAGACAGCACAACCTCCTAACATTCCAGCGCATTCCAATAGCCAATTGCATCTTGGATCCCAAACCTTTGAATGCCAAATGTGTGGAGCTTTACTATGGTATAATGAGAGAATTTATAAATCTCGAAACGAATGTATTCCGAGATTTTCAATGTGCTGTCAAGAAGGCCGAATATATTTGCCACTGCTTTCTGAAGCACCACATTTGTTACAAAGGTTACTGAGTTACAAAGCCGACAGAGAAGTAAAAAAATTTAGGGAGAACATTAGAGTGTACAACTCACTTTTTGCATTTACCTCAATAGGTGCGAAAATAGACACAGAAATTAATAAGAAATTGGGTCCATATGTTTTTAGGATTAATGGATTTAATCATCACATAATAGGTTCTCTCCTACCAACCGATGGTCACTGTCAAATTTGCCCAACTTTATATTTATGATGAAAATGAAGTGGACAATAGAATCACAAAGACTTGATGCAAATGGTAATCTCGAGAATATTGATAGAAGTATTGTTGCAGAATTGATAAAAATGTTTGATATTCACAATGAAATTGTTAAAGCTTTTAGGATGGCAAGAGATCGTTTTATACATACTGATTTTTTACCGATGAGGTTACGATTAATTGGTTCACGTGGTGGCAACTTGGAACAATATAATCCTCCTTCCTGCGCTGAAATTGCAGGTTTGATAGTTGGGGATCTGGGTAGTGTAGATCGACAACGTGATATTATTGTCGAGCATAAAACAGAAGGCTTAAAACGTATTAGTGATTTGCACCCTTCTTTTATGGCTATGCAATATCCCATTTTGTTCCCCTATGGTGAAGATGGTTTTAGACTTGGTATACAATGTCGCCAAACAACACGCAGAAAAACTAACTCTAGACAATGCATTACTATGCGCGAATTTTATGCTTATCGCATTCAGAATAGATTAAGAGAAGGAAAATCGTTAATACAAGGTGGTAAACTTTTCCAACAATATATTGTAGATGCATTTTCCTGTGTTGAAGAAGAAAGGCTGCAATATATTAGAAACCACCAAGGAAGTTTACGATCTGAAATATATCAAGGTATTAGAGATGCTGTTGTCGAAGGAGATATAGATGGTAATGCTATCGGGAAACGAATTATACTCCCCTCAAGCTTTACTGCTGGACCTCGCTATATGATACAAAATTATCAAGATGCTATTGCTATCTGCAGGCATTGTGGACCTCCTGATTTATTCATTACTTTTACCCGTAATGCACAATGGCCTGAGATCCGAGATGCTTTAGAATTTATTCCTGGCCAAAAGGCTGAAGATAGACCCGACATTGTGAGTAGAATATTTAAGTTGAAGTTAGAAGCCTTAATGGAGGACATCAAAAAACACCAATATTTTGGAAAGTCAATTGCTGGTAAGTCATTATAAAATGTGTTACCCTTACTCCTCTATTTTATTCACAAACCTTCATCTACTAACATGTTTTCTCTCTTCCTTGATTTTGCACCACAGAATTGTACACTGTGGAGTTTCAAAAAAGAGGACTTCCTCATGTTCACATGTTAATATGGTTGCAGACAGAACATAAATATTTAACAACTGCATAGATAAATACAATTATTTCAGCTGAAATACCTGATCAAATTAGTGATCCATTGGCTATGCAACCGTTGGCAAATTTATGATGCATGGTCCATGTGGACTTGCTAACCAATCAGCCCCATGTATGACCAAAGGTCGTTGCTCAAAGTATTTCCCAAAAGAATATAGAAGTGAAACAGTTATAACTGATGATGGATACCCCATTTATAGGAGAAGGAATACTAATTGTCATGTGCTGAAAGCTGGTATCAAACTTGATAACGGATTTGTTGTTCCTTATAATTTACAGTTGCTCATCAAATATCAAGCTCACATTAATGTTGAGTGGTGTAATAAGTCAAGACTTATCAAATATTTATTCAAATATATCAACAAAGGTCCAGATAGATCTGCAGTTGTTATAGAAAATAATGTTAATTTCAACACCTCAAATCTTCAGCGCCAATATAAACATGTCGATGAAATTAAACAATACTTAGATTGTAGGTATTTATCAGCCTACGAAGCTACTTGGAGATTGTTTGAATTTGATATCCATTTTAGAGAACCATCTGTTGAGCGATTAGCTATTCATCTACCGATGATGAATAACATTACATATCATGATGCTCAAAATTTAATTCATGTTCTTAACCGTCCTAACATTGATAAGACAATGTTTACTGAATGGATGCATACCAATTTGACATATAATGACGCTCGGGAACTAACATATGCAGAGTTCCCAACTCAATGGGTTTGGCATCCAAGAGATAAATTTTGGTCAAGACGGAAGCGAGGCTATCGCATTGGTAGAATAATTTACATTCATCCAAATGCAGGAGAATTATATTTTTTGCGTATGCTTTTAAATGTAGTTAAAGGACCAAGAAACTATGTAGACATTAGAACTGTCGATGGTGTCGTATATGATACATTTCGCGCAGCATGTGACGCCTTGGGTTTACTTGGTGATGATAAAGAGTGGCGGGAAGCATTTGAAGAAGCCGCACATTGGTCAGTGTAGAGACCTGGATTTTGCACCTGAGGCTTGCCGACAGCTCTGGAGAGTGTCGGGACAAGTCCGGGTCGCGTTAGCGCCAAATAGACGCTAAACGGGCCCCGTGGGAACGTGAGGGCAGCATGTGTCACGAAAATCTGCAAATAGTAGATTTTCTGTGAGCTGTACCGGTACAAAGTTGGTTGCTATACCGGTACAGCAATGGTTGCTATACCGGTATAGCCACCAGGGCCATACCGGTATAGCCCTGCGCAGATGCTCTCGGGTTGCCTGTTTATACCGGTACAAGGAGGGATTTGTACCGGTACAATGCAGAGGTATGGTGCAGTTTGACTTTTTTGGCACTTGTCACATCACCCTCACCTCCCCTTACCTTGCAGCAGAGAAGAGAGAGGGAGTGGACCTCTTCTTCTTCTTCTTCTTCTCCATTTGCTGCTGCTGCTGCTACCCTAGGCGATCAGGGAGGTGGAGGAGCCCAAGAGAGAAGCTCGACGACGACGACGACGCGCCGACTTGCGATTTCAGTGTGCTTTCGACGACGTGACGCCGCGAGGGAGCCGGGTGCGCGTGCGGGGCTGCTGTCCACGACCTAGCGCCGGACCTAGGTCATTTTCGGAGGTGAGTAGCCCATCAAGTTTCCCTCCGTTGCATCTATTTCCTGGAATTTCGAACTGCTGCTGGCAGCACCGTCGACTCGCGGAGTTTTGACCATATCTCTGTGTAGGAGAGTCGAAACGCGGCGAAATCCGGGGCATTCGATCCGCGACTGCGAGACGATTCCAACGACACCTTACTTGCCGGATTTGGACAAGGTTTGCCCTGTCGGAACCCTTAGTTATCGAGCCGCTGTTTGCGCGTTAATCTGAAATACCGAATCGCAGGAATTCTGCGTCGACCGTCGGTGCTTTGGCTAGTACTCCGCGCAGGGAGGTCGGATCGCGACGAAACTTGCGGCGTTGGATTCTTGACTGCGAGGCGAAGATTTCGAGACCTTACTCGCTGAATTTGGATAAGGTTAGCTTAGTTAACTTTAAGCTTTTCTCAGCCGCTGTTTTCCGGCAGATTTCGTGAAATCGTGCTTTTGCCTCTTCGCAGCGAGAGACTTCGGACCTCGGCGGACCAGCGAAGGATCACCTTGACCTGGATCACTCCCTTCGCTGCCAGGAGATTGCTATCGAGGTGGGTTTTCATCGGATCACGCCTAATTCAAGTAGTCAACATGTATAAGTTCCGGTTTTTGACTAAGTTGTGAATTGCTCGAATTCATGAATAGTAGTACGTAAAATCTGAATTTTGGAAGCATGTTTAGTATACTTTTAATTATACATGTGGACTTGGACTTGACTTAGGAGAAAACCACGTTTTGGATCGTCATTAGCCTACACTACGCATTTAGCTCTAGGAGCTGCTTCGTGCCGTATCATCGCCGCGGGAGTGCGATGGATACTCGGTAGTGTAGTTGTTTTTACGCTGGGGACGCCGAGCTTACTTTTCACAGAGTCTAGTCGTGTCGGTTGCTCCGGCACCGTCGGGGTTTGACGGTGGACCCAGTGTACTGTGTGGTTGCAGTTTGTGCCAAGGGGCACGTGGTGTGTTAGTTCTTGGACCCTGTGTACTTGACTATGCCTGTGAGAGCCAGATTGAGCTCGACAGAGATACGCTTGCATACTCGGTTGGTTCGCGCCCACGAGTGCCGCTCCGGAGTCTGGCTTAGTGCTTTTGCGTTGGTGTCGCTGCGCCCTCGTTGTGGGTTGCTCTCCGCTAGCTACCCCCGGGGTAGTTGTAGTGTTGCTTCGACAAAGGGACGGGTGCCTTCACCTCCTCGTAAGATTGGGTCCGCCTTTTACTTGTTCTACGTAAAGTGGTTTAGAGCAGATAGTATAGGGCTTGTTAGCCGAGTGTTTCCGCTTCTTTTACTTTCTTGCTTACCCCGTAGACTTAGTGGGTGGACCGATGTGTTTAGGGCGGTACCCACCGAGGACTACTTATTTTTATAGTAGTTCTCACGCCTCTTTCTTCCACCGTTGTTGCAGGCCTTCGTTGCGCCGCCGCTCCGTCTCGAGCCTGGACGAGGTGCGGCGTCGCGAGCTAGAGCCCTTCCCCGTCGAGTGCCGAGTTAGAGGACCCTCCTGCAGGTAGTGACAGTTTTTGGTTTTGGACACTTTTGTACATACAGTTGAACTCGCTGAAGCGAGTAGTGTTACTCTGTATCTGTGATTGTATGTATATAAAGTGGTTGTTTTTCCTACCTGATTGTTTATAGTTTATTTCAGCTCTATGCTACTGTTTGTGGCATTGTATGTTATTACAGGTACGGCTACGCTTCGTATACAAAAGAAATTCTTTTGTATACGGCGGATTTGTCGGCGCGCCCGGTGAATATGCAACCCGGGGCGTGACAGATTAAGTTGGTATCAGAGCTTAGTATTAGGTCGTTGGGACTTAGAAAACCTAAGCTGGTTAACCTTAGGAAGGCTTGACGCGAGAGGCGTGATTTAACGCGCAAGTCAATGATTGATTGTTCTAACTCATCCTAGAGTGGATCGAAGGAGTGTCTCTGTTGGTCCGCAGAAATTATGTTGGTCACAGACGACATAATTTCGAGGAGAAACAGGGACCGCCTTCGAGACTTTCGATGATTGGGTCGAGTGTTTTTGTATCTGACCTTGTTTCTATGTGTGCAGCTATGCCGCCTCGCAGAGGACGACCGCCGCTACGGGGCCGCGCCCCACCACCACTACCACCCCAGATACCAGAGCAGATGGATCAGGGCACCCGACCGGAGACGGGTGTACCTCCTGTGGTGGAGCCGAGCACTCGACCTGAGACGAGTGCCCAGTCAGAGTTGAGCGCCCAGATAGCCGCACTGACAGAGGCGACGAGGCAGCAGGGCCTGTTTTTACAGCAGATGTGCGAGAGGCTAGTGGCATCATCGAGTACATCGTCAGGGGCACCAGCCCAGCCTACTCCGCCATCCCCTACTCCACCCATCGCACCAAGCCATCGCCGTACTCCCACCACAGAGATACCTCCGCACCGCCAGCGGCGCTAGAGGATCGGATCACCCGATCGCGGCGGAGCAGGAGCGGCTGACTGAGCTTGTGTTTCGTTTCCGCCGCCTCGACCCACCGATGTTTGACGGGGTGTGCGCCGAGCCTTGGGTATTGGAGAGTTGGATCCGCGCGATGGAAAGGATATTTGAGGACATGTTCGTCCGGAGGATCGGGACCAGTTCACTTGGGGTCCACCTAGTTGGAGACGCACGGATCGGTGGACGAGGACGAGGCGCGATCAGGGAGTTGTGGCTTCACAGACGAGTTGGGACGAGTTTTGCGGGATGCCGTGCCGCACATATTTTCCAGACAAGGTGTGAAGCGGGGATTGAGGAAGATTTGAAGAAGATCCAAGCAGGGGGATCGCACGGTTCAGAGTACGTTCGGGAGTTTTCGCGCTCCCGAACCGTGTGCCGTACGCAATGACGAGAGACGAGGCACACCGGGTATATCTATTCGAGCAGTGGCTTGAGGCCGATCCGTACAAAGTTCGTTAGGGCGCGGAGGTCGAGGACCCTGGATGCGTCTATCGAGCAGGCTTTGTTTGAGGAGAGGAGCGAGACGACACTTCGAGAGAGGACTCAGGGGCCGGGAAGCGCCCGCTTCGACGACGGGGATCCGAGCAAACAGACGTCCGCCGAGGCCTCCACGATCACGCTTTCAGGGTCGTGGCCCTGGGCGTCGCTGTGGATACTCGTCACGGGGCACTCGCAGGACACAAGAAGTTGCGTGATCTCGTGGAGGACCGCACGCGGCGCGACTATGTGATCGCCGGGAGGCGGTGAGCCGCCAGGACAGACATTTTAGGGCACCGCCCGAGATCAAGATCCGCACCATCGACAAGATCAGCCCGCACCGGATCCCAGCCGTACGGACACCGTCGAGCCACCGTCGTGAGGATAGGGCGTTCAGGCCGCGACAGAGCGAGCAATGGCACAGGCTCCCACGGCAGAGTATATGCACTGTGGAGGACTCTTCAGCAGCCGACCGTGTGGTGGCAGGTATCACTTTACTTTCTGGTACTAGAGCTCGCACTTTATTTGATACCGGCTCATCGCATTCTTTTATTAGTCGAGCATTTGCATTATTACATGGTCTAGAGTTAGGGTTGTTGCCTCAGACCCGGGAGATTCAGGTTCCCGACCATGTAGTACGGGTTGTAGAGTGTTGTGGGTCGTGTCCAGTGCAGCTAGACTTGTGGATTTTGCCCGCAGACTTGTTAGTGTTGGGGCAGTTGCACGACTTCGACATTGTGCTTGGCATGGATTGGCTGACGCGGTACTACGCGACGATCGATCATGAGAGAGAGGACGGTGACGCTCCGCGAGCCAGGCCAGGAGGAGTTCACTTTCAGAGGCTGCAGGAGCACGTCGTTCGCCGCGTGGATTTCTTCAGCGAGAGCCCGACAGCTGATGAGTAGAGGGTGCACTGCTTTTCTGGCGACGGTTACAGAGGTACCTACGGCGGCACCGAGGCTCGAGGACATCCCTGTGGTTCGCGAGTTTCCGGATGTGTTTCCCCCTGAGACGACGACTATGCCGCCGGAGCGGGAGATCGAGTTTGTGATTGATGTAGTTCCTGGAACTGCACCAATCTCGAAGGTATCTTACAGGATGGCACCTGCTGAGCTGAGAGAGCTAAAGGCGCAGCTTCAGGATTTGATGGATAAGGGGTACGTGAGACCCAGTGTATCGCCTTGGGGAGCGCCGGTGTTATTTGTAAAGAAGAAGGATGGTTCACTTAGGTTATGTGTGGATTACCGGGAGTTGAATAAAGTGACCATCAAGAACAAGTATCCGTTGCCGCGCATCGATGATCTGTTTGATCAGCTGCAAGGATCTTGTGTCTTCTCGAAGATTGATCTCCAGTCAGGTTACCACCAGCTGAGGGTGAGGGCCGAGGATGTTTCCAAGACGGCTTTTAGGACTCGGTACGGGCATTACGAGTTTACAGTGATGCCTTATGGATTGACGAATGCCCGCCGCGTTCATGGATCGATGAACAGGGGTGTTTAAGCCTTACTTGGACAGGTTTGTGGTAGTCTTCATCGACGATATTCTGGTATACTCCCGTAGCGACGCCGAGCACGAGGAGCACTTGAGGATAGTGCTACAGCTCCTGCGAGAGAAGGAGTTGTATGCCAAGTTAAAGAAGTGCGAGTTCTGGTTGCGGGAGGTTACCTTCTTGGGCCACGTGATTTCTGCAGATGGAGTGGCAGTAGACCCGAGGAAGATTGAGGCTATTCGGGATTGGCCTAGGCCGACGACGGCGACCGAGGTGCGGAGCTTCATTGGATTAGCTGGATATTACCGTCGGTTTGTGGAAGGCTTTGCGAAGCTTTCCACACCACTCACTCGATTGACTCGTAAAGGAATTAAGTTCACCCGGGAGTGAGGACCGTCGAGGAGCTTCGATGAGTTGCGACGGTTGATGTCGCTCCTATCCTTGCCCTTCCAAGCATTATGGGGAAGGATATGTGATCTACAAAGTGACGCATCACACGGTGGACTAGGGTGTGTGTTGATGCAAAGATGGTAGGGTAATTGCTTATGCTTCGCGACAATTAAAGGATTACGAGAAGAATTACCCTACGCATGACTTGGAGCTTGCCGCAGTGGTTTTTGCTTTGAAGTTGTGGCGGCACTACTTGTATGGCAAGCACTGTGAGATTTTTACTGATCATAAAAGTCTCAAGTATCTGTTCACCCAAAAGGAGTTGAACCTCAGACAGCGCCGGTGGTTGGAGCTACTGAAGGACTATGATATTAGTATCCAGTATCATCCCGGCAAGGCGAATGTGGTGGCAGATGCGTTGAGCAGGAAGTGCAGGGCTCGTGTTTGATGATCACGCAGCAGAGGCCGTTACTTGAGGAGCTACAGCGGTTGAGTTTAGAGGTTGTGTCCCCTGGGTCTACTGCAATACTAATGTCAATGGTTTTGCACTACTCGTTGGATAGGATCCGAGAGAAACAGATCGAGACCCACACTTGTTGAGGATTAGAGAGCGGAGAGGGACAGCCGAGGGTTTCACAAAGGATGGCTCGGGAGTACCGAGGTACAGGGACCGACCGTGTGTACCCGTGGATTCGCAGATCCGAGCAGACATCTTGAGAGAGGCTCACCGTTCTCCTTATACAAGACATCCCGGTGGAACAAAAATGTATAAGGACTTGAAAGCACAGTTCTGGTGGAATGGAATGAAAAGAGATATTGGCAGATATGTGGCTCAGTGTTTGACTTGCCAACAGGTGAAGGCCGAGCATCAGGTGCCTGCTGGCAAGCTTCAGAGTCTGCCAGTGCCCGAGTGGAAATGGGAGCAGATCACGATGGACTTTGTCGTGGGATTACCTAGAGCACAGGGTGGTTTCGATGCCATTTGGGTGATAGTGGATGATTGACCAAGTCCGCCCACTTCCTACCGCCTTCGTACCACCCGGTCCAGAGAGAGACTCGCGCAGCCTATACCGGACGAGATTGTTAGGCCGCATGGCGTGCCGTGTCGATTGTTTCGAGACGGTGGACCCGAGGTTTGTATCACATTTCGGAGGAGCCTCTTTGGGTACACGCTTGCACTTCAAGACGGCGTTTCACCCACGTACGGATGGGTCGGGCCCGAGAGGACCATACAGACGCTAGAGGACATGCTGAGAGCGTGCGTCATGGATTTTGGAGGAGGATGGCATCAGCATTTGAGATTAGTTGAGTTTGCGTACAACAACAGCTATCAAGCGAGCATCCAGATGGCTCCGTTTGAGGCGTTGTATGGACGCAGATGCCGATCCCCGTTGTTTTGGAGCGATGTGGGTGAAAGGAAGACACTTGGGCCTGAGATTTTGCTAGAGGCTGAGGAAAAGGTGAAGGTGGTTCGACGCCACCTTTTGACAGCCCAGAGCCGATAGAGGAGCTACGCCGATACCAGGAGGCGAGACTTGGAGTTTCAGATTGGCGATCATGTATTTCTTAAAGTCTCGCCGTCCAAAGGGATACGCAGATTTGGAGTGCGTGGAAAGCTCAGTCCACGCTACATTGGCCCTTTTGAGATCTTGGAGCGAGTTGGACCAGTTGCTTACCGGATTGCTCTACCCCCGCGACTAGTCGGCACCCACGATGTATTCCACGTCTCGGCATTGAGGAAATATGTATTCGATCCCTCTCACGTGATTGACTTCACTCCGCTCGAGCTTGGCGAGGACCTTCGATACGAGGAGCGACCGTTGCGGATTCTTGCTCGCGAGGCGAAAGAATTGCGCAATCGGGTCATACCGTATGTCAAAGTGCGTGGAGTAATCACGAGGAGCGGAGGCGACTTGGGAGCCCGAGACGGCGATGAGGAGGCCTATCCCTACCCGTTCGACGAGCAGCCGAGGTACGCTTGAGTTTCGCGACGAAACTTTTTGTAGTGGGGGAGGATGTAGAGACCGGATTTTGCACTGAGGCTTGCCGCGCCTCCGGAGAGTGTCGGGACAAGTCCGGGTCGCGTTAGCGCCAAATAGACGCTAAACGGGCCCCGTGGGAACGCGAGGGCAGCAGGTGTCACGAAAATCTGCAAATAGTAGATTTTCTGTGAGCTGTACCGGTACAAAGTTGGTTGCTATACCGGTACAAAGTTGGTTGCTATACCGGTATAGCCACCAGGGCCATACCGGTATAGCCCTGCGCAGATGCTCTCGGGTTGCCTGTTTATACCGGTACAAGGAGGGATTTGTACCGGTACAATGCAGAGGTATGGTGCAGTTTGACTTTTTTGGCACTTGTCACATCACCCTCACCTCCCCTTACCTTGCAGCAGAGAAGAGAGAGGGAGTGGACCTCTTCTTCTTCTTCTTCTTCTCCATTTGCTGCTGCTGCTGCTACCCTAGGCGATCAGGGAGGTGGAGGAGCCCAAGAGAGAAGCTCGACGACGACGACGACGACGCGCCGACTTGCGATTTCAGTGTGCTTTCGACGACGTGACGCCGCGAGGGAGCCGGGTGCGCGTGCGGGGCTGCTGTCCACGACCTAGCGCCGGACCTAGGTCATTTTCGGAGGTGAGTAGCCCATCAAGTTCCCCTCCGTTGCATCTATTTCCTGGAATTTCGAACTGCTGCTGGCAGCACCGTCGACTCGCGGAGTTTTGACCATATCTCTGTGTAGGAGAGTCGAAACGCGGCGAAATCTGGGGCATTCGATCCGCGACTGCGAGACGATTCCAACGACACCTTACTTGCCGGATTTGGACAAGGTTTGCCCTGTCGGAACCCTTAGTTACTGAGCCGCTGTTTGCGCGCAGAATCTGAAATACCGAACTGCAGGAATTCTGCGTCGACCGTCGGTGCTTTGGCTAGTACTCCGCGCAGGGAGGTCGGATCGCGACGAAACTTGCGGCGTTGGATTCTTGACTGCGAGGCGAAGATTTCGAGACCTTACTCGCTGAATTTGGATAAGGTTAGCTTAGTTAACTTTAAGCTTTTCTCAGCCGCTGTTTTCCGGCAGATTTCGTGAAATCGTGCTTTTGCCTCTTCGCAGCGAGAGACTTCGGACCTCGGCGGACCAGCGAAGGATCACCTTGACCTGGATCACTCCCTTCGCTGCCAGGAGATTGCTATCGAGGTGGGTTTTCATCGGATCACGCCTAATTCAAGTAGTCAACATGTATAAGTTCCGGTTTTTGACTAAGTTGTGAATTGCTCGAATTCATGAATAGTAGTACGTAAAATCTGAATTTTGGAAGCATGTTTAGTATACTTTTAATTATACATGTGGACTTGGACTTGACTTAGGAGAAAACAACGATTTGGATCGTCATTAGCTACACCATCGTATTTAGCTCTAGGAGTCGTTTCTGTGCCGTATCATCGCCGCGGGAGTGCGATGGATACTCGGGTAGTGTAGTTGTTTTTACGCTCGTGCTGGGGATGCCGAGCTTACTTTTCAGCAGAGTCTAGTCGTGCTGGTTGTCGGGCACCGTCGGGGGTTTGACGGTGGACCCGGTCCGTGTGGTTGCGCTTGTGCCAAGGGGCACGTGGTGTGTTAGTTCTTTGACCCCGTGTACTTGACTATGCCCGTGAGAGCCGATTGAGCTCGACAGAGATACGCTTGCATACTCGGTTGGTTCGCGCCCACGAGTGCCACTCCGGAGTCTGGCTTAGTGCTTTTGCGTTGGTGTCGCTGCGCCCTCGTTGTGGGTTGCTCTCCGCTAGCTACCCCTGGGGTAGTTGTAGTGTTGCTTCGACAGGCGGGACGGGTGCCTTCACAGTCCCTCGTAATATTGGGTCAGCTTTTACTTGTTCTACAGATGGTGGTTTAGAGCAGATAGTATAGGGCTTGTTAGTCGTCGATTGTTTCAGCCTTCTTTTACTTTCTTGCTTACCCCGTAGACTTAGTGGGTGGACCGATGTGTTTAGGGCGGTACCCACTGAGGACTACTTATTTTTATAGTAGTTCTCACGCCTCTTTCTTCCACTGTTTTTGCAGGCCTTCGTTGCGCCGTCGCTCCGTCTCGAGTCGGATCGAGGCAAGGCGTCGCGAGCTAGAGCCCTTCCCCGTCGAGTGCCGAGTTAGAGGACCCTCCCCGCAGTAGTGACGCTTTTGGTTTTGGACACTTTTGTACATATTGAACTCGCTGAAGCGAGTAGTGTTACTCTGTATCTGTGATTGTATGTATATAAAGTGGTTGTTTTTCCTACCTGATTGTTTATAGTTTATTTCAGCTCTATGCTACTGTTTGTGGCATTGTATGTTATTACAGGTACGGCTACGCTTCGTATACAAAAGAAATTCTTTTGTATACTACGGGATTTGTTTATTGTCACCCGGCTAATATGCAACCCGGGCGTGATGGGGCCAGGGTCACTGGCTTGAACTAAGGCAATTATTTGCAACAATAGTGATATATTGTGAAGTTGCTGACCCTCTTAAATTATGGGATGAATTTTGGGTATTAATGGGCGATGATATATTATATAGATTGAAACAAGTTCTTGGTGTTAGAAATCTCCAGATGCCTCAAATTGAACTTCAAAATCATGTTCTATTTGAACTTGAAGTTCTATTCAATAAAAATAACTGTTCACTCACGCAGTATAACCTTCCAATTCCCAATCATTTATTTTCCAACGGATTGAACAATAGATTACTTGCAGAAGAATTGGATTACAATAGGGATGAATTATTGCAAGAATATATTGAGCTATTTGGCGGATTAAACAATGAACAGAGGATTGTATATAACACAGTTCTAGCAGCTGTTTACCAAAATACTGGAGATATTATATTTGTTTATGGTCATGGTGGAACAGGTAAGACATACTTATGGAAGACTATTATTACAAAATTGCGTTCAGAAGGCCGCATTGTTTTGGCCGTGGCTTCTTCTGGAATAGCATCCCTTTTATTACCTGGAGGTCGAACAGCCCATTCAAGATTTAAAATTCCTATTCGAGTTGATGATTACTCGACTTGCGAAATCAAAAAAGGCACACAACTTGCAAATTTAATTACGCAAGCTGCCTTGATTATTTGGGATGAAGCTACGATGAATCACAGAAATTGTTTTGAGGCCTTAGATAAATCACTAAAGGATATTTCAGGAACAGATGACCAAAGTGTTCCTGAGAAGTTATTTGGGGGCAAAACAGTTATTTTCGGCGGAGATTTTAGGCAAATTCTTCCTTATTCCTGGTGGAACGAAACATGAAATTTTAAACGCATCACTTCCCAGATCATATATATGGAGCAAATGTAAAGTCTTTCGCCTAACAACAAATATGAGATTACTGCAAGGTTCAATGAATGGCGCAATAGACACTTCTTTACATGAATTTAGCCAATGGGTACTCGATATCGGTGATGGGAAGATAAATTCTGTGAAGTTAGATGGCGAAGAAGAACCAAGTTGGATAAAAATCCCTGATGATATACTGATAAAAGACAGTGAAAACGGCATCGAAACAATTATCTCAGAAATATATGATAACATTGGAGTAAATTACAATAACCCTGATTACTTGCGAGATAGAGCTATCATTACACCTAGAAATGAAAGTGTTGATGAGGTTAACAATTATGTACTTTCTATGATCCAAACAGAAGAACGGTTATATTTAAGCTCAGATTCCATATGCACCTCATCAAAAAATGCTGAAGAAAATAATATACTTTACCCAGTAGATTTCTTAAACTCTTTGAAATTTAATGGAGTTCCGGATCACAAATTGTTGCTAAAAATAGGAACTCCAATAATGCTGCTCCGCAATAGTAATCGCACGGTTTATGTAATGGTACTAGATTGATTATAACTCAACTAGCTCCTAGAATTATTGAAGCGATTTTACCGGGAACCACATCGGCGAAAAAGTTTATATACCTCGAATAGTCATGAATGTAACAGAATCAAAATGGCCCTTCGTGTTAAAAAGAAGGCAATTCCCAGTTCGTGTGAGTTATGCAATGACAATTAACAAAAGTCAAGGGCAAACGTTGAAAAAAGTCGGTCTTTATTTATCACACCCTGTTTTTACACACGGTCAACTTTATGTGGCTGTTTCACGAGTGACCTCAAGAAAAGGCTTAAGAATTCTTCTCAAGCATAAAGATAAAGAACCTGAAGGTTATACACAAAATATTGTCTACCATGAAATATTTGAAGATTTACAATAACAAACCCAGGTAGGCAATATATACTTTTGGGGTTTTACATTATGATAATTAGTTTTCTTACATTTCTCCTTACGAGAACGACAAAATATATTGCTTTATCTTTGTGTTGATAATTCCCCCATAAATCTTGCAGGTTCAATGGATAATGTCCTTTTATCACAACTAACGCCTGTGTTGAGTGTAATTAAAATAAAATAAAAAAATAATAATAAAAAAAAAGAGAAAAAAAAGAAAAGAAAAGGAGAGAGTGTGGTGTATGAGATAGTCCATGCACTAGGTGCATGGACAAAAATCAGATCCAATTATCCATTTTTTGGGTGCACGATCTAAACCCACATCCCATCACCCCACTACACACATGATTAACCACCCACATCCTATCACCCCACTACACACATGATTAACCACCCCCATCCTATCACCCCACTACACACACGATTAACCACCCACTCACCCCACAACCATTGCACGATCAAAAAAAAGGGGGAGAGGAGAAACCCATTAAAAACCCATTTTGAAGGAGAGACTTTTTTTACTACTCATTAACCAATCCCCAACTAATCCCTAACCTATTCCCTATTTCCTGTTCAGAGCAAAAAGAAAGAAGAAAAGGTAATTAAATCCCATTCCCTTCTCGAGCAAAAAAAAAAAAAAAAAAAGAAGAAAAGAAAAGAAAGCAAAAAGTCCTCTCTCTCTCTCTCTCTCTCTCGGTGAACCAAAGATCGCGCCACCGCCGAGCCCGAGGCCACCCACCCGCGCCGATTCCGCCGCCATCACCGTTGCCGAGCCGCCGCGCACGGATCTCACCGCCCGTGCCGCTCCGGACCTCGCCGCCCTCGACTACTATGCTCGGGCCCAAGAACCTCCTCGAGCCGCGCGCCGCCTCGGCCATCCGCGCGGCGCCGACCGCACTTGAAGCTTGGTGCGCCGCCGTCGAGCCCGCGCCTCCGTCGAGCCCGCGCCTCGGCCGCCCTTGAAGCTTGTTGCGCCGTCTGTCGAAGCCCGCCGCCCGGCTTGGTGCGCCGCCGTCGAGCCCGAAGCCTCCGTCCGAGCCCGGCCCGCCGCCTCGGGCTTGGTGCGCCGCCGTCGAGCCCGAAGCCTCCGTCGAGCCCGAAGCCCGACCGCCCCGGGCTTGGTGCGCCGCCGTCGAGCCCGCGCTCCGTCGAGCCCGCGCCCGCCGCCCTTGAAGCTTGTTGCGCCGCGTTGAAGCCCGCCGCCCCGGCTTGGCGCGCCACCGTCGAGCCCGAAGCCTCCGTCAAGCCCGAAGCCCGGCTGCCTCGGCTTGGTGCGCCGCCGTCGAGCCCGAAGCCTCCGTCGAGCCCGGCCCGCCGCCTCGAGCTTGGCGCGCCGCCGTCGAGCCCGCGCCCGGCAGCCTCTGAAGCTTGTTGCGCCGCCGCGGACGCCGCGCCTCCGTCGAGCCCGCCGCCCTCGCCACCTCCGGCTCCACGCACCGTTCGAGGCCCCTCGATTTGGCGAGCCTCTCGGCTACTCCGACGATGACCGAGCCACTCCGACGACGGCCGAGCGTGGTGCTTCGCCACCCGCACGGCTCCGCTCCGACGACGACCGAGCCGCTCCGACGACGGCCGAGTGTGGTGCTCCGCCACCCGCACGGCTCCGCTCCGACAACGACCGAGCTTGGTGCTCCGCCATCCGCTCGGTTCTACTCCGATACCAACTGATGTACCCCGCTATTCGACGGAGTGCTCCAAACAATGTTCCTCCTTCGTGAGGCTTTGTAAACGCGACAACCGTCGCGGTCTCCACCGTCACCAAGCTCGCCGTTGCGAAGCCCTTGCCGACGCCTCCACCTCGCTCGACGAAAGCCCAAGAGAGACGTCGACGGCGAGATTGAAAGAGAAGGAGCGGTGCTCCTCTCTAAAAATCATGCCGTCGATGTGCATGCTACCTGCTCGACGGAAAGCCCAAGAGAGACGTCGACGGCGAGATAGAAAGAGAGGGAGCGGTGCTCCTCTCTAAAAATCATGTCGTCGATGTGCACGCCACTTACCCGACGGAAAGCCCAAGAGAGACGTCGACGACGAGATTGAAAGAGAGGGAGCGGTGCTCCTCTCTAAAAATCATGCCGTCGATGTGCACGCCACTTACCCGACGGAATGCCCAAAAGACACGTCGACGACGAGGCTAAAAGAGAGGGAGCCCTCTCTAAAAATCATGCCGTCGATGTGCACGCCACCTGCTCGACGGAAAGCCCAAGAGAGATGTCGACGGCGAGATTGAAAGAGAGGGAGCGATGCTCCTCTCTAAAAATCATGCCATCGATGTGCACGCCATGTGCTCGACGGAATGCTTAAGCCATGTGCTCGACGGATTATTAATAAAACCGCTCGACGGAATTTTAATAAATCCGCTCGACGGAATGTCAACAAACCGCTCGACGGAATTTTAATAAATCCGCTCGACGGACTATTAAAAAAACCGCTCGACGGAATTTTAATAAATCCGCTCGACGGAATGTCAACAAAACCGCTCGACGGAATTTTAATAAATCTGCTTGACGGAATGCCGATCAAACCGCTCGACGGAATGCCGCTCAAACCGCTCGACGGAATGCCGTTCAAAATCGCCGACGGAATGTTCGGATGATGGGTGCTCCTTAAAGAAAGAGATTCACCTGATAAAGAGAGAGAAGGGACTTTGCAAAAATAGAACGTTGAACTCTTTGATTTATCAAATTAAATCAAATTAAGTGCCCTATATTTTAAATTTAAATTATGGGACTAAAATTAGATTTAAAGCTACATTAAATTTTAAACGTTTGGAATTTCATTCACTTTTGAAAATCAAACTTGATTCAAACCCATAAACCCATACTCATTTAACCCATAAACCCATAAACCCATACCCATATACCCATATCCATTAAGCCCAATCAAATATACCCATTTACCCAAATGGACTCATCATACCCATAAACCCATTAACCTATACCCATTTAACCCAAAATCCATTTAACCCAATACCCATTTACCCAAAGAGGCCCAAGCCCAAAGCCCACTTCGAAATTAAACCCATTAAACTAAACCTATACACCAGTTTCATGAATCATGAACCATAAACCTGTACACCCGGTCCATGAAACCATGAACCATAAACCTGTACACCCGGTCTATGAACCATGAACCATAAACCTGTACACCAGGTCCATGAATCATGAACCATAAACTTATGAACCAAGTTCATGAACCAGAGCCATGGACCATAAACCCATACACCAGGTCCACAAACTATGAACCAAAATTATGGACCAATCCATACACCGAGTCCACAAACTATGGACCAAACCATACACCAAACTTCATAAACCATAAACCTATGAACCTATGTTCATGAATCATAAACTTATGAACCTATGTTCATGAACCATAATCCAATGAGCCTATATTCATGAACCATAAACCTATGAACCTAAGTCCATATATCATAAATCAAACCAAATTCATGAACCAAATCAAGTTCATGAACCAAATCTCAAATACCCAATACCATAAACCTTATAATCCAAACTCAATCGACCGAAACGTCGTTAAACTAATCCTAAGTCCAAATCCCACTTCGATCGAAACGTCGTTAAACTAAACTAAAATCCAACCCCGACCGAAACGTCGCTAAACTAAACCCAAATCCCACTGTCGACCGAAACGTCGCTAAACTAAACCCAAAACCCAATACTGACCGAAACGTCGTTAAACTAATCCTAAGTCTAAAACCTCGACCGAAACGTCGTTAAACTAAACCCAAGTTCAACCCCGACTGAAATGTCGTTAAACCAAAACCCCCAATCGACCGAAACGTCGTTAAACTAAACCTAAACCAAAACTCCGACCGAAACGTCGTTAAACTAAACCTAATCCCAATATTGACCTAAACGTCGCTAAACTAAACCCAAATCCAACTCGACCGTAACGCCGTTAAACTAAACTTAAATCCACCAATCGTAACGTCGTTAAACTAAACCTAAACCCAAGTCCGACCGAAACGTCGTTAAACTAAACCCAAATTCAAATGACCGAAACGTCTTTAAACTAAACCGAAATTCCACTTCCGACCGAAACGTCGTTAAACTAAACCCAAATTCCACTTCCGACCGAAACGTCGTTAAACTAAACCCAAATTCAAATGACCGAAACGTTTTTAAACTAAACCCAAATTTAATGACCGAAACGTCTTTAAACTAAACTCAAATTCAATGACCGAAACGTCTTTAAACTAAACTCAAATTCAATGACCGTAACGTCTTTAAACTAAACTCAAATTCAATGACCGTAACGTCTTTAAACTAAAATCAAATTCAAATGACCGAAACGTCTTTAAACTAAACCCAAATTCAAATGACCGAAACGTCTTTAAACTAAACCCAAATTTAAATGACCGAAACGTCTTTAAACTAAACCCAAATTCAATGACCGTAACGTCTTTAAACTAAACTCAAATTCAATGACCGAAACGTCTTTAAACTAAACCCAAATTCAAATTGAGCTCTAATACATATACTTAGAGTTCATCCGACGAACCCTAATACATACACTTAGGGCTTAGTCAAATCCTCACTCTAGCACATATAACTAGAGTGAAAAATATATTAAACTCGGTTAGTCCTGATACATATACCCAGGAATTAGCCACCCTCTACTTTCAGATAACATCAATCCAATGACCGAAACGTCTTTAAACTAAACCCAAATCCAATGACCGTAATGTCTTTAAACTAAACCCAAATCCAATGACCGAAACGTCTTTAAACTAAACCCAAATATCAATCGACCATCGTTAAACGCGGGTATCCAGTCTATGAAATTCATGTATAGTGGGGTATGCCCTCGCTAAGCCATGTAACCGCAGATCATATCAATAAAATCTTGTTTGCCCATTTTGTCTCTTTATTATCAGCATTTATATTTGGTCTCTTAATCGAGGGTACCCTAACATTTTATAGGGGTAATTAACAATAGACGCTTACGTTTATTGGAAGCCATGGATCCACAATACCTGATAACTATACATATTTAAATATTAATCTGAATCATGAATACTACCCCACGGAAAATACAAGATAAATTTCACCGTGCGAGGTACGTCATTCGTGGTGGCAGACAAAATGGCACGCCCGGTGGGACATGGCTTCACCCTCCATCTTTGAGACCAAATCTAACAATGCTGATAAGAGACTTATGAATAAACATGTGATCGATGAATATGACTTCATCCAAGCGGAGCAATGCAAATCCGACAATATTGCTTCTTCCACCTCGGTTGAGATCATAGCGAGGCATGTTGAGCATCCTCCAATATGGCATCACCATAAAGGACGTTTTGGCTAACATCATGTCCTGGTCTGCCAATCAAGTCATCAGGGGGCAGGATTATTCTGACTGACAGTCGTGGTCTTCTCCCTATCAATATCGTATCGGGGCTATTCGTTGCCAAGAGGAGCAATGGTTTCCAACAACACCACATCGAAGCAAGGAGTTCCAATTTTTCAGAGAATGAGCTGATCATTGTCTGCCACTCAAGTCATCAGGGGGCAGGATTATTCTGACTGAGAATCATGGTCTTCTCCCTCTTAACATCATATCTTGCCTATTGGCGCCTAAGTTGAGCAATGGCTTCTAACAACACCATATCCTCTACCTCGGTGGAGATCAAAGCAAGGAATTCCAGTTTTCCTTCAAAGGACGTTTTGGCTACGATCATGTTTTGGTCTGCCACTCAAGTCATCAGGGGGCAGGATTATTCTGACTGAGAATCATGGTCTTCTCCCTCTTAACATCATATCTTGCCTATTGGCCGCTAAGATGAGCAATGGCTTCTAACAACACCATATCCTCTACCTCGGTGGAGATCAAAGCAAGGAATTCCAGTTTTCCCACAAAGGACGTTTTGGCTTCGATCATGTTTTGGTCTGCCACTCAAGTCATCAGGGGCAGGGTTATTCTGACTGAGAATCGTGGTATTCTCCCTCTTAACATCATATCTTGGCTATTCGTTGCGAAGATGAGCAATGGCTTCTTACAACACCATATCATCTACCTCGGTGGAGATCAAAATGCGGAATTTCGATTTTCCTCCAATTTGGCATCACCACAAAGGACGTTTTGCCGGTCAAATTATTAGGGGGGCAGGACGATTTTTGCTGATGATCGTGGTCTTCTTCCTCCTAAATGCATATCTTGACTATTCTTCAAGGGTGTTCGATCTTGAAGATATCGGCTCATTCTTTTTTCCATTCGGTAATATTACGGAAAATGTTCTGATCATTGGCTGCTGCTTAAGTCGTCAAGGGGCAAGACAACTGACAAGGACAATTATTGTCCTTTATCTTCTGATTCGATAAAGGCACCGCAATCCTAAAGCCTTTGCACCTTACGAGTGCGCCCTAACTATTCATCATGTGGGGAATGAACGGAATAGGGGCAATCAACACTTTTTATTTTGGAGTCATATATACATTCTCATCCCGGGAGGCATAGTTTTTTTTTTGCATTACAAAATATCATCTTTCTAGATGAGATAAAGTTGATCCTTTGTACACACAAAAAAAAAAGAGCAAAAAAAAAAAAAGACAAAAAAAAAAAAGAAGAAAAAAGAGAGAACAAAAATCTCCCATAGCCCCGCTGTGAGAAAACCTACTCTAGGCTCATAGGCAAAAATTAGGGAAATGCTTTTGGCGAAAACCCTCACGAGTGCCAGCTGTCATAAAAACCTCGCAGACGATGGAATGCTGATTCATCTCAACGTCGATGTACGACAATAACGACACATCAGGTTGTTTCAAGGTTCATCTTAGAGGGTCTGCCTAATTGTATGTGGAAACGCCCCTTGCCCTCCCATTCCATTTTGAAGACATACATATATGTCACACGGAGAAGTTTTTTTTTGAAAGCTCTATCAACTGCATGGGAGGATCATCCCTTTCCCTCCCGTCCCGTTTTGAAATCTTATAGATATGAATAAGAAGTCCCTAACTTCTACCTTTTTTCCAAAAGGGAAATGACACCAACATCAAAGAACGTTGTCGCTGCATCAACAAACTCAATGATATTGGAGGCGGGTTCGCAAGTCTGTTTGCCCACATCCGTCCTAATGTTCGGAATTGAAGGTGCATCAATCCAATTTGGCACCATTCCGGAAATGTTCGAGCTGCTGTCATGGCTCAAATTCACTGCTTCTGGGGGCATGACCATTCCATTTTCACAGGATGTATCCAATGTGGTCATTCCTCGACTGCCATCTCGAGGAAGACAACACAATAGGGTCATTCCCAACCTTCCTCGCCGACCCATAGGCGAACGACTCACTTACCAACCTGCATCCAAAAGGATGGAGTTTGAAGGAAGATTGATATTCCCAAAGGGCAGGATACAAAAAGTATCAGTATTCGATAAACTGACACTTTCTAATGATACTACAACCACTATTCCTCCGACAATAGTGTCCTTTAAGAGGAATAGCCGCCGCCAACTCCATAGAGAAAAAGTTCTTTGAGGGCAAAGACAATAACGCTCAAGAGCAAATCAAATCCAATCGACGTAAAGTCGTTAAACTAAACTCAAAACTTCGTAGTAAAGTCGTTAAACTAAATTCAAATCTAATCGACCGCCATGTCGTTAAACTGAGCAAATATAGCCGACGAAATAAGGCTAACATGTGAAGTGTGGTCATACTCATTAAACCATCACTTCTCAATTGATCTTAAAGAAAAAAAAAAAAAAAAAAAAAAAAAGGAGTGGATGACATATTGTCTAATTTTCTAGATAATATGGGTAAAATATAAGCCACCAACGGACTTGATTGTCCACATCGGACTTCGAGGGTAAAATTGTAAAATTTTCGGCTGTGGTATAACCCCACAGGCAAAATTGGGATCCCCGCTGTGAGAAAACCTCTCGAGGTCCACAGGCAAAAGTTAGGGGAAGGTATCTGGTGAAAACCCATATGGGCGCCAGATTACCCAAGAGATATTTTGTCTATGACGGAATGCTAACTCACCTTAGGATCGGTTACGCGCAGCAATTTCGATTGCTTCTCGAGGCAAAATAAATAAAAATTAATCCATGTTCCTTATGGGCGCCATACTGCCCAAGATATTTTGTCTATGACGGAATGCTAACTCACCTTAGGGTCGGTTACGCTGCAATTTCGATTGCTTCTCGAGGCAAAATAAATGAAATATAATCCATGTTCCATCGCCCAAGATGTATTTTGTCTATGACGGAATGCTAACTCACCTTAGGGTCGATTCTGCGCAATTTCGATTGCTTCTCGAGGCAAAATAAACAAAAATTAATCCATGTCCCCTATCACCGCAGATATATTTTGCCTATGATAAAGTGCTAACTTTCCTTAGGGTCAGTTATGCGCAGCAATTTCGATTGCTTCTAGAGGTAAATTGCGCGACAATTTCGATGGTGAAAAAATTTTTGAGACCCCTAGACATAAATTAGGGGAGACAAATGAGCATCCAAATGTAATTCGACCGCCATGTCGTTAAACTGAGCATCAGAAAAAAGGACACGACGAACATTATGACGTGAAGTTCAGTACTTTTTTTTTCTTCTTTCATAATGTAGCAAGCAAAAAAAAGTGGGGGCATTTGTTTGAGTGTAATTAAAATAAAATAAAAAAAATAATAATAAAAAAAAAGAGAAAAAAAAGAAAAGAAAAGGAGAGAGTGTGGTGTATGAGATAGTCCATGCACTAGGTGCATGGACAAAAATCAGATCCAATTATCCATTTTTGGGTGCACGATCTAAACCCACATCCCATCACCCCACTACACACATGATTAACCACCCACATCCTATCACCCCACTACACACATGATTAACCACCCACATCCTATCACCCCACTACACACACGATTAACCACCCACTCACCCCACAACCATTGCACGATCAAAAAAAGGGGGAGAGGAGAAACCCATTAAAAACCCATTTTGAAGGAGAGATTTTTTTTACTACACATTAACCAATCCCCAACTAATCCCTAACCTATTCCCTATTTCCTGTTCAGAGCAAAAAGAAAGAAGAAAAGGTAATTAAATCCCCCATTCCTTCTCTCTCGAGCAAAAAAAAAAAAAAAAAAAAAAAAAGAAAGAAAAGAAAGCAAAAAGTCCTCTCTCTCTCTCTCTCTCTCTCTCTGGTGAACCAAAGATCGCGCCACCGCTCGAGCTGAGGCCACCACTCCGCGCCGATTCCGCCGCCATCACCGTTCCGAGCCGCCGCGCCGGATCTCACCGCCGTGCCGCTCCGGACCTCGCCGCCCTCGACTACTATGCTCGGGCCCAAGAACCTCCTCGAGCCGCGCGCCGCCCTCGGCCATCCGCGCGGCGCCTCGACGCCGTCGAGCCCGCGCCCGGCCGCACTTGAAGCTTGGTGCGCCGCCGTCGAGCCACGCCTCCGTCGAGCCCGCGCCCGGCCGCCCTTGAAGCTTGTTGCGCCGCCGTCGAAGCCCGGCCGCCCCCGGCTTGGTGCGCCGCCGTCGAGCCCGAAGCCTCCGTCGAGCCCGAAGCCCGGCCGCCCCGGGCTTGGTGCGCCGCCGTCGAGCCCGGCCTCCGTCGAGCCCGAAGCCCGACCGCCGGCGCTTGGTGGCGGCTGCCGAGCCGCGCCTCCGTCGAGCCGCGCCCGGCCGCCCTTGAAGCTTGTTGCGCTGCGTTGAAGCCCGACCGCCCCGGCTTGGCGCGCCACCGTCGAGCCCGAAGCCTCCGTCAAGCCCGGCCCGCCGCCCCGGAGCTTGGTGCGCCGCCGTCGAGCCCGAAGCCTCCGTCGAGCCCGAAGCCCGCCGCCCGAGCTTGGCGCGCCGCCGTCGAGCCCGCGCCCGGCAGCCCTTGAAGCTTGTTGCGCCTCGCGGACGCCGCGCCTCCGTCGAGCCCGCCGCCTCGGCCACCTCCGGCTCCACGCACCGTTCGAGGCCCCCTCGATTTGGCGAGCCTCTCGGCTACTCGACGATGACCGAGCCACTCCGACGACGGCCGAGCGTGGTACTTCGCCACCCGCACGGCTCCGCTCCGACGACGACCGAGCCGCTCCGACGACGGCCGAGTGTGGTGCTCCGCCACCCGCACGGCTCCGCTCCGACAACGACCGAGCTTGGTGCTCCGCCATCCGCTCGGTTCTACTCCGATACCAACTGATGTACCCCGCTATTCGACGGAGTGCTCCAAACAATGTTCCTCCTTCGTGAGGCTTTGTAAACAGCGACAACCGTCGCGGTCTCCACCGTCACCAAGCTCGCCGTTGCGAAGCCCTTGCCGACGCCCTCCACCTGCTCGACGGAAAGCCCAAGAGAGACGTCGACGGCGAGATTGAAAGAGAGGGAGCGGTGCTCCTCTCTAAAAATCATGCCGTCGATGTGCATGCTACCTGCTCGACGGAAAGCCCAAGAGAGACGTCGACGGCGAGATTGAAAGAGAGGGAGCAGTGCTCCTCTCTAAAAATCATGCCGTCGATGTGCACGCCACTTACCCGACGGAAAGCCCAAGAGAGACGTCGACGACGAGATTGAAAGAGAGGGAGCGGTGCTCCTCTCTAAAAATCATGCCGTCGATGTGCACGCCACTTACCCGACGGAATGCCCAAAAGACACGTCGACGACGAGGCTAAAAGAGAGGGAGCGGCGCTCCTCTCTAAAAATCATGCCGTCGATGTGCACGCCACCTGCTCGACGGAATGCTTAAGCCATGTGCTCGACGGATTATTAATAAAACCGCTCGACGGAATTTTAATAAATCCGCTCGACGGAATGTCAACAAACCGCTCGACGGAATTTTAATAAATCCGCTCGACGGACTATTAAAAAAACCGCTCGACGGAATTTTAATAAATCCGCTCGACGGAATGTCAACAAAACCGCTCGACGGAATTTTAATAAATCTGCTTGACGGAATGCCGATCAAACCGCTCGACGGAATGCCGATCAAACCGCTCGATGGAATGCCGTTCAAAACTGCTCGACGGAATGTTCCGTCGTTGACAGGGGTTGTAAGATACCGAACTTCCGAAAATTATGAAGTTGCGGTGAGATGTAGTATACGGGATTCTCAGTTTAAAAATAAATAAAAATAAAAATAGTGTGAGACACTACTTTTTATTGGACTTAGAGAAGTAAAGTATAGGTCAAAAATGACACTGTCTTTGAAATCGGAGCGAAAATAGAAAAGGCGAAATTTTACGTGTGAAACGGGACGGATAAATTAGCGAGAAAATGCACGATGTCGAGAAAATTATCAAAACCGAGGGGTATGTCAGGATTGTCATTACAAGGCTAGATTTAAAGTTTCGTGCCATTCTGACACCCGGAAGATGAGAAATAAAATCCGAATGCTATCTGATAGCGATTACAGTTCGGTACAACTTTTAGTGACCAAATGGGGTCGAAACTGAAAGATTTAAATTTCTTCTGTTAAGTTATGTAAAAACGAACATAACTGTCAAATTTGAGCTCAATCGGACATTCCGAAGGGCAGGCAAAAATATCGAAGCTTCAGCTGAAAGTTGGGAGTGAATAGTGTGTGAATAGTGTTTTGGAGGTTGCTTATTAAAGAAGCAACTAGCTTCTTCTCCTCTTCGTGCAGCCCACTCCACACACCCGCACACCACACACATGGAGAGGAGAGAAAATGCTCTCTTTCTCTCTCTAAATAGCTCTCAAATCTCTTGACCGTTTTCTCCCAAATTCGCGGCGTTGGCAGATAGCGATCTCGTGAACGCGTTGGAAGCGACGGATCGAGCTTTCGAGCGCCCGGTTGAGCGGTGTATTTTCCGTCTCGCGTTCACAAATTGGGTAAAATGCTTAGGATTTGATTAAATCCTTAATATTTAGCATTCTAATAACCTCTAGAGCGTTACTAGCATGTTGCTCCATTTAATTATGGATTATTGGAGATTAATGTCATGCTAGGGTTCAAAACGGGGTTTTTTGAAAATATTGGGTATTGATCTAATTTGATCACGTATCTAACATATTGTTAGGTGTCTAAACGCGTTGGAGGTGACGGTTCGTCGATCCGACGAGCGGTTTGAGAGATCCGAGCAAAACGAAGGCTCGAAGTTGTAAATAGACCCGAGGAGTCAAAGTAGCGATTGAAAGCGACTTAAAGGTGGGGGGTGCCTTACCGAAGCCTTCGGGCTCCCTTCTATGTCTTAGAATTATATAAATCTCATCTCTTGCATATAGCATTGTAGAATTTCATGTTAGACTATTCTTTATGCTTTCTAATGCGACCTAGTGTACTTGGAATGCTAGGTGAATGGATAGGTGAGGATCGGGTGCGGACATTGATTCTAGTAGTGCTAAAGAAAGAGATGAACTTGAGGGTTATGTAATGACATAGATCGAGCTGCATCTAATGTAAAACACAAGACGAGTGGCATTAAAGTAGTGTATTGACACTAGAG
Source organism: Aechmea fasciata (assembly GCA_025177825.1). NCBI lineage: Eukaryota > Viridiplantae > Streptophyta > Magnoliopsida > Poales > Bromeliaceae > Aechmea > Aechmea fasciata. The sequence continues at coordinate 8,093,317 of CM045944.1, read as the reverse complement.
GTCTTTTGGACTTAGGGATAGTAGATTCCCTAGAAAGAATGCCTTGTGAACGATGAACTTAGTAAAGCTAAGCACATGTGTAATGTTGGCCCTAGTTCGTAGGGTATCCTCACGTGGAGAGGATAGATCAAGCTCCCGGTCTGTTTTTCGGAAGGTATAGCCATCCGTGTCGTCGAGTACTCCGGAGTGTCGCGCGATCGGGACCACATGGAGGTCCACGGACGATCCGGGTTTGAGTGCACATGGAGCCTCCTACCCAAGAACGGGATTTTGTGTGAGTCGAGGTGAACCCAAGGGATTCACCAATGATTGGGTAAAAGAATGTGAACGTTGTCATTGAACAATTAACGTTGAACATGGGAAAGAACTTGTTAGCATGTTAGTAATCCTTACTATATGATGCATGCATACATTTCGAAAGATTATGGGCATGGTAGCATAGAATTCCTATTATGCAATTTACAGCTTTCAGATATTTATCTACATATCTAGTAGTTGTTACTTGTGCCCACTTGGACCTAGTGGGGAGATCGGTGGAGTCGGTGGCCGAGCCCACTGGGAACTAAGGAAGTTAGTTCTCACCCCACTCTATCTCCAGTGTTTGGCGCAGGTTCATCGGGCGAGGACCGCGGCAAGGGCGTCGCCCCCGATCAGTGAGGATCGTGGTAGTTACATTAGTAGCTTTCCTTTTATGCATTAGATTATACCCTTCTGTATCTTGATGTTTTATGTTTTGGAAGACTAATGTATTTTTGGAGGAATGAAACTTGCATTCATTTTGAGAAAGTTGTAAATTATAATGAAAGCCAATGGATGTAATAGCTAAGTATTCTCTCTTTATTTCACTTGTATATCTTGTGGATTACTTGCTCTAGTTGTTGGCACCGTTTGTGCCCTCGTTGATTGTGTATGTTTAGAATTTAGTTTTCCGGGTGAATTCTAGCGAGCGGCACGGGGCCGTCCGTCCTGTCGTCTGCGTCCGTCCGCCGCGCTCGAACCGGACCAAATCGGTAGCGGGTTTTCGGGGCGTGGGGCGTGACAGCTGTGGTATCAGAGCAATCTAAGAGCAAGTAAAGAGAGAGTCTAGGATTGACCTAGGAGACCCTAGGACGGTTAACCTTAAGGCAATAGGTGCGTGAGTGGAACGTGAACCTATTACGGTGGCGGAAGTTGAATCGATTGGGTTAAGTATTGAAACCTCTAAAATGGATGTTAGAGGTAGACTCAAGATGTGGTTTATTCTCAACCGAGTGTGTTCATGTTGGGCGTACGACAACATGAAACCGAGGGATGAGAATAAACGCTCTTGCATGACTTTCGCCTGATTTGAGACAAGTCGATGTCAGTTGTTGCGTGCTTGACCTAGAGGGTCGAGACTGATCGTGTTGTCGCGGTTCGAGGGACGATGGCACCGCGTAGGCGATCTTTGTTTAGATCGGCGCGGGAGGGGACAAGTGATGTCCCTGAGCATTTCGGTGTGCGAGCGGAGACTTGGAACTTCGCTAACGGTTGGCCACACTCGTAGGAGTGATGAGGCAACGAGCCGAGTTGGTGCAACGACAGCAAGAGGCTGTCATGCGCCAAGAGGATACGGATCCGTGTATCGTGGAGTGTTGGATTGACTCCATGGAGACTCTCTTTGAGGATCTATCCGCGGTGTAGCGGGACAAGGTACACCTAGCCGCACGTTACCTGTAACAATTGGCGAGGGTGTGGTGGAAAGGCATCAAGTGGATTTGATCGCCTAGTATCCCTTTTGTGACTTGGGATGAGTTTCGGGGATTGATATTCTCTACCCAATTCCCCGATAGTGTAGAAAGAAAGCTTCAGGAGAGGATTGGAGGACTAAGGTCTTTACTTTCTTCCTCCAGTGGAGAAGCTTTTAGAGTTAAGCTCTCGAGCTTGCTAATGGCATACATCTAGAGTTTTGCTATTCAGACTCCAGAATGGTTTGAGATGACTAAACCTTAACGTTGGTGACGACCTTCTCCTCTCTGGGACAACTTGTGGATGTGCAGCCTTTGACACAGTCTGGAGAGCGAGATGAGATGGTCAAGTAACCGGAGGGTTCACGGTGAGCGCCAGGTGGGTATGGATGTGCGACTTAGGGTGAATAACCTGCTGCTGCTGGTGAGGACCTAACAAGTATGATTTCGCTAGGGCAAGCGTATGCTTTTGCATAGTTGTAAGTCGATGCATTGCATGCATTCATTAAGTGGTCTGTTGCTACTATTGATACATCATTATAGTAGGGACCCAGTGACGGGTAAGTGGAGACACCCGGGCATGCTTGCATTGAGGAAAGCGTGGCACCTGCTGGAGCAGGTAGAGAGTCAAGTGGCACTAGCAAGTGGCTAGTAGTGACTCTTGGACGAGAGATGAGACTCGTGGTAGAGACGAAATGGTGCGGCGACTCTCAGGCAATGAGTCGTGGATTGCGAGAGTTGAGCCGAGATACTTGTGGATACCCGAGCAATCCGAGTGTTTCGGATGTGGTTTCAATGGACCGAACGGTGGAAGTAGAGCCACTGTTGAGAGTGTAATCGGTTAGTTGTCGAGTACGGGCATGTGAGGCCTAGCGATACCTCAACTTGAGGTAGGTGGGTAGTGTTCGTGTAGTCGGCGTGCATAGGCAAAGTGGCTAATGCTTGACGTAGTTCGAACCACTATCGCGGAAATAGTTGGTTAGCGCCAAATTTGGCTCGTGGGCCTAGTGGTACCTCAATGTAAAAGGTGCTTAGTAGAGAGTGCACGGGGGCAATCTTGCCCAAAGCCAAGACTTGGCGTAGAGCGCCCGAGTACAGGTACACATGGAGTGCGGTTTCGATTCAGCCGTGATAGTGAGTTCGCAGTAGCACTTTAGTATTGCTGAGTGCGAAGCGGGCCATGGATTACTCGTAGTGCTGGTGGCTCGCATTTGGTGCTTAGGAGCCGATAGAGTGTGTAGCTCTGTAGAGCATGTCGTATAGGACGACGTTGGCGGGTAGTGCTTGGGGACGACCCGTGCTGGACCATTTGTGGTGTGGAGCACGGGGCCCATTGGGCGGCGCATCACTGTTAGAGACAATGGCCCGGTACCTACGGGTAGGGCAGAGTTTTGGTCAGGACGGTAGTCCGAGCTTGGACCCGGAAACGTGGAATGCCACGTGTTGGATCATGAGATTGAGGTTACACCCAGTGTACACTGACCCAACCCGAGGATCTATAGTGGTTTGGGGTCTTATTTACTCCTGGTGGGAGTTTGTGCGAATTCCTAAATGAGAATTTCGCCAGGAAGTGATGATTGGGTCTACGGCCGGTGAGCGAGAGACGCTAGGCGTAGTTGAGACGGGTTTAGGCGGTAGACCTACGTAGAGTTGGTGGCCTTTGGCTCACCTATGGAACTGAGGATCGGTGCGGCCGGTAACTCTATTAATGAGTTTGGCTTGGATTATGAACGGAGCGTTCGTGCGGGCTCGTTGTGAGAGCAATTGGGTATTGGCCGTGGCAACTGAAGAAGAAAGTAAAGTGGTCTCTAGCAGCCACTTGAATATGGAAGCCACGTGAGAGAGTTGGAGTTGATGCTCTCAGGTGAGTTGGAGCTTAAGGATAGTGCTCTCAAGTGGAGTGAGATTTGAGATGTGCTGACGTGCGCCATCATGTAGTAGAGCAAGATTCGGTTGTGGTTGTAGCACTCGCCATGGGTCGATGCACTAGTGATATTGCTTCTAAGCAATGCCGGTGATCGAATCAGAGTGTATTCCCTGAACGAAGGATGAATGCGGGGAAGAGTTGTATCAGACTCTTGGATAGCCAGAGTGGTAAAGCGCCACTTTGTGGACGCTCGAGTAATTCGAGAAGGTCTACCCGTGTGCATTGTGTAGTGGTGGTGGCTCGTCCAACTAGTTGACGCATTCCTACTAGATCCACACTACGAGAATAGCGGGTAGTTAGGTCTCACAGGAAGCGGTTCGGCCTTGGTGTATCTGTCTGTGAGTGGTATTGGGGCGTGTAGAGTCGTTGAGTATTGACTTGCGCTACCACAGAGACTCGCGGAAATGGTAATGCACTTTCAGTGTTTTGCTTGACTGGTGTGAGTGAATCTGATCTCACATCTTTCGTAGTGGGCCATTGGACGATTCCGATGAGTAAAAGGCCACTCCGAGATGGAAAAGTGCATTGGAATCCTCGATTGCTCGATAAATCGAGTTAGAGTAAAAATTGGGTTGAAGTGAGTTAGTTTCGGGGACGAAACTCCTTTTAAGGAGGGGAGAATGTAAGATACCGAACTTCCGAAAATTATGAAGTTGCGGTGAGATGTAGTATACGGGATTCTCAGTTTAAAAATAAATAAAAATAAAAATAGTGTGAGACACTACTTTTTATTGGACTTAGAGAAGTAAAGTATAGGTCAAAAATGACCTGTGCTGAAATCGGAGCGAAAATAGAAGACTGAAATTTTCTGTGTGAAACGGGACAGATAAATTAGCAGAAAATGCACAGTGTCAGAAAATTATGAAAACTGAGGGGTATGTCAGGATTGTCATTACAAGGCTAGATTTAAAGTTTCGTGCCATTCTGACACCCGGAAGATGAGAAATAAAATCCGAATGCTATCTGATAGCGATTACAGTTCGGTACAACTTTTAGTGACCAAATGGGGTCGAAACTGAAAGATTTAAATTTCTTACGTTAAGTTATGTAAAAACGAACATAATCACAAATTTGAGCTCAATCGGACATTCCGAAGGCGAGGCAAAAATATCGAAGCTTCAGCTGAAAGTTGGGAGTGAATAGTGTGTGAATAGTGTTTTGGAGGTTGCTTATTAAAGAAGCAACTAGCTTCTTCTCCTCTTCGTGCAGCCCACTCCACACACCCGCACACCACACACATGGAGAGGAGAGAGAAAATGCTCTCTTTCTCTCTCTAAATAGCTCTCAAATCTCTTGACCGTTTTCTCCCAAATTCGCGGCGTTGGCAGATAGCGATCTCGTGAACGCGTTGGAAGCGACGGATCGAGCTTTCGAGCGCCCGTTTGAGCGGTGTATTTTCCGTCTCGCGTTCACAAATTGGGTAAAATGCTTAGGATTTGATTAAATCCTTAATATTTAGCATTCTAATAACCTCTAGAGCGTTACTAGCATGTTGCTCCATTTAATTATGGATTATTGGAGATTAATGTCATGCTAGGGTTCAAAAAGGGGTTTTTTGAAAATATTGGGTATTGATCTAATTTGATCACGTATCTAACATATTGTTAGGTGTCTAAACGCGTTGGAGGTGACGGTTCGTCGATCCGACGAGCGGTTTGAGAGATCCGAGCAAAACGAAGGCTCGAAGTTGTAAATAGACCCGAGGAGTCAAAGTAGCGATTGAAAGCGACTTAAAGGTGGGGGGTGCCTTACCGACCCCTTGGGCTCCCTTCTATGTCTTAGAATTATATAAATCTCATCTCTTGCATATAGCATTGTAGAATTTCATGTTAGACTATTCTTTATGCTTTCTAATGCGACCTAGTGTACTTGGAATGCTAGGTGAATGGATAGGTGAGGATTGGGTGCGGACATTGATTCTAGTAGTGCTAAAGAAAGAGATGAACTTGAGGGTTATGTAATGACATAGATCGAGTTGCATCTAATGTAAAGAACAAGACGAGTGGCATTAAAGTAGTGTATTGACACTAGAGGTCTTTTGGACTTAGGGATAGTAGATTCCCTAGAAAGAATGCCTTGTGAACGATGAACTTAGTAAAGCTAAGCACATGTGTAATGTTGGCCCTAGTTCGTAGGGTATCCTCACGTGGAGAGGATAGATCAAGCTCACGGTCTGTTTTGGGATGGTATAGCCATTCATGTCGTCGAGTACTCCGGAGTGTCGCGCGATCGGGACCACATGGAGGTCCACAGACGATCCCGGTTTGAGTGCACATGGAGCCTCCTACCCAAGAACGGGATTTTGTGTGAGTCGAGGGTGAACCCAAGGGATTCACCAATGATTGGGTAAAAGAATGTGAACGTTGTCATTGAACAATTAACGTTGAACATGGGAAAGAACTTGTTAGCATGTTAGTAATCCTTACTATATGATGCATGCATACATTTCGAAAGATTATGGGCATGGTAGCATAGAATTCCTATTATGCAATTTACAGCTTTCAGATATTTATCTACATATCTAGTAGTTGTTACTTGTGCCCACTTGGACCTAGTGGGGAGATCGGTGGAGTCGGTGGCCGAGCCCACTGGGAACTAAGGAAGTTAGTTCTCACCCCACTCTATCTCCAGTGTTTGGCGCAGGTTCATCGGGCGAGGACCGCGGCAAGGGCGTCGCCCCCGATCAGTGAGGATCGTGGTAGTTACATTAGTAGCTTTCCTTTTATGCATTAGATTATACCCTTCTGTATCTTGATGTTTTATGTTTTGGAAGACTAATGTATTTTTGGAGGAATGAAACTTGCATTCATTTTGAGAAAGTTGTAAATTATAATGAAAGCCAATGGATGTAATAGCTAAGTATTCTCTCTTTATTTCACTTGTATATCTTGTGGATTACTTGCTCTAGTTGTTGGCACTGTTTGTGCCCCTCGTTGATTGTGTATGTTTAGAATTTAGTTTTCCTGGGTGAATTCTTGTACACAATCTGTTGGCGAGCCTTGGGCGGACGGGGGAGGTGCCGTCCGTCCGGCGTCCGTCCGCCGCGCTCGAACCGGACCAAATCGGTAGCGGGTTTTCGGGGCGTGGGGCGTGACAGGGGTGCTCCTTAAAGAAAGAGATTCACCTGATAAAGAGAGAGAAGGGACTTTGCAAAAATAGAACGTTGAACTATTTGATTTATCAAATTAAATCAAATTAAGTGCCCTATATTTTAAATTTAAATTATGGGACTAAAATTAGATTTAAAGCTACATTAAATTTTAAACGTTTGGAATTTCATTCACTTTTGAAAATCAAACTTGATTCAAACCCATAAACCCATACTCATTTAACCCATAAACCCATAAACCCATACCCATATACCCATATCCATTAAGCCCAATCAAATATACCCATTTACCCAAATGGACTCATCATACCCATAAACCCATTAACCTATACCCATTTAACCCAAAATCCATTTAACCCAATACCCATTTACCCAAAGAGGCCCAAGCCCAAAGCCCACTTCGAAATTAAACCCATTAAACTAAACCTATACACCAGTTTCATGAATCATGAACCATAAACCTGTACACCCGGTCCATGAAACCATGAACCATAAACCTGTACACCCGGTCTATGAACCATGAACCATAAACCTGTACACCAGGTCCATGAATCATGAACCATAAACTTATGAACCAAGTTCATGAACCAGAGCCATGGACCATAAACCCATACACCAGGTCCACAAACTATGAACCAAAATTATGGACCAATCCATACACCGAGTCCACAAACTATGGACCAAACCATACACCAAACTTCATAAACCATAAACCTATGAACCTATGTTCATGAATCATAAACTTATGAACCTATGTTCATGAACCATAATCCAATGAGCCTATATTCATGAACCATAAACCTATGAACCTAAGTCCATATATCATAAATCAAACCAAATTCATGAACCAAATCAAGTTCATGAAACAAATCTCAAATACCCAATACCATAAACCTTATAATCCAAACTCAATCGACCGAAACGTCGTTAAACTAATCCTAAGTCCAAATCCCACTTCGATCGAAACGTCGTTAAACTAAACTAAAATCCAACCCCGACCGAAACGTCGCTAAAATAAACCCAAATCCCACCGCTGATCAAACGCCGCTAAACTAAACCCAAAACCCAATACTGATCAAACGTCCGTTAAACTAATCCTAAGTCTAAAACCTCGACCGAAACGTCGTTAAACTAAACCCAAGTTCAACCCCGACTGAAATGTCGTTAAACCAAAACCCCCAATCGACCGAAACGTCGTTAAACTAAACCTAAACCAAAACTCCGACCGAAACGTCGTTAAACTAAACCAAATCCCAATATTGACCGAAACGTCGCTAAACTAAACCCAAATCCAACTCGACCGTAACGTCGTTAAACTAAACTTAAATCCACTGCCGACCGTAACGTCGTTAAACTAAACCTAAACCCAAGTCCGACCGAAACGTCGTTAAACTAAACCTAAATTCAAATGACCGAAACGTCTTTAAACTAAACCGAAATTCCACTTCCGACCGAAACGTCGTTAAACTAAACCCAAATTCCACTTCCGACCGAAACGTCGTTAAACTAAACCCAAATTCAAATGACCGAAACGTCTTTAAACTAAACCCAAATTTAATGACCAAACGCCTTTAAACTAAACTCAAATTCAATGACCTAAACGCCTTTAAACTAAACTCAAATTCAATGACCGTAACGCCTTTAAACTAAACCCAAATTCAATGACCGTAACGTCTTTAAACTAAAATCAAATTCAATGACCGAAACGTCTTTAAACTAAACCCAAATTCAAATAACCGAAACGCCTTTAAACTAAACCCAAATTTAAATGACCGAAACGTTTTAAAACTAAACCCAAATCCACTGACCGTAACGTCTTTAAACCAAACTCAGATTCAATGACCGAAACGTCTTTAAACTAAGCCCAAATTCAAATTGAGCTCTAATACATATACTTAGAGTTCATCCGACTAACCCTAATACATACACTTAGGGCTTAGTCAAATCCTCACTCTAGCACATATAACTAGAGTGAAAAATATATTAAACTGCTAGTCCCGATACATATACCCAGGAATTAGCCACCCTCTACTTTCAGATAACATCAATCCAATGACCAAACGCCTTTAAACTAAACCCAAATCCAATGACCAAACGTCTTTAAACTAAACCCACACCCACGTATGACCGAAACGTCTTTAAACTAAACCCAAATCCAATGACCGTAATGTCTTTAAACTAAACCCAAATCCAATGACCGAAACGTCTTTAAACTAAACCCAAATCCAATGACCGTAATGTCTTTAAACTAAACCCAAATCCAATGACCGAAACGTCTTTAAACTAAACCCAAATATCAATCGACCACCTCGTTAAACCGGTATCCAAATTCTATGAAATTCATGTACGGGGTATGCCTCGCTAAGCCATGTAACCGTAGATCATATCAATAAAATCTTGTTTGCCCATTTTGTCTCTTTATTATCGCATTTATATTTGGTCTCTTAATCGAGGGTACCCTAACATTTTATAGGGGTAATTAACAATAGACGCTACGTTTATTGGAAGCCATGGATCCACAATACCTGATAACTATACATATTTAAATATTAATCTGAATCATGAATACTACCCCACGGAAAATACAAGATAAATTTCACCGTGCGAGGTACGTCATTCGTGGTGGCAGACAAAATGGCACGCCCGGTGGGACATGGCTTCACCCTCCATCTTTGAGACCAAATCTAACAATGCTGATAAGAGACTTATGAATAAACATGTGATCGATGAATATGACTTCATCCAAGCGGAGCAATGCAAATCCGACAATATTGCTTCTTCCACCTTGCTGAGATCATAGCGAGGCATGTTGAGCATCCTCCAATATGGCATCACCATAAAGGACGTTTTGGCTAACATCATGTCCTGGTCTGCCAATCAAGTCATCGGGGATTATTCGGCGACCGGTCGTGGTCTGCTCCCGATCAATATCGTATCGGGGCTATTCGTTGCCAAGAGGAGCAATGGTTTCCAACAACACCACATCGAAGCAAGGAGTTCCAATTTTTCAGAGAATGAGCTGATCATTGTCTGCCACTCAAGTCATCAGGGGGCAGGATTATTCTGACTGAGAATCATGGTCTTCTCCCTCTTAACATCATATCTTGCCTATTGGCGCCTAAGTTGAGCAATGGCTTCTAACAACACCATATCCTCTACCTCGGTGGAGATCAAAGCAAGGAATTCCAGTTTTCCTTCAAAGGACGTTTTGGCTACGATCATGTTTTGGTCTGCCACTCAAGTCATCAAGGGGCAGGATTATTCTGACTGAGAATCATGGTCTTCTCCCTCTTAACATCATATCTTGCCTATTGGCCGCTAAGATGAGCAATGGCTTCTAACAACACCATATCCTCTACCTCGGTGGAGATCAAAGCAAGGAATTCCAGTTTTCCCACAAAGGACGTTTTGGCTTCGATCATGTTTTGGTCTGCCACTCAAGTCATCAGGGGCAGGGTTATTCTGACTGAGAATCGTGGTATTCTCCCTCTTAACATCATATCTTGGCTATTCGTTGCGAAGATGAGCAATGGCTTCTTACAACACCATATCATCTACCTCGATGGAGATCAAAATGCGGAATTTCGATTTTCCTCCAATTTGGCATCACCACAAAGGACGTTTTGCCGGTCAAATTATTAGGGGGGCAGGACGATTTTTGCTGATGATCGTGGTCTTCTTCCTCCTAAATGCATATCTTGACTATTCTTCAAGGGTGTTCGATCTTGAAGATATCGCCATTCTTTTTCCATTCGAATATTACGGAAAATGTTCTGATCATTGGCTGCTGCTTAAGTCGTCAGGGGGCAAGACAACTGACAAGGACAATTATTGTCCTTTATCTTCTGATTCGATAAAGGCACCGCAATCCCAAAACCTTTGCACCTTACGAGTGCGCCCTAACTATTCATCATGTGGGGAATGAACGGAATAGGACACTTTTTATTTTGGAGTCATATATACATTCTCATCCCGGGATGCATAGTTTTTTTTTTGCATTACAAAATATCATCTTTCTAGATGAGATAAAGTTGATCCTTTGTACACACAAAAAAAAAAGAGCAAAAAAAAAAAAAGAAAAAAAAAAAAAAAGAAAAAAGAGAGAACAAAAATCTCCCATAGCCCCGCTGTGGGAAAACCTACTCTAGGCTCATAGGCAAAAATTCGGGAAATGCTTTTGGCGAAAACCCTCACGAGTGCCAGCTGCCATCAAAACCTCGCTGACGATGGAATGCTGATTCATCCCAACGTCAGTCATGTACGACAATAACGACCCATCAGGTTGTTTCAAGGTTCATCTTAGAGGGTCTGCCTAATTGTATGTGGAAACGCCCCTTGCCCTCCCATTCCATTTTGAAGACATACATATATGTCACACGGAGAAGTTTTTTTTTGAAAGCTCTATCAACTGCATGGGAGGATCATCCCTTTCCCTCCCGTCCCGTTTTGAAATCTTATAGATATGAATAAGAAGTCCCTAACTTCTACCTTTTTTCCAAAAGGGAAATGACACCAACATCAAAGAACGTTGTCGCTGCATCAACAAACTCAATGATATTGGAGGCGGGTTCGCAAGTCAGTTAGCCCACATCCGTCCTAATGTTCGGAATTGAAGGTGCATCAATCCAATTTGGCACCATTCCGGAAATGTTCGAGCTGCTGTCATGGCTCAAATTCCTGCTTCTACTGGGGGCATGACCATTCCAGCTGCCCCTTCACAGGATGTATCCAATGTGGTCATTCCTCGACTGCCATCTCGAGGAAGACGACACAATAGGGTCATTCCCAACCTTCCTCGCCGACCCATAGGCGAACGACTCACTTACCAACCTGCATCCAAAAGGATGGAGTTTGAAGGAAGATTGATATTCCCAAAGGGCAGGATACAAAAAGTATCAGTATTCGATAAACTGACACTTTCTAATGATACTACAACCACTATTCCTCCGACAATAGTGTCCTTTAAGAGGAATAGCCGCCGCCAACTCCATAGAGAAAAAGTTGCTGGGGGCAAAGACAATAACGCTCAAGAGCAAATCAAATCCAATCGACCGTAAAGTCGTTAAACTAAACTCAAAACTTCGCCCGTAAAGTCGTTAAACTAAATTCAAATCTAATCGACCGCCATGTCGTTAAACTGAGCAAATATAGCCGACGAAATAAGGCTAACATGTGAAGTGTGGTCATACTCATTAAACCATCACTTCTCAATTGATCTTAAAGAAAAAAAAAAAAAAAAAAAAAAAAAGGAGTGGATGACATATTGTCTAATTTTCTAGATAATATGGGTAAAATATAAGCCACCAACGGACTTGATTGTCCACATCGGACTTCGAGGGTAAAATTGTAAAATTTTCGGCTGTGGTATAACCCCACAGGCAAAATTGGGATCCCCGCTGTGAGAAAACCTCTCGAGGTCCACAGGCAAAAGTTGGGAAGGTATCTCGGTGAAAACCCATACGGGCGCCGATTACCCAAGAGATATTTTGTCTATGACAATGCTAACTCACCTTAGGGTCGGTTACGCGCAAAGAATTTCGATTGCTTCTCGAGGCAAAATAAATAAAAATTAATCCATGTTCCTTATGGGCGCCATACTGCCCAAGATATTTTGTCTATGACGGAATGCTAACTCACCTTAGGATCGGTTACGCGCAGCAATTTCGATTGCTTCTCGAGGCAAAATAAATAAAAAATAATCCATGTTCCTTATGGGCGCCATATCGCCCAAGATATTTTGTCTATGACAATGCTAACTCACCTTAGGGTTTACGCGCAAAGAATTTCGATTGCTTCTCGAGGCAAAATAAATGAAATATAATCCATGTTCCATATCGCCCAAGATGTATTTTGTCTATGACGGAATGCTAACTCACCTTAGGGTCGGTTACGCGCAAAGAATTTCGATTGCTTCTCGAGGCAAAATAAACAAAAATTAATCCATGTCCCCTATCACCGCAGATATATTTTGCCTATGATAAAGTGCTAACTTTCCTTAGGGTCAGTTATGCGCAGCAATTTCGATTGCTTCTCGAGGTAAATTGCGCGACAATTTCGATGGTGAAAAAATTTTTGAGACCCCTAGACATAAATTAGGGGAGACAAATGAGCATCCAAATGTAATTCGACCGCCATGTCGTTAAACTGAGCATCAGAAAAAAGGACACGACGAACATTATGACGTGAAGTTCAGTACTTTTTTTTTCTTCTTTCATAATGTAGCAAGCAAAAAAAGTGGGGGCATTTGTTTGAGTGTAATTCAAATAAAATAAAAAAAATAATAATAATAAAAAAGAGAAAAAAAAGAAAAGAAAAGGAGAGAGTGTGGTGTATGAGATAGTCCATGCACTAGGTGCATGGACAAAAATCAGATCCAATTATCCATTTTTTGCACGATCTAAACCCACATCCCATCACCCCACTACACACATGATTAACCACCCACATCCTATCACCCCACTACACACATGATTAACCACCCACATCCTATCACCCCACTACACACACGATTAACCACCCACTCACCCCACAACCATTGCACGATCAAAAAAAAGGGGGAGAGGAGAAACCCATTAAAAACCCATTTTGAAGGAGAGACTTTTTTTACTACTCATTAACCAATCCCCAACTAATCCCTAACCTATTCCCTATTTCCTGTTCAGAGCAAAAAGAAAGAAGAAAAGGTAATTAAATCCCCCATTCCCTTCTCTCTCGAGCAAAAAAAAAAAAAAAAAAAAAAAAAAAAGAAAAGAAAAGAAAGCAAAAAGTCCTCTCTCTCTCTCTCTCTCTCGTGAACCAAAGATCGCGCCACCGCCGAGCCCGAGGCCACCCACTCCGCGCCGATTCCGCCGCCATCACCGTTGCCGAGCCGCCGCGGATCTCACCGCCCGTGCCGCTCCGACCTCGCCGCCTCGACTACTATGCTCGGGCCCAAGAACCTCCTCGAGCCGTGCGCCGCCTCGCGCCATCCGCGCGGCGCTCGACGCCGTCGAGCCCGCGCCCGGCCGCACTTGAAGCTGCGCCGCCGTCGAGCCCGCGCTCCGTCGAGCCCGCGCCCGCCGCCCTTGAAGCTTGGTGCGCCGCCGTCGAGCCCGCGCTCCGTCGAGCCCGCGCCCGCCGCCCTTGAAGCTTGTTGCGCCGCCGTCGAAGCCCGCCGCCCCGGCTTGGTGCGCCGCCGTCGAGCCCGGGCCCGCCGCCCCGAGCTTGGTGCGCCGCCGTCGAGCCCGAAGCCTCCGTCCGAGCCCGAAGCCCGCCGCCTCGGCTTGTGCGCCGCCGTCGAGCCCGCGCCTCCGTCGAGCCCGCGCCCCGCCGCCCTTGAAGCTTGTTGCGCCGCCGTTGAAGCCCGGCCGCCTCGGCTTGGCGCGCCACCGTCGAGCCCGAAGCCTCCGTCGAGCCCGAAGCCCGCCGCCCGGCTTGGCGCGCGCCGTCGAGCCCGAAGCCTCCGTCGAACCCGGCCCGCCGCCTCGGCTTGGCGCGCCGCCGTCGAGCCCGCGCCTCCGTCGAGCCCGCGCCCGGCAGCCCTTGAAGCTTGTTGCGCACGTTGCTGACGCCGCGCTCCGTCGAGCCCGCCGCCTCGCCACCTCCGGCTCCACGCACCGTTCGAGGCCCCCTCGATTTGGCGAGCCTCTCGGCCACTCCGACGATGACCGAGCCACTCCGACGACGGCCGAGCGTGGTGCTTCGCCACCCGCACGGCTCTGCTCCGACGACGACCGAGCCGCTCCGACGACGGCCGAGTGTGGTTCTCCGCCACCCGCACAGCTCCGCTCCGACAACGACCGAGCGTGGTGCTCCGCCATCCGCTCGGTTCTACTCCGATACCGACCGATGTACCCCGCTATTCGACGGAGTGCTCCAAACAATGTTCCTCCTTCGTGAGGCTTTGTAAACGCCGACAACCGTCGCGGTCTCCACCGTCACCAAGCTCGCCGTTGCGAAGCCCTTGCCGACGCCTCCACCCGCTCGACGTAAAGCCCAAGAGAGACGTCGACGGCGAGATTGAAAGAGAGGAGCGGTGCTCCTCTCCAAAAATCATGCCGTCGATGTGCACGCCACTTACCCGACGGAAAGCCCAAGAGAGACGTCGACGGCGAGATTGAAAGAGAGGGAGCGGTGCTCCTCTCTAAAAATCATGCCGTCGATGTGCACGCCACTTACCCGACGGAAAGCCCAAGAGAGACGTCGACGGCGAGATTGAAAGAGAGGGAGCGGTGCTCCTTTCTAAAAATCATGCCGTCGATGTGCACGCTACCTGCTCGACGGAAAGCCCAAGAGAGACGTCGACGGCGAGATTGAAAGAGAGGGAGCGGTGCTCCTCTCTAAAAATCATGCCGTCGATGTGCACGCCACTTACCCGACGGAAAGCCCAAGAGAGACGTCGACGGCGAGATTGAGCAGGGAGCGGTGCTCCTCTCTAAAAATCATGCCGTCGATGTGCACGCCACTTACCCGACGGAATGCCCAAAAGACACGTCGACGACGCGGCTAAAAGAGAGTGGAGCGATGCTCCTCTCTAAAAATCATGCCGTCGACGTGCACGCCACCGCTCGACGAAAGCCCAAGAGAGATGTCGACGGCGAGATTGAAAGAGAGGAGCGATGCTCCTCTCTAAAAATCATGCCATCGATGTGCACGCCATGTGCTCGACGAATGCTTAAGCCATGTGCTCGACGGATTATTAATAAAACCGCTGACGGAATTTTTATAAATCCGCTCGACGAATGTCAACAAACCGCTCGACGGAATTTTAATAAATCCGCCGACTGACGACTATTAATAAAACCGCCGACGGAATTTTAATAAATCCGCTCGACGAATGTCAACAAAACCGCTCGACGGAATTTTAATAAATCCGCTTGACGGAATGCCGATCAAACCGCTCGACGAATGCCGATCAAACCGCTCGATGGAATGCCGTTCAAAATCGCCGACGGAATGTTCCGTCATGATGGGGGTGCTCCTTAAAGAAAGAGATTCACCTGATAAAGAGAGAGAAGGGACTTTGCAAAAATAGAACGTTGAACTCTTTGATTTATCAAATTAAATCAAATTAAGTGCCCTATATTTTAAATTTAAATTATGGGACTAAAATTAGATTTAAAGCTACATGAAATTTTAAACGTTTGGAATTTCATTCACTTTTGAAAATCAAACTTGATTCAAACCCATAAACCCATACTCATTTAACCCATAAACCCATAAACTCATACCCATATACCCATATCCATTAAGCCCAATCAAATATACCCATTTACCCAAATGGACTCATCATACCCATAAACCCATTAACCTATACCCATTTAACCCAAAATCCATTTAACCCAATACCCATTTACCCAAAGAGGCCCAAGCCCAAAGCCCACTTCGAAATTAAACCCATTAAACTAAACATATACACCAGCTTTCATGAATCATGAACCATAAACCGGTACTCCCGGTCCATGGACCATGAACCATAAACCTGGACACCCGGTCTATGAACCATAAACCATAAACCTGTACACCAGGTCCATGAATCATGAACCATAAACTTATGAACCAAGTTCATGAACCAGAGCCATGGACCATAAACCCATACACCAGGTCCACGAACTATGAACCAAAATTATGGACCAATCCATACACCGAGTCCACAAACTATGGACCAAACCATACACCAAACTTCATAAACCATAAACCTATGAACCTATGTTCATGAATCATAAACTTATGAACCTATGTTCATGAACCATAATCCAACGAGCCTATATTCATGAACCATAAACCTATGAACCTAAGTCCATATATCATAAATCAAACCAAATTCATGAACCAAATCAAGTTCAAGAACCAAATCTCAAATACCCAATACCATAAACCTTATAATCCAAACTCAATCGACCGAAACGTCGTTAAACTAATCCTAAGTCCAAATCCCACTTCGACCGAAACGTCGTTAAACTAAACCAAAATCCAACCCCGACCGAAACGTCGCTAAACTAAACCCAAATCCCACTGTCGACCGAAACGTTGCTAAACTAAACCCAAAACCCAATACTGACCGAAACGTCGTTAAACTAATCCTAAGTCTAAAACCTCGACCGAAACGTCGTTAAACTAAACCCAAGTTCAACCCCGACTGAAATGTAGTTAAACCAAAACCCCCAATCGACCGAAACGTCGTTAAACTAAACCTAAACCAAAACTCCGACCGAAACGTCGTTAAACTAAACCAAATCCCAATATTGACCGAAACGTCGCTAAACTAAACCCAAATCCAACTCGACCGTAACGTCGTTAAACTAAACTTAAATCCACTGCCGACCGTAACGTTGTTAAACTAAACCTAAATCCAAGTCCGACCGAAACGTCGTTAAACTAAACCCAAATTCAAATGACCGAAACGTCTTTAAACTAAACCCAAATTCCACTTCCGACCGAAACGTCGTTAAACTAAACCCAAATTCCACTTCCGACCGAAACGTCGTTAAACTAAACCCAAATTCAAATGACCGAAACGTCTTTAAACTAAACCCAAATTTAATGACCGAAACGTCTTTAAACTAAACTCAAATTCAATGACCTAAAACGCCTTTAAACTAAACTCAAATTCAATGACCGTAACGTCTTTAAACTAAACTCAAATTCAATGACCGTAACGTCTTTAAACTAAAATCAAATTCAAATGACCGAAACGTCTTTAAACTAAACCCAAATTCAAATGACCGAAACGTCTTTAAACTAAACCCAAATTTAAATGACCGAAACGTCTTTAAACTAAACCCAAATTCAATGACCGTAACGTCTTTAAAGTAAACTCAAATTCAATGACCGAAACGTCTTTAAACTAAACCCAAATTCAAATTGAGCTCTAATACATATACTTAGAGTTCATCCGACGAACCCTAATACATACACTTAGGGCTTAGTCAAATCCTCACTCTAGCACATATAACTAGAGTGAAAAATATATTAAACTCGGTTAGTCCTGATACATATACCCAGGAATTAGCCACCCTCTACTTTCAGATAACATCAATCCAATGACCGAAACGTCTTTAAACTAAACCGAAATCCAATGACCGAAATGTCTTTAAACTAAACCTAAATCCAATGACCGAAACGTCTTTAAACTAAACCCAAATCCAATGACCGTAATGTCTTTAAACTAAACCCAAATCCAATGACCGAAACGTCTTTAAACTAAACCCAAATCCAATGACCATAATGTCTTTAAACTAAACCCAAATCCAATGACCGAAACGTCTTTAAACTAAACCCAAATATCAATCGACCACCCAGTCGTTAAACTGGGTATCCAGTCCTATGAAATTCATGTACAGTGGGGGTATGCCCCTGCTTAAGCCATGTAACCGGCAGATCATATCAATAAAATCTTGTTTGCCCATTTTGTCTCTTTATTATCAGCATTTATATTTGGTCTCCTAATCGAGGGTACCCTAACATTTTATAGGGGTAATTAACAATAGACGCTTGCGTTTATTGGAAGCCATCGATCCACAATACCTGATAACTATACATATTTAAATATTAATCTGAATCATGAATACTACCCTACGGGAAATACAAGATAAATTTCACTGTGCGAGGTACGTCATTCGTGGTGGCAGACAACGCCACACCAAAAAGAATGTAGAATCAAAGCTCGAATATGTCGACTTTGGGAATCTACTGCCCCATTTTTGAAAGGAGATATTTTCAGCCTGGATTGTCTTTTGGTGGATGAAAAGGTATCCAAATTTACAATCCTCCGAGCCACTATTTTTGTTATACCATTTATTTAATTTAACAAACATATTTTTACTGGATTTACTATTATATGAACTAGGGATTTGCCATGCAAGCAACAATACGTAAACAGGATGCAGAAGAATTTAAACAACAAATTACTGAAGGCGCCATTTATCTAATAGAGAAATTCAGTGTTTTTCCAAGTAGGAAAAGATTTGTTGCTGTTGACCATAACTATATGGTTCAAATAAATAAATCTACAGAACTGAATCAAATTGAAGAAGATTCAAGCACAATTCCATTACATAGTTTTAATTTCTCAACATTTTTTGAAATCGAGAAGAAACGATTCAATGACACCGTTTTAACAGGTAAAACTTATGAAGAAATGAATTCTCTTTTATTTTAGATATTTGTGTAACGAACCGAACTTTAGCCAAATCGGTTGAAGCACGCGAAAGAAATAATTGGACAAGTTCCAATTACCTTTCCAAGCGTTTTGGAAGGGTTAAAAGAGGGTTTAAAGGAGTTATAAAGGTTTCGGCGTTGTTCAAAGACGAAGTAGAGTCGAAACGGCGAAAAAACTCAAGTCCTGGGCAACTCGTACGCATACAAGCAAAGTTGTCAGACGCATAGCAACTTTTACCGAGAGGGCAAGCAGCTCTGTTTGAGATTTTGGTGTCCGCACTTGACAAAGTGGATTTATACCAGATAGCCACCTTTACCGAGAGGAGAAGAGCTCTCGGTTTGAAAATTTTATGGCCCATACCGCACAAGCCCGATCCCATACCTAGACAAGTGCCGCGAGAAATCCGAGGCAGCCTCTCGGTTTGCCTCTCGGAGTGTCCCATACCGTATAAGCCCTCCATACGCATGATTGGGCCCGACAAATAGCTTTGGATCGTTTCGCAAATAAAGTGTTTTGTGGGCCTAAATGTAATTGTTACAACACTATAGGCTCACACACACCCCTCTCTTCACAGCCACTTTATCAAACACACTCTCTCACACATTTCCCTCTTTCTCTCTCTAGAAACTCATCTCTAGGGCTTGGAGGAGAAGGAGGAGAAGGTGGGTTTGGTGGTTTGGAGCTTGGAGGAAGACATAGGGCTCTCCTACAAGGTGGACTTTGGAGAGCTTGGGGCTAAGGTGAGGTTTATGGAAAAACCTAAGCTAGGGTTTGAGTTTTATTCCTAGAAAGCTAGGTTTTGGAGCTTCTCTTTGACATAGAGACTTGGTAGAGGCTTGAGCTCCATGAAAATTCATGGAAGCTCAAGGTCCTCTAATGGTGAACTTCTAGGGTTTCAAATAGAGGCCTTAGAATGGGTCCAAATGGTTCTAGAAGAGTTCCTAGAAGATCAACAAGCTCTCTTTTGCTTGTTTAGGAGATCAAAACCTAGGGCTTCAAGTAGGGCTTGGTAGAGCACCCAAATTTGGGGCTTTTGACTATAGAGGTTCTAAGGTCAAATTGACCTTGTAGAAACCTAATTGGGAGTGTCCCCGACGCGCGGGGCAACTCCGTTTAATTTAACGAAAAGCCGATATAGGAGCCACTATGTAAAATAACCTGATTAGGCTCATTTTTAACGTAACAGGTTTTCAAATAGGCTTCGGTTGATCGTGAAACTTGTTGGGCGATCCCACAAAAATATTTGGAGGTGGGTGGTGCATTCCAAGGACACCGGAATTCCTTCTATGTCTAAGTGTCATTTTTGGGCAGTCTATATATGTTGAGCATAATGCATAGTAGGGTTAAACATGAATTATTATTGCTTTTGTGAGTTCAATTGGCATGAAGTATAATTGCATGAGATTGTGTGGCAAAGAACAAGAACCCTATGTATGCATGCTAAAGAACAAGAATCTAGTGAACTTAGTAAACTAGTATGACATTAGACATGTGTTTAGAGAACAAATGTGGTATTGACAAGTCTAGAATATTTAGACAACATGTGTGGCATCAAGGAACAAGAACAAGTATAGTATTTGACTATATTAGAGAACTTGACATTGTGGCTATGTAACTTAGAGTTATGAGTCATATGAACCTAAGTCTCCTTGAAGTCAAGGAATGGATTGTGAATTGGAATCCTTAAAGTAAGGATTGATCGTACTCACCATATAAGTCCTTGCTCGAGGCGCGTAGCTCCCCTCGAGCGATGTGCTCCGAGTTGTCATCACCGGGTCGTAGTGTTTTCTCTCCCTGCAGGACGGTCCCGTCGGGTCGTAGTGTTTTCTCTCCCCGACAATAGGGATTTGGTTTGGTTGAGTCGTGTTGAGGGCGAACCCCCGGGTTAGCCAAGAGATTGGGTGGCGAACTATGATCTTGCATGAGTTCTACTTTGAGCATCTTACTGTTTACTTTCAAGCGTATTAGTTGCATTTGTTAGTCGGTTAATATCTTACCTTTCTTTCTATTACGCTTGAATTAGACCTAGTGGGAAAGTCGGCGTGGTTGGTTGCCGAACCCGCTGGGAACTTTGTTGTAGTTCTCACCCCACTATTTCCACAGGGCCGGGACCTAGCGAGCCGGCCGAGGACCGCGGTAAGGGCATCGAGCCCTAGGTAGAGACCGCCCGAGTTACTTTATTTTGCTATAGTCGCATTTCCCTTTATATCATCTTTTGTATTCGATGATTATAGTTGTTTAACTTTAATGTAATCAACTTTCATTTTGAGGAAAATGTGATGTAAGAAAGAGATGATGCTTAGTATGTAAAGACTTTAAAGAATTCAAAGTTGTAAGAATTATGCATGTATGTGATTGCAATTAATCATAGTACTTGTATGTTTTAGTTTAGCATTTCACTTTGGCTATGGCTTGCCCTCGTGCAAGATGTTGTGTATGCTTCCGCATGTGAAAAATTTTATACTCTGTCTGTACTTGTTGAGCCTTGGGCGGACAGGGGAAGCTCTGTCCGTTCGGCGTCTGTTTGACGCGCTCGAACCGGCCAAATGGATCGGGCTCGGGGCGTGACAATTTGTCTATACATAATAATTATTCATGTTATATTTTGTAGATGTTATTGGGAAAATTTCTACTGTCAGTGAAATAACCCACAGATATATTGGAGAAACTCTTACTCCAATTAGGAATTTGGAGATACAAGATTCATAGTAAGTTATTTCTATTTGCGAATTACGTGATTCAAACAAAAAACACTATCTATACTGAATAAATATATTTTCCCCATTCTGTAGCAACAACACCCTATCTGTGACGCTCTGGGACAAATTTGCTACAAATTTCGATGAAAAATAGATTTATGAAGAGGGGACTAAGAAATCTGTTATTATAATTCTTGCTGGAATGACAGTTCGCACGTTTAAGGGTTGATATACAAATATATTTATTTCAATTTTACATTCATATATATATATATATATATATATATATATATATATATATATATATATATATAATTATTATTCCAATTGTTGTTTTCTATATAGAAAAGGTGCACTTATCAACTTGCTCGATCGAAGGTCTTTTTTAATTTACAAATTCCTGAAGTTCAAGAACTCATGGCTAGGTTTGACATCATCTAATCTATTCCTGCTTATTTTACATTTTATTTATTAATGCACTTTATCACTATATACCTTATTAAATGCAGAGTCAGCAAGGATTCTGATACGATCCAGCGAATTACTTATGGTGAACAAAACCCTATTTCTCCACAAGAAGAAATGTGTGAGAATAGAAAATCAATTGCCGAACTCCTAAACCTTAACTTCGATGAATCAAGTAAGTTTATAAGAAAATAACCATTTCTAATTTTACAATTCTATTGTTGATTGATATAATGTTGTTCCTTCATTGTTTTTGTTGATAGAATATAAAATTCACATGCGAGTCTAAAATTATTGAAATCGACACATCATACGGCTGGTGGTATAAAGCATGTCATAATTGCAAAGCAGCCGTCAAGACATACGACGATACATTTTGGTGCTCCCGTTGCAACAATAATGAACAATCTCCTATCCCATGGTAAATACTTTTAGAACCTTTAAATATATTAACCCAAATACTAATTGTTTAATATATACCTACTATTAACTAATGATCATGTTTCCGACACAACAAAAGGTATAAATTGAACTCCATTGTTGAAGACAGCAGCGGCATAACAAATTTTACTATCTTCGGGAAGCTAGCACAGGTTTTAATTCGAATTCCAGCACAGAATTTAGCTACATCGGCTAACTCAGATAGATTCATTTTTCCTCATATAATCAAAACAATTATTGGCCAAACACATATTTTCCAAATTGTTGTTGATTCACAAAGATTCAGATCAAGCACCCCATCTTTTAAAGTCCTCAAAATTTTTACCTTAAACAATGATTCAAAAGGAAAGAGTTGGAATAGAGATAATATATTGATAAAAACGGAAGACCAATTTGCCTTACCTACCAATAAAAGACAGCTCCAATTATTAACACAAATGTCTAGCCTCAGCTTCTTCCCGGTAATGACTTTGCTCACCTCCTAACATTTTGCCTTAGAAATTTAAAACTTCTACTTATTAACATTCAAAACTTTTCAGTCTCCTCCACGGCAGCTCAACACATACGTCTGATAAAGTATGCGGATTCCAACATCCCAAAAAACATTGTCTTAGGTACTGCTTAATATGCATTCCCTCTTTACTTATAAAACAAACTTCACACAGCAACACTTATATTACATTGTCTTCTTTGTAGTGACGCTGAAGATTCTGCAAACAAAAAGAAGTGAAGAATTATATATAAATATGCTTATAAATATGTTGTTCCCATCCAGTATTTGTAAATCTAATAGATATTATCCCTACTATAGATGCTTTGTATAATTTATCTTAATAATATATCATATTTGTAAATCGGATGGAGATTATCTTTGTTGTAAAGAATTTGTATATATCTTTATACCTACCAATAGAAGACAAGCTCCCACAGAATTATAAACACAAATGCCTGCAGTTCCTGGCAGCTCTTCCAAGTGATGACTTTGCTTATCTCCTGACGTTACTCCTTACATATTTAAGACTTCTACTCTCCAGTAGCTCAACACATGCGTCGATAAATTATGCGGATTGCAACATCTCACAAAAATCTTTTAGGTACCGCTTAGTATACATTATTTCTTTACTTACAAAAATAACTTCACTCAACAACACTTATATTATATTGTTTTCTTTGTAGTGCCATAGTAGCTCAACACATGCATCTGATAAATTATGCGGATTCCAACATCCAAAAAAACACTGTTTTAGATATTGCTTAATATACATTCCTTCTTTACTTACAAAAATAACTCCACACAACAACACTTCTATTACGTTGTTTTCTTTGTAGTGATACCGAAGATTCTGCAGACAAAAAAAAAAAAGAATTATATTATCCCTATTGTAGAAACTTTGTACAATTTATCTTCATAATATATCATATTTGTAAAGCTAATGGAGATTATATTTGTTGTAAAGAATTTGTATATATCTTTATATAAAAATAACGATTTAAGACATATCAAATTAAGAAGTTAAGATCCTCTCTTACTAATTTATTTTTACTAACAAACTGTCCCTCACTAATTAAACAGTTACCATCATGTTAAATTAGTATATATATTATATATGGTAAAATTATCTAACTATACATAGTATAATATAGATAAGTGTATCTTCTCAAAATTATACATATATATATATATAAAAGTTTATAATTGTAATAACATCTATATAACATACTATTTGTATATTTGAAATTTTTGGAACTAAAATTTCCCGCCGCGAAGCGCGGGCCTCCACTAGTTAAAGAAAAATACTCCTATATACCATATTGAAATTCAATTTTAGGATTATAATTCTTAAAATTATTAGAAAGTTTAAGTCCTCCAAAACAAACACACTCTAAAGGAGAAAAGAAAAGAAGTCCTTCTAAATTTTCAAAAAATTTTAGTGCTTTAAAATAGGCGCTTTTCTTCTCGCAATTTCAACCTGTCTTAATCAAATAATTATTGCAAATATTGCGGCGATGGCTCGTTGCTATTTTAATGCATCATTTCCTAATAATTGCATAAATTTGATTAGACTCATTAGATTCTTATTTCAGGCCCTTAATAATTGTACCACTATGGAATTTTTGAATTTGCTTTTAGGGTGAGCTGATACTAAGGTAATACTGTAGATTGCATAAAAAAAACATTTAAAATAAAATTATAATTTTGTTAGAATATTTTTTTGAAAGTATTAATGCTTTGCTATGCTTTTTGTCTTTTTTCTATTATGATGCATGTATCCAAATTAAAACTGTCCAAAATATTTGATATTTCATACTTGATTCGGACCCTATCCAGACCCAAACCAGATTCGATAAAGAATGGATATACTTTATACTCATAAACTAACTTGGACCCGCACTACAACAGAAATAGGTTATATGGACATATGTTTGAAACACTTTTGTGTAAGTGTTTCATTTATACCAAAACTTAAAAAATATCTAGTAATGTCTCAATATAAAATCCAATCCAACTAAAAATAAAAGATTACTCTACTCAACCCACCCCACCCAACCCATTTGGCCCGATTACAAACAGAAAGAAAAAAAAAAAAAAATCAATTATCATCTCCCATTCTTCCTTCACTCAATCTACTGAAATTCTAGACAAAGAGCCATTCCCTCTCGTCCTCCTCCGCTACCACAGCCAACGAGGCAGAGTTTCGACGGTTGCTAAATACTTAAATAAGTGTTGGTAAATTAGCAGCACTTATTTTAAGTTATAGCAACATACTTTAACTGTCACTATATACCTAGCGACCCTACATATAGCAACACTTTTTAAAAGTGTCGGTAATTTAGCCAGCAATATTTTTTTTAATATGTACCGATATTTAAAAGTGTAGCTATAAATCATTTTTGTTGTAGTGCCGACCCGAATATGACCTTTTAATGGGTAGGGTATAAAAGAATTTTTCCGAACCTAGATATGGAGCTGGACCTGCTAAAATACCCAATAATAAAGAAAAGAAGATTTGAAATTAAGGGATTAATTTTAATAGGACTTATATATCTCTGTGTATTTGCATCATAGTAAAACAACAGCTCTGTTTATTACTCAAATCTTTCTATTAAACCAATTTTATTGGACTTGGTACAACTCATTAGAACACAAGTTTTTTTTATAGTGAGAGGTATATGATTTATACATAGATTATTTAATAAAATATATAAAAAAATATGCATACGGGTATTGATATCCGATTCAAACCTGATCTGTATCTGACCTATATCCGACCTGTATCTGTTCTTAAGTGGGTTAGTATATATGTGGGTAGTTAATACACAGACTCGCTAATATCTGGATCCGGATGGGATCCGAAATTAAATGAGTAGAGTATATTAATTTTTTACTCCCTTTTGAAGGGTACGAATATAGTATATTAACTAATCAAACCCGACCCGCTCCACGGACACCTTTAATTAATCCAAATCGATAATCAATACTGTTAAATATAATCTTTGATACTTAAACTTCTTAAGAATTAAGTTTCATAATATTTTAGCATTACTTTTGCATGAACTTAGTGGCCTCGAATATATGTTTTATTGAAAATTATTAATTTTGAGAATAAGTAAACAATAAGTAAATAATAATATTGTAAAATGATAAGTTTTTGGTTCTTTTAGGTAGACGTATCATAAATTATTTTTATAAATGAAGATCGTCCATTTCCATATTTTATCCTGAGATGTAAAGTGAAAGTACCAAATGCTCGGTACTTTTAAAATAATTTAGCATTGTAGCTTAGCTTTATACTCTTTTTAGGACAGTATAGCAATTGCATTATGTTCGGTTTAAAATTTGATGAAAAATTATCTTGTTTATTTTCATACGTAATATTATATATGATGCACAAATCATAAAAAAATAGGTTAAAATATATTTTAAGCAGTCTCACCGAGAAAGAACGAAGAAGCATATATAATTAATCATGTATTCTTTTGTCCCAACTCCATTTTACGTAATATTATTAAATAGAAACCAAACCTTAATAAACTATTGCTAGATTATACTTTTGATCCTCAAACTGTGAGGCATGTGTAACGACTCAGCACTAAAGAATAATAACTGTCGCCCAACCACCGCCCAAAACGCTGCCCGCTTATTATTACTAGTGTCAAGTCTCATTTAAACCCAATGACAACCCCATTTCCATCCGAGGGACTATCGGTGTCACAGACTCTCATGCGCCCGACGTTCTCGCTACCAATCACACACATAGTCCAAGATCACTGCGCTATGTGAGACTCGTCTCGCTAGCCCGTCATCCGTACGCTAGCTTTCACCGAGACTCGCCACACATGTCCAAAATGAATCCGCTCGATACCAAATGTAACGATCCAGCCCACTAGCAATAATAACTCGTTGGGCCCAACTACCGGCCCAAAATACTTAAGCCCAGTTATTATTACTAGTGTCTAAGTCTCATTTAAACCCAATGACAACCCCATTTCCATCCGATGCGGGACTATTGGGGTGTCACAGCACGTGAGAAGTTCATTTTCAAACTTTAGATTATTATGATTTTTTACTTGAACATATATCTTAATTATTATAAACAAGTGCCACGATCCGATTTAATTAACTAAATCCTTACTAACATGTCATTATATATATATACAAAAGTGATGTGATAGATTATGTAACAACCATTGAAATGCCGTATCACTTCTTCATCTGCGACGCATCATATTTGACTAACTAAATTGAATTATTATAGAATTTAATTGTAATGATTTAAAAAAATTGAGTAAAAAATTGCAGCAAATTAAATGAGGACCAAAGTGTTACATGGACATTGTTTGAGGATCGAAAGTGTGATTTCGCCTAACCTGTTCATTGCGGTGCATGAGATGTACGGATAAACCAGGTGCACGCGATAATTTGGTCTGACTCCAGTGCGGTATGTGTGTCATATATGTTGCTCGGCCCACCGACTCTCTCGCGCACCAACCCATCCCCCCACTCGGGCCACTCGGGAGCCGCGGCGCGACGGAGCCCGAAAATGGGGGGTGAGAATATCACCCCGAACTCCTCCTCCTCCGCCTCCTCCTCCTTCTCCGACTCCTCGCGCGCTCGCAGCCGCCGCAGCGACCTCAGCACCGCCGCCGCCGCCGCCGCCGCCGCCGCCGCCCCTCCGCCGCGCGAGGCGGCGGCGGCGCCTCCTCGACCTCGTCACCGCCGCGCGCCGCCACCTCTCCTTCCTCCGCAGCCGCCCCTCCGCCGCCTCCCTCCCCCCTCCGCCGCCGCTCCCTTCGCCGGTGCGCTTACCCCCTCCCCTCTCTCTCTCTCTCTCTCTCTCTCTCTCTCTCTCTCTCTCTCTCTCACCATCATCATCATCGTCGTCATCATCGCCGTTGGATTAATTTGAAACCGCGGACGATGCGACGGCTCCGATTGATCGGCTAGGGTTAATTTGTACACAGGTACGAGGAGCTGTGGATGCCGTTGATCGCCGATCTGACGGCGGCGGGGTCCTGGTCCGCGGCGATGCTCCTCCCGCCGTTGGATGTGCACTGGATTTGGCACTGCCACTGCCTCGACCACGTAAGCAATTAAAAGCTCCTTCCCCAAATCACACAATTCCAACGATTTTGAAAATTTTAGTATAATCTTCAAATACCAATCCCGTGGTTTGGAATTTCTCACTTAAATATCATTTATGTGATTTTATTTTTATCTTTTCGTCAATTTTTTTTATAAATATTTTACTAAATTATATACAAAAAATTTTAGATACTCCATATAAATTTATTAAATATTCATTTTAATATTTTTTTTAATTTTAAAATTTCACTTATTTAATAAAAAATATTAATTGATTCGATAATAAAAAGATAAAAATAAAATTATCAACACTAAATTAATACACTTTAAATCACAAGATATTAAAGTAAGAAATTGTAAAATTATAAAAATGGTATTTGAAATTTCTTCAAAATTTTAATTAATTATTTGCTTCAATTTATAATTTGTATAAAAATGTATGGTGACCACCTCAACTATATATTACCTATTCTGAACTGGTCCACTCAAATTTTTTTTTTTTGGGGTCAAATTTAATAACACTATTAGTTATTAACCACTAACCAACCTAATATTTATTTGCTAAAAAATAAAAATTATTAAATATGGTAAAATTATTAGCCTCTTTGGTAAGACTTCAAAAATATTTTTGACTGAAATTATACTTAGCCTTAAAAAATTTAAAAATTTTAGAGTCTTAATTTTAAAAAAGCAAATAGTTGAGGGAGCTTTTTCAGAATGGCACAAAGTTGAGAGAGAGAGAGTTTCTATGTATTTCTTTTTTTTCGAAAAATTTATTTTGTGATGATTAAAATGATTTGAGATCGAATTTTTTTTGCCATAATTTGTCGTAGAAAACTAATCTATTTAAACACTATTCTTTCTAATTTCTTTATTTGTTAGATGATTATTTAAAAAAAAAAAGAAAAAAATTGAATTTAAATCAATTACATTCATACCGAAGATCTAATTTCTCTTTTTTTTTTTTTTTTTTTTTTAGCACCAATAAACAATGTAATCCATTTCAATTCACTTATGTTCCAATTATTAAAGAAAAAGTAAATATGTATAGAATTTATCTCGACTCTCATTTATTTTGATTTATCTATCTAATTTTTAAAATTTTTAAATTTTTATTATTTAATTTGAGCTAACTAATACGTAAATCTCCAAATCTCAGCGCGGGTACCGCGACTACTGCGCGTCAAGATTCGGGTTCCTGATCGACCGGCCTCTGATCCTCGACGACGAGAACGAGGACTACGCCGCGGACCGCTGCCGCGAGATCTGGGCCGTCCGGTACCCGTCGGAGCCGTTCGATCTGGAGATCTGCGCCGTCGAAGGAGGAGGAGGAGGGGGAGAAGTCGGCGACGAGATGTTGGGAAGGGTGGCGAGGTGGGAATCCGTCGCCGACTTGTTGGCGGACCCCTTCGCGTACGAGACCGTGTATCTGGTCTCGGCCAAGCGGAGGTACCTGGATTTCCTCGACCTGGTGAAGCGACTCGGCGGCGACGGGGTCCGCCTCGTGCCCACCAACGATATCCTCCTCATGTCCCTCACCCACAAGGTAAAATTAATTATTAATTAAACAAACAGCAAAAATTAAATTACCACTCCCCTGTGTGCTTCCGCACTTTCACGGTTTTAGTATCCCGACCAAATTTCATCCCGTTTGGCGGAATAGCGGGGATGACTTTCGTTATCCTCACTTATCCTCCGAGCCAAACAGTCCGGTACCGTTTGGTTCGGGTATAAGAAAAAACTAGTTATTACAGAGATAGATAAAGTATGAAAATAAGAAAAATAGCGTTTGGTTGAAAATTAGATTGTTTTCGGGGATAAAAAAAAATATTAAGTAGTTTTATATAGAAAATGAATGTGTTGTTGAGGATAACCGAGAACTACTATTCTCGGATAAAAAATTAGCGTTTGGGTATAAAAAGGAGGGGTCTATTCCTATTCCTATCTCCTAACCAAACACTGATTATGATTTTGTGTTTTCTCTTTACTTTTCGTTAGCCCTTCTATTAAAACTCTCCCCCAAGTCATATGCAAAAAACTTTAAATATCCGACTTATGATTTATTCAATATTCACTTATTTAGTATCCAATGGTTTATTAAATTTTTACTTTAGTATTCTATGGTTTTAACTTTATAATTAATTTAACGAAAAAATTAACGGAGTGAATAACGAAAAGAAAAAAAAAATTTACAGAGTATGAAAATAATATTATGAAACAATCGTTGTACTCTAAAAATTTAAGTTATTAGAGAAATAATTTTTAAAAAATTTTTTTATATTTAACACTTTCTCTCACTTTTGGGCTCGAGACTTTTTGCAAAGTCCATGATGTGGACCTAAATTAAATGTGAGGAAATTAATCATACTAGGAGCTGACGCGATTCGAACTCGTGATCTCGCTCTAATACCATAAACAATCGTTGTACTCTAAAAGTTTAAGCTATTAAAGAACAGTGTTTAAATATTTTTATATTTAACAAATACGTTTTAAGCTATAGGGTATTAAAGTGAGAAAGTACGAAACCACATGAATAATATTTGAAGTTTTTTAGGCCATAAAATTATAATTTGAACCGTCCTGCGTATGCTGCATTTTGCCATATAACATAAAAAGTAGGCTAAAAAATATAGAGAATCTTATAATTATTCCCTTTTTTTACACTTTTCTTTCGTAATTTTTAAAAGTTTATATTTTATTTTCTAAAATTTTAAGTTGATATATTTTGTCTCTCTTCATCAAGATTTTTTTCACTATCCCGTCTATTTTTTATAATTTATACTGAAAATATATTTTAAAATAATATAAATATATTAAAAAATTATTTTTTATAAAATAGGTAAGGATAATTTGGTCATTTCGGCTTCTTCATTAACGTCGTAATTTTTTAAAAGTATTTTTACAATTTTATAGGGACAAGATATAGATTTTTCAAAATTAGAAAGAAAAAGCGAAAAAGCGGATAACTACAGAAAAATTTTTTGCTCGCCTAAAAAATATGTATAAATTTCATCATTCAAATGATACACTAATTGTATTCACAATGGTCCATAAAAGGTGTTAGCGATAAAAAAAAAAAAAAAATGCTTACTTATACATACAAAAGTTACAAGTTTATTTAGTTTAATGACTATTATTATTATAGTTTTTACTGTTAATTACTGTAATTTTATTTATTGTAAAGTTAATTAAAATTATTAATTTTAATGAATTTATAAATAAATTTAAGTAAAATGAACATGTACGCACGTGCGGATATGCATAGATTTGATTTGATTGTAAATTTTTTAAAATTTTATTATTTATTTATTTTATTTATTTTGTGTGTGTTTTGTTATTGTCGATGCTGTTTGATCAGAGCTATCCAGGTCGGTATGTGAGAGACATGTAAGCAATGGGGGACGAAGTTGCGGCGATGGAGAAAAAGGTGGCGGGGTTCGGGGACTTGCCTCCGCCGACGGCGGCGGAGGAGGAGGCGTCACGGAGGGCGTGGGAGGAGGCGTACGACGAGCCCTACGAGAGGGCTGGGACAGCATTCGACCCTGCGGCGGCGCCCGCGAGGGCGGCGCTTGGATGGTACGCCGCAGAGGCCGACGCCAACACCCGGTACAAGGCCATGCAGCCTAGGTTCCTCATGGAAGTGAGCTGCTCTCTCTCTTTCTCTCTCCTTTCGCCTCAAAAAGCTCTTATTAGTTTATATATTCCTGAAACGTTTCCGATTTCTTATTTATCCCGCTTAGAAGGCTAATATTAAAATGTATTTTTAACATTTTAAATTCTTTTAAATATATATCTCTAAAGTTAGAAATAACTATTATTTTTGTAAAATTACTATTTTATTTTTTTAAATATATTTTTTTATTATCACCAACTTCTTAGGGGTAGATACGAAAATCGGAAACTTTTATAGGGTCACATTCGCGTACTTTTATTAAAGGGTATGTAGTTGATTATTCCAAAATTGTCTATCACATATCTTTTGATTTAAATGCACGAAAGCATCTTAACTTTTGTCGTTTTACAAATAACCACCTGAATAATTAGCCACGTACGTTTATGTTACTAACTTAAGTTGACTGGCTAAATAATTATATTACTATTTTTAATGTTTTTTTTCTTTTTTTTTAAAGTGATAGGTAGACGCTATCCGTTTTGTTTATTTTAAATTTAGAAATAAATTTAGCTAAATATAAATTAACTAGAATTCGAACTTGAGATTTCGGGTACTAATCACCAAATCTTTTGTCACTTACGTTAGGGACAATCGGTTAGTATTTTTAATGTTAAAAAGATCTTTCTTGTATTTTGCTTGCATTCCTTATTTATTATTTCTTAATCGTTTGGTTAATACTAGTTAAGGGACCCGCGCGATGCGGTAATTATTTTAAAATTTAATAGGCGTAGTAGTCTCCCATTAATTAGTTAGTGAAATAATTTTAGTAAGTATCGTAATCCCAGTTAGTGAATGAGAAGAGAAATCATTATTTACAATTCGCAATTAATTTTCGTCAAATATAAAATTAATTTAAGTTGCATCAAAATTTTTTTTTATTTTTTAATATACAATTTATATGTAAATGCTTAATATTATAAAATTAATATTTATACCTAATACCAGTAGTCTAAATTATTTAACATTTATTTATATATTTTATATTATATAAAAATAAATAGTAAATTATATAATAAATTATTAGATAATAATATATCTATATACAAATAAAATATTATATATAATAAATAAAACGAATATATATATATATATATATATATATATATATATATATATATATATATATATATATCCAAAATTTCTTATCTTTATCGATAAAGCCTCAGTCTTTCTTAAGTTTTTCGCGTTAGATCCACCCCTTTGATCATTTTCACCAGGTTAGATCATACTATTCAACCAACCACCCACTTAACCCTAGGGGCCCACATCATCCTAACCGCACATCTCTCAATCCAATGGTGAAAACTTGATAGCACCAATGACTTAATAGCATAGTAGCCTATATATATATATATATATATATATATATATATATATATATATATATATATATATATATATATATATAGTCCTATTTGGTATGCTATTAATAGCTAGTAAGTTTTCTACCCTTGGATTAACCCCTTTGATTAATTTTATCCGTTAGATTATACTATTCAACCAACCACCCACTCAACCCTAGGGGGCCCACATCATCCTAGCCGCACATCTTTTAATCCAAGGATAGAAAACTTACTAGCACCAAGTCATTGGTGCTATTAATAGTATTCCAGCCTAGTTCTATATATATATATATATAGAGAGAGAGAGAGAGAGTTGAACTAGAATACTCTCGATAGTAAACGGAGCATTTTACTATCGAGTTGTTTTCGATGATAGAACTTCCAAATTGACGATCGGTTCCGTTAAATATGATCTAAACCATTTAAACTACATAGAAATCAAATTTCACGCACTTTCGATATTATTCTTTTATCCATCTAGTGAGCGAGAAAATGCATAGTTGAAAATGAATATTCTTTAAAAAATGATGATAGGAGTCTTGTAATCAAGATCAAGAGTATAGATCTTGTTTTAAATAGTTTAAAGAATTTTCTAACAAAAATTTAATTGATTTGGATATCTTTACCCGTTAAACGAGAAAACGTCTCTTATCCACCATTAAAATTACAAATTTTGAAACCCTTTGATCATTAGGCAAATGATGTCGAAAATATTTGAAATTTGATTTCTAAACACTTTAAGTGGTATAGATCATGTTCAACGGAGCCGATCGTCAATTTGGAAGCTCTATCATCAAAAACAACTCGATAGTAAAATGCCCCGTTTACTATCGAGAGTATTCTAGCTCAACTCTATATATATATATATATATATATATATATATATATATATATATATATATATATATATATATATCTATATCGAGAGAGAATGAGTGGGAGGTCCAACCTCGCCGCGCCCTCGCGCGCCCCGCTCCGCGCCTCTCTCGCTTACGCTCCGCCGCCCGGCGCCGGTGCCCACGCCGCCTCGCCCTCGCCCAGCGGCAACGCGAGCCCCACCCAACGCGGCGCCGTGCCGCGCCCGTCGGCGGAGAGAAGAGGAGATGAGAGATAGGGGAAGCAACCGGATCGAAACGAGAGAAATAATATCTTGTTGTCGAAGAAGCGGTGGGTAGCGGATATCGAAGCGGCGGGATAGCGAGAATCGGCGTGGGTAACGGTTAAGAATGAAATTAAGAATGAGATTAAGCGGAGAAATAATATGTCTTTGTCGAAGACGGTGGAGTATCGAAGCGGCGGTGGGTAGCGGATATCGAAGCGGTGGTAACGAATATCGAGGCGGTGGGTAGCGGATATCGAAGGCGTGGTAGCGAATATCGAAGCGGTGGGTAGCGGATATCGAAGCGGTGGTAGCAAATATCGAAGCGGGGAATTAAGAATGAGATTAAGGCTACGATGACACGTGGATTGAAAAACATGGAGATTAATAGAGGATATATATATATATATATATATATATATATATATATATTATTTGCTTTAAATTGGGAAAAAATATATTTAGGTGGTTAATTATAAAAATTTAAAAATTTGGATTGTGAAAATAAAGATTTTATGGTAAGATGTTTATCCACCAATTAAATGACATCTGGTATATTTAACCCAACCCATATCTTATAATATAACTAAAAATAGATGAGAAAACATAAATGTACTAAAAATAAAACCTTATCTTTTATCAAACAGGAAATAGAATATAATTTAATTAAAATAAATAATTTTTCATTTTTAAATAAATTTAACTATTTTTGTTGTCATTTAAATTATTATGGTGAATTAAACTTTCCCTTCAAGCTTCTTCGCTTTTTGTGTGCTTGGTGCGTTTCCATGTGTCTTTGGGGACCAAACCATATGTTTTCTAACCATTAGTGGGATTAGATAAAAAAATTCCTTGAAGAGTTGGTGCGTAGTCCTTGTCGTTTTCTGTGAGGTTGTGTCTAGTGTCATTGAATCCTACATAGGTCCAACAAGTTGGTTGTAGTAGGATAAATTATGGAGTGGGCCGTGATTGCGATGTCACGATACGTAAGGCTTAATTTGGAATTGTGTTGTAGAATATATTTATTTTTATTTTTATATTTTAAAGACTAAAAAAAATGTAAAAGCATTTTGAAATTTTCCTCTAAGTTTATAAAATGGCGGTTTGCATTGCTGCATATAAAATATAAATATTGAAAGCACTGTTCTCCGACAACTTCAAGTTTTTGGAGAACAATGACTGTTTCATATAATTTAACATAGTATTAGAGCACGAGGCTTGGAAATGCTGTTATCCGACAGCTTAGGTTTGCGGAGAACAACGTTGTTTTCAGGGACGGAGCCATTGAGGGGCCGACAATGGCCATGGCTCCCCCTCAATTTTTTAAATTACATCAAGGTCCTTTATAATAAAAATTAAAATATTATAGATTTTAATTTTAGGGGGCCAAATTAATTTTTTTAGGGTCTATGGCCCCTCCTCAATTTTTTAAAATTATATAAAGATCATTTATAATAAAAATTAAAATATTATAGATTTTAATTTTATGGGGCCACATTAATATTTTTAATAAAATTTGTCTTAATTTTTTTTCAAATTTTTTGGTCCTAAATTTTCTTTTAATTCTCACAGTCTTGTTCCTCTCTAAACTATATTGTCGTTATTATTGCTAGTAATAACTGATCAGTAAATCTGATAAATTTTTTTTTCTTACTATTCGAGGTCAATATTTTTTCCTATAAAATTTAAATTTTGGCCCCCCCGAATCTTAATTTCTGGCTTCATCCCTGGTTGTTTTATATAATTTAACACTTACCACCATTTTATACCGGAGTGTTTCTCTCCTCAAAACATGTTTGAGATGGGTAATGTTTAAACACTGTAATCCTAAACTAGGATTAAGCCCCATTTTGGTATCGGTTTCTTCAAATACAACCTCTTTAATACTTTAGGAAGTCTTTAAAAGATTGAAACACTTTGAAGATCTGCTCTTCTGCTGCTATAAGCAATGGTGGAGACCTCTATCAGAAAGTATTCGCCGTAATATTTCTCTGGTAAATATTTCCACCGCCGCTGTTCTATGCTATTAGAGTTTTACTAGTATTTCGCCTTCATGCTTCTCTGATAAACATATCGCTATTCTGTACCATTAGAATAGAAGTTTAAAGTGCTTTTGGATATATATGTGCTTTCAATATCAAAAGCACTGACTTTGGAGAAAGGTATACCAAACTATTATTGAAAACAATGAAAGTGAAAGCGCATCACGCATCATTTTCATTTCTAGCCACATTTTAATAATGATTCCTAGCAAAAGGCCACCCGGCCTTAATGCTGCTTAAAGCAAAAGAAAATGAGAAACTTAAAGCCTGTCATATTTCAGGTTCTTCTAGGTGTGTACATGTTCTTCCATCAAGGGTGGCACTAATTATAGTCTGCATGTTGGGCCAATTGGACCATTAAATTTGCTCCAGGAAAACTGTTTTCTTATCATGAAATTTACATGCTTTATATTCCTTTTATTAGATTTAATTTTAGCCTCGTTTGGCATCGTTGTCTTTTCCTCTTTTTTTTTTTGTCTGAATAGAATTTCTACAAAAAAAAAGGGTTAAATGCATATAGATCCCTGCAAACATAGTGAATTGCGAATATCTTCATACAAAGTTTAACTTTCATATGTTGTTTCTACAAAAGTTCTAATGTTTTCAAATAATTTTCTCTATTTTGTTACTGTTAGAGAACTGTTTATATTTTAATAGCAAATAAGTAAAATATCAATTTTGCCATCACAGCAGGAACATATTTGAAAATATTAGGACTTTTATAAGGATAATATATGAAAGTTGAATTTTGTAGGAATATATTTGTAATTAACCCAAAAAAAATGTGGAGGGAATGGTGTATTACTTGCATTCCTTGGATCCAAGGTATTTGTTTGGCAACTAAAAACAAAAGCTTGGTAGCAACTTTTTTTTTCTGCTTACAAGTTTTTTTTTTTTTTTTTTTGAAGTTGTCATTTATCACTTAGCCGGAATGCATTATAAGTTAACCAACCATAACAACAAAAGGAAAGTCTTTTCGCCAGTCTACCATATTATATAGAATTAGTGTTGTAGAAAAACAAGAAAATGTTCAATGATGCCAAACGAGACCATTGATTACTTGCATGCTTATCTTCAGAATCTTAACATATATTGTCATGATTATTCCACACATCAATAAAGGTTGAAAGTCCAACTCTATCGAGTTCTATTGGAGTATTTGTGAGTATTACTATTTATAGACTAAGCACAATTCACTTGACAGTTATTTTCTAGGTTTAAAGATTCACCAAGAAAAACATAAATGACTACTTCAATTTATAGACTTGTATTCTTTTCTTCTTTTTCCTTTTTTTTCGTATAGATTTTGTTTAAAGCAGCAATTTCAGCTGTCAAATATTCCAAGGCCAAAAACTTCACACAGGAAATAACGTAAAATGTGTAGAGCTTTCACATTTTGATAGATGATTTCTTCTGTGAATTAGATGCAATTTGAAATTTCACTCTGTCGGAGTTAAATTTCTGTAGTTGTCACTTAGATGTTATACTAATTTTCTCCGTTCCATCTTAATTTAGTGCATGGAGTTGCGTAGATCACATTATATTATCTTGTGAGTGCCAGGTTTGTGTATTCCTCAAGGGAGAATTCGAGGAGAAAGAACACCTAAACAAGAATTTCCTTCGACTAAGAACTCTACGGTGTCATAGATCGTTGAAGCTTGATAAGCCGGCATCAGAATCATCCTCCAAAAACTGGCACAAGACATGGCATCTTTATTGCGAATTTGGCACCAAAGGAATCCGAGTAGAGGTCCGCCGCCACCGAAATAATTGCCTAAGTGGCAGCAAGTCGCTTAAAACTCTAGTTTTCTCATGGAATGACTTGTTGCGCGTGACCACCCTGACTCTCAAGGAAAAGCTTGACATTCCAGCATGGGTCCTGGCATCGATTACGCCTCCACTTCAGGCATCGTACTTATTGAAGTGCGTTCCTGATCGAGTGACTGATGACAGTGGAGCAATGATTTCTGATGTGATCTTAGAAAAGAGGGCGCATCGCCCACAAGAAGGGCGGTGGCTCTCCCGCACAGTCCTCGATCACACGGGAAAGGAGTGTTTCGTGATTCGAACTAGGTAGATCATCCATTTTTGCCTTCCTTTTTCTTCTACGTACTTTAAATTTGTAAAAGAATAATTTGGGGTTAATATGTTTACTAATTTTTTTCTTTACTTTCTTTGTGTAGAGTAGGCAAAGGGATATGGCGTAGGGGAGCAGAAACTCCGATGGCGGTGAAATGGGAGGAGAGAATCATAGAAGTGCGGGAAGGCTCGTGGTCGTACATTGCAAGTTCTGTTGGTTTTGCTCCTGGTATGATATGTCCCAAGTCGATAAATGCATTTAGCTTTTATAAATGAGTAGATACTTGAGTTGTGTACCACTAGTTCGTCTATGTAATTCTTGCTTTCGTGGGAAAAACTTGCAATTTTTGCTCTCTAGGCTAAGATAAAAGGCTTCAATTTTTTCCTTAGCTATTAAAGTCTGTTGGAGCTTGGCTGCTGAAATAGCTTCTCTAGGTCAAGTACTAAATAGGCATTTGGCTAACAAAAAAACTGAAATTTTGCTTTGATAAGAAATTGAAATGAGTTTATGGGTAACCAAGGCAGACGCTTTGATTGGAAGCTTCTACTTCTGCAATAATGAGAACTTGTTGTGGGGATTTTGACTAAATACTATTGGTGCTTCTCAGTACGACACTTTAGAAGCTCCAGTCAAGCCAAACAGGCTCTTAACAAGTGAAAGGATTTAAATATGTAAAAGATAACTTCTTTCTTTGCGCGTTTTGTTACAATTAAGAGCTTTGGGGTGTTTCCCTGGTGTTTAGAGAAGGTTGTGGGCACAGCGACACCTAAGAAAGATGATCTGCAAGAGAAGATGGTAACGTGGTGTCTCTCCACCGGAGATGTACTATCTATTCAATGGGAGGATGGTCTGGACATTCAGCTAGAAAATGACAGCTCGACAGAAACGGTATTATTTAATATATTATCTTCTTCGCTCTTTTCTTCTCATTTAAATATAAAAAGAAACTTCTCTGCACTACTTTGGCATTTGATATGGAAACTAGTTGGTTATCTCTTGAAATACGGCTTAGCCTTTTGGTGATATCGATTTCAAGATGTTTCGATGAAATCTCTTTCTAAATCGACTTTACTTGGCATCGCTGGAATGAAAGCTTATAAACATTCATCGACTTTATTATCTTTTTGAACAAAAATATTACTGAAATTTTTTTTCAAGCTTATATTGGTTTCATGAAGAAAAATGTTAGGGAGATAAGGTGAATATCAGTTAATACTTGTATGTAATTAGGAAAAAAAAAAATGTAACATAACCATTTGGGAAAATCTCAAATCTACTTGACGCTTAGACACATTATATATCTGGACTGCTTTAGTTGTTTATTTTGAATCTAAATTAAGCTTGCTAATTCTATTACCAAAATTCAACTTAGTAAATAAGGATAATCATAGTATCAAATTTAAGATCTCCTAAGATGGGTCATGGTGCATTCCAAAATTCTCTCCAGGTTAAATTGCTGAGAGGGAGGAGATTACAATACCAAGTGAAGAAATTTATTCGAGACGAAGATGAAGACCAATACTTCACGCTGGTCCGAGCTTCAGAAAGCCAAGAAGAAGGAAAAGCCACAGCTCTTTTAAACTGGAAGCTTCTTGCAGTCGAGTTTTCGCCGGAAGAGGATGCAGTGCTCGTGCTTCTCATCTGCATGGCTATAACCCGAACCCTGACGGAGATTAGAAGAGAAGATTCAGCCGGCTTATTGGTTCGTCGAAGAATGAGGGAAGTACAAAAAGGGCTCAAGGATTGGGGCTCTGTTATGCTACCATTATCTGCTTCTGCTTCTGCTTCTGCTTTTCTGCAACCTTGGTACTGGAATGCTGCAGAGGTTCTAGCCTCAGCAGAGATGTTCGACGCGAGAGGACCGACAATTAAGTACTCTCCTGCTGATGGAAAGGAGATCTTGTATAGACAAGCTATCATTCCCTGAGAAAATTACTTTATAAAACTTTTGAATAAGGAATTTTAGTAAGGTTTTACGGAATTTTTTTTGGGAAATTCTCGATGTTGTAACGTACATTTTGGTTTCATATATGTATGTGTTTACATTCAATAATTCGCTTACGTAAAAGCATGGTGATTCTCATACTTCATGCGCACAGTATAAAACTCTGCAACATCCTGTATTAGCCTCCAAAATTTGCACCCTTTTAAGTTTGGGTGAATATCAGTGATGGTAGTGAAGAGTTTTCGCCAAATGCGTGGCAAACAACTACTAATTAATGTTTTTATTCTTGTTATTGGATATCTAGTAAACATATTCTTGTTATCGTATCCGTTGTTAAAAAAAAGAAAACTGTAATCCACCTATAAATACAATCATACAGAATAAGTTTTAAGGACTAGTTAGATAATGTGGTAGCTAACCGTAGCGAAAAAAATTTGAATGAGGAGCTCTTGATTCAATCTTATTGGGCCTCAACTTATTAAGATTCACAAGCGGGGTGAATCATACGACACACTAAACTGTCTCAATAAAAACTCATTGAGGAGTTCCTCAACCAAGTTGCGCTCTAAAAATACTGCTCGTATGCTCTAAAA
This sequence comes from Aechmea fasciata, assembly GCA_025177825.1. Classification (NCBI taxonomy): domain Eukaryota; kingdom Viridiplantae; phylum Streptophyta; class Magnoliopsida; order Poales; family Bromeliaceae; genus Aechmea; species Aechmea fasciata. The sequence continues at coordinate 8,052,472 of CM045944.1, read as the reverse complement.
TGCAAAAAAAGGGAAAAAAAAAAAGAAAATCTAAAAGTGCTTTCTATATACCCTTATTCAATGTTATAAAATTGCAGTGGAATTAAAGCACCATTTTTTCCCTTCTTTTACCATCACCTTCAGTAAATTATGATTCCATACAAATAGAATTGTTTTCTCATCTCTACAACCTTAATTTGCTTGCGTGCTCAAGTTTGACATTAAATTTTATTTATGCTCATAGTTTTAAACCATATTACTTTACATCCTAAATTTTTGGTTCGTATAACAAGTAATTAAGTCCTTTTGGTAGTTCACTTTCTGAAAAAAAAAAAATACCACCTTACTAACACTAAAAGATTCTGCAAGAATTGACAGATGGTAAATTGAAATAATAGTCAAACTTCAGAGTCAAAATTATTAAAGGTAAAACTCAAATGAGTAAAATTGATATTTTGTTTCAAATTTAAGGACTAATTAAGTTAGTAGAAAGTGAAGCTATATATGAGAACTTAAGACCAAGCCTAAAAGCTCATTTTATACTGAACCAAAATAAATTAACCAACTAAATAATAAATCAGTAAATTTGTAGGTAAACAAACAAATGACAAACAATTAAATAGTTAATTAATGACAGATGAAAATTCTCTGAACAATATTCCATGCAACTGCCCTTGGAGAAGTACTCTAAACTTTAAATTAACCACAGTATAAATTAAGTTGTGGAGAACACAAAAGTGCAACTATAAGAACCTGGTACATATATATGAGTTACATGCATTGAATTGATTCAAAATACTAAAATGGCCACGAAATTGAACTTTGATTCTTCTTTCATACAATTCCTACCAAATGGGAAAAAAAAAAGGAAACAAGAAGCTCTAACTAGATGGCAAATAACAATCTAAAAAAGTTCAAACATCATATATGAAGAAGAAAAAGAAGAAGCAATACGCCCCTACAAAAAAAATCTCAATATAACGACACTTTTCGATGACGTTTGGGAGAAATATTAATTCCCAAGCATCCCTACAGTATAGTAAATTGTGACACTCCAATAGTCCCACATCGGATGGGAATGGGGTTGTCATTGGGTTTATAAGAGACTTAGACACTAGTAATAAAAACTTGGCTTAAGCATTTTGGGCTGTTGGCTGGGCCCAACGAGTTATTGTTGTTAGTGGGCTGGGTCGTTACATTTGGTATCAGAGCCGGTTCACCAGCTGGACATGTGTGACGAGTCTTGGCTGAGCCAGGGTCTGGATGACGGGCTAGCGAGACGAGTCTCACATAGCCTGGTGATCTTGGGCTGTGTGTGTGATTGGACCGTCAAGCACGTCAGGACCTAAACGGGAGAAGTCTGTGACACCCCAATAGTCCCACATCGGATGGGAAAGGGATTGTCATTGGGTTTATAATAGACTTAGACACTAGTAATAATAACTGGGCTTAAGCATTTTGGGCCGGCGGTTGGGCCCAACGAGTTATTGTTGCTAGTGGGTTGGGTCGTTACATTTGGTATCAGAGCCGGTTCACCAGCTGGACATGTGTGACGAGTCTTGGCTGAGCCAGGGTCTGGATGACGGGCTAGCGAGACGAGTCTCACATAGCCTGGTGATCTTGGGCTGTGTATGTGATTGGACTGACGAGGACGTCAGAGCCTTAACGGGGGGAGTTTGTGACACTCTAATAGTCCCACATCGGATGGGAATGGGGTTGTCATTGGGTTTATAAGAGACTTAGACACTAGTAATAAAAACTGGGCTTAAGCATTTTGGGCTGTTGGCTGGGCCCAACGAGTTATTGTTGCTAGTGGGCTGGGTCGTTACATAAATACTGACGTTTCAAAAAGTGTCGTGATATGAATCCTCTGTTGTATCAAATCAATTTATTAAATGATAAATTTTACTGTTATTTTAATTTTTCGGCACTTTCAAATGTCAGGAATTTAAAAAATCCTAAAGAACATAATTAATTAATGAATTAATGAATGAACTAATTAATTTAATTATTGAATTAATGAAGAAACTAACAACGAGAGAAAAAAAAGAAAAGAAAAATAAGATAGAATCCTAAAGAAATTAATGATTCGCCACCCAGCTTCTCCTACACACACTACAATAAAAACGGAGTATTGTGACACTTTTAAATGTCGGTACATGTCAGAAAAAGTGCTGCTGCCTGCTGGCTAAATTACCGACACTTTTAAAAAGTGGTGCTATATATATATATGTGGGGTCGCTAGATATATAGTGATAGTTTAAGAGTGTCGATATAAACTAAAAAGAGTGTTGTTAATTAATTTACCAACATTTATTTACGCATTTACCAATAGCCGGAACTCTAGCTCGCTGGTTGCAGCGGCGGAGGAGGAGGAGAGCAAAGGGCTCTTCGTCTAGGGTTTCAGTGGATTGCATGAGGGGATAAGAGGAGATAGTTAACGATTTTTCTTTTCTTTTCTTTTTTTCCTTTTCTATTTGTAATCTAGCAGAATGGGCTGTATGAGGTAGGTTAGTAGAGTAACATTTTATTTTTTGCTGGATTGATTTTTATATTTAGGGCTTTTTAGATTTTTTAAAAAGTTTTGACATAAATAGAACACTTACACAAAAATATCTCAAACATGTGTTTCTGTAACCTAATTCTGTTGCAGTGACAATAAGTGCCAATCAAATAATCTCTTTTTTCCTGAGAAAAGTATATATGATTACACATCAAAATATAACCAACATTAATATTAGGTAAAATCATATATATGAAATGCCATTTTGATTTAGTTATCCAATATTTTTAAAATTTTGATTTTACTACATAACCTTTTAATTTGGTTGATTCGAGTCAGTTAACGACACATTGATTTTAAATTTGACTGAGTTATTCATATTTTAAAATTTAGTTATTATATTTAATACAATTCTCATAACTATAAATTTATAAAAATAAGTAATTAATTTAAATTTTGAAGAAATAAATATCATTAATATTAATTCAATTTAAATAAATTAAAAGATTAAATATTAAAATTAAAATTTCGAAAGATTAGATAGCCAAACTAAATTGCCCAAGAAAAACTAATTACATTCACAATAGATTATTCTAAATATATAATAATTTAGTTAAAAAGAAAAATATATGTTTTCTTGATCTCCACAGGAGCATGCAGGAGGTGGGAGGTGCATGGCGGAGGTGATTCATATAACAATCGCGTGTTCGCCATTGCTGCGGTCTCCGCCACTGCCCCAGGTTTGAGTTCACTACAATAAAATATGTTTAATTAGACGGTGTTTTTCAGACAACGTTTTTTAGACAGCATTTTATTCTAGCGTTTTTAATATTAAGTATCTGCCAATACCATAATTAAGCGTTGCTAATAAACATATTGTTAAAATCAAAACGGTGAAAAATAAATCCAAAAAATAACTTAATGTAGAAAAAAAAAAAGATAAGTAAAAAGAGCACAACGATATTTTACGTGGTTCGGCTAGCTGACGTTCATGGGCGAAAATGGAGCAAATAAACTTTTTTTTTTTTTTTTTTTTTTTTTTTTTGAGAAAGAGGTAGCAAGCTATTTGCTTCATACTAAATGAAATGAATTAAGTGTTGAGGGTGGAAGCAACTGAGGCCTCCGAAAGACAAAACAGAGCGTGGGTCAAAACTTAAAAAATAGAGTAGGAAGAGAATGGGGGAAGGGGAAGAAAGGAAAAAAGTGAAAAACAGTAACGGCGGGTCAATGCGGCTCAGTGCAACTCAGTCCAAGAAGTGTTGAGAGCTTTGGCATGTTTGAAAGCATGGGTGGCATTGGGAGATTTCGACCGGAAGGTAATGTTGTTCCTTTCCGTCCATGCCACCCCCATATTGCGACCAGCAGGGTTAGTCCTTTGGATCTATCACTTCGTGGTGTCGGAGGTTTTGGTAGTTGTGATCCACAGCCCTCAAATGTCGCTCGAGTTAGTAGGTGCTTCCAGGCACGCCCCGTGGAGAAGTAGGTATCAGACGAAGACACGCAGCTAACGAAGAGATGGTCGCAGCTTTCCAAGCATACAACGCAGAAAACACAATGTTGATTTATAGACATGCCCCTGTTAAGCAGTCTGTCAACGGTTGGTAATCTCTTTCGAAGAAGAAGCTAGATGAATATTTTGATTTTGACTGGAATTTTAAGTCTTCATATGTGCTGATTTGTCAGGTCTATCTGTCCTGCGTCTGTAAGAAAGCAATAGAGAGATTTAACAGAAAACGTTTGATTGGGGGTCCATCGCTATTTGGGTGAGTTTCGACAGTTGATTGGGCTACGGTGCTGGAGCAAGTCTTTAAGCATCGTTATTTGTGCCGGCAGTTGATTGGGCTACGGTGCAGAGGCTTTGCGGAGCAAATAATTTATTAATGTTTTTTTTTTTTTTTTTTTTTTTTGAGAAACAAATAGCACGCTACCCGCTTTGTTTATTTCATTTAGAAATAAACTTAGCTATAAATGTGAATCAACTAGGATTCGAATCTGGGTCACGGATACTAACCAACAAGCCCTTTGCCACTTGCTCTAGGGACGGTCGGTAATAATTTATTAATGTTGAAAATTAAGACGGAGTACAAGAAGATCTTTCAAAATACCAAAGCTTAATTAGATAGAAAAAGCCACAACAAGCAACTCCAAAAACTGAGTCGGCTCCTCAACCTTACGGATGGACCAAAAAAACCTAATTAATCTGCATGGCCTGGCTTGGCCCGCTCTCTATGCAATGCGCATCAGGGGCATGGACTTAATTAAAAACTTAATTCGGCATGGCTTCATTGTAGAGATCTGGCTTCATCCGTATGGACTATCAACATGCTCTTAATCAATTTGCATGGCTTCTTAATTTGGTCGCACCGGTTTCATTAACTTGGCCGCATATATATAGGATGTTGACTCAAATTAGAGTATAATTAGAACTCTAATCTAATTGGATTTCTAAACACAAGTCTAATCTAATTCAATTTGAAATTAGATTCCGATTTATAATCTAAATATGCCAAATTAAATCTAAATTATATCTAATCCCAATTAAATTAGGATTTAACTCTAATTTAGATAACTATAAATCTAAACCAAATATAACATATATTTTTATCAAATAGTAATAAAAAATTTTCGCGACTCTTAATTTACTTGACGCTTTCTTACCGGCACCTTAAAACATTGCTAGTTATTATTTAAAGTATCTCCTAGAAGCGTCCTTACAATATAGCAAATAATGACGTCTCAAAAAGCATTGTCATATGAACACTCTATTATATTAAACCAATTTATTAAATGATATACTTAACCTTATTTTTATTTTACCAATGCTTTAAAACACTATATTTTCGATGCTTGGCATAAGCATTGGTATATATGTGGTGATTTTTCATTGGCCAACGTTTTAATTGACAGTTTTAAATATATATGACACTAGACTCTATATATTGGGATGCTTAATTATGCTTTTAAGCATCGTTAAATATAAAAAAACCTTAAATATTAATTTTCTTGTAATTTCACTATAAAAGAAAATCTCAATATAAGGACGGTTCCGTAGCTAAATTTTTAACTAGAAAAATTATGAACATAGAGGTATTCGATCAATTGCTCAAATTTTAACTAAAACCACTAGATGGTAAAGATCGAACATGCATTAAACAAAATGTACACCAGATACATGCAAAAATTTTATAGATCAAACAATTAAAATTAAATAGAGAAGTGCTATGTCTATAACTCATTCTGGATTGTAATCCTGCAACTCCTCTTATCTCGCCTCAGTTGCATTAGAACAAGATATAATTCATACTTTGTATTATCATAAAAGAAGACCCTTGAAGGAAGGAAGATCATTTAAACCCTTCCTCTTTTTGGTAGAGAGAAATTTTAAGCCAAAAAATTTTTTTTAAATGAGGAGCTTTTTATAAGTTGGGCAACGGTCGCAATATTGACTTTTGGTCAGATCGGTGGTGTGGGGAAACCACCTTGGAATCGTCATTTCCGGAGAGGTGTTTCATTTATCGATTCGCAAAAATCTCAAAATCTGCGAGTGCCTAAGGAACAATGAATAGTGGTGGTGCAAGATTCTGGCTATTGTCAACAATAATGACCATGGATTAAATTCTAGTTTTTCAGCACTTAAGGTAAGGATCTCCAATCACAGAATTGATCATGGCCCAGACAGTGTGCATTGGCGATGGAATCCTGACGCGCGCTTTACGGTGTGGTCAACCTACTTTGTGTTATGTGATAGGGCACGTGGGACGCCCGTGCTAGCAAGATATGGAGACTGCAGATACCACTAAAAGTGAAAGTGTTATATTAGCTAGTCCTCAGGAAAAGGACCCTTATTGCAAATAATCTCCTTAAGAGAAGATGGATTGGCAACACGATCTGTGTGCTGTGTCGGATGGAAGAGAAAACTATTGACCACTTATTTACTCGGTGTGTGTTCCACAGATATATTTCTTATGGTGATGGCCTTGGAGAATATCCAGTCAAGAGATTTAGGTGATGAAGTGACTTGTGTCTGGGATAGATGGATAAGTAGAAAGGGCTCGTTACCCCCGAGGTCCGGATCAATCGGTTTAATAGCCTGCTGGTGGCCCATTTGGGAGGTTCGGAATGGTGCAATCTTCAGATTAATCAAGCCAGACCTTTTTCTAGGAATCCACAAAATTAGACAGCTGACGAATCAATGAGAGCAACTTATTCCAATTTTTTTTTCACCCCCTTCGAGGTTGCCTCACCCATGTTGCTTAATTTATTATTCTAATGAATGAAGCGGGTCACGTGGCCAATTTGCATAAAAAATCTACAAGTTTTGAGCTTTTGCAAAACTGGGTCACATTTTCCAATTTTACATATTCGGACCGAATTTTTTGTCATCGGACGAAAATACTCTTATTCCTTTTCTTTCTCTCTCTTATTTTTTTTCCTTCCCTATTTTTTTCTTCCTCCTTCTCCTCCTCTGCAGCGCCCTCCCCTTCCCCTACAAATCATGGCTCCTCCCAAAACGCCCCTCCCCAAACTTCTCTCTCTAGATCTCCTCCTCCTTCTTCTCCCTCCCCTATCCTCCTTGTCTTCGTCCTCCTCCCCTTCCTATTCCGATCTAACCCCCGACGAGTTCCGCACCACACGCCTAGGGCTCACCCCGACTTTCGCCTCCGCGGCGTCGCGCCGCGCTGCGCCGGGGATCACCTCGTGTTCTGGAACCTTACGTGTGAGTTACGGGGAAGCTCCAAGGATCTATCTAGATTGTATCAAACAACACCTAGAGGGGGGTGAATAGGTGTAACGGCCGAAAACCACAAATCTTGATGCAATAAAAACAAATGCGAAAAATAAAAAGCACACCGAGATTTACGTGGGAAAACTCCAACTCGGAGTAAAACACCCACGGGACCAACACGCGAATAACAATCCACTAAGAGAAAAGATTACAAGGTGATTACCGACTCCACGGACTTAACCTCTCTTAACCTCCTATGAATCTCCGCGCACGCCGCCGCGTTGTCCACGTCCGAGTCCACGAACGCCACGTCCCGAATCCACGAAACGCCTCCACTTCGAATCCACGAAGTCTTGATCACGCCGAATCCACGACGCCCACTCGAATCCACGAGCGCACTCCGTCCGGAGCAAAAACAATACGATCGATGATGTTTTATTGCTTAGATTCTCATTAAAGATCTATGGGAATAATCTCTAAGCAATTCTCAAATTGATTCTAAAAAAACATTAAGAATTAGGGCACCGAGAATCAATTTGGGAGAAGCTTGATGTAGAAGATGAGGAAAACGGCTACCTACAAGCTTCTAGGGTTTTTCATGAATAATCTAGGCTTAACCATATTTTAGAAAACACCTCTACATCTTATTTATAGGTTTAGAAAACATAGAGATTGACTAGGATTTGAAAACATGATATTTAAAACCAATTAGAAGACTTAGAGATAGACTAGGATTTGAAAATCTGAATTTTAGAAATTTTCACGACATCAGAGACCGGTCTTCACTTGGGAGACCGATCTTGATAGGTCCGGTCTCGAACCCCTCGACCGGTCCGCCCTTCCGTCAATTTCTTTCCAGCCGATGGGGACCGGTCTCAAGCCATCATGACCGGTCTCTCTCTGCGTATCAGTAAAACCAGTTACTGAGACCGGTCTGCAAGAACAGAGACCGGTCCTTCCCTGATGCATCCGGTCCTCAAGGGCCGAGACCGGTCTTCAGAGCTTTTCCGCAGAGAGGACTTACTAGAACCGGTCTTCAGGATCAGAGATCAGTCCCTAAACCATGAAAGGTTCAGATTTGTCCAGTTATTCATTTTGAAATAATCCTAAGTCTTCTAAACTCTTGTTAATGTTTATAAATCATCATCATCAGTATTTGAACTTACCGAGCATTGTGGATTTATGTTTCGAGTCTGCGAGCCTTTGATCTTTGTCTCTTCTTCTTTAAACCTTCAAGACTCCGGACACACTTCACGAAATATGCCAACATAAAATCCGTAACAATCTCCCCCTTTGGCAATTTCGTGACAAAACCCAAAATTACATTAAAATACTCACAACGCTCATCTCACAAAAAAATAAAAACTGAAATTCATTGCCATCACCAAAATAATGAACTTCTCGCGTGAAAGATCCAAAGAGATACAAAATTACAATTTTTGAAACTCCTAAACAAACTCTATGACTTAAACGCAACTAGGAGTCTTCAAGTCTTCAATGATCTACAATTAAGTTACTTTCTCCACGTGAAAGATCACAAACAAAGTTAGTATTAAAAATATAAAAATGAAAATCTCTCCTCCTTTGTTCATGCATCAAAAGATTAAAATTCAAACTTAAAAATCGAAAAATATCACGCTCTCCCCCTATGATCTTCAATTCAAGTTTTCAATTCTTCTCCCCCTTTTTGTCAAAAAATTGCCAAAAAGAAATACAAATAGAGAGAAAAACAAACTAGCAAATAGAAAGTAGTCATGTCATAGTTATAAATCTAGATACAAAAAATAAGCAAACTAAACATAGTCCATGGATGAGAATGCGAAAATTTTACCTTGTTTCTCAAAAATTCCTCCAAATTAAGTTAATTTCATAAAAATTAAAGATTGTACTCCAAAAATCACTATGATGAAAATAAGATATTAGTTGATTTCAAAAGACATCAATTCATCAAAATTTGATATTAAAAATAATCTAATATTTTAAAGTCATCAAGATGTAAATTGATGAAAAATAATTTTCAGAAATTTAGCAAAATTGACACCAATTTGTCGCAACCCGTTCAAAATAGAGATTTAACTAATAAAGCATCGGGAGTGGCTCTTTGAGCATCTTTTTCAATCTACCACCTTATAACGCCGAAAATTCTAAAATATTCATATATATTTTTTTCAACCTTTTCGGTTTTTTATATAATTACCCATGTGGTAGCTTCACACACGAACCGGACGACTGGGGTGGTAGCTCTTTCCTACATGTGGTGGTAGTTTTCACACTCCCTTTTAGGATGTAACTCTTTCCACATCTTTTAAACATAGGAGTTTCTCCCCTTTTTTTAATTCAAACTTCCCCTCAATTAGATTATCTCGCAATTGAAAATAATTTTGACGAATTTTAGTCGATTAGCAAATATTCATCAATTATATTCAATCATTCACTACCAAGAGGAATTTATTACCAAGAGATTAAAATTAATTTCAAAATTTTGATGAATGTATGTAAGAAGAAATCACATATTAAATTATCGTCAAAATAATAAAAAGTGGAGTAAAAACGATAATTAATATGAATTTAATTCAATTTGAATTAACATTAAATACCAGTTAAAGCACTTTTAAAAATCTTTAATCTCTCTACATTAATGATTTTCAATCATCTCCCTTCTCAAAAAAAAATTTTCAATCAAATTAAAAATTCCCAAATACCTTTTCTCAAAAAAAAAAATTTTTTAAACAAAATTTTAAACAAAGAACCTCGTCAAAACATGCAATGAAAATATAGTATGCAATATGCATCAATCAAAGCATTATATAAATAAAAATAAATTAAGACGAGGAGCAAGGAAAGATATCACATTTTCGGATACACACTTGTCGGATCTTACGTTGTCTTTGCTTGTCGACGTTCGGTTTGATTTGCCTTGAATTTGGATCAACCGTTAGTCGTTTCGATGCTTGAATCTTCGGTTGATATTTTCGTTGAGGCTTAGACTTCCGGTTTGCACGAGGTACTCGACCCAATTGATTTCCAATTTGATTCCGTGGGGAAAGCCGAGTTGTAGATGATACCAATTGTCGTTTCGAAGTTGCCGATTGAGACTTGAAATTTTTGTTCGGGCAACTCTTTTTGATGTGTCCTTTGATGCCACATCTATGACACACCTTCTCCTTCAAACTTGTTGAGACTTTCGATGTCATCTTTTGATCCTTCTCAACATATGTCCGTTCGTATCCAAGACCTAACTTGCTCGTTTGACCCAATCCGAGCATGTTATCCAATTTCTTCGATCCCGAAGAAAATTTTTGAATATCGGACTTGAGTTGATGGACTTGCTTGGTCAAGACTTGATTGGATGTGTAGGTTTTCTTAAATTGTTGCTCCAAGAATCCAATCTTGTCTTTAGATGATTTGATCATTAATTCCGATTCATCTACCTTCTTTTGGAGGTCCGAATTATTTTTCATAATTGATTCCTTTTCCTCTTCGAGAGCTTCCGTCATTGTTTTCAAATTTTTGTACTTCTCTTCAAGTTCCAACAAACGGCTCCTCAACTTCTTATTCAATTTCGCCATCTTTTTCGATTCGATAAGAAGTTGATTGTATGCCTCCTCCAAATCTTCATCGTTAGGCTCCTCCTCGCTTTCGCCATTGTCGCGCGAAGACCCATGCAAGGAAGGAGAAACACTTGTGTTAGAAACAATAGATGATAAACAAGCAATATTAGAGGAAGGCAAAGAAGACTTAGAAATTAAAGCAATATGATCCTTCTTTTCTTCGTCACTTGAAGATGAATCACCCGAAGTAGAATCATCCCAAGTTTTCGCTTTCGCTTGCAAAGCCTTTTGTTTATATGTCTTCTTTAAAGGACAATCCGTTGCTATATGGTCATAGCCTTTGCACTTGAAGCATTGGATCTCCCCTTCAAATTCATCTTTCTCTTTTGAAGACTTTGCAAGTTTTCTATCTTTAAATTTAGAAGATGAAGATGAGTTAGAAAACGATTTGTTCTTCTTTCGGAAATTTCGGCGAAATTTCTTCGTTAGACGCGCTAATTGATGTTCGAAATTTGCGAGCGAAACATCTCCGTCGGAATCCGTGTCGTCGTCTTCTTCCTTAGTTGATTTGAGTGCAATCCCTGTGCTCCCTGTGCTTTTAGAAAAAGACTTGGAAGAAGATTGATTAGTAGGAAAAGTCATCTCATACGTTTGTAAGGCGCCTACTAACTCTTCGACTTTCATCTCATCCGGATGCTTTACCGTTTCAATTGCGGCAACTTTTGCCCTAAAGCGTTCCGGTAGAGTTCGAAGAATTTTTCTAACTACTTTAGACTCGGGATGTTCTCTCCCAAATTAGCACATGTATTGATAATGTCTTGAAGTCTAGTATAATAATCGGTAAACGATTCATGCTCCTCCATTCGAATAGAATCAAATTTACTAGTCAACATCTGGAGCTTTTGAATTTTTACTAGACTTGTACCCTCATGTGTAATTTGTAGAGTATTCCAAATTTCCTTCGCGGTGTTACAAGCTGAAACGCGAGTAAACTCCGTTTGCGATAAAGAATAGAATAAAGCATTAATTCATTTACCGTTAAACGAAGATGACTCGTTTTCATCTTTCATCCACTTATTTCGTGGTTTCGGCGTTTCAACATTATCGACCTTTTCGGTTGGATGTTTCCATCCGAATTCAATCGCTTGCCACACCCGCTCATCGATCGCTATTAGAAAAGTTCTCATACGAACTTTCCAATAGACATAATTCGTGTTGTCGAAGAGCGGTGGTCGATTAATGTTTCCGCCTTCGGCCATTAGATAATAATGAATCTAGATCCCTCTCTGATACCAATTGTGAGTTACGGGGAAGCTCCAAGGATCTATCTAGATTGTATCAAACAACACCTAGAGGGGGGTGAATAGGTATAACGGCCGAAAACCACAAATCTTGATGCAATAAAAATAAATGCGGAAAATAAAAAGCACACCGAGATTTACGTGGGAAAATTCCAACTCGGAGTAAAAAATTCACGGGACCAACACGCGAATAACAATCCACTAAGAGAAAAGATTATAAGGTGATTACCGACTCCACGGACTTAATCTCTCTTAACCTCCTATGAATCTCCGCGCACGCCGCCGCGTTGTCCACGTCCGAGTCCACGAACGCCACGTCCCGAATCCACAAAACGCCTCCACTTCGAATCCACGAAGCCTTGATCACGCCGAATCCACGACGCCCACTCGAATCCACGAGCGCACTCCGTCCGGAGCAAAAACAATACGATCGATGATGTTTTGTTGCTTAGATTCTCATTAAAGATCTATGGGAATAATCTCTAAGCAATTCTCAAATTGATTCTAGAAAAATATTAAGAATTAGGGCACCGAGAATCAATTTGGGAGAAGCTTGATGTAGAAGATGAGGAAAACGGCTACCTACAAGCTTCTAGGATTTTTCATGAATAATCTAGGCTTAACCATATTTTAGAAAACACCTCTACATCTTATTTATAGGTTTAGAAAACATAGAGATTGACTAGGATTTGAAAACATGATATTTAAAACCAATTAGAAGACTTAGAGATAGACTAGGATTTGAAAATCTGAATTTTAGAAATTTTCACGACATCAGAGACCTGTCTTCACTTGGAAGACCGATCTTGATAGGTCCGGTCTCGAACCCCTCGACCGGTCCACACTTCCGTCAATTTCTTTCTAGCCGATGGGGACCGGTCTCAAGCCACCAAGACCGGTCTCTCTCTGCGTATCAGTAAAACTAGTTACTGAGACTGGTCTGCAAGAACAGAGACCGGTCCTTCCCTGATGCATCCGGTCATCAAGGGCCGAGACCGGTCTTCAGAGCTTTTCCGCAGAGAGGACTTACTGGAACCGGTCTTCAGGATCAGAGACCGGTCCCTGAACCATGAAAGGTTCAGATTTGTCCAGTTATTCATTTTGAAATAATCCTAAGTCTTCTAAACTCTTGTTAATGTTTATAAATCATCATCATCAGTATTTGAACTTACCGAGCATTGTGGATTTATGTTTCGAGTCTGCGAGCCTTTGATCTTTGTCTCTTCTTCTTTAAACCTTCAAGACTCCGGACACACTTCACGAAATATGCCAACATAAAACCCGTAACATTACGAGGGGGCAGAGCTTCTTGTGCGTGAGCGGGACCTTGGTGGCGGCGGCGGCAGCGGCGCGGAGGTACTCGCGGTTGAGGATGACCTCGTAGAAGACGAAGGCCTCGGCGAGGTACGAGAAGTCACTGGTGCGGTGGTACTGGCTGTAGTAGAGCTGGGCGATGCGGGACGTGACCTCGCCCAGGCGAGGGAAATGAGAGCGTCCAAAAAATATAATTTTTTAAGGTGTAAAAAATATTGTAATGGTGTAAAAAGGAAGAAGGAAGAGAAAGAGGAGGAGAAATAAAAATTATACAATTTTGGACGAAATAGTACAAAATTGGGCAAAATGGTGCAAAATTGGGCAATTCTCATCAAAATTGGCCCAATTTTTCGCCTAATTTAGCACCACTTTGCCCAATTTTACACCATTTAGGTGAAATTTATATTATTTTTTTTTCTTCTTCTTTCTCTAATTTATATATTTTTTTGCTTCCTCTTCTTCCTCCTTTCTCCTTCTCCTCCCTAGAGCCCTACGAAGAAGGTGGGATGCGGGCCCCTGGCGACAGCAGCAGCGGAGCGTGGCGCGGCGGAGCGGAGAAGGTGGGATGCGGCAACGGCAAAGGCGCGGGTGGCGGTAGCGGCATCGTGTGGGATGCGGGCCGGCCCTTGGCGGCGCGGTAGCGGAGCGCGGCGCGGCGGAAGCGAGAGAAGGTGGGATGTGGCGGCGGCAACGGTGCGGGTGGCGCGATGGCGCGGTGTGGTCGGACGAAAAGGAGGAGGAAGGAATGGAGGCGGGGTTGGTAGTAGAGTTAGGCGAACAAGAGTGCGGCGGCGGCAACGGTGGCGAGGGACAGCGCGCGGCGGGTGCAACAGAGAGTGCAACGGCGGGTGGCGGAAGAAAAGAAATAGCGAAGGAAAAAAAAAGAAGAGAGAGAAAAAAAGATAGAAAAAGAAAAGAAATAAAAGTATTATAGACAGATGGCGAAAAATTCGGTCTGAAACTACAAAATTGAAAAATGTATCCCAATTTTTCAAAAGCTCAAAATTTGTGATTTTTTTATTCAAATTGGCAAAAAAAAAAAAAAAAAAAAAAAAGAGAAAGAAAGAAAAAAAGAGAGAGTCTCTTTCTCTCCACTCAATTACTTTACCACTTTTTTTTTATTAAAAATAAAAAAAAATTTGTCAAACCCAACCATCCTTGGGTGTAGGATATATTAATTGTAGTGATTACAACCTCTTCCGGTAGTTGACTTAGCATTTCTCAATCAAATAAAATAAAAAAAGTAGATAGTAAAATTAAAATATTTAAAAATTAGGTATAATTATTTTCAAACAATCAAAAATTTAGAGGCTTAATTAATAAAAGGTTCGCTTAATTAGTTTTATTAGGAGTAATTAATGGCGCTTCCACTTAATTTTCACTCTCGTACATGTGGTCCGACGTGTACGAACTAACTATAACTATCTCAATTAACAAAAAACAAAAAAATACTACTCCAAAACGGGTTAAACCTGGTGTAGTGGACCCTCCAATGTCCAACAACTATATATGGGCACTTTCATGCACGTGCTGCTGACATGGTAGCCTTGGTCCATTCAATAAAGATTCACCACGTCCGTAACCATATCAACTATACCTATAAATAAATAAGAATAAGGCGGGGAATAACTATTCTTAAAAGAGAGCAAGAGGACGAGGAGCAGAAGAAGACGATGACGACGACGGAGTGGGGGATCGTCAAAGCTCTGATCCTCATCGGCGGAGCTCTCGTCGCAGCGGCCCTTTTTGCTCGATGGGTGAGAAAATGATCATCGTCGGCCAGAGACGGTGACAGCAATGACGGCCACAGCAGCAGCAGCAGCAACGGCATGGGGTCTGAATCGGGCCGGTCTAGTGATTTTTAGAACTAGCATGTGTATAATACACAGTGATTTTTTGTACAGTTTATTAGTTTTCAGCTTTTTAAGAATAAAAAAATTCATTATGAGTTACAATTAATTGATTTTCAGGATGTGGGAGGATCCACATAATAATGCCACAGAAGAAGAAGAAGAAGAAGAAGAAGAAGAAGAAGAAGTGGCCCCTGTGGAAGATGTGGATGGACAGGTTCGGCATGGTGTAGTACGGCGTAAAAATATGGATAATACATAAAAACGATTACGAGGCCGATGCCGACACTGATGCCGATGCTGAGAACGGTGGAAGAGGATGAGGAGGAGGAGGAGGAGGCCATGGTTGTGATAATGGCGGCGACAGCTGTGACAGCCATGAGTAGGAAGAGGTGAAGGTGTAGATGGGAACAACCACTACTCTCATCTTTTGCTGCTTCTTTTTTATCTCTCTACCTCCTGAACTGGCCAGGGATTCTTTTCATAGCTTCATGATTGTTTTTAGTATTTGCATGAGATTGATTTGTTTCATACATGTCTTCTGTAGAAGAATATTAGTTCTGGTTTTTCTTCTTTTAATTTTGAAAGTTGGGATCAATTTAATGCAACTCATAGATACTAAATTTAATATATATATATATATATATATATATATAGTTGAGCTAGAATACTCCTAAAAGTACCAAATAGGTGGTGCTGGTGAGTTTTTAGTCATTGGATGGAGAGATGTATGGTTGAGGTGCATGATGGTGATAGGTGAAATAGTATTTGATCCAAGGGGTATTAGTAATAAAGGAGTGGGACCAAGGGTTAGTAACTTGAGAGCACCAAGAGGTTGGTGCTTTCAAAAATATTCTAGCTCCATTACATATATATATATATATATATATATATATATATATATATATATATATATATATATATATATATATATAGAGAGAGAGAGAGAGAGAGAGAGAGAGAGAGAGTCCCGCTATGCTATCAATAGTACGAAGCATTCTACCAAGTTTTCCGCCGTTAGATCCACCACTTCGATGATTTTCATCCGTTAGATCATACTATTCAACCAACCACCCACTTAACCCTAGGAGGTCCACATCATCCTAACCACACATCTCTCAATCCAATCGCCAAAAACTTGGAAGCACCAGTAACGTGGTGCGATTAATTGCATAGTAGCGTAGTTCTATATATATATATATAGAGTAGGGCTACTATACTATTATGAGTAGTAGAGCCCTACTACTCATAAGTTGTTTTCGATGATAGAGCTTCCGAATCGACGATCCACTCCGTTAAATATGATCTAGAGTATTTAAAACTTCTAGAAAATAAATTTCGTAATTTTTCAAAATCATAATAAAGTCAATCAAATGGGCATAAAATGAAAAATCGAACGATGTCCTAAAAATAGATGATCGTATCCTTCAAATTAAGATCGGAGTTATTTATCTTTATCTAGTCATTGAACATAATTTTCTATCAAAAATTCAATCTATTTCAATTCTTTTACCCCGTTAAACTACCAAGTATCCCATATCTAGTTAAAAATTGTCAATTTTGTGAGCTTTTGATCGTAAGGTAAATGATTTGAAAAATTACGAAATTTATTTTTCTAAGTTTTAAATACTCTAGATCATATTTAATCTGAGTGAATCGTTGATTCTAAGCTCTATCATCGAAACAACTTATGAGTAGTAGGGCTCACTACTCATAATAGTATAGTAGTCTACTCTATATATATATATATATATATATATAGAGAGAGAGAGAGAGAGAGAGAGAGAGAGAGAGAGAGAAAGTTGAGCTAGAATACTATCAAAAGCACCAAGAGAGTGGTGCTTTTGAGTTTTGAGTCATTAGATGGAGAGATGTGGAGTTGAGATGATGGTGGTAGGTTGTGGTTGGTAGAATAGTGTTTGATCTAAGGGCTATTAGTAATCAAGAAGTAGATCCAAGGGATAAAAACCCAATAGCACCAATATATATATATATATATATATATATATATATATATATATATATATATATATATATATATATATAGAGGCTACTATACTATTATGAGTAGTAGAGCCCTACTACTCATAAGTTGTTTTCGATGATAGAGCTTCGAATCGACGATCCACTCCGTTAAATATGATCTAGAGTATTTAAAACTTCTAGAAAATAAATTTCGTAATTTTTCGAAATCATTTACTTTACGATCAAAAGCTCACAAAATTGACAATTTTTAACGGCCGATATGGGATACTTGCTAGTTTAACGGTGTAAAAGAATTGAAATAGGTTGAATTTTTGATAGAAAATTCTATTCACAACCTAGATAAAGATCAATAACTCCGATCTTAAATTGAAGGATCCGATCATCTATTTTTAGGACGTCGTTCGATTTCGGCCATTCATTTTATGCCCATTCGATGGACTTTATTATGATTTTGAAAAATTACGAAATTTATTTTCTAGAAGTTTTAAATACTATAGAACATATTTAACGGAGTGGATCGTCGATTCGGAAGATTTATCATCGAAAACAACTTATGAGTAGTAGGGCTCTACTACTCATAATAGTATAGTAGCCCTACTCTATATATATATACACATATATATATATATATAGAGTCCGGCTGCTATGCTATCAATAGCACGAAGCACTTGGTGCTACCAAGTTTTCCACCGTTAGATCAATCCCTTTGATGATTTTCACCCCCAACCACCCAATTAACCATAAGGGGCCCACATCATCCTAACCACATATCTCTCAATCCAACGCCTAAAAACTTGGTAGCACCAATGACTTGGTGCTATTAATAGCATAGTAGCCTAGTTATATATATATATATATATAGTGTGAGGCTACTATGCTATCGGAAGCACGGAGCCTTCCGTGCTTCCAGATCGTTTTCGATGTTGCGACTTTTGAATTGTCGATCGGCCGTTAAACTTGATCTAGAGTATTTGAAGTATCTAGAAAATAAATTTTATGATTTTTCGATATCATTTGCCTAGTGATCGAAGGAGTACAAAATCAAATAATTTTAATGGCCATAGTGAGCCGTTTGAAAGTTTAACGGTGTAGAGATATCAAAATTACGTGAAATTTTGATAGAAAATTCTTTATACTATATAAAACAAGATCAATATCTTTGAACTAAATTTTTAATGCCATATTATCACGTTATGTAAGATTTTTATTTTCAGCCGTTGATTTTTCGCCCCTTCACTCACTAGGCAAATAATATCGAAAAATCGCAAAATTTATTTTCTAGGTACTTCAAATACTCTAGATCAAGTTTAACGGAGCCGATCGATGATTCGAAAGCCACAAGTACATCGAAAACGACGTAGAAGCACGGAGCCCTCCGTGCTTCCAGAAGCATAGTAGCCTTACTCTCTCTCTCTCTCTCTCTCTCTATCTCTATCTCTCTCTCTCTCTCTATATATATATAGAACTAGGCTGGAATACTATCAATAGCGCAAAACTATTGGTGCTATTAATTTTTTAGCCCTTGGATTGAGAAATAGATGGTTAGGATGATGTGGGCCCCTTAGGGTTGAGTAAGTGGTTGGTTGAATAGTATAATCTAACGGGTGAAAATGATTAAAAGGTAGATCTAATGGTAGAAACTCGATAGCACCAACTTTTTGGTGCTATCGACAGTATCCCAGTCGGACTATATATATATATATATATATATATATATAGACCAAGGATGCATGTAAAAGTTGACATATATTGAACCCCAATTTGCATGGAACCACGTATATTCATGAACAATATCCTTTAATTTTTTTATTACCAGAATTTAACAAAATTGGTGATTAAATAAGATTAAAAAAAAATAAAACTGATTAAGATATATAATTAATCGAGGTCATCATGTAGAATTATTAAAATGTGCGCACAGTCGTCCCATGAAACGTACGTGTGTTTTTAATGTTAAAATGTTTGTTTCCCCCTGTTTTGTACTCTTATAATTACCTAATCTCTGAAAAATAATCTAAAAATAAAAATATGATATAAAATTAATTAAATCATTACGTATTTGAATTATATAATATAATATCTTCATTTTCTTGAGATAATATATATATGGGCACTGTTCCCAATAGCACGCTACTGGTTTCGTTTATTTCATTTAGAAATAAATTTAGCTAGCTAGAAATGTGAATCAATTAGAATTCGAACTTGAGACAACCGGTCAACGTTGGTATATATTGTTGCATTAAATTTTATTGCAATAACACTTTTACTTATTCTGAAATAGAATAAGCGGAAAAATCTAATATTCAACTACAAATTTACAAACTACATAAGAAGCACGACTTCTAGGATTGATATATATATATATATATGTACTTGCCCATAGTCATTTTGTAGTTTGGAACTTCATTTCAGTAGTTTGTAAAATATAACACTTTACTATATATCCTATTTAACCAATAAATTTTTATAATAAAGCAAAATTGAATAAAGTACCTCCTTTAATTTTAAACCCCCCAAAATAAGGAAAACACAAATACGAGGAAACTAAACCAAATGAGCTAGGGTGTGAATCGAAGTTTAATCCAAAAAAATAAAAAATGAAAATTAGGCAGCTTTATATAATAAGAGAATAAAAGTAAGGAACTTAATTTAATTTTATTTATATCTCAAACTAATTAAGGTGACTCTTTCAATTTAATCAATTGATAATTAACTTACGAATGCGCAAATCTTATAGCAATTAATGATAGATCACGGCGAGGCTTCCATATAGATTTTTGCTCCAGCTAACTTAATTTGGCGCCAACTCCCACAGTAAGAAGAATAGCGCAGTTATAGCTATAAATAAGGATATATAGGAGCAAGAAGAATACGTCGATCGATCGAGGAATAGCCAAGGATCAGAGAATAGGAATAGCCGAGGGAGTGATCATAGGACTCGTACTAATTCTTGATTAATAGACATCAGCAACAGGCGAAGAAGAAGAAGAAGAAGAAGAAGAAGAAGAAGAAGAAGAAGACGCTGATGCAGATGCCAGGGCTCATTGAAGCATTGGTCTACCTCGGTGGAGTGCTCGCCGGCGTGTTGCTCGGAGAGGCCCTCAAAGCCCAACGAGATAGAGAAGAGCCCCGCGGCAGCGCCCGACGAGCTAGAGAAGAGCCCCGCAGCAGCGGCGGCAACAGTACCGGCGATAATGGCACGGGGAATGAGACGCTGCGCCGACCACTACTGAGGCGGCCACCGCCTCCTCGGCCCTCCGTCGAGAGAGAGAACCCTTCGTAATTAATCAATCCCCTGCGTTTCCTTTCTTAACACTAATTAATCATAAACTTTACGTATATATATATGATGACTCCTCCATGCATTTCCCTGGTAATTAACAAGGGTGGTGCAATTTGGTGTATATTATTTAGTAGGGTTTCGAGAGATTCAGCACATGCCCATGCTGAAGAGGACGGAGGAGGAAGAGGAAATGGAGGTGGAGGTGGCAACTACAAGAAGAAGCTGATTGTGGTGATAGCGTTGGTGATACGGTTCATGCTGACGGCGATGATGATTAAGAAGAGTGGATCAGAGGCCAACGCTGCCGATCTTCTTAAATTGTCTCTAGGTATTGGGATCATTTTATACTTTTTGTTTAGGATCTTTTGAGCTTTGAGATTGTTTCGGTGGCTCTGTTAAGGATCTTGATCTGTCCCAAAAGGAAACTTAACTCTCTCTCTCCCTCTTAACTCTCTCTCTCTCTCTTGTTTTTCTTTTGGGTAGAAGCTGTATCGATCAAAGAACATTAATTGGAAGGTTTCATGGCAATTAGGTAGTTAGTATCAATTCAATTGATGGTTGTTACTCTTTTCTTGTTCTTTCATGCATGTACATGCATGCTTTAGGATCTGCTCTCTCTCTCTCTCTCTCTCTCTCTCTCTCTCTCTTTCTCTTGTTTTTTGGGTCGAAATTGTATCAAAGAACATTCAAAGATTTCATGGCCATTAATAAGTAGTTAGTATCAAGTCAGTGTATTCTATGTTCTTTCGTTGTGTGCGCTCTCTCTCTCTCTCTCTCTCTCTCTCTCTCTCTCTCTCTCTCTCTCTCTCTAGATCTCTATCTCTATCTGTGTTTGTGTGTGTGTGTGTGTTTGTAAGTGTGCGCCCGCGCGCACGTGTTTATGTTATTTTTGGTAGAAATTGTGTTATAGAACATTAGTTCCAAGGCTTAGTTAATTGGTATTAATCGAACAAATTATACATGTTAAGTTCTTTTGCTGCTAGATATTTGTGTACTTCTATAGCTTGCGGATCTGTTTTTCTTTTTTTTGTAGGGTGCAAAACTGTTAAATAAAGTGCATCTAGAATATTATTTCATATTAAATGTAAAATTAGAGTTCTAAATTAACCTTGTATAGTATAAGAGTTTTTTTGTTTATTAATTTAATTTTTGGACAACTTGCTAATATGACTCGGGTCTAGCTAGCTAGGTCCTAACAGTTTCACGAGATTTTTGGATTCCATTTTTATATTAATTTATTTTTAGTATAAGTGACAAAAAATTAGATGTATTGATAAAAAATTCAAAATTTTCAATAATTATTTTTTTATTTTTAATTTATTAAGTATTTTTATTTTTATTATTTAATTTATTATTATACGGACTTTACGGCTTGCGCTTGCTCCGCGCCTGCGTTGCATGTACACGCGCGCGTGATGGGTTGCATTGTTCGTCCGTACATGAAAATTGTAGAGAGAGAAATAAAAAGAGAAGAAATCTTTATTTAAATTTCTATTTTATTTTTTATTTTGTTTTAAGCTTTTAATCATCGGGTATTAAAAAAATTTTCGTCAACTTTTTTTGCCTTCGTGCTTATAGTTGAAGAATTTCTGGTAGTATATTAGGATAGGGCTATAAACGAGTTGAACTCGAGCGAGCTGGAGCCAACTTGAGTTCGGCTCGTCGTCTTCAAGATCGGCCCATGTTCGGCTCGAGCTCGTGACGAGCTCGAAAACTCTAGCTCGTGACGAGCTCGAAAACTCTAGCTCGTGATTGGCTCTAAACTTAATCGAGCGGGCTCGTGTTCGGTTTGTTAGCTTGAGCAATTTTGCTTGTTTATTTTGAAAAAACCATAGAGGCGAAGAAGAAGAAGAAAAAAATAGGGGCGAGGGCCAAATCGCGGTGCACCGCGTTGGAAAAAAGCACAGTCCACGAGGCAGCACTCAGCCTCGTGGACCGCGTGGAGCAATTCAAATATATATATATATATATATATATATATATATATATATATATATATATATATATATATAGGTATACTATATATACTATCTATAGTACGAGCTCCGTACTATAGTTCCGTTTTCGATCTTCGAGCGTTCAAATCAACGCTCCACACCGTTAAACCGATCTAGGGTATTTAAAGTTTTTAGAAATAAAATTTTATATTTTTTCGACATAGTTTACTTTGTGATCAAACCATTTTAAAATTGTCAATTTTCAATAGCTATTATAAGGAATTTGGAGTTTAACGGTGTAAAAGAATCCAAATTTCTTCAAATTTTGATAAAAAATATTTTAAACTATATAGATTAAGGTTAACATTCTTGATCTTGAATTTAAAAGTCCTATGCTCAAATTTTAAAAAGTATTCAATTTTCACCGTCCATTTTGACATAATTTATTTACTAAGTAAACGATATCGAAAAAAATTAAAATTTTATTCCTAAGAACTTCATATACCCTAAATCATATTTAATGATGTGGATCGTTGATTTGAACGCCCTAAGATCGAAAACAACACTATAGTACGAGATCATAGCTCAACTCTATACATATATATATATATATATATATATATATATATATATATATATATATATATATATATATATATATATATATATATATATATATATATATATATAGTCCTATTACTATACTTTTATGAGTATTAGCCCCATACTCATAAGTTTTTAGCCCTCGATTAATTCCATTGATCATTTTCACCGTTAGATCATACTATTCAACCAACTACCCACTCAACCCTGTGACCACTATCATTCTAAGTGGGGACCACCATCATCCTAACCACACATCCCATCAATCAACGGTTAAAAATGTATGAGTATAAAGGGGTCTATACTCATAATAGTATAGTAGCCCTACTCTATATATATATATATATATATATATATAGAATTGAGCTCCTATACTTTTAAAAGTAAGTCATTGGTGCTGGTAAGTTTTTTACCCTTGGATTAAGAAATGTGTGGTTAGGATGATGTGGGCCCCCTAGGGTTAAGTGGTTGGTTGGTTGAATAGTATGATCTAACGGTAAAAATGATCAAAGGTCTAGATCTAACGGTAAAAAATTTACAAGCACCAAGTGCTTGGTGCTTTTACAAGCACCATAGGACTCTATATATATATATATATATATATATATATATATATATATATATATAGAGTTGAGCTATGATACTTTTACAAGTATCACCCCATGGTGCTATTATGTTTGCTCCACTTATCATGGCTCAACTCACTAAAAGTATTCTAGCTCCACTCTCTCTGAGTTGAGCTATGATACTTTTACAAGTATCACCCCCATGGTGCTATTAGATTTTTAGCCATTGGATCTACTTCTTAATTACAAATAGTCCTTAGATCAAACACTATTCTACCTACCACTACCTACCACCACCTACCTCCATCATCTCAACAGCATATCTTTCCATCCAAGGGCTAAAAACACTAAAGCACCACTACGGTGATACTTGTAAAAGTATTCTATCTCCACTGGAGCTAGAATACAGAGTGGAGCTAGAATACTTTTACAAGTATCACGTTCATGCACCCCCATGGTGCTATTAGGTTTTAGCCATTGGATCTACTTCTTAATTACTAATAGTCATTGGATCAAATACTATTGTACCTATCCCTACCGACCACCATCATCTCAACCGCACATCTTT
The DNA here is from genome assembly GCA_025177825.1 of Aechmea fasciata. Classification (NCBI taxonomy): domain Eukaryota; kingdom Viridiplantae; phylum Streptophyta; class Magnoliopsida; order Poales; family Bromeliaceae; genus Aechmea; species Aechmea fasciata. The sequence goes on along the minus strand of CM045944.1, from coordinate 8,028,305 downwards.
CCATCCAAGGGCTAAAAACACTAGAACTCTCTCTCTCTCTCTCTCTCTCTCTCTCTCTCTATATATATATATATATATATATATATATATATATATATATATATAGTAGTGCTACTATACTATTATGAGTATAGAGCCCTTACTACTCATAAGTTGTTTTCGATGTTGGGGTTTTCGAATCGACGATCCACACCGTTAAACATGATCTAGAGTATTTGAAACTTCTAGAAAATAAATTTCGTAATTTTTCGAAATCATTATAAAGTCCATCAAGCGGGTATAAAATGAACGATCAAAATCGATCGACATCCTAAAAATGGATGATCGGATCTTTTAATTTAAGATCGGAGTTATTGATCTTTATTTAGGTAGTGAATAGAATTTTCTATCAAAAATTCAACCTATTCCGATTCTTTTACACCGTTAAACTAGTAAGCATCCCATACCGGCCGTTAAAAATTATCAATTTTGTGATCTCTTGATCGTAAGGTAAATGATGTCGAAAAATTATAAAATTTAATTTCTAGAAGTTTTAAATGCTCTAGATAACGTTTAACGCTGTGGATCGTTGATTCGGAAGCTCTATCATCAAAAACAACTTATGAGTACGAGGGTGATCGTACTCATAATAGTATAATAATAGGACTCTCTCTATATATATATATATATATATATATAGAGTTGGGCTAGTATTTTAGCTTTTGGATCGATTGCTTTCATCATTTCTAACCATTGAATTAAATATTATAACCCAGTGGAAACCCTTAGGGTGACCACTCAACCCTAATAGACTAATATAATCCTAATCCTACAATTTTTCATCCATGGGTTAAAAACTTGATAGCAAAAGGAAGCTTTTGCTATCAATAGTATTCTAGCATATATATATATATATATATATATATATATATATATATATATATATATATATATATATATATATATATATATAGAGTATGGCTACTATACTATTATGAGGTGTAGAGCCCTACTACTCATAAGTTGTTTTCCATGATAGAGCTTCCGAATCGACGATACACTCCGTTAAATATGATCTAGAGTATTTAAAACTTCTAGAAAATAAATTTCGTAATTTTTCAAAATCATAATAAAGTCCATCAAATGGGCATAAAATGAACGGCCGAAATCGAACGATGTCCTAAAAATAGATGATCGGATCCTTTGTGAAGACCGAAATTTTGACTGTGCCATTTGACTCTCTGTTGACGATGTTTATGTGTGTAATTTAATTACATAAGCACTGGTCAAGTTTCAGGAGAAAATGAGCTAAAACGGAAAAGTTACGCGACCCGGAAGTCTGACTTAAGGGGAATAGTAACTTGATTTCCTGATAATCCTGGGAATAGAAGTTAGGTTCGGGTACGTGTTGGATTCCAAATATAGGCTTCCAATAGCTCGTTTCGAACGGCTCAGATATACTGGAACCGTTGGCACCGACGGAATCGAATTCTGATGCACGGTTGTCGGGAAAACGGGTCCCGAACAATTTTACATATATAAAGTATATATGTTAATAAGTTGGTTTATTACGAGAATTGATGGACAGATGGGTTCGTCGCAGATCGGAGACCAAAATAAATTGCTAGATTCGATGTCTCCGTCGTGGCCGAACGCTATTTGCGCGATCCGATCGGAAATCACGGACGGATCGTCGGATATTACAAGATGATCGCAAAGGGGTCGATGTGTAATAATCGGATTGTTGAGAGCGGACGGATTTCTTCGTGAATCCGTGATCGATCGAGACGAACTAAAATCTTGGGTTTGATGTCTTCGTCGTGCTGATCGTACTGGTATGATCCGTTCATAAATCCGAAGGACGGATTGGTAGATATCGCGAGTTGATCGAGGAGAGGTCGAAAATGGCAAGACGGTAATTTTGCAAAAGTCCCAGTATTTTATGTACTGAATCGCATGGGATTGTACGTGGTGGTGTGTACGCGTAAATTACACATGTTGTGAGGGACTCAGCACGAAATAAACAGTTTCGAGGGACTTAGACGCAATTTAGCCCTTTTGTTTAAATAATGCATTAGGGTTTTCTCCATGGAACCCTAAACCTTTGGCCTCCATATTCCACAACCGAACCCTAGCCACCTCTATCTTCCACCCCCACCCTAGTCGCACAACCCCGGCCGCCGCCGGCCGAGCCCTCCTCCTCTCCATCTCTCTCTCTATCTCTCCCTCTTTCTCTCTTTCTCGGGTTGAGAAAGGGAGGATCCCGAGGCCGTATAGACTCCAAGCTCGCGGCGTCGCCCGATCTCGACCATCGCGGGACCGGCCGTGCCAACCTCCGTGCCCCCGGCCACCCGAGCGCCGCCGCGGCCGCTTATAGCCGCCTCGGTCGCTAGCCCGAGCCCAAACCGGCTGGGCTCTCGGCCTCCCCACGCACGGCCGCCGCTTTCCTCCTCCTCCTCCGACCTCGGGTGGGCCGTCGCCGACATCCTTGCGGGCCGCCGGCGCCTCCTCTGTCGGCCGCGGCCGCCCTGCACCCGAGCCAGCCGAGGTGGGCTCGCGGCTTCTTCTCCGCACCGCGGCCACTGGCTCATTCCCGTGGCCTTCCCTCGGACCTCACCGACCACCCCGGCCGATCGTCGCCGCCATCGCGGGTCGCCACCGCCATCTCGGCCCCGCGGCCGCCCAGCCCCGTGCGGGCCGAGTCGAGGTCAAATGGGCCTCCGAGCACCACAACCGCCTTACGTCGGCCGAGCCACCTTCCTCGGCCTCCCGAGACCGCCGGTCATCCCGGAGCACCCCGATCGCCGCCGTGGTCGCCGGTCGCTGGGAACTCGAGCCGAGCCCATGCGGGCTCGGGATATTCCGACCACCGCGGCCGCCTCCAGCCACGGCCGGCGTGAGCACCGGCTCCGCCCGTCGCCGCACTCGGCCACCGCCGGCGCTCAGTCGCCGGAGCTCCCTGTTGGCCGGAGCTGGACCATGCTTCCCCGGATTGCCGCAGCTAGGGCATCGCTCCACCGCGGCCGCCGCCACTTCCCGCCGCCATCCAAGGTGAGCACCATGCTTCTCTCATCCCCCGCACTCGTCCCTGGCCGCCGAGCTTGCCGCCGTGCCGCCGGAAGCTGGCCAGAGCTAGCTTGCTCCGGCCAAGGCCCGAAATAGGGCTCTATTTGAGTAGCTTCTGGTTCTGAGCTTTCCGTGGCCTCCTAGTCAGTACGGAAGGGAGCACGATGATCGTGCCTCATCACCGATCATCGTGCTCACTTTATTTTTAGTAGGGAAAGCTTCGTTTCGCTGATTTGGCGATGTCGCTCCTTTTAGAGCCTTTTTGGCTGCTGTATCGACTTGCGCGCGCTGTTCCGGAGACCCGAGGCTGTTCTGGTGCCTCCGGAGGGGAGCACGGTGATCGTCTATCAGTAACAATCACAGTGGTCACCTCAGTTAGGGTCAACAAGTCCCTGGTTAGTGAGAAATTGCATGTTTATCATGCAGTGCGCGTAGTTCGCTGAATTTCGGGTCGCTCCCGCGCTCTCCACAGTGTCCAGAATTGCTCCGAAGGGTGAGCACGGTATCCGGCACATCGAAACCTATCAGCAGGTATCTCGGTTGGTCTGATTGACCTCCGGTTTGCGTAGTCGGGCCATAAAAGCCCCGAAATCATATGAAATAATGCGATTTCGGATAGTCGGGAGGGCTTTTATGCAGTGTTTATCACGGTTGCTGTGGACAGCAAGTGTGAGTTGTGGGTAACCTTTGGACTGATTGTCCAAGGTCCCAAGCCCTCGTAGAGTCCGGGAAGTGATTTCCGGCGCGTTTCTCGGCGAAATCCGCCGACGGAACGCGGGTTTTGGTTCGAAATTATTCCGATGGTACTTTGGGAACTATTGTGTGGTCCCTGAGCCTTGTTGGCTGGACACTCGCGTCATTTCGATGGTTTAGAAATGACGGGTGAGCGACGGTAGGTTCCGGTGTCGAAATAGACACTTCCGGGAACCCGTATTCGTATAATTATCCGACGATAATTGTATTAAAGTGTTACTTTATGTTTGCTGCCAAAACATCCGAATAAGAGTGTTTGGGGCAGCGGGTGACTCTTGGTATGAGTCGTTGCGTTCCAGGACAGTTCGTGGTCCCGACGGAGTCCCGGTGAGGTTTACGGGACTTCCGGCATATTATGGTGATCGGTTTGGGAAACCGACTCCCGTGGGTTTAAATTGTACGGGTTTATATTTTGTGTTAGTGGGTTAGACTCTAACCCAGTGGACCCCTTTTAGGTCCAGTTGATGTTCTTTCGCAGTCAGAGACAGACACGACGGTTGTACAGGTGGGTACTTCGATCCGACGTCCGTACAGTGGTACACGCTGGTGACGTTCCTTCCACCCTTACTGTTTATATCGTTTATCCTAGATATATCTTGCACCTATTTGTTACAGTATTACTCTACTCAGTGTTTTCATGTTTAGTATCATGTGTAGGAGTAGAGTAGATTATTTCTTGTCAGCCTATGACATCTGTGACCTGTTCGGTCAGTTTACTTCAGTGTACTCAGTGACCTAGTTGACCTGGTTGGTCAGTTCTTGTGTTTCCTTCAGTAGTACTTGCATACAGTTGATAGGATGTTGAGTTGTTCCATCCTAGTTGACCTGAGTGGTCAGTTCTTGTGTTTCCTTCAGTAGTACTTGCATACAGTTGAAAGGATGTTGAGTTGTTCCATCCTAGTTGACCTGAGTGGTCAGTTCTTGTGTTTCCTTCAGTAGTACTTGCATACAGTTGATAGGATGTTGAGTTGTTCCATCCTAGTTGACCTGGTTGGTCAGTTTCTTTCTCTACTCAGGACCTGGTTGGTCAGTTACTTTGCATACTTTGGGACCTGGTTGTTCAGTCACTTTCTGTACTTGGGACCTATTTGGTCAGTCACACTCAGTACTTGGTACCTGGTTGGTTCTCCTGGTTACTTGACGACCCACGTGGTCGATGGGCCCTGGGGGCCAGGATTGTCGGCTGATTGCCGATGGTTAATTTTGAGCATATTTGCATTAATCGCCCGATACTCGTCGCACGTCACGAACACTAGCGGTCTGATCCACCGCAAGTGGGGTGTTCTTTTCCGGGGGTTGGATGCATGGTAGAGTAGTGGGGGCATTAGCTTGAGGTCTGCGGTACTACTGACCAAGAGGGCTTCTGCATGAGGTCTGTGGTACAGACCAAGAGAGCATTGGTTCAGATTGGGTACTTTTGAGTTTTTATACTCTAAAATGACCCGGGGCGTGACATCGTTCAATTTAAGATCGGAGTTATTGATCTTTATCTAGGTAGTGAATAGAATTTTCTATCAAAAATTCAACCTATTTCAATTCTTTTACACCGTTAAACTACCACGTATCCCATATCGGCCGTTAAAAATTGTCAATTTTGTGAGCTTTTGATCGTAAGGTAAATGATTTCGAAAAATTATGAAATTTATTTTCAAGAAGTTTTAAATACTCTAGATCATATTTAACGGAGTGGATCGTCGATTCGGAAGCTCTATCATCGAAAACAACTTATGAGTAGTAGGGCTCTACTACTCATAATAGTATAGTAGCCCTACTATATATATATATATATATATATATATATATATATATATATATATATATATATATATAGAGAGAGAGAGAGAGAGAGAGAGAGAGTAGGGCTACTGTGCTCCTAACTTTCTAACCACCTATCAAGTTTGATGGGTGGTTAAAATGAAAGAGGGAGCGAGGAGATATTGAGGAGAAATTGGCTGTCTCAATTTCTCTTCTCTTTGAATTTCTCTTCAATATCTCATCCCTTTCTCATTCTAACCAACCACCCATCAAACTTGATGGGTGGTTAGAAAGTTAGGAGTGATGGAATTTCAAGGTATGTAAAACAAATAGCAAATTAAATACATACCTAAACCCAAGATTAAATAAATAACTCACACAGTTCGTTGAGAAGAAATTCTTGATCAATCTGTGGAAGCGTAAATTTCGACTATGATCTAGAAGTCACGAACCGAACTTGGATAATTTGGTTTCTCCTCCTATCTCATGCACTCTGCCGTATGATGTGGAAGCGATGGTAATTCTTCACCAGAATGCGTATGAGAAGGTGGCAGAATACCCCTTTATATAGAATCCAGATCGACTTTCCATTAAAGCGATTAGGATTCTATTTTAAATTTAAAATGGATTGGATAGGAATAAAAATATATCATATCAAGTAGTTCTATATCTATTAGGATTGACCTTTATCTATAGCAAATCCTAATTTAAATATGATTAATTGGGCCACAATATATGGAAATCCTAACAAGGAGCACAAGGGTTATTGTGCTCCTAATAACACAGTAGCCCTACTCTCTCTCTCTCTCTCTCTCTCTCTCTCTCTCTCTTTATATATATATATATATATAGTCCGGCTGCTATGCTATTAATAGCACAAAGCACTTGGTGCTACCAAATTTTCTACCGTTAGATTCACTCCTTTGATGATTTTCACCCATTAGATCATACTATTCAACCAACCATGCATGCACTTCCTAAATCCTGGGGACCCACATCATCCTAACCGCACATCTCTCAATCCAATGGCCGAAAACTTGGTAGCACCAATGATTTGGTGCTATTAATAGCATAGTAGCCTATATATATATATATATATATATATATATATATATATATATATATATATATATATATAGAGTAGGGCTACTATACTATTATGAGTAGTAGAGACCTACTACTCATAAGTTGTTTTCGATGATAGAGCTTCCGAATCGACGATCCACTCCGTTAAATATGATCTAGAGTATTTAAAACTTCTAGAAAATAAATTTCGTAATTTTTCAAAATCATAATAAAGTCCATCAAATGGGCATAAAATGAACAGCCGAAATCGAACGATGTCCTAAAAATAGATAATCGGATCCTTCAATTTAAGATCGGAGTTATTAATCTTTATCTAGGTAGTGAATAGAATTTTCTATCAAAAATTCAACCTATTTCAATTCTTTTACACCGTTAAACTACCAAGTATCCAATATCGGTAGTTAAAAATTGCCAATTTTGTGAGCTTTTGATCGTAAGGTAAATGATTTCGAAAAATTACGAAATTTATTTTCTAGAAGTTTTAAATACTCTAGATCATATTTAACGGAGTGGATCGTCGATTCTAAGCTCTATTATCGAAAACAACTTATGAGTAGTAGGGCTCTACTACTCATAATAGTATAGTAGCCCTACTCTATATATATATATATATATATATATATATATATAGTGTGAGGCTACTATGCTATCGGAAGCACGGAGCCTTCCGTGCTTCCACGTCGTTTTCGATGATGCGGCTTTCGAATCGTCGATCGGCTCCGTTAAACTTGATCTAGAGTATTTGAAGTATCTAGAAAATAAATTTTATGATTTTTCGATATTATTTGCCTAGTGATCGAAGGAGCACAAAATCGAATAATTTTAAAGGCCGTAGTGAGCCGTTTGCAAGTTTAACGGTGTAGAAATATCTAAATCACGTGAAATTTTGATAGAAAATTCTTTATACTATATAAAACAAGATCAATATCTTTGATCTAAATTTTTAATGCCATATTATCGCGTTTTGTAAGATTTTTATTTTCACGTTGATTTTTAGCCCTTCGTTCACTAGGCAAATAATATCAAAAAATCGCAAAATTTATTTTCTAGGTACTTCAAATACTCTAGATCAAATTTAACGGAGCCGATCGACGATTCGAAAACCACAACATCGAAAATGACGTGGAAGCACGGAGCCCTCCGTGCTTCCGGAAGCATAGTAGCCTTACTCTGTATATATATATATATATATATATATAGTAGAACTCTTGTGCTATTAGGAGCACAAGACCCTTGTGCTCTAAGTTTCTAATCCATCAAATTTGATGGGTGGTTAGGGTGAATTGGAGAAGAGAAATTGGAGAGAAATTCAAAGAGAAGAGAAATTGAGAAACCCAATTTCTCTCCGCTTACTCATCTCTCTTTCACCCTAACCACCCATCAAATTTGATGGCATAGAAAACTTAAACAAGGGCCGCCGTGCTCCTAATAGCACTACTACTATATATATATATATATATATATATATATATATATATATATATATATATATATATATATATATATGAATTATAATTATTTATGATAATAATATAATTAAGCTGTTATCCAGCGGAACACGAGCGAGCTGACCCTAGCTCATATTCGACTCTTTTATTAAACAAGCGAGCCGATCTCGAGCTCATTTCGAGCCGAACACGAGTTGGCTGGCGAACAATGAGCTAGATTTCCACCCCCATATATATTGGGGTGGTGTTTCTGATTAATCCTGCACAAAGGACAAAAATACATTTTTGGGCAGTGTTACGCACACTTTCGGATCAATCAAAATCTTTATTTGTATTTTAGCGTTCATCTGTAAGTTGATTTATTTATTTTTATCACAAAATTAGTTAGATTCTAATCACAATCTGATTTTTCTTTGCGGTTTTTTCCAATGATTGGTATCTAATGTTTCAAATTTAAACTTTGATTGCTTAATTTACATTTCAGGTAATTTATGTTTTAGAAAAATGAAGGAAACAGATATATATCATATTATTTTCTGTAAAAAAAATTATATTCATCTTTTTATTCACATAAAAGTTTTTGGTCTATCTTATTTTATGTCTCTTACGGATCCAGATGAATGGTTCTTTTAATTATATTCTCCACGCAATATGATAAGTTGTTTTGATTAAAAAATGGTAAGTACTGCTTTTGTTTTAAAAAAACATCATATTACAGCTTCTTTATTTGAACTTCATGCAGAAATTACTGTTTACATTCAGTAGTAGTTAAAAATTGTGGGAATTTTCTTATCTATTCCTGACAATAATTCAAAATTTTTAAATTTATTTGAAATTATTAAAATGTGTTTTTAAACTCTCATTCTCAACAGTAAACCCTAGGAGCTTCGAGATATATACTTGAAGAAATTAATTTTTAAAAATTAATAAAAGCCATTTTGCTCAATCAAGAAGTATATTAGATATTTTAAAGTTTCGAAGGTTATATTAGATATTAACTCAAAATCTATGCACCTTTTGTATTTAACTATTTGGCTTATATTAATTGTTGTACACTGATGGAATGTAAATTTTGACTGATTATTTATACCAAAAATTGAAGTTTGAGTGATTAATGTACAGTTTTTAAATTTTTAATAATGATTAGAAAATGGGTGAAAGTTTATCTAATTTTGATGTTCAGAATTAATTTTATTATCGATAAATGCAACTAAAATGGCAACTTGATGTAGAAATAGAACTAAATAGAAATTAAGGGTACCTGCATATCCAAGATCAAACTAGGCCATTAATTTCTTCATCTTTATGATAGTAAAAAAATGATGCTTCGTACTCGGTTAATTAATATAAAATTAAGGAAATTACAAACTAATTAATTTTATACATGGCTTTTCCGTAGAAGAATATTAATTCTCTATTTTTTTTTGCCTTTTTTTTTCTTTTAATTGAGGGTTGGGATCAATTTACTGCAACTCATATATATGTACTAAACTAAACATATATATAATTCCTGTTTTACTAAAAAATTTTATAATAAAACAAAACTGAAATCACATAATATATTGTAAATTACCTCTTTTAATTTACGCAAAGCGAAATTAAAGAGGGATCTGACCGAAGTGTTGTCGAAAAAAGTGAAAATAAAAATAGGAACAGCTTTAGTAAGAGAATAAAAGTGATCGAGGAGCTTATATATATATATATATGTCTCAAACTGAGGTGCCAATTTCGATTTAATCAATCGATAATTAACTTAATAATGCATGAATCTTATAGCAAGCGACAATAGATATATCGATGGTAGCGGGGCTTCCATATAGATTTTTGCTCCAGTTAACTTAACTTGGCGCCAACTCCCACACTCAGAAGAATCGCGCAGTTATAGCTATAAATAAGGATATATAGGAGTAAGAAGAATATATAAATCGATTGATCGAGGAATAGCCAAGGATTGGAGAATATATAGGACTCTTCCTAATTCTTGATCATGGCATCCCCACCCAACAGAGATCAGCAACAGGAGAAGACGACGCTGACTCCGACGCCGACGTCGGGGCTCATTGGAGCGCTGGTCTTCCTCGGCAGAGCGCTCATCGCGCCGTTGGTCGTCGGAGCGGCTCTCCCCGCCAGACAAGCTATACCAAGATCAACACCTGGAGAAGAGGCTCCACGCGGCAGCTGCAACAGCAACGGCAGTGATAACAGCATGGGGAATGAGATGCAGTGGGAACCGTCTACTCGTCCCTCGGTCGAGAGAGAGAAACCTTCGTAATTACTCGATCCGCTGCGTTTCTTTTCTTTGTACTAATTAGTCATAAACTTTACATACCTTAACAGCGGTGGTGCAATTTGGTGTACATATATAGTAGGGATTCGGGAGATTCAGAAGATGCCCATTCTGAAGAAAATGGAGGAGTAGTAGAATATGGAGGGGGAGGAGGAGGAGGTGGAGGCGGCGGAAACTGGAAGAAGAAGCTGATTATGATGATAGTGTTGGCGATATGGGTGATGCTGATTAAGAAGAGTGCATCAGAGGCCAACGCTGCTGATCTTTTTGAAATGTCTCAAGGTGTTTGGACCATTTTACACCATTTCTTTAGGATCTTTTGAGTTTTGAGATCCGTTACGTGGATTTGTTGAGGATCTTGATCTCTCCCAGAAGAACTTAAATGAGGAGACTCTCTCTCTCTCTCTCTCTCTCTCTCTCTCTCTCTCTCTCTCTCTCTCTCTCTCTCTCTCTTGCATTTTGGGTAGAAATTGTATCAGAGAACATTCAAAGATTTCATGGCAATTAAGAAGTTAGTATCAAATCAGTGTACCCATATATTCTATGTTCTATCGTTGCTCTTTTGCATGCTCTAGTGTGTGCGTACGTGTGCGCGCGCTGAGTGTTATTTTGTGGTAGAAATTGTGTCAAAGAACATTCCAAGGTTTAATGTATGGAAATTAAATGGTTAATTACTATTAATCCAACGAATCATAATATATGCTTAAGTTCTTTTGCAGCTAGCTATTTGTGTTCTTCTACAGCTTTGTAGGATGCTGCAATACTGTTAAATAAAGAGCATCTAGAATATTATTTTCATATTAAACGTAAAATTCGAATTCTAATCCTTATATAGTATAAGAGTTTTTTTTATTTATAAATTTAAATTTTTGGACAACTTGCTCTTAATTTGACTCGGATCTAACCCTAGTAGTTTCAAGAGGTTTATGGATTTTATTTTATATTCATTTATTAACTATTCTTAATTAGCATAAGCAGTAAAAATATGATATATATATAAATTAGTATCCAAGATTATAAATTTGAACACCGGCTACTTCACATTTTCGATCATGTTCCATTCTTTTTTAAAAAATTAAGCAGGTAATTAATATGCTGCCTTTCCCTCTCTCAGAAAAAAATTACATCTATTTTTAATCACATAAATTCTTTTTTTGGCCTCCCTCATGTTAGTTATCTCTCTTACAGATTCACGGGAATGATTCTTTTAATTATATTCCCCACACAATACATTTAAATATATGATTACGTGGTCTTTTGTTTTATTGACGCTTACATCTATGTTTCGTTTCTTGCCTTTTGTTTTCGCTTCTACCTTTTATCGTCGATTTTGTCGCTTTGTTTTTTCTGTTATTCTGTATCACAAATAGGGTATATCCCTGTTTACTCAAAAAAAATTATATATGATTACGTTGGATTGTTACTATACTATTTAATTGCCATGCATTAAACCTAAGAATGTTCTTTGATACAATTTCCACAAAAATTATAATACACATACACTCAAAGAGAGAGAGAGAGAGAGAGAGAGAGAGAGAGAGAGAGAGAGAGAGAGAGAGAGAGAGAGAGAGAGAGAGAGAGAGAGAGAGAGAGAGAGAGAACTGAACAGATTCTCATGCTGTAGAAGAACACAAATTAAAAGAGCAGCAAAAGAACTCGGTTCTCATCAATTGAATTAATACTGCATATATGATCGAGTACATATCAATCGAACTAATCCTAACTAAACTTCCGTGAAATTAAACTCTGAATGTTCTTTGATGTATACAATTTCTACCCAAAAAAACCAAGAGAGATTTTGAGAGTGAGAGAGAGAGAGAGAGAGAGACATAGAGAGCCCAATAAGGAATAATGAGGCGCTCCTTAATTGTTCAAGGGTTTTCTCTTCGGGGAGATCAAGAAGATCGTTAACGGAAGCCGTGAAACAATCTCGAAAGTCGAAAGATCACAAAGAAAACGTAAACAATGAAACCAAAACATAGAAACAATTCAAGAAGAACAGTAATGTTGGTCCCTGATCCAATCTTGAACATCCTCATCACCGTTATCGTCGTCCGTATCGCCAACATCACAATCAGAAATATCATGTTCTTCCTCTCCTCCTCTCCTCTTCCACCTCCATTTTCTCCTCCCTCAACACCGCCGTCTTCTAAATCCCTCAAAGGATCCCCACTACAAGTACACCGAAGTAATTGCAGTACCATGCACCAATGTTAATTAATTACCAGTAAAACAGCGGACTCATATATATACACGTACGTAAAGTCTATGCATGATTAATTAGTACTAATTAAGAAAATTAAGAAACGCAGAGGATTGATTAATTACGAGGGAGGAGGCGGTCGGCGCTGTGTCCCATTCCTCGTGCCGTTATTGCCGGTGGGCTCTTCTCTAGCTTGTCGGGCGGTGAAGGCTGCTCCGACCAACGCGCCGGTGAGCGCACCGCCGATGAAGACCAGAGCTCCGATGAGCCCCATCGTCGGCGTCGGCGTCGGCGTCGGCGTCATCCTCTCCTGTTGCTGATCTCTGTTGATCAAGAATTAGCAAACAGCAAGCCCTATTCGATCTCTTCTTGGCTATTCCTATATATATATATACTCTCTGATCCTTGGCTAATACTCCTCGATCGATCGACTTATTATATATAGTTATAACTGCATGCGCGCTTCTTCTTATATATGTGAGAGTTGACGCCAAGTTAGCTGGAGCAAAAATCTGTATGGAGTACGCGTACGTCCCCTACGATTTATCATTGCGGTAAGATTCGTACGTACGTGTATTTCAAATTAAATATCGATTGATTAAATCCAATATAGGCACACCCTTTTAGTTTAGGGGGATGTATTTGTATCTTTTGTGGTTTTAAAAAATTGTACGTAGTTTACTTTTATGTAATTTCAATTTTATTTTAAAACAAAGTCACCTTAATTTGTGAGTCACTTAATTTGTTTTTTTTTTGCTTATTTTATTTTGGCATTAAAAGAGTTATTACAGTAAAATATTTATGCAACGAACATTGGTGAGCAGAACAATCGCCAAATCGATCATCTCAAGAAAATGAAATACATATATATATATATATATATATAGAGTGGGCTGGTATGTTTCTGAAAGCACGGAGCCTTCTGTGTTTTCAAGTTGTTTTTTATGTTCGGACTTTTGAATTGACGATCGGCTCCGTTAGAGTTGATCTAGAGTATTTGAAGTACCTAGAAAATAAAAATATTATTGCAACATAACTTTTGGAGTACTATCTATATGTTGGATCAATATGGTTTGTAGTGGGGCCAATTGACTATACCAACTTTTTCCCAAAAAAAGGCCCCACATTCTATAAGCAGAGTTTATTTAGTAGTTAACTTTACTTTATTGAGTAATTAATTGACTCCATATACGTTGGATTACTGCTAACTACTTAATTAATTGCCATGCATTAAATTAATTAACCTTAGAATGTCCTTTGATACGCTTTCTACCAAAAATAACATGCGAAAACACACGCACTGCAGACACACACACACAAACGAACTTGGCATACATGCATGAGTGCATCGATTAAACTGACACTAACCATCAAATTGCAATGAAACCATTGATTGATTGTTCTTTGATACAATTTCTACCAGGAAAAAAGAAATAAAAGAGCTAGATAGAGAGAGGGGAAGAGAAAGATCGAGCGCCCAATAAGGAATAACAAATTTTATCGATCCTTCATGGTGGGAAGATCAAGATCGATCCTTAACAGCAGCTAGCCATGAAACAATCTCAAAACCGGAAAGATGCTAAACAAAAGTATAAAATGATACCAAAACTTAGAGACAATTCAAGAAGAATAGGAATTTTGGACTCTGATCCAATCTTGAACGTCATCATCACCATTATCGATCATCGCCTCTATCGCCAACATCACGATCAGAATCATCATGTTGTTCCTGTCCTCCTCTCCTCCTCCTCCTTCAACTCCGGCGTCTTCAAAATCTCTCAAATCCCTACTACAAGTACACCGAATTGCACCATGCACCGATGTTAATTACCAATGGAAAAGAGTACTCATATATATATATATATATATATACGTAAAGTTTATGATTAATTAGTACTAAGAAAATTAAGAAACGCAGGGATTGATTAATTACGGGGGAGGAGGCGGTTGGTGCTGTGCCTCATTCCTTGTGCCGTTATCGCCGGTGCCGCCGCGGGGCTCTTCTCTAGCCTGTCGGGCGGTGAAGGCTGCTCCGACCAACGCGCCGGTGAGCACTCCGCCGATGAAGACCAGAGCTCCGATGAGCCCCATCTTCGGCGCCGGTGCCATCTTCTCCTGTTGCTCTTCACTGTTGATCAAGAATTAGCAAGAGCCCTATTCCTATATACTCTCTCCCCTGCTACTCCTCGATCGATCGACTTATTCTTCTTACTCCTATCCTTATTTATAGCTGCTATATAACTGCACGATTCTTCTTATGTGAGAGTTGGCGCCAAGTTAATTAGCTGGAGCAAAAATCTGCAAGAGAGCCACCCCACGTTTTGTCATTGCTTTAAGATTTGTGTACTTTATATCAAATATCGATTGATTAAATCGAATATAGGCACATCAGTTTGAGACACATAAGCTCCTTATTTTTACTTTTCTTATTATTATTATTTTTTAATTTTGAATAAAACTTCAATTAACCAGACCCCTTTTAGTTTAGGGGCATGTATTTGTATTTTTTGCATGTGGTTAAAAAAAATTATAGTTTATTTTTATGTAATTTCTGTTTCATTGTAATACAAGGTCGAGTCGCGTATGTTAGCTCAGTGCGATCGATTTTAGAAGCCGCATGTATGCGTTTTGAAAATTGGTAGCCATCTTCTGCTGATTTTTTTTCGACATTAAAGAATAACTATTATAGTAAAATATTTGTACAATATATGAACAATATTGGTGAGTGGAACAATTGTCAAATCATCTCAAGAAAATGAAAAATGTCTATATATAATTTAAATTTATAGTTTTAGAATTTTTTTAGGGATAAGGTGATTATAGAGACCAAAATAGGAAAAAAATTTCAAAATTAAAAACATTGCGAGATAAGGTAGTAATCATTGGAGGCCAAAACAAGGGAAAAAGAAATTACAAATCAACATTAAAACACACATGCATTTTATGGGAATCTATGCACATTTTTGAATTATTCTACATGATGGCCTTAATTGTCTCCTCTTGCTCACTGTTAGGAATAGTATCTCTTATTATTCTGGATAGTTATTCCCCGCCTTATTCTTCTTCTTGTTCCATGTACTCCTATATATATGTATAACGGTGCTTATATTAGGGTAGTTAAAATAGTTAGCTATACGTGTACTGATTATTATTTAGTGGACTAGACGTACCACGCGTCAGCGTACGTACATAAAACTGGTGTTAGTTGAGACAGTTATAGCTAGTTTGCATGGGTCCGAGCCCCCTCAACGATTATTAAAGGGTCTATTCAATTTAGGTCTATATCATATAGAATGAGATATATATATATATATATATATATATATATATATATATATATATATATATATATATATATATATATATAGCTACTATCCTATTAATAGGATAGGAGACTATGTCTATCAAATTTTTAACTCTTGGATGAGAAATTGTAGGGTTAAGAATGATATTAGTCGGTTAGAGTTGAATGGTCCTTAGGGTTGAGTGGTCCCTGGATTATAATATTTAATCCAATGGTTAGAAATGATGATAAGAGTTGATCCAAAGGCTAAAAACTGATGGACAAGTCTTTCATATCCTATTAAAAGGATAGTAGTCGGACTATATATATATATATATATATATATATATATATATATATATATATATATATATATATATATATATATATATATAGAGTCGCGGCTGGGATACTATATATCGATAGGACCAAGTGTTTGGTGCTATCAAATTTTCTGTCGTTAGATTTAACACTTTAATTATTTTTATTCGTTAGATTATACTATTCAACAAATAACTTACTCAACCCTAGGGGGCCCACATTATCGTCACTGTACGTTTTTTCATCCAATGGTCAAAAACTCAACTCGATAGCACCAAGTTGCGATTTAATTAGTTAAAAAATTTTCGCTTGAACATTATAGTTTTTAACTTTACAATTAATTTATGTGCTATGACTATATAAGTACTCGTATAATCCGGTCATAAAAGGTTAAATTTGTAAGTATATTAATAACAAAAAAAAAGTCATCATATAATTAACTTCATCAAACTAGTTATGTTGTAGTCCATTCGGTATTTCAATACGACTGTTTTCTCTTTCTGCTCCAATATGTAAATAAGCATAAACACACTCTCTAGAGTAGGAATAAGAATAAAAGGTGGAATAAGTAATCCAAAATAATGTACACTATTCTTAATTCCCATCATGACACCTCCACCACTAAGCTGGGAGCGAAAGAGAAGAAAAATAGTTACCGACCTATTTTTCTTATTTGCCCTTTTAATGATTATTTCCTTTCTTAACCTATGAAAGTATAACTGTGGTTAAAAAAGATGAAGATTTTTTCTCCTCCCACGTGCTTCACTCTTCGCGCACCTTAATTACCATTGGGCCCCTCTCCACAAAGAACAATGTTAGCATTCTTGGAATTCTTAAACACTCCTTAACAATGGAGAACAATGCATAAGAATTTTTTTTACCTACATCGAGATTATGAGAGCTTACACTGATCTTAATTACAGTAATATTGTATAACATGAGAGAAGAAACCCCCTATACGTACACACCGTTTAGTATGGATATAAAGGGGGGATATGTAACGACCCGGCCCACTAGCAACAATAACTCGTTGGTCTCAACCACCGTCCCAAAATGCTTAAGCCTAGTTATTATTACTAGTGTCTAAGTCTCTTATAAACCCAATGACAAACCCATTCCCATCCGATGTGGGACTATTGGGGTGTCACAGACTCCCAGATTAAGGCCCGACGTCCTCGTCACCCAATCACACACATAGCCCACGATCGGTAAGGCTAGAGACTCGCCACACATGTCCAAATTTGGTGAACCGCTCGATACCAAATGTAACGACCCAGCCCACTAGCAACAATAACTCGTTGGGCCCAACCACCGGCCCAAAATGCTTAAGCTCAATTATTATTACTAGTGTCTAAGTCTCTTATAAACGCAATGACAAACCCATTCCTATCCGATGTGGAACTATTGGGGTGTCACAGGATAAAGGGGATATACCCCCTTTTATACCCAAACAAGAATTTGGGATGGTGACCGAACTAAGTGTTCCCACCATACCGGGTTGTATCGAACTAGATACAACCTGATACAACCCGGTATGGGGGGAACACTTGTTCCCACCCCCGCCCCCTCCTCCCGAGAGAGAGAGAGAGAGAGTTTTTTATTTTAAATTTAAATATAAATTTTAAAAATTTATAATTTTAAAATTAAAATTAATAAATTAAAATTTTAAATTTTATTAACGTTTAAATTTTAAATTTAATATTTTAAAATTTTAAATTTGATATTTTTAGTTTTTAAATTTTAAATTTTTTATTTATATCTTTGAAATTTAAATTTGGTCTTAAATTTAAAATTTAATATTTAAAATTGAAAATTTTAATTTCAAATTTTAAAATTTGAAAGGTAAATTTTTAAATTAAAAATTATAAGTTTAAAAGTAAAAATATAAATTCAATTATAGGAATAATATTATTATTTTCTATTTATAACTACCAACTATTCCTCTTATTTTCAAAAACCATACAAACACAATTTTCTAGTTCCAGATTATACTCACAATTTCATCCAAACAAAAAAATATCCTTATTCTTAAAAAAATCCATACTTGTACGTATCTATCCCCGGTATAACTAGTTCCTACTCATTTTCGAACCAAACTGAGCCCTAGACTTCTAGGGCAAAAGCGAGAAGGTGAAGGGTGGCTCCCTGGAGAACTGGGTTCGGGTGGGGACACAATTAAGATGGGATGGAAACGAGTTGGTGAGAATAAGTAATTAGAAAAATAAATTAAAAATAGGGAGAAATAAGGTATTTTAGCTCATGTTTAGTTTTGGTTAAGACTATCTCCAGGCCATTTAATTGAAGATGAACCAATGGGGTTTTTTTTTATTATAATAGACGTACTCCTCCAAAACTTTTATTTTAAAAATAAACCTATTAAATTTTTATTTATAAATATAGTCCTATAAAAGCGTTCTCCGCTTTTTTTTTTGATTAAACAGGGGTAAACCCTATTTTACATATCGACAGAACAAAGGATAAAGAACCAATGCAATAAAACACAAAATTCCACAGGTAGGAAGGCCTAGACCACAATATCACCGAAACCGCTCACGAAGGATCCCGAGAACTAGTGGCCGAGACAGCTTAGGGATCACATCTGCTGAAGGCCGCTTTCCAAAATAGGATAGTCTCACAGGCGGTTCTTCCTAGTATATCGGAACAAACTTGGCGGTTCTCGAAAATTCTTCTGTTACGCTCTTTCCAAATTTCCCAACAAGTAGCTGAAATGCAAAGATCAATGTCTATTTGGTTGAGGCCATTATCCGATCCTCTCAAGCTTCTCCATCGTGCTGCTAAGTCAGTCTCCGAGCTGCTCTGATATAGGAGGTTGGACAGGGGTAGGGGTAGCAAGCATTTCCATACCGAGATTGCATAAGAGCAAGAGAACAGGATGTGTCCCAGGGATTCAGCATCCGAACTGCAGAGCACGCAAACAGTCGGACCTTGCCATCCACGCTTCATGAGATTGTCGGCCGTAAGGAGCTTATTTCTCGCAGCTAGCCAAATAAAGATCTTGACTCTGAGAGGGATAATTAATTTCCATAGGAAAGCAAGGTTACGATAGCAAAGCCCATCAAAACGAAGGAAGTCGGACGCACTCTTCACTGTGAAGGTACCAGTATTGGTCCACCTCCAAGATAAAGTGTCGCAAGAATTCGTCGAGAGGACCAAACCATTCAGCAGGAGCAGTAGTTGCTGGGTTTCGAGTTGTACCTGAGGGTTGGGGGAAAGGTTGCGCTTTTAAAAGCGGTGAATGACCGTTTTTAAAAGCGGTGAATCATTCACCGCTTTTTTTGTTTTTTTTATTTATTTTTATATTTTTATATTGATAAAAGCGGTGAATGGTTCACCGCTTTTATTTTTTTTCTACTACTTATAAGTAGTTATGAATGCGGTGAATCATTCACCGCATTTAGAGACCTATTTTTATAATTATTTTTTTTAAAAAATTATTTTTATAATTATAAAAGTTGATAAGATTATTTATAAAAAAAATTCCCAATGGGTGCTAATAGCGAGATTATTTTTGAATAATGGAGAAATTTTACAGGAGTATATCTAAAATAAAAAATTTTGACTATAGACATCAGATAATTCTTAACTTTGGACAGGTATGTAGGCAATTGTTCGCTTTTAAAATAGTGATCTACTAAATTAAAGACTTAGTTACTTAAGTTGTTAGGATTTAAGTTAAAATTATGATGAGTACTAAGTAAAAAAGTAAACCTGATCAGCATGCGATCAATATTAATTTGAAGAGATGAGAAAAAGATTCAATTTGTTTGGAACCATATAATTAAATAAATTAGTGATGATAGAAAAAAGTTAAAAAAGGGTAAACCTAAGACTGAAATTGCTTTCCACCACAAGCATTTTTCGAAATTTTTTTTTCAAATATTTCAAAGCATTAGAGGCGTGCGCGCATTTATATAGTTACCAGGCACATTATCAAACATTAATGTTTTAATCTCATTCTTCATTCAATGCATGGGTGGATTACAGAATTTTTTTTCAATGGATACAACAAAGGGTTTCCTTTTGATAATAAAAAAACATAAAAAATCAATATTAAGAGGATTGCTTTTTTTATGAAAAGATTAATTAGTTTACTACATATATCAGAAAATTAATAACAATAACAATGACATTAACTAGTACGTAGTTATTTGTCATGTATCACTAGCAAAATCTAATCTACATGTTGCAGCTTGCTGGCAATCATTCTAACTTAAAGAGGACATAAATATTCTGGAGGCTAGCTAAAGAGAGATGTTGTGGAGTTCTGCACGAGTAGGGCTACTATACTATTATGAGTAGTAGAGCTCTACTACTCATAAGTTGTTTTCGATGATAGAGCTTCCGAATCGACGATCCACTCCGTTAAATATGATCTAGAGTATTTAAAACTTCTAGAAAATAAATTTCGTAATTTTTCAAAATCATAATAAAGTCCATCAAATGGGCATAATATGATCGGCCGAAATCGAACGATGTCCTAAAAATAGATGATCGGATCCTTCAATTTAAGATCGGACTTATTGATCTTTATCTAGGTAGTTAATAGAATTTTCTATCAAAAATTCAACCTATTTCAATTCTTTTACACCGTTAAACTACCAAGTATCCCATATCGGCCGTTAAAAATTGTCAATTTTGTGAGCTTTTGATCGTAAGGTAAATGATTTCGAAAAATTACGAAATTTATTTTCTAGAAGTTTTAAATACTCTAGATCATATTTAACGGAGTGGATCGTTGATTCGGAAGCCCCATGATCGAAAACAACTTATGAGTAGTAGGGCTCTACTACTCATAATAGTATAGTAGCCCTACTCGTAAATTGATTAGAAATATCCTAGAAATCTAAAAAGTGTATTTAATTAATATAATTGGGTAGGAATTAATTAACTAGTTGTAGTTGCCTCTCTCTCTCTCTCTCCCTGACTTGTATGTAAGCACAACCTGGTGCATAGCCACTTGGCTTATTAATGCAAGCTTAAGACATGTTGACAAGAAAAAAAGCATAAGAATAAAAAAAGGAAAACACAAATTTTCGACAAAGGCGAAAAAATTATTAATCAACTCGACTAATTATATTAACCAAATTAAACTTCAGGTATATATATAGAGGTAATACCTAAATCCTATCATAATAAATTTTAATATATCTCTAAATTAATCTAAACATATGAGAAATAACTAAATAACCAACAATAAAATAGAAATAATACAACTTTCTAAATACGATCTAAAAAAGGCAAAAAGAAATTAAGGCCTACATAGTTAATTTTGGATTCAAACTCAGTCGTTATGGCTTTATCATTTGACGCGTAGATCATATTTAATTTAACTATCAAATAGTTCAAAAAGTAATTTTTTCGCGAAAATCAAGTGTACAAGCTTCAATACCATGTCCTTTTTAAAGGCAGACACCACCTTTGTTATCCAAACGATTATAATGATAGCTAGGAAACAAATTATCATATTGTGTGGTGAAGATAATTCAATGAATCATGTCACCTGAATCAATAAGAGGAATAATTAACATAGGAGTGACCAAAATAACTTTTGCGACTAACTAATAAATATGAAAATTGAAACCAAAACCTCTTGGAAGTTGGAACTACAAGAACTTAGAAACAACTCACTCAAATTAACTGCGCGTAAAATTTAAACCATTAAGTTTTTAATTAAATTCGTATATTTTGAAAAAATTAGAATTCTAATTTTACATTTAAAATGAAATATAATAACCTAGATGCACTTTATTTCATAGTACACATGCAAGAAAGACTATCAAACTGGTCGTAAAGCGTAGAAGAACACGAATAGAAGCAAAAGAACTTAGCGTACATGATTAACTTGGATTACTGCTAACTACTTAACTGCCATGCATCAACTACCAAAATTAACACGCAAACACATGCACGTGCGCCCGCACAGAGAGAGAGAACAAGAAGAGTAATAAAGGAACATAGCATATATGATTACATCAATTAAACTGATACTAACTCCCTAATGCAATGAAACCTTTGATTGTTCTTCGATACAATTTCTACCAAAAACAAAGAGAGAGAGAGAGAGAGAGAGAGAGAGAGAGAGAGAGAGAGCCCAACAAGGGATAATGAGGTGCTCCTCGTTCAAGCTTTTTCTTTTTAGGACAGATCAAGATCCTTATAAAGAAGCTGTGAAACAATCTCAAAACTCATAGAAGCTAAAGAAGAAGAATAAACTGATCCCAATACCTAGAAACAAATGAAGAAGATCAGCAGCGTTGGCCTCTGATAGAATCTTCACAATAATCACCGCCCCTGTCGCCAACGTCACCACCATCTTCTTTTTCTTGATCCTCTCCTCCTCGCCTCCATTTTCTGCAACCCTACTGCATGTATATATACCAAATTGCACCACTGTTGTAATTACCAAGAAAGAAATTGAAAAGAAGATGCATCCATGTATATGCGTAAAGTTTGTGATAAGTATTAAGAAAAAAATGTGGGGGATTGATTAATTACAAAGAGTCCTTGACAGAGGAAGGAGGCCACAGCGGCAGCAACAGTGGTCGCCGCTGCTTCTCCTTCCCCGTGCTGTTATCTCACCAGGTGTTGTTGCGGGCCTCTCCCGCAGGTGTCGATCTTGGTATAGCTTGTCGGGCGGGAAGGGCCTGTCCGACAAACTTGGGAATGAGCGCTACGGCGAGGAAGGCCAGCGCTCCAATGAGCCCCAACGTCGGCCTCGGTGTAGTCTTCTTCTCCCGTTGCTGGTCTCTGTTGGGTGGGGATGCCGTGATCAAGAATTAGCAAGAGTCATATATATTTTCTGATCCTTGGCTATTCCTCGATCGACTTATTGTTCTTACTCCTATCCTTACTCATAGCTAACCTGTCGATGGAGGGAGGAGGCTGCAGCAGCAGCAACGGTGGTCCCTGCGGCGTCGCATTCCCCATGTGGTTGTCGCCGGTGCTGTTGCCATTGCCACCACCGCCGCGGGGCTCTTCTGTAGCTTGTCCGACAGCAAGGGCCGCTTCAACCAAGGTGCCGGAGAGCGCTCCGCCGAGGAAGACGAGAGTTCTGATGAGCTCCGGCGTCGGCATCGGCATAGGTGTCGTCGGCGTACGCCTTCTCTTCTCCCTTTGGCTATTCCTATATATTCTCTCCCTTGGCTACCTATTCCGCGATCGATCGCCTTAGTTATTCATCTCACTCCTACCCTTATTTATAGCTGAACCTCTCTACAGAAGCCCCGCCATATATGCACGTACGATGTTTTGTTGTTTGCTTTAAGATTCGTGCATTCTTTTTTAGTTAATTATTGAAGGCACATCAGTTTGAGATACATAAACTCCTTATTTTTATTTTTCTTATAAAATTCTGTCTATCTCTTTCTTTGGATATGATTTCAATCAGGCCCTCTTTGGGTGAGCTGCACCTATTTGTATTTTCTATGATTTAAATCAATTTATACGTACCTTGCTATATATTATGTGATTTCAAGTTTTGTTTTACGATAATAATAATTTATTAGTTAAATACAATAGTAAAGTGCTGAACTTTAGTGAAATGAAACTCGAAACTACTATAATTAATACGGCAAAGGGCAGATTTGATAGTTCAGTAGGATCGATTCTAGAACTCACATTTCGTATGTGCATGGTTTGCAATTTGGTATAGTTGTTTAATTGGTTTCATCTGCTTATCCCATTTTGACATATGTAAAGAAATTAGGGTGAATTTTGTTAATTTATAACCTCACATCATATGACTGGTGAGCAAATCCCCGATGGATGCGGTTGTAAGATGTACACCCTTTTGGGGTGTACATCTAGCATTACTCCTCACAAAGCTATGAAATATCATAAATACCCTTCAAATTTTAGAAATTTCACAAATACCCTCTAAATAAAATATTTCTTTCATAAATTAATGGCCTTACCGTTACTTTTTTGCTAACTTCCGTTAACTCAGCATTTTTACTTTAAAATATGAAATTAACATTTTACCCTTTGTTCACTATTTCTTTAGAGGGATAATTTAATTCATACCCTTGAAAAGTTCAAGATTATAATAAATGCCCCTACACAATTTGAAATATCAAAATTAACCCTATGAATATTTACTTTGTTTTAAAAAAAAAAACTTCAAGATATACTATCATTAGTTGGGTCGTTTTAATCTTAGTTACATTATAGTGTAACGAAGGGTTAAGAAAAAAATTGTCCATTTTATCCTTAAATATTGAAAATTGGTCAGGGACAAATCTCAATTTTTGGTCAGTTCAGAGCAAATCTACAGCTTCACCTATTTGGCGTTCTATGTTGCAAATTCTAAACCTGATGACGACTGCCGTGGTAAGGAATGCTGAGCAACTACAATGGAAACTCACGAAATCCGGCCGCTTCACCCTCCAATCTGCTATTAACCACATAAACGAAGGCCTAAATCAGAACCAAATACATCAGCCATATGAAACTGGACAGACGATATGGGCTACAGTATGGAGCATAAAGAATGTGATGCCTCGCGCAAAAGTATTCTTATGGAGAATTTTAGCAGACTCGTTACCTGTCGGAGATAAACTATCCTCAAGATTACCTTACATCGACGGACTTTGCCCTCTCTGCCAAAAACAGTCTGAGACGTTGGTGCACTTATTTTTTAATTGTGAGCAAACACGACAAGTCTGGTTTGCATCGAGTTTGGGCCTTACAACCGACCAACCTGAGCGATCTATCTCCTTTTGGATAATTTTCATCCTTACCAACAAAGCTATGGAGATTCATAAGGCCTTTTGTGTCCATTTGTTATGGAGCTTATGGAAGGAAAGGAATGAGGTGATCTTTGAGGGGAAGAATTTCTCAATCACTACAGTCCTGTCAAGGGCTCGCAGCTTGACGGCCTCATACTCCAACGAGAACATGACGAGAATTAGCATACAGGACCCAACTCTGACTCAAGACCCCGCCAACTCTTCCTTTCATGTGTGGGTAGATGGAAGTTGGAAAGAGGGTACTAAAGGTGGAGTAGGTTGCCTGATTACTAATCAACATGGCACCATCGCATGCATATCTGATGTAATAAAAGAGGTCCATGATGCCTGCTCGGCCGAGATTGGAGCAATTATCCGAGTGACAAAGCTTCTTTTGCAAATGTATCATGGAGAAACTTTTCAAATCTTCTCAGATTCAGCATCCATCATCAAAGCTTTACACCTCAGGGGTTATCAATCAGATTCGCTAACACCTGAAGCTCGGACAAGAATCACGGAGCTATGGACTTTTACTGAAAAATTCAATTACTTCGGCTTCAGATGGAATTCGAGATTTTCAAAAAATGCGATAGTCGCAGATCACTTAGCCACTTGGGGACTCACACTGTAGAGACTTGGAGTTTTAGCTGAGGCTTATCGACAGCTCTGGCGAGTGTCGGGACAAGTCCGGGTCGCGTCGACGCGAAAAGGGCGTCGAACGGGCCCTGTGGGAACACGAGAGCAGCGTGTACCACGAAAATCTGCGAAATAGCAGATTTTCTGTGAGTTGTACCGATATAAAATGATGACTATACCGGTATAACATCGTTGGCTATACCGGTACAAAGGGGCTCTTGTACCGGTACAAAGTGACAGGTATGGTGATGTTGACTTTTGAGCACCCTTGTCTTGTCTCAACCCTTTTGCCCATGCCTTCTTTACAGCAGAGTGGAGAGAGAGGGGGGCTTCTTCACATTCTTCTCCTTCCATTGCTGCTGCTACTACACTCCTTCTACTTCCCCTAAGCTCAAGTGGTGGAGAGGTAGAGGGCTTGGTGGTGCGATCTCCGTCGACGACGCGCCGCGGAGCCGATCGAGGGCATTTTCGACATGGTGACGCTGCGAGGAGGCCGTGCGACAGCCATTCTTCGCCATCTCCGACGTGGTGCTGCCCCCAGGAGGGTTGCCGAGGTGAGTAGCTCGTCGAGAACTTTTCAAGGCTTCAAACTTCATTGATTTTCGAGCTAAGTGCTGACTGCTGCAGAATTCGACGTCGACTCGCCGTATTTTGGGCCGTACTCGACGCAGGAGTGTCGGATTCCGTTGAGATTTGGCTCGTTGGATCCGGGACGTCGAGAGGAATCCAAAGAGTACTTGGAATTTTTGGTGAAGGTTAGCCCAGTCAAAATCTGGTTTTTCTCCACTGCTGTTTTCCTAATCAGATTTTAGTACTGCATTGCTGATTCCAGCGTCGACCCGCCGTGTTTTACCTTGTTCTCTGCGTAGGGAAGTCGGATCGCGACGAAATTTGGCTTGCTAGATTCACGACTTCGAGACGAAGATTCTGAGCCCAAGATCACGATTTTTGGAGCAGGTTTGCCCTGTCGAAACCCTACACTACTAAGCTGCTGTTTGCAAAGTTGATTCTAAGGTGCCGAATTGCAAATTTCCAACGTCGACGTTCAGTATTTCGCCTCGTACGCGGCGTAGGAGCGATGGATCGCGCCGAAACTTGGACCGTTGGATTCGTGACGTCGAGACGAAGCTACAGAGCCCTGAATCGAGAAATTCGGAGAAGGTTAGCTTGGTCGAATTATTAGATTACTCTGCTGCTGGTTTCCGGACAGATTTCGTGAAATTGTGTGACGTTGGGTTTTCCTCTTCGCAGCAGGAAATTTCGGACCTTGGCGGACCAATGGGGGAGATCGAGTGGATCCAAGACACTCCCTTGCTGCCAGGAGATTGCTTGAGAGGTGGGTTTTCATCAGATCATGCCTAAGTACAATAGTCGACATGTATAGTTATATATTGATGTTAATAGTAGCTAAAATTCATGGATTAGTGTGACGAATATCCGAATTTTGGGAGCATGCTTAGTGAGTAATATTTTCATACATGTTGGACTTGGATTTGACTTAGGAGAAAACCACGTTTGATCGTCATATGTATTACACTACCTGATTTAGCTTTAGGAGCCGTTCTGTGTTGTATCGTCGCTGTGTTAGTGCGATGGATACTAGGGTAGTGTAGCTATTTTCATGCTCGTGCTGGGGATGCCGAGCTTTGTTCTGTAGCGTTCAGACTGTTCATGTGTCGGGGACCGTCAGGGGTTGACGGTGGGCCCGGGTTACTATTTTAGTCACAGTTTGTGCCAAGGGCACGTGACCTAGTGGTGGTTAGACCCTGTTTATTTGACTATGCCTGTGAGAGCCTGATTGAGCTCGACAGAGATACGCTTGCATACTCGGTTGGTTCGCTCCCACGAGTGCCGCTCCGGAGTCTGGCTTAGTGCTTCTGCGTTGGTGTCGCTACGTCCTACTGTTGGACTCGCTCTCCACTAGCTACCCCTGAGGTAGTTGTTAGTGTTGCTTCGACAGGCGGGACGGGTGTATCACAGTCCCTCGTAAGATTGGGTCAGCTTTTACTTGTTCTATAGAGGGTTGTTTAGAGCAGGATAGTATAGTGGTATCTACCTGTTGAGTGTTTCCAGCTTTTCTTTACTTTTCTTGCTTACCCTGTAGACTTAGTGGCTGGACCGATGATGTTTAGGGCGGCACCTACTGAGGACTACCTGTTTTTACAGTAGTTCTCACGCCCTCTTTTGCCACCGTTGTTGCAGGGCCTTCGACTTCGGCTGCTGCTCCTCCTGAGTCGGATCGAGGCAAGGGCGTCTCGAGTTAGAGCCCTACCCTTCGAGTGCTAGTTGAGGACCCAGGCTACAGGTAGTGATACTTTTCTTTTGTGAGAGTTATGTACATACAGTTGTGAACTCGCTGAAGCGAGTAGTACTCTTTTGTATCTGTGGACTTGGTGTATGTATATTGAACTCGTGTTTTCCTACCTGTTTGTTTTTAGTATTTTCAGCTCTATGCTACTGTTTGTAGCAATGTATGTTATACAGGTACAGCTACGCTTCGTATACAAGAAAAATTTCTTGTATACGGCGGATTTGTCGGCGTGCCCGGGATACTGTGCTACCCGGGGCGTGACACACACACAAGAAGCTTTCTTTCTGGTCTTCTTTTGATGAATTTTCTCAGTCTGTATCCACTGATTAATTAAATAAAATCGTCTCAGGGTGTATTTTCCCTCAAAAGAAAAAAATAAATGTATGCTAGCCCATTTCTTTTTTTTTAAATTTTTTTTTATCCATTCAAATATTGTCAAATATTTTAATCAATTAAAAATATATATTCAATTAATCAATTAATTAGCTATTAAATGAATTTTGCTATTTTCAAATGAAAATTAATTAAACTATTAAATTTGATGGAATAATTATCTTACTTTGTGAAATTTTTATTAATTAAAATTTCATGTTTTCAATTTATTATTTCAAACTATTATTGGTTTATGTAATGTCTATTGATTATTATAAAATTTTAGTTGGTCTTTTCATAATAAAACTAATTTTTTATCTGAGGTCGAATTTTCTACTAATGTATTAATGCTCACAATTATATTGTGTATTCACAACCACAAACTTTCTCTATTTTAAGTTGTCAAATTAAAATTTTTTATTACTTTCCAATCGGTATAGTAAAAGAAACGGATAAGTAAAATGAATTATCTTCTCATTTTGACAATGAAGCAAAATAAAATTTAATTTAACTATAATTTATGTGACACTTTTGGCTACCCCACATCGGGACGTGAACGAGTCATTATCAATATAAGAGACTTGCATACCCGTAATAATAAATCGTACTTTAAGCATTTTGCGCCATATTGCCCAACTAGCTTATTTGTCATATGTACTGCCGTTACAATTTATTTGTAATATAAATATTTATTTCTAATTGAAATGAGTAATTTTTTTAACTAAAATCAATCAAATTTTACTGAATCTTTAGTCTAGATAGAGTTTAGTTAATTTTCAAATATAACAGATCGAGGATATTTGTGAAATAAAATCAGTAATTAACTATTAAATATAAAGAGGGATAAAGTTGGATTTTAAATATTATTAACTTCAATTTGTATGGGCACTTAATGATAGGGTTATTTTTGAAAGTTTTTTAGATTTAGGAGGGTATACACAATATTTCAATTTTTAGATGGATATTTATGAAATTAAGGGTATTGAGAAAATTTTCCCAAGAAATTATTACAATAAAATATTTACGTAATATTATAGAACAATGAGGGCTCCCTGCCTCTGGTCTCATGGTCCAGGTAATAACCCCTCCCAGTCCATGACCTCCCCAACCTTCGATGTGGAGCTGGATAGGCGCTTCAGCTTATTCAAGGGTACGTAAGAGTCTGGACTTGGGCCATTTTGCCAAGAAATTTAAGGTTGGTAATTAAAGAGGTGAGTAGTGGCACCTATATATAAGAAGACAAACTCAGAGATCAAGCTGCACCTGAAGGAATCCGAGGACTCTATGGTTGGTGGAAAGAAGAGTGACACCAAATGCAATAAGACAAAGCTGAAGCTCACCTAGGCAGATCACAAGGGAGGCTCCCTTTCTTCATCTTGTCCTTTCGAAGAGGACATCCTTGCTTCATCCATCAGGATTCGAATTCCCCCCTCACCCCCCCCCCCCGCCCCGCCCCGCCCCCTCTTTCTTCCCTTTCTAAGAAGGAGTGCTGTAGGGCTACTCCTTCCGTTCACTGGATGGAAAAGAAGCCTGTGCCTGATATGAAGATCCCCCCGAGGTCGACTTATAAAGAGGCCCTTCTCAAGCACATCCCTCACACTGAACGCTCTTTTTCCTTCTCTGAACCGAAGAACTCTAAATCTCCTTCCTCCCAGATTCCCTTTAACTTACTAGCTACAGGACAAAGGTGTTTCAGGTGCCTAGTGGCTGACCACTAGATTCGAGATTGTAGAGAGCTGCTCGAGTGCTTCCGGTGCTTCAAGTTCGTTCACTTTGCTTGCTAGTGCTGCAAAAGTAGAGCCCAGGGACAACTAGACATGCAAAGAGCCTTGCGATTCCGCCCTCCCTCCATGAAGGTACCGGTGTTTGTTCCCTAGCTACCAGGAAGGCTTTCACTCCAGGCAGCAACAATGCCGGAATGCCACCCTCAACAACGTCTTCGGGCCTACAGATCTGGGTCATTTTCCGTAGGACACAATAGTGACAGACCTAGCCAACCGCTTCAGTGGATTCTCTAACGACTACCACGTTTTACGTCACCGTGATGGAGACTGTGTTATCTTTCGGCCTCAGTAGGTGCAATCGGGAGATCTCGTTACTAGGAGCATTGTCTCCCTGTCGCATTGCAAGCTTCAGTGCTATGCCTAGAATTTGTACAAGGACGCTACCCGTAATTCTCATATCAAGTTTAAATCTTGGATTAAACTTGTTAACCTGCCTTTCAAATGTTGGTCCAAGCCCAAGGTCGCCTCGATTGTCAATGGGTTCGAATGATACCTCCAAGCTTATGACAATAGTCTCAATGTTCATGATCTCATTAGTTTCAAATGCCAAGTTGTGGTTGATGATCCGATCAATACTCTAGAAGAACTCTCCAGCACAATTGGAAATCTTATAGTCTCCGTCATTATATAGTTAGATAGCACCGCTCCTTTCAGTGGGGATGACCGCGGCATCTTCTTTGCTGGTGGGGACCCGAATGAAGGAGGAGACCAAACTTATTCTGTCACGTCCCGAGCCCGATCCTTTTGGCCGGTTCGAGTGCGTCGAACAGACGCCGAACGGATAGAGTCTCCCCTGTCCGCCCAAGGCTCAACAACAGTACAGATAGAGTATAAAAAATTTTTTACACATGCGGAAGCATACATAATACCTTGCACGAGGCCAAACAATAGCTAGAGTGAAATAACTATCTACTAACATACAAGTACTATGAGTTATTTTAAATCATATACATGCATACTACTTGAAGTAACTCCTTTTACAGTCCTTGCATCATTTCTTTTCACATCTCATTTCTCACAAAATATAACTTTTGCATTTAATATAAACTATTTTACATCCTTCTTTTAATACCTATAATAATTAAATACAAAAGATGATAAGTAAAGGGTAATGCAACTATAACAAAATATAACCCAAAATGTGAAACTCGATCATATATTATGTAAGGAATAGAATTCTGATATAATCTTACATCTAATATGAAATTTAAGAGTATTTCTTGATACAAGAAAGACAAACATATTCTAAAGCTGCAGAAGAACACAATTAGCAGCGAATGAAACTAGTAGGTATGATTGCGTTGGATTGTTACTAACTATTTAATTGACATGTATTAAACCTTAGAATGTTCTTTGATACAATTTCCACCAAAATTATAATGTACACAGAGAGAGAGGGAGAGAGAGCTGAACAGATCATCCTCAAGCGGTAGAAGAACACAAAAAGAGCAACAAAAGAACTTGGTTTTCATCAATTGAATTGCTACTTTATATGACTACATCAATCGAATTGATACTAGCTAGCGACTTAATTGCCATGAAAACCTTTGAATGTTCTTTCATACAAATTTCTACTCAAAAAAAATCAAGAGAGACTTTGAGAGAGAGAGAGAGAGAGAGAGAGAGAGCCCGGTAAGGAACAATGAGGCGCTCCTCGTTCAAGTTTTTTCCTTCAGGGAGTGATCAAGATCCTTAATATATAGAAGACATGAAACTATCTCAAACCTCGACAGATGCTAAACCAAACGAATAAAATGATCCCGACGCTTATAGACAATTCAAGAAGAGCAGTAATGTTGGTCTCTGATCCAATCTGCAACATCATCATCACCGTTATAATCACCTGCATCGCCAACACCACCATCAGAATCATCATGTCCTTCCTCCCCTCCCCTCCTCCTCCACCTCCTCCACGGGCATCTTCCAAATCTCTCAAACCCTCACTACAAGTACACCGAATTGCACCATGCACCAATGTTCATCACCAGGATAAATTAAGAGGAATCATATATATATATATTTATATACACGTAAAGTTTATGATTAATTAGTACAAAGAAACGAAACGCAGGGGATTGAATAATTACTGAGGGTTCTGTCTCTCGATGGCGCGGGGAGGAGGAGCCGGCCGCAGCGGTGGTCGCCGCGGTGTCTCATTCCTTGTGCCGTTATCGCCGTTGCCGTCGCCGTCGCCGTCTCCGCCGCGGGGCTCTTCTCTAGCTTGTCCGGCGTTGAGGGCCGCTCCGGCAAACGCAATGGCCAGGGCTCCGCCGAGGAGGACCAAAGCTCCGTTGAACCCCGGCGTCGGCGTTGGTGTCATCTTATCCTGTTGTTGACCTTTGCTGATCAAGAAATTAGCAAGAGCTCTATATATTCTCTCACTTGGCTATTCCTATTCTCAGATCCTTGGCTATTCCTCGATCGATCGACTTATTCTTCTTACTCCTATATATCCTTATTTATAGCTATTACTGCGCTATATATTATTCTTATCTGGGAGTTGGCGCCAAGTTGTCTGGGGTCGCTTTATAAAATCGTGCATTTTATTAAGTTAATTATCGACTTATTACATATATAGAAGTAGGCCCATCAGTTTAAGCTCCTTATTTTTTACTTTTCTCACAAAAATTCTTCTTTTTTTTAAAAAATTTAGACACCCCTTTGGTTTTGCAGCACATATTTGTATTTTTTGTGATTTAAAAATTTGTATTTTACTTTTATGTGATTTTAGTTTTATTTTAATATAACACCATGTTTGGTTAGGAATTTATGCGATCGATTTGCAAATTGGTAGCCGTTTTCTTTCTTTCAAGAAAATAAAAAGTATATATAGGCCATGGCTACTATACTATTATGAGGAGTTGAGCTAGAATATTTTCGATAGTAAATGGAGCGTTTTACTAGTATTGAGTTGTTTTCGATGATAGAACTTCCAAATTGACGATCGGCTCCGTTAAATATGATCTAAACTATTTAAACTATCTAGAAATCAAATTTCACACACTTTCGATATTGTTCTTTTATCCATCTAGTGAACAAAAAATGAATGGTTGAAAATGAATATTCTTTAAAAAATGATGATAGGAGTCTTGTAATCAAGATCAAGAGTATAGATCTTGTTTTAAATAGTTTAAAGAATTTTCTAACAAAAATTCAATTGATTTGGATATCTTTACACCGTTAAACGAGAAAACGTCTCTTATCCATCATTAAAATTACAAATTTTGAAACCCTTTGATTATTAGGCAAATGATGTCGAAAATATTTGAAATTTGATTTCTAAACACTTTAAGTGGTATAGATCATGTTCAACGGAGCCGATCGTCAATTTGGAAGCTCTATCATCGAAAACAACTCGATAGTAAAATGCCCCGTTTACTATTGAGAATATTCTAGCTCAACTCCTATTATGAGTATTGGACTCTTACTACTCATAAGTTGTTTTCGATGATAGAGCTTCCGAATCGACGATCCACTCCGTTAAATATGATCTAAAGTATTTGAAACTTGTAAAAAATAAATTTCGTAAATTTTGGAAATCATAATAAAGTCAATCAAGCGGGCATAATTAAATTGAACGGTCGTAATCGAACGACGTCCTAAAAGAGGATGATCGGATCCTTCAATTCAAGATCGGAGTTATTGATCTTTATCTATATAGTGAATAGAATTTTCTATCAAAATTTCAACAAATTTTGATTCTTTTACACCGTTAAACTAGCGAGCATCTCATACCGGCCGTTAAAAATTGTCAAATTTGTGACCTCTTGATCGTAAGGTAAATGATGTCGAAAAATTATAAAATTTAATTTCTAGAAGTCTTAAATGTTGTAAATAACGTTTAACAGTGTGAATCGTCGATTCGGAAGCTCCTTCATTGAAAACAACTTATGAGTACGAGGACGATCGTACTCATAATAGTATAGTAGTTTAACTATATATATATATATATATATATATATATATATATATATATATATATATATATATATATATATATATATATATATATATATATATATATATATATATATATATATATGTAGACTAGGCTATTATTATTAATAAGACCAAGTCATTTGCTACCAAGTTTTTAGCCATTGGATTGAGAGATGTGCGGTTAGGATGATGTGGGCCCTCAAGGGTTAAGTGGATGGTTGGTTGAATAGTATGATCTAATGGGTGAAAATCATCAAAGGGGTGGATCTAACTTGGAAAACTTGGTAGCACCGAGTGCTTCGTGCTATTGATAGCATAGAAATTTTAATATATATATATATATATACAGAATTAGGCTACTATGCTAATAATAGTACCAAGTCATTGGTGCTACCAAGTTTTTGGCCGTTGGATTGAGAGATGTGCGGTTAGGATGATGTGGGCCTCTTAGGATTAAGTGGGTGGTTGGTTGAATAGTATGATCTAACGGGTGAAAATTATCAAAGTGGATCTAATCTGGAAAACTTGGTAGCACGAAAACCTCCGTGCTATTGATAATAGCAAATGACTCTATATATATATATATATATATATATATATATATATATATATATATATATATATATATATATATATATATATATATATATATATATATATATATAATTGGCCTCCAGTTGCTTTTAAAAGTACCAAGTCATTGGTGCTTGTAAGTTTTTAGCCATTGCATTAATAGATGTGCGGTTAGGATGATGTGGGCCCCATTAGGTTAAGTGGGTGGTTGGTTGAATAGTATAATCTAACGGATGAAAATATTCAAAGGTGTAGATTTAACGGTAAAAAATTCACAAGCATCAAGTGTTTGGTGCTTTTACAAGAACCATAGTGACTTTATATATATATATATATATATATATATATAATTGAGCTCCTATGCTTTTAAAAGTACCAAGTCATTGGTGCTTGTAAGTTTTTAACCCTTGGATTACTAGATTTGTGGTTAGGATGATGTGGGCCCCCTTGGGTTAAGTGGGTGGTTGGTTGAATAGTATGATCTAATGGGTAAAAATCATCAAAAGGGTGGATCTAACGGTAAAAAATTCACAAGCACCAAGTGCTTGGTGCTTTACAAGCACCATAGGACTCTATATATATATATATATATATAGGTCGGGCTACTATACTCATATGAGTATAGAGCCCTTTGTACTCATAACTTTTTGGCCGTTGAGATGAAAAAATGTGTGGTTAAGGATGAGAGTGATCACGGTTAGGTTGATAGTGGGCTCCCTAGGGTTAAGTGGGTGGTTGGTTGAATAGTATAATCTAACAGATAAAAATGATTAAAGGGTCGATCAAACGGTCAAAAACTTATGAGTACAAAGAGCCTCTATACTCATAAGAGTATAGTAGCCAATATATATATATATATATATATATATATATATATATATATATATATATATATATATATATATATATATATATATATATATATATAGAATTAGGCTGGAATACTATTAGTAGTAAAACGCCTTTTTTACTACCAAGTTTTTAACCCTCGGATGAAAATTTGTAGGGTCAGGATGTGTGAAGACCGAAATTTTGACTTTGCCATTTGACTCTCTGTTGACGATGTTTATGTGTGTAATTTAATTACATAAGCACTGGTCAAGTTTCAGGAGAAAATGAGCTAAAACGGAAAATTTACGCTACCCGGAAGTCTGACTTAAGGTGAATAGTAACTTCAGTTTTCCGGATAATCTGGGAATAGAAGTTAGGTTCGGGTACGTGTTGGATTCCAAATATAGGCTTCCAATAGCTCGTTTCGAACGGCTCGATATACCGGAACCGCTGGCACCGACTTTAATCGAATTCTCGATGCACGGTTGTCGAGAAAACGGGTCCCGAACGATTTTACATATATAAAGTATATATGTTAATAAGTTGGTTTATTACGAGAATTGATGGATGATGTTCGTCGCAGACGGAGACCAAATCGAATGAAATAAAATGCTAGATTCGATGTCTCCGTCGTGTCGAACGCGTCGGGCGCATCCGATCGGAATCACGGACGGATCGTCGGATATTACAAGATGATCGCAAAGGGGTCGTTGTGTAATAATCGGATTGTTGAGAGCGGATGGATTTCTTCGTGAATCCGTGATCGATCGAGACGAACTAAAATCATGGGTTTGATGTCTTCGTCGTGCTGATCGTACTGGTACGATCCGTTCATAAATCCGACGGACGGATTGGTAGATATCGCGAGTTGATCGAGGAGAGGTCGGAAATGGCAAGACGGTAATTTTGCAAAAGTCCCAGTATTTTATATACTGAATCGCATGGGATTGTACGTGGTGGTGTGTACGCGTAAATTACACATGCCGTGAGGGACTCAGCATGAAATAAACAGTTTCGAGGGACTTAGACGCAATTTAGCCCTTTTGTTTAAATAATGCATTAGGGTTTTCTCCATGGAACCCTAAACCTTTGGCCTCCATATTCCACAACCGAACCCTAGCCACCTCTATCTTCCACCCCCAGCCCTAGCTGCACAACCCTGGCCGCCGCCGGCTGAGCCCCGGCCGCCGCCGAGCCACCATCTCCCTCCTCTCCATCTCTCTCTCTATCTCTCTCCCTCTTTCTCTCTTTCTGCCGAGTGGAGGGATCCCGAGGTCAGATAGACTCCAAGCTCTGCACCGGCGTCGCCCCCATCCCGACCACCACGGACCGGCCGTGCCAACCTCCGCTGCCCCGGGCCACCCAGAGCGCCGCCGCCGCGCTATAGCCGCCGGGCCGCTAGCCCGAGCCCAAACCGGTGGGCTCTCGCCTCCCCACGCACGCCGCCGCTTTCCTCCTCCTCCTCCGACCTCAGCGGGCCGTCGCCGACATCCTTGCGGGCCGCCGCACCTCCTCTCGTCGCCCGCGGCCGCCCTGCACCCGAGCCAAAGCCGAGGTGGGCTCGCGGCTTCTTCTCCGCACCGCGCCACTTAGGCTCATTCCCGTGGCCTTCCCCCGGACCTCACCGACCACCCCGCCGATCGTCGCCATCGCGGGTCGCCGCCGCCATCTCGCCCACCGCGGCCGCCCAGCCCCGTGCGGGCCGAGTCGAGGTCAAATGGGCCTCCGAGCACCACAACCGCCTTACGTCGGCCGAGCCACCTTCCTCGGCCTCCCGAGACCGCCGCCGTCATCTCGGAGCACCCCGATCGCCGCCGTGGTCGCCGGTGCCGCGGGAACTCGAGCGAGCCCACGCGGGCTCTGGATATTCCAAAGACCACCGCGGTCCGCTTCCCGCCGCCGGCGTGAAATCGGTTCCGCTCGTCCGGCCGCACTCGGCCACCGCCGGCGCTCGCCGACGGAGCTCCTCGTTGGCCGAGCTGGACCATGCTTCCCCGGAATTGCCGCAGCTAGGGCATCGCTCCACCGCGGCCGCCGCCGCTTCCCGCCGCCATCCAAGGTGAGCACCATGCTTCTCTCATCCCCCGCACTCATCCCTGGCCGCCGAGCTTGCCGCCGTGCTGCCGTAAGCTGGCCGGAGCTAGCTTGCTCCGGCCAAGGCCCGAAATAGGGCTCTATTTGAGTAGCTTCTGGTTCTGAGCTTTCCGTGGCCTCCTAGTCAGTACGGAAGGGAGCACGATGATCGTGCCTCATCACCGATCATCGTGCTCACTTTATTTTTAGTAGGGAAAGCTTCGTTTAGCTGATTTGGCGATGTCGCTCCTTTTAGAGCCTTTTGGTCAGACGGCCATGCTGCCATTGCTCCGAGACCCGAGGTCGTTCGGTGCTCTCCGAGGGAGCACGGTGATCGTCTGTCAGTGACGATCACAGTGGTCACCTCAGTTAGGGTCAACAAGTTCCTGGTTAGTGAGAAATTGCATGTTTATCATGTAGTGCGCGTAGTTCGATGAACTTCGGGTTGCTCCCGCGCTCTCCACAGTGTCCGGAAGTTCTCCGAAAGGTGAGCACGGCCTCCGGCACGCCGAAACTTATCAGCGAGTGCATTGGTTTGGCTAAATGATTTTTGGTTAGAGTAGTCGGACCATAAAAGCCCTGAAATCATGTGAAATAATGCGATTTCGGGTAATCGGGAGGGCTTTTGTGTAATTGTGTTCTTCGAGGCTACTGTGGACAGTAAGTGTGAGTTGTGGGTAACCTTGGGACCGATTGTCCAAGGCCCCAGACCATTGCGAAGATCGAAAATGCATTTTCGATGCGTTTCTCGGCGAAATTCGCCGACGGAACGCGGGTTCGGTTCGGAATTATTCCGACGGTGCTTCGTAAACTATTGTGTGGTCACTGAGCCTTGTTGGCTGGTCACTCGCGTCATTTCGATGGTTCGGAAATGACGGGTGAGCGACGGTGGGTTCCGGTGTCGAAGTAGACACTTCCGGGAACCCGTAGTCGTGCAATTATCCGACGATAATTGTATTATAGTGTTACTTTATGTTTGCTGCCAAAACATCCGAATAAGAGTGTTTGGGGCAGCGGGTGACTCTTGGTATGAGTCGTTGCATTTCGGACAACAGGTCCCGACGAGTCCCTGAGGTTTACGGACTTCCGCAAGACGGCAATTGGTTTTGGGAAACCGATTCCCGTGGGTTTAATTATGGAGTTATGTGTTCGGTGTTTTGTGTTAGTGGATTAGACACTAACCGGTGGATCTCCTTAGGTCCGGCCGATACTTCTTCCTCGTACGAGAGTCGACGCCGTGTTTGTACAGTGGGTACTTCGATCCGACGTCCGTACAAGGGTACACGCCGGTGACGTTCCTTCCACCCTCATCGTTTATATCGTTTATCCTAGATATATCTTGCACTGTTTGTTACGTATTACTCTATTCAGTGTTTTCATGTTTAGTATCATGTGTAGGAGTAGAGTAGATTACATCTTGTCAGCCTATGACATCTCGTGGACTGTTCTGGTCGCTTTACTGTACTCTGACCTAGTTGATCCGGTTGGTCGGTTCTCGTGTTTCCTTCGTAGTACTTGCATACGCTGAGAGGATGTTGAGTTGTTCCATCCTAGTTGACCTGAGTGGTCAGTTCTCGTGTTTCCTTCAGTAGTACTTGCATACAGTTGAGAGGATGTTGAGTTGTTTCATCCTAGTTGACCTGAGTGGTCAGTTCTTGTGTTTCCTTCAGTAGTACTTGCATACAGTTGAGAGGATGTTGAGATGTTCCATCCTAATTGACCTGGTTGGTCAGTTTCTTTCTCTACTCAGGACCTGGTTGGTCATTTTCTTTCTCTACTCAGGACCTGGTTGGTCAGTTATTTTGCATACTTTGGGACCTGGTTGGTCGGGCCATTTCGTACTTGGGACCTATTTGGTCACCACACTCGCACTTGGTACCCGGTTGGTTCTTCTCGGTTACTTGACGACCCACGTGGTCGATGGGCCCCGGGGCAGGATTGTCGCCGATTGCCGATGGTTAATTTTGAGCATAATTGCATTAATCGCCCGATACTCGTCGCACGTCACGAACACCAGCGGTCTGATCCACCGCAAGTGGGGTGTTCTTTTCCGAAAAAGTGGTCGCAGAGGTTCGACCCATGAGCCCGGGAGCTTTATGCTGGGGTTGGATGCATGGTAGAGTAGTGGGGGCATTGGCTTGAGGTCTGCGGTACTGCTGACCAAGAGGGCTTCTGCATGAGGTCTGTAGTACAGATCAAGAGAGCATTGGTTCAGATTGGGTACTTTTGAGCTTCTATACCTGTTGACGCATACTTACAGTAGCTGTTGTTTTCATATCTATATATCTCTCTCCATTTACACTTTTATCATAGCTACTGTACTACTATTATCTCCTCTTGTGTCTATCTCCGCGAGGTATCCACTGGGAGGGGGAGACATGTTTACATGTTCTCACCCCTCGTCTTCTTTTTCAGGTGTTTCATCAGGTTTTAGTGGGACGACAGGAGAGGAGCGTACCTAGCACGCGTACTAGCTCCCAACCCGTGGTTTGTTTACCTTACAACTTACTTTATTTGATTAAGTAATTAGGTTTGTATATGGTTCAGTCTCTCTAATATTGTTTTGGAATATAATATGATTTTGGTTTTATGTGATAAAATGGTTTTTTACCCCTCGTGGTAGCGTTTTAAAAAGAAAAGGTTTCCGTGTGGAAAACAGTTGTTTTTAAAAGGCTTTCTCGTGAATTTTGTAAATTAGTATTTCAAAACCAGTTTCCGAGTAGGAAACATTTTAAAAGATAGTTTAAGAGTTATAAATATATATATTGTGGATGAACCTGTGGTGAATGGTGTGAATATGTGTATGTAGATCAGATTGATTGTTTATACACTTGTTTGTGGTTGTATGGCTGTTTGTAAGAACACTCTCTGTACTTGTGCGATGCCGTGCAAATACAGGGGAGACTCGTCCGTGTGAACAGTGGTCTCCCGTATTTGTATGTGTCCGATATGTCCTTGGGGGTCAGGGTTTAAAAAAAAAAATTTCCGCTGTTTTCATACTCTAAAATGACCCGGGGCGTGACAGGATGATATTAGGTAGTTAGCGTTGAGTGGTACCCCTAGGGTTGAGTGGTCCCCAATGGGTTATAATATTTAATCCAATGGTTAGAAATAATGATAAGAGCTGATCCAAAGGTTAAAAACCGGGTAGCAACAATAGGATTTTGCTATTAATAGTAGCCCAGTCCGACTTTCTCTCTCTCTCTCTCTCTCTCTCTCTCTCTCTATATATATATATATATATATATATATATATATATATAGTAGGGCTATCATATATTACGAGCACGAGCCCTTGTGCTCCTCTCGTTTTTAACCGCCCATCAAATTTGATGGGTGGTTAGGGTGAAAGGGAGAAGAGTAACCGGAGAGAAATTGAGTTTCTCAATTTATCTTCTCTTTAAATTTCTCTTCTCTCATTCACCCTAACTATTCATCAAATTTGATGGATTCGTTAAG
Source organism: Aechmea fasciata (assembly GCA_025177825.1). Taxonomy (NCBI): domain Eukaryota; kingdom Viridiplantae; phylum Streptophyta; class Magnoliopsida; order Poales; family Bromeliaceae; genus Aechmea; species Aechmea fasciata. Next base: position 7,987,399 of record CM045944.1, on the reverse strand, counting down.
AACTTAGGAGCACAAGGGCTATTGTGCTCCTAATAGTACAGTAGCCCTAGCTACTATATATATAGTCCGGCTACTATGCTATCAATAGCACGAAGCACTCGGGGCTACCAAGTTTTCTATCGTTAGATCCACCCATTTAATCATTTTCACCGTTAGATTATACTATTCAACCAACCACCTACTCAACCCTAGGGGGCACAATGATTTGGTACTATTAATATATACCCTATATATATATAGTACGAGGACGATCGTACTCATAATCTATATATATATATATATATATATATATATAGAACTAGGTCGGAATACTATTAATAGCTCCAGTGACTTGGTGCTAGTAAGTTTTCTACCCTTGGATTAAAAAATGTGCGGCTAGGATGATGTGGGCCCCCTAAGGTTGAGTGGATGGTTGGTTGAATAGTATAATCTAACGGTAAAATTAATCAAAGGGGTTAATCCAAGGGTAGAAAACTTACTAGCACCAAGTTCGTCGTGCTATTAATAGCATACCAGCCGGACTCTATATATATATATATAAAGAGAGAGAGAGAGAGTCCGGCTACTATGCTATCAATAGCATGAAGCACTCGATGCTACCAAGTTTTTCGCCATTAGATCCACCACTTTAATCATTTTCACCCGTTAGATCATACTATTCAACCAACTGCTTACTCAACCCTAGCGAACCTATATCGTCGATCCTAACCGCACATCTCTCAATCTAATGGCCGAAAACTTGATAATACCAATGATTTGGTGCTATTAATAGCATAATAACCTAGTTCTATATATATATATATATATATATATATATATATATAGTCCTATCGCTATGCTATCAACAGTACGAAGCTCTCGGTGCTACCAAGTTTTCCGCCGTTAGATCTACCCCTTTGATGATTTTCACCCGTTAGATCATACTATTCAACCAATCACCCACTTAACCCTAGGAGGCCCACATCATCCTAACCACACATCTCTCAATCGAATGGCTAAAAACTTAGTAGCACCAATGATTTGGTGCTATTAATAGTATAGTAGCCTAGTTCTATATATATATATATATAATTCAAATATTGATGATTAAATTTAAATTTTTAATTATATTTTCACTTTTACATTTTTTAGGATATGGTATATAACTCTAGGAGACCAAACCAAGAATTTTTATTCCCAAAATTAAAAACATTCATGGATAAGGTAATCAATCATATATAGGATAAAGGCCAAAACTAGGAAAGAAGAGAATACATTTCCCGCCTTATTCTTACTCTTAAACCACGTAAACCCTATATATTCTTATTTATAGGTAGTTATATTCGGTAGTTAATTATCTACTTATTGGGTACGATAGTGATCATTATTGAGTGGATTGGGCCTGTCACGTCAGCAATATGTGCATGAAACTAGTGTTAGTTGTGAGATAATGGGATCCACTATACCATATTTAACCGTGTTAGGAGAGCATTAATTTTCTGGTAATTAATTAGTTGAGACAGTTATAGTTAGTTTGCATAGGTCCGAGCCACGTACTTAAACATTATTAATTAAAAGGGTCTCTTCAATTTAACCGTGTAGTACATAGCTAGCTAGTGTCACGCCTCGGATTGCACAGTTTTCCGGGCACGCCGACAAATCCGTTGTATACAAGAAATTTTTTTAGTATATGAAGCGTAGCTGTATCTGTATAACATACAATATTACAAACAGTAGTATAGAGCTGAAAGGACTATAAACAAACAGGTAAGAAAACAGGAGTTTCATATACATACAAAATATTGTAGTACAAAAGTACTACTCGCTCCAGCGAGTTAACAACAATATGTACACAACTCTTAAAACCAAAAACTACTACCTGTAGCGAGGGTCCTCTATCAGCACTCGACGGGTAGGGCTCTAACTCGGCACGCCCTTGCCGTGATCCGCCTCAGAATGAGCAGCAGCCGAAACCGAAGGCCCTGCAACAACGGTGGAAGAAAAGGGGCGTGAGAACTACTGTAAAAACAAGTAATCCTCAGTAGGTGCCGCTCTAAACCTCATCGGTCCACCCACTAAGTCTACAGGGTAAGCAAAATAGTAGAAAGAAAAGCTGGAAACACTCTACAGCTATATGTCACTATACTATCATGCTCTATCGCTAGTCATCTGTAGAACATGGCAAAGCTGACCCAATCTCACCAGGGACTGTGATACACCCGTCCCGCCTGTCGAAGCTACACTAACAACTACCCCAGGGGTAGCTAGTGGAGAGCGAGTCCAACTAGGATACAACGACACCAACGCAAAAGCACTAAGCCTGACTTCGGAGTGGCACTCGTGGGCGCGACCCTACCGAGTATGCAAGCGTATCTCTGTCGAGCTCAATCAGGCTCTCTCAGGCTAAAGTCAAGTAAATATGGTCCAACTGGTCTAACCACCAATAGGTCACGTGCCCTCGGCACAAACTGAAACCCAAAACAGTAACCTGGACCTACCGTCAACCCCGACGGTCCCCGACAACACAAAACAGTCTAGACTCTACTGTAAACTAAGCTCGGCATCCCAGCACGAGCGTAAATGCAAGCTACACTACCCTAGGTATCCATCGCACTCACATAGCGACGATACGACACAATACGGCTCCTAGAGCTAAATCTAGTAGTGTATGCATATGTCAATACGATCGTGGTTTTCTCCTTAATCAAATCCAAGCCCAACATGTATGAAAGATTACTTGCTAAACATGCTCCCAATTCAGATACTACACATACTATAATCCATGAATTGAGCTAAGGTTTCGCATTCAAAATTAAACGATACACGTCGACTACTTGCACTTAGGAGTAAAACCGATGAAAACCCACCTCGGGTGCTAGTTCCTAGCAGCGAAGGGCGTCAAGAAGCAACCTCGATCCTTGTTGGTCCGACGAACTCCACCAAGACCAGCAATCAAGCTAACTCCGAGTTCTATAAAGGAAAATCCCTCAATTAGCACCAATTTCAGCTCTTGAACTTAAATAACTTAATTCCAAAGATCAACACTCATCTAAGCAGCTCCACGGCAGGTGAGGGCAGTGTCAAATCCAAGGGAGTAATCTGAAGAAGGATCCTCCGGCCCTCAATCCCTCTGCTTCAGAAAACGGCACCAAGAAAATTCAAAATCCTCAATTCTGTCAAAGTAGCAACAGCAGCGAAATAGAAATTATGTTCGACCAAGCTAACCTTCTCCGAATCCTGCAAGTAAGGACTCTCTGGATTCCTCTCGAAGTCCCGAATCCAGCGAACCAAGTTTCGCTGAATTCCGACGCTCCTACGCGGAGAACGAGCCAAAACGCTGCGAGTCGACGCTGAAATCTGCAGCAAACAGCACCAAGCTCGAAAATTGTCGAAGTTGAAGCAATGGAAGGAATTCCAATGGACCACTCACCTCACGAATCACCCTAGATTCGTCGCAGTGTCGAAGACGGCGAAATCTTGCGCTCGCCCGGCTTTCTCGCAGCACCACGACGTCGAACGTATTCTCGATCGGCTCTGCGGCGCGACGTCGATGAAGTTTCAATCCCCACCGAGCTCCTCCTCTCCAACCGGTTGGGCTTGAGGAGGAAAAAGAAGAAGAAGAAGAAGAAGAAGAAGTAAGGTAGCTGGGAAGGTCCCTCTCTCTCTCTCTCCTTACGTGTAAAATAGCTGGGGAGTGGGTGATACAAACTAGGCAGCAAATTACCAAACTGCCCACTGCTCACCTACCAAAGTGTACGCACACGGAAGTTGTACCTGCACGTACGGGCCAACCCGAGAGCAATGCGCAAAGATCGTTTGTATTCCCCTGGTGACTATACCGGTATAGCCATCAAGCTTGTACCGGTACAACCCAGACTTGGTACCGGTATAGCTTGGCAGAAAACCTGTTATGTCACGCCCCGGGTCATTTTAGAGTATAAAAACAGCGGAATTTTTTTTTTTTTTTTAAAACCCTGACCCCCAAGGACGTACCAGACCTGCCACAAATACAGAGAGACCACTATACACACGGACAGAGTCTCCCCTGTATTTGCACGGCATCACACAAGTACAGAGAATTAAATAAAGCCAAACAACCACAACCAAGTGTACAAATATTCATTCCAACCAACATACACATATCCACACCATTCACTACAGGTTCATTCACATTTACTCATTATAAAACCACATCTATCATTTGAAATGTTTCCTACTCGGAAACTGATTTTGAAATGCTAAGTTATAAAATCCACAAGAAAAGCTTTTTAAAAACTGTTTCCCACAAGGAAATATTTTCTTTCTTTAAAACGCTACCACGAGGGGTAGAAAACTATTTTATATTGAAATTCCAAAAACTAATATTATATTTCAAAACCAAACGATATTTATAATTCCAAAACAGTATTAGAGAGACTGAACCATATACAAAGCTAATTACTTAATCAAATAAAGTAAGTTGTAAGGTAAACAAACCACGGGTCGGGAGCTAGTACGCGTGCTAGGTACGCTCCTCTCATGTCGTCCCACTAAAACCTGATGAAACACACGAAAAAGAATGCGAGGGTGAGAACATGTAAACATGTCTCCCCTCCCAAAGGATACCTCGCGGAGATAGACACAAGAGAAGATAATAGTAGTACAAAGAGCTATGATAAACAAATAAACGGGAGAGATATACGAGATATGAAACAACAACATCGTAAGTATGCGTCAACAGGTATAGAAGCTCAAAAGTACCCAATCTGAACCAATGCTCTCTTGGTCTGTACCACAGACCTCATGCAGAAGCCCTCTTGGTCAGTAGTACCGCAGACCTCAAGCCAATACCCCCACTACTCTACCATCTATCCGACCCCAGCATAAAGCTCCCGGGCTCACGGGTCGAACCTCTGCGACCACTTTTCCGGAAAAGAACACCCCACTTGCGGTGGATCAGACCGCTGGTGTTCGTGACGTGCGACGAGTATCGGGCGATTAATGCAAATATGCTCAAAATTAACCATCGGCAATCAGCCGACAATCCTGCCCCCCAGGGCCCATCGACCACGTGGGTCGTCAAGTAACCAGAAGAACCAACCAGGTACCAAGTACTGAGTGTGACTGACCAAATAGGTCCCAAGTACAGAAAGTGACTGACCAACCAGGTCCCAAAGTATGCAAAGTAACTGACCAACCAGGTCCTGAGTAGAGAAAGAAACTGACCAACCAGGTCCTGAGTAGAGAAAGGAACTGACCAACCAGGTCAACATCCTCTCAACTGTACTACTGAAGGAAACACAAGAACTGACCACTCAGGTCAACTAGGATGGAACAACTCAACATCCTCTCAACTGTATGCCAGTACTACTGAAGGAAACACAAGAACTGACCACTCAGGTCAACTAGGATGGAACAACTCAACATCCTCTCAACTGTATGCAAGTACTACTGAAGGAAACACAAGAACTGACCACTCAGGTCAACTAGGATGGAACAACTCAACATCCTCTCAACTGTATGCAAGTACTCTTTGAAGGAAACACGAGAACTGACCAACCGAACAACAAGGTCACTGAGTACACTGAAGTAAACTGACCGAACAGGTCACAGATGTTATAGGCTGACAAGAAGTAATCTACTCTACTCTTACACATGATACTAAACATGAAAACACTGAGTAGAGTAATACTGTAACAAACAGGTGCAATATATATCTAGGATAAACGATATAAACAGTAAGGGTGGAAGGAACGTCACCAGCGTGTACCACTATACGGACGTCGGATCGAAGTACCCACCTGTACAAGGACGGCGTCTGACTCTCGTCTGAGGAAGAAGTATCGACCGGACCTAAGGAGATCCACCAGGTTAGTGTCTAACCCACTAACACAAAACACTAATAGCACAACTCTACCAACAACACGCGGAAAGTCGATTTCTCGAAATCGATCACCGCAACTCGCCGGAAGTCCCGTAAACCGCACTGGGACTCCGCCGGGACCCACGAACTGTCCCGGAACGTACCGACTCGTACAACGAGTCACCCGCTGCCACGAAACATTCCTATTTGGATGTTTTGGCAGCAAATACAAGATGACACTACGACACCACTATCGTCGGACAATCGTACGAATACGGGTTTCCGGAAGTATCGATTTCGACACCGAAACCAACTGTCGCTCACCCGTCATTTCTAAACCCTCGAAATGACGTGGGTGATCAGCCAACAAGGCTCAGCGACACTACAACAACTCGCGAGGCACCGTCGGAAGAATTCCGAACCAAACCCGCGTTCCGTCGGCGGATTTCGCCGAGAAACGCGCTGGAAATCACTTTCTGATCTCCACGAGGACTTAGGACCTTGGACAATCAGTCCAGAGGTTACCCAAGGCATGCACATGCTGCCAACAGTAGCCACAACAAGCACAATTGCATAAAAGCCCCTCACGTTACACGAAATCGCATTATTTCATGCGATTTCGGGGGTTTTATGGTCCGACAGAGTAAATCGAAGGTCAAACAGACCAACCAAGACACCTGCTGGAAGGTCTCGGCGTGCCGGAGACCGTGCTCATCCTTCGAAGTAGTTCCGGACACTGTAGGGTGCACGGGAGCGACCCGAAATTCAGCGAACTGCGCGCACTGAACGAAAAGCATGCTTTTTCTCGCAAACCAGGGACTTGTTGACCCTAACTGAGGTGACCACTGTGATCGTCACTGACAGACGATCACCGTGCTCCCCTCCGGAGGCATCGAAACAGCCTCGGGTCTCCGAAACAGCGCGCGCAAGCCGAGACAGCAGCCAAAAAGGCTCGAAAATGGCCGACATCGCCAAATCAGCGAAACGAAGCTTCTCTGACATAAATGAAAGTGAGCACGGTGATCAGCGATGTGTCCTGATCATCGTGCTCCCTTCCGTTGGGATCGAGGAGCTTCGGATTGCCCGTAATAGTGAAACACTCAAAATAAAGCCCTATTGTGGGCTTGGCCGGAGCAAGGTTGCTCCGGCCGACTCTCGGCGGCACGGCGGCGCGCCCGGGGGTCACGAATGGTTACGGGGGAGGTGAGGGACATGGTGCTCACCTCAGGTGGCGACGGAGAGCGGTGGAGGTGACGGGCAATGATGCCCTAGCCGCCGCATGGTAGGGGTAGCTCGGTTCCAACTCCGGCCGGTGGGGCTCCGACGGCGGGAGCGCCGGCGGTACTCGATTGCGGCCGTCCAGGGCAGGGTGATGCGCGGGTTAGCCGACGTCGGAAGGCGGCGACTGTGGCTCAGGACCAACACGAGCCCACACGGGCTCGGCTCGGTTCGCCGGGTCTCGGCGGCCTTGGCGGCGGCCATGGCACTTCGGGACGGCGGCGGTGGGTCGCCCGAGGCCGGAGGAAGGCCGTGGAGGTGGTCCCGAGCAGCCGGCAACGCGGGGAAGGAGACGCGGGCTCGTCTCACCCGCACGGTCGTGGCGGCCGCACCGGCCGCCTACGTGCGCGCGGCGGCGCGGCGCAGTCTCCGGGAAGGCTCCGATCGCGGCGGCGGCGCGCAGCCCGCCGGGGCTCCGAGGAGGCGAATCGCCCGTCCCAAGGTGGTGGCGGCACCAGGCTAGGGAGTTGGTAGCCCCGACCCATGCTCGGTCCTGGCGGCCGGCGCGGCGCGGTGCCGCCGGCGGGTACGCGGTGGCGAGGCCGGCGGGTGGCCGGCCGGAGGTCGCCGGGGTTCCGAGGAAGACCACTGGGCTGCCCCCGAGTGATGGCGACGACGGCTCTGCAAGGAGCAAAAGCTCCTCGGCCAGATCTCCACAACCGGCCGCAGCCGCTGCGAGGCGACGGCGCGCGTCGCCGGCGGGGGCCGGCCGGGAAGGTCCGGGGCGACGGCGGAAGCTTCCAGAGAGGTTGTAGCACCCTCGAATCTGATCTCCATTCGTGATGAAGAGATCCATGAGGAGAGGGGAAAGATGGTCATGTGGTGGAGATGGTGGTGGAGGACTGACCACCCTTTTTCCGGCGGCCGGGGAACCCTGCCGGCGGCTGGGGCGCGAGCATGGGTTGGCCAAGGAGGAGCTGCGGTGGCCGGGGGGGTTTAGGTTAGGGCTAAGTCGATTCTGTAATACCAAAAGCTACAAAACCCTAGTGTAACATCTAATGGTACATATGCACATTTTGCATATAAATCCCCCGAAGCTGATTATTTACAAATCGGTCCCTCGCAGCGCGAGTATTACGCGTGTACGTACCTCTACGTTCGATCTCGGGCGATTTGGTACATAAAATGCTAGAACTTTTACGAAAATACCCGATTTGCCATATTCAACCTCACCTCGTTCAACACGTAATTCCCGCCAATCCGCTCGTTCGATTTACGAACGGATCGCACCAGTGCGATCAGCACGACGAGGACAATGAGCTCACAATTTTGTTTCGCCTCGATCGGTCTCCGATTCGCGAAGATATCCGATCGCTCTCCAAGTATTTAATTTTGCCAACATAGACCCCTTTGCGATCATCTTGCAATTTTCGACGATCCGCTCGTCGGATTTGCAAACGGACTGCACCATCGCGTTCAGCACGTCGAGGACATTGAAACTAGCATTTTGTTTCGCTCGATTTGATCTCCGTTTCGTGACGAACCCATCTCTCCATCTTTTCCCGTAATAAACCAACTTATTAACATATATACTTTATATATGTAATATCGTTCGGGACCCTTTTTCTCGACAACCGTGGATCGGAATTCGATTCCGTCAGTGCCAACGGTTCCAGTATATCTGAGCCGTTCGAAACGAGCGATTGGAAGCCTATATTTGGAATCCAACACGTACCCGAACCTAACTTCTATTCCCGGCTTATCAGGAAAACTGAAGTTACTATTCACTTTAAGTCAGACTTCCGGGTCGCGTAACTTTTCCGTTTTAGCTCATTTTCTCCTGAAACTTGACCAGTGCTTATGTAATTAAATTACACACATAAACATCATCAACAGAGAGTCAAATGGCACAGTCAAAATTTCGGTCTTCACATGTTATTTCACAGATTTTTATATCCCAGCTCCTCTCGCGTTCCCGCTAGGTCCGTTCGGCGTCCATTTCGCGCCAACGTGACTCGAACTTGTCCTGACACTCACCAGACTGTCGACAAGCCTCCAGTGTAACCGCCCTGGTCACTACAGCTAGAATGAGAAAAATAAAATATATTAATGCTTCGTGCATCTCCATGTTGCAATTTAATTAAGAACAAGCAAGTCAACCCATGCATGCACGGAGTTATAACATAATAATTGAGAGATGTGATAGTAAAGCAATTTAACTGGTGTATGAATGAAATTTTATATTAAAAAGTTTAAAGTATTTTTACTTTTTTATGAAATCTAATATTACATTTGGAGCAAGAAAAATCTTTAAAATTAGAAAGTTTTTATAAAAGAACATAAATCTATTTTAAGATGCTTAATTGTTCAGCAAGCAAAAATATAAAATAAAATAAACAAAAACTTTAAATATATATATCAAACATACCTTTCGTAAATAATTATTGAGTATTTCTTAGGATAGGGGTAAATAGTTATACTCTTCGAAAATTTCAAAACTTTGATGAACTACTGGTATGTATCCTGAAAAAAAAAAAAGAGTTCATATATACATTACTAATCGACAAAATTTTTATGCATAACTATTTTCGATTTTTGAAATAAACTTGCCTCTTGTCAAAAGATGGTGTATAATAGTAGAAAATAAATCTGCCTCCCAAAATTATACATATAGTTGATAATAGTGAGAATACTTAAAAATAATAAAATCATATGGTTTAATTGTTAAAATTGAATAGACCTTACAATAAAAAAAAATAACCGAAAAAAATAACTGCAACCGAAAAAAATAACTGTTGTGCAATTAAGAAGAAGAAAACAAACAAACGTGCGAGGTGGGTGGTGAGGTGGGTGGAAGGTGGTTACGGCATCATTAATTAGTTAACAATTATTATTTTAATTATTTAAAAATAAGTAAAATTATTATATATAAGGAAAAAAATATAAAAAGGTCAAATTTTACAATATCAAAACAATTCGGTAATGATTATGATTTTCTCTAATTACTTAAATATTTGTATAATAATTTAATTAAAATAGTTGGTTATGATTTTCTCTAATTACTTAAGTATTTGTATAATAATTTAATTAAAATAATTGGTTAATTGGTTATGATTTTCTCTAATTACTTAAACAAAAACTTTAAATATATATATCAAACATACATTTCAGAAGTAATTATTGAGTATTTCTTAGGATAAGGGCAAATAGTTGTACTCTCCGAAAATTTCAAAACTCAGATGAACTCCCAAGCTATTGGTATGTATCCTGAAAAAAAAAAAGAAGAGTTCATATATACATTACTAATCGACAAAATTTTTATGCATAGCTATTTTCGATTTTTGAAATAAACTTGCCTCTTGTCAAAAGATGGTGTATAATAGTGAAAAATAAATCTGCCTCCCAAAATTATACATATAGTTGATAACAGTGAGAATACTTAAAAATAATAAAATCATATGGTTTAATTGTTAAAGTTGAATAGGCCTTACAATAAAAAAAAATAATCGAAAAAAATAACTACAACCGGAAAAAATAACTGCTGTGCAGTTAAGAAGAAGAAAAAAAACAAACGTGCGAGGTGGGCGGCGAGGTGGGTGGAAGGTGGTTACGGCATCTTGGCTATTGCTTACCCTCGTGTAAACTGTTTGTGTATGCTTTCGCTTGTGCATTTCACTTTTGTCTGAATTGTACTTGAGTTGAGCCTTGGGCAGGCAGGGGAAACTCTGTCCGTTCGGCGTCTGTTTGACGGACCCGGATCAGCCAAAGGGATCGGTCCCGGAGCGTGACACCTCGGGTGGTTGAGCTTGGAGCTTCCCCCGGTAGATGGGAATTATGATTGTGAGTTTTGGGGTTCACAAGATTAACCGGTATAATTTGGTAAAAATGCCAAAGTTATTGTGGAAAAGTATCCATGCATTTATCATACATATGATTATCTGTTTATTGACCAGTTTTCTTGCAGGCATAGTAATAGCATATAGTGTGGTTTACTATTTTCTTTCCTTTCATTACTTATGCCTGAATAGACCTAGTGGGTAAGTCGGCGAGGTCGGCGGCCGAACCCACTGGAAACTTTGTTATAGTTCTCATCCCACTAACCATGCAAGTTCTAGCGCAAGCGGGGCGATCGTGGCTCGTGACATGATTATCATACTCTAGGTAGCGGACTACCGTTGTGTATAGAGCCACCCTATGTATATTTCATCTATTATGTCGATGAAAGTAAAATGTATATGAAATATAATTAAGTCATTTGAGAGATAGTTATATAAATTGGATGAATGAATGCAATAGTTAGATTGCTTTCACTTGTGATTGATGTTGCTTGCCCTCGAGCAAGCCTTTTATAATTGCAATCTCGTTGTTTGATTTTCTTAATTATACTTGTTGTTAGAGCCTTGGGCGGATAGGGGAGGTGCTGTCCGTTCGGCGTCTGTTGATGTGCTTGAATCCGACCAAATAGGCGGAGCTCGGACGTGACGGTTTCGAATGATCGGAATGGCTTATAAGAGTGTGAGGGACCTTAGAGAGCAAGATGGAGAATTTTCAGAAATTTTTGTGCTGGAAATGCCCTCGGGGCCCGGACCCTGGTTGTAGGTGTAGGGACCTGAAAATTCAGCTGAGACTTGTTCGGCAGCTCTGGAGAGTGTCGGGACAAGTCTAGGTTGCGTGGGCGCGAATGAACGCCTAACGGGCCCCCTGGGAACACGAGAGCAGCATGTACTTGAGAGATCTGCGAAATTGCAGATTTCTGTGAGTTGTACCGGTACAGATTGGTTGCTATACCGGTACAGATTGATGGCTATACCGGTACAAAATGGGATTTGTACCGGTACAGCCCGGCAGCATGGCTCAGTTTGACTTTTTGAGCCCTTTGTCCCCCTCTCACTTTAGCCCATGCCTTTTTATACTGCAGGGAGAGAGAGAGAGGAGTCACATCGTCGTCGCGTTCTTCTTCTTCTTCTTCTTCTTCGTTACGAGGGAGAGAGAGAGAGAGAGAGGAAGCTCGTGAGAAGCCCGAGCTTCGTCGACGACGCGCCGACGCGTGGTTTCCGCGGGTTTTCGACGACGAGACGCTGCGAGGGTGCTAGGCTCGCGTGCGAGATCACTGTCCTCGACTCAGCGACGGGCGTGGGGTGTTTTCTGAGGTGAGTTGACCCTCGACAACCCTCCGTTTACCTCGAAGTTCCTTGATTTTCGAGTTTGCTGCCGCTGCCGTGGACTACAGCGTCGACGTTTAGTGTTTTGACTCGTGCTCTGTATAGGAGACTCGGAATCCGGCGAAATCTTCGGCGTTGGATCCGTGACTTCCACGATTCTCGACACCTTACTTGCCGGATTTGAATCGGGTTTGCCTGTCGGAACCCATGATTACCGAGCCGCTGTTTTTCGGAAAATTACGAAGTGCTGAATTGTCGTTTTCCAGCGTCGACCGTCGGCACTTTGGCTGATTCTCCGCGCAGGGTGGTCGGATCGCGTCTAGACTTGCGGCGTTGGATTCCTGACTGCGAGACGAAGATTCTGACACCAAAATCGCGAATTTTGGTGAAGGTTAGCTTAGTTAACTTTAAGCTTTTCTCAGCCGCTGCGTTTCGGGCAGATTTCGGAGAATTCAGTGTTTGGATTAATTCTTCGCAGCGGAGGACCCCGGCACTTGGCGGATCAGCAGAGGTGATCGAGGAGGACCTTGGACACTCCTTGCTGCCAGGGGTTTGCGACCGAGGTGGGTTTACATCGGATTTCAGCCTAAGTGCAATAGTCGACATGTATAGTAGTATGTTCATGATAGCCGTAGCTCGAATTCATGGAATTGTATATTGAATATCTGAATTTGGAGCATGCTTAGCGATTAATATTTTGTACTTGTTGGACTTGGATTTGACTTAGGAGAAAACCCCGAATTGATCGTCATTATATACATTGCAGGATTTAGCTCAAGGAGCGTATTTTCGCGATATCGTCGCGGGTTTTGGGCGATGGATACTTGGGGTAGTGTAGATCGTTACGGGGTGTCGGCGCCGTCGGACCGCACGGTGGGCCCAAAGTCCTGCTCGGTTACTTGGGTTTGGCTGAGGGCCTCGATTGAGCTCGACAGAGCTACGCCGCATACTCGGTTGGGTAGCTCCCCCGTGTGCCGCTCCGGAGTTGGGGCTTGTGCTTTCGCGTTGGTGTCGGGTAGTGCAGGTTGGACTCGCTCTCCACTGAGGTTTGGAGTGGGGGTAGCTGTATAGTCACAACCGGGCACGGGACGGGTGTGTTCACAGTCCCAGGGACGGGTGGGTTCACAGTCCCCCTACAGATTGGGTCTGGTCGATTGGAGTCTATAGGGGTAGTTTTGAGCTTGATAACTTAGTGACTTGTAGCTGTAGAGAGTTCCAGCTTTCTCTTCTTCTATCTTGCTTACCCTGTAGACTTAGTGGGTGGACCGATGTTGTTTAGGGCGGCACCCACTGAGGACTACTTGTTTTATAGTAGTTCTCACGCCCTCTTTCTTCCACCCTTGTTGTGGCCTTCGCTTTGCCGCTCCTCCCGAGTCGGACCGCGGGAAGGGCGTGGCGAGCTAGAGCCTACCCTTCGAGTTCGTGCTAGAGGACTTCCACCGCAGTAGTGATAGTTTTGTTTTGGTTTTCCACTCTTGTACATACAGCTTGAACCCGCCGGAGCGAGTAGTTCTTGTACTTGGTTATTGTATGTTTATAAGTGGTTTTCCTACCCGTTTGTTCATAGTTTACTTCACTCTATGCTATCGCTTGTAGTATTGTGTGTTTACTGTGATTCGGCTACGCTTCGTATACTGAGAAATTCTCTTGTATACGGCGGATTTGTCGCGAGCCCGGGACGTGCGGCCGGGCGTAATGTATTAAGTTGGTAGCAGAGCTTAGTATTAGGTCGTTGGGACCTAGGAAACCTAAGCTGGTAAACTCTAGGAAGACAGACGCGAGCGGCGTGATTTAATGCGAAAGTCATTGATTGTTTGTTCTAACTCATCCTGTAGTGGAGTGAGTGACTGAAGGAGTGCCTGTTTTGGTCCAGAGAAATTATGTTGGCTGCAGACGACATAATTTTGAGGAGAAACAGGGACCGCCTTCGAGACTTTCGATGATTGGGTCGAGTGTTTATGTATCTGACCTCGTTTCTATGTGTACAGCTATGCAGCGCCGCAGAGGACGACCGCCACTACGGGGTCGCGCCCCACTACCACCACCACCACTCCAGTTACCAGAGCAGATGGAGCAGGGCACCCGACCCGAGGCGGGTGTACCTCCTGTGGTGGAGCCGAGTACTAGACCGAAGACGAGTGCGCAGCCGGACTTGAGCGCACGCTTAGTCGCATTGATGAGGTGACTAGGCAGCAGGGGCTGATTATACAGCAGATGTGCGAGAGGTTAGCCGCGTCGTCGAGTACAGCATCGGGAGCACCAGCCCAGCCTACTCCGCCGCCCCCTACGCCTCCTACTGCACCAGTTGCCGCACCCCCACCAGCAGAGATCCCGCCAAAGACTGTTGCGCCGCTGCAGGGCATCCAGGCGGCTACGGCAGAGCAGGGACGGATGACCGAGTTGTTGTTTAACTTCCGCCGCCTCGACCCACCGACGTTTGACGGCATTGCTCGAGCCCTGGGTGGTAGAGAGTTGGATTAAGGCGCTGGAGAGGATATTCGAGGACTTGTATGTCCAGGAGGAGGACCAGGTTCACTTGGGGGTCCATTGCTTGATTGGGAACGCCAGGGATTGGTGGACGAGGATGAGGCGCGACCAGGGAGTCGTGACCTCTCAGACGACCTGGGATGTGTTCTGCGGGATGTTGTACCGCACGTATTTCCCCATCAGTGTAAAGCAGAGGATAGAGGAGGATTTGAAGAGGATCCAGCAGGGAGATCGCACGGTTCAGGAGTACGTTCGGGAGTTTACGCGGCTCCTGAACTGTGTGCCGTTTGTAGCGAGGGATGAGGCGCACCGGGTGTACCTTTTTGAGCAGGGCTTGAGGCCAGATCTTTACAGGTTCGTTAGGGCGCAGAGGTCGAGGACCCTGGACGCGTCCATCGAGCAGGCACTGTTTGAGGAGAGCAGCGAGACTACAGTTCGAGAGCGGACTCAGGGGCCGGGACTAAGCCAGGACAGGAAGCGCCCCGCTCCTGATGACGGCGGCGCCGAGCAAAGAAAGGCCCGCCGAGGCCTCCACGATCACGTGTGGTCGTGGATCCTCGGGCGTCGGCGTGGCGGTGGATACCCGTCGGCCAGGGCGACCACGAGGACGCAGCAGTGCGTGATTTGCGGGGACCGCACCGGCCTCAGACAAAGGCGAGCAGAGGGCGATGTTATGGTTGTGGCCACCGGGACACCTCGGGCGCCTTGTCCGCGTGCAAAGATCGTCGCCGCCATCATCTCGCTTCAAGACCGCCGCCGCCACAAAGCCATACGGGGCCTCGCCGAGCTATCGCCACGAGGACAGAGCATCAGTACCGCGACCGAGCGAGCAGCGGTCGTCGGCTCCGAGCGGCAGGGTGTTTGCGGCCTGTGGAGGATTCTCACAGACCGAGTGGTGGCGGTGTATCACTTTACTTTCTCGGTACTAGAGCTCGCACTTTATTTGATAATCGGCTCATCGCATTCTTTTATCGCCGAGCATTTGCATTATTACATGGTCTAGAGTTAGGGTTGTTGCCTCGCACCCGGAGATCCAGGTTCCCGACCATGTAGTACGGGTGGTAGAGTGTTGTGGGTCGTGTCCCGTGCCTAGGCTCGTGGATTTTGCCCGCAGACTTGTTAGTATTAGGGCAGCTGCACGACTTCGACATAGTGCTTGGCATGGACTGGCTGACGCGATACTACGCGACTATTGACTGCGGAGAGAGGACGGTGACACTCCGTGAGCCTGGTCAGGAGGAGTTCACTTTCAGAGGCTGCAGGAGCACGTTGTTTGCCACGTGGATTTCTTCAGCGAGAGCTCGACAGCTGATGAGTAGAGGGTGCACCGCTTTTCTGGCGACGGTTACAGAGGTACCTACGGCGGCACCGAGGCTCGAGGACATCCCTGTGGTTCGCGAGTTTCCGGATGTGTTTCCCCCTGAGACGACGACCTTGCCGCCGGAGAGGGAGGTTGAGTTTGTGATTGATGTAGTACCTGGAACTGCACCAATCTCGAAGGTACCTTATAGGATGGCACCTGCTGAGCTGAGAGAGTTAAAGGCGCAGCTTCAGGAGTTGATGGATAAAGGGTTTGTGAGACCTAGTGTGTCGCCTTGGGGAGCGCCAGTGCTATTTGTGAAGAAGAAGGATGGTTCACTCAGGTTGTGTGTGGATTATCGGGAGCTGAATAAAGTGACCATCAAGAACAAGTATCCGTTGCCGCGCATTGATAATCTGTTTGATCAGCTGCAAGGATCTTGTGTCTTCTCGAAGATTGATCTCCAGTCAGGTTACCACCAGTTGAGGGTGAGGGCCGTGGATGTTCCCAAGACGGCTTTTAGGACTCGGTACGGGCATTATGAGTTTACAGTGATGCCTTTTGGATTGACGAATGCCCCTGCCGCATTCATGGATTTGATGAACAGAGTATTCACGCCGTACTTGGATAGATTCGTGGTAGTCTTCATTGACGACATTTTGGTATACTCCCGTAGCGACGCCGAGCATGAGGAGCACTTGAGGATAGTGCTACAGCTCTTGCGAGAGAAGGAGTTGTATGCCAAGTTAAAGAAGTGCGAGTTCTGGTTGCGGGAGGTCACTTTCTTGGGCCACGTGATTTCTGCAGATGGAGTGGCAGTGGACCCGAAGAAAATTGATGCTATTCGGGATTGGCCCAGGCCGACGACGGTGACTGAGGTGCGGAGCTTCCTCGGATTAGCTGGATATTACCGTCGGTTCGTGGAAGGATTTGCGAAGCTTTCCACACCCCTCACTCGATTGACTCGTAAAGGAATTAAGTTCACCTGGAGTGAGGACTGTCAGAGGAGCTTCGATGAGTTGCGACAGCGGTTGATGTCAGCTCCTATCCTTGCCCTTCCAGTTATGGGGGAAGGATATGTGATCTTCAGTGACGCATCACACAGTGGACTGGGTTGCGTGTTGATGCAGCATGGTAGGGTAATCGCTTATGCTTCACGGCAGTTAAAGGATTTTAAGAAGAATTATCCTACGCATGACTTGGAGCTTGCCGCAGTGGGTTTTGCTTTGAAGTTGTGGCGGCATTACTTGTATGGCGAGCACTGTGAGATTTTTACTGATCATAAAAGTCTCAAGTACCTGTTCACCCAAAAGGAGTTGAACCTGAGGCAGCGCCGGTGGTTGGAGTTACTGAAGGACTACGATATTAGTATCCAGTATCATCCCGGCAAGGCGAATGTGGTGGCAGATGCGTTGAGCAGGAAGGCAGTGCAGGGCTCGTGCATGATGATCACGCAGCAGAGGCCGTTACTGGAGGAGCTACAGCGGTTGAGCCTAGAGGTCGTGTCCCCGGGGTCTACTGCAATACTAATGTCTATGGTTTTGCAGCCTACCCTGTTGGATAGGATCCGAGAGAAACAGAGGGAGACCCGCACTTGTTGAGGATTAGAGAGCTAGAGAGAGGGACAGCAGAGGGTTTCGCAAAGGGATGGGCTTCGGGAGTACTACGCATGTGGACCGACCGTGTGTGCCGGGTGGATTCGTAGATCCGAGCGGACATCTTGAAAGAGGCCCATTGCTCTCCTTATACGGTTCACTCGGTGGAACCAAGATGTATAAGGACTTGAAGGCAGCGGTGGAATGGAATGAAGAGAGACATTGGCAGATATGTGGCTCAATGTTTGACTTGCCAACAGGTAAAGGCAGAGCATCAGGTGCCTGCTGGCAAGCTTCAGAGTCTGCTAGTGCCCGAGTGGAAATGGGAGCAAATCACGATGGACTTTGTCGTGGGGTTACCTACAGCTCAGGGTGGTTACGATGCTATTTGGGTGATAGTGGACAGACTGACTAAGTCTGCTCACTTCCTACCAGTTCAGACCACCTGGCCCAGAGAGAGACTCGCGCAGCTATACTTGGACGAGATTGTCAGGCTGCATGGCGTGCCAGTGTCGATAGTTTCAGATAGGGACCCGAGGTTTGTATCGCATTTCTGGAGGAGCTTACAGACCGCCTTGGGTACCCAAATGCGCTTCGACACGCATTTCACCCACGTGACGGATGGCCGCCGGAGCGGACCATTCAGACTCTAGAGGACATGCTGAGAGCATGCGTCCTGGACTTTGGAGGAGGGTGGCATCGACATTTGAGATCGGTTGAGTTTGCGTACAACAACCTATCAAGCGAGCATCCGTAGATGGCTCCGTTTGAGGCGTTGTATGGACGCAGATGTCGATCCCCCCTGTGTTGGAGCGACGTGGGTGAAAGGAAGACACTTGGGCCTGAGATTTTGCTAGAGGCTGAGGAAAAGGTGAGGGTAGTTCGACGCCACCTTTTGACAGCCCAGAGCCGCCAGAGGAGCTACGCCGATACCAGGAGGCGAGACTTGGAGTTTCGGGTTGGAAATCATGTATTTCTTAAAGTCTCGCCGTCCAAGGGGATTCGCAGATTTGGTGTGCGTGGAAAGCTCAGTCCACGCTACATTGGCCCTTTTGAGGTATTGGAGCGAGTTGGGCCAGTTGCTTACAGAGTTGCTCTACCCCCTCGACTAGTTGGCACTCACGATGTTTTCCACGTCTCGGCATTGAGGAAATATGTTTTCGATCCCTCTCACGTGATTGACTTCACTCCGCTTGAGCTAGGCGAGGACCTGCGATACGAGGAGCGACCGTTGCGGATTCTTGCTCGCGAGGCGAAGGAATTGCGCAATCGGGTCATATCGTATGTTAAGGTGCAGTGGAGTAATCACGAGGAGCGGGAGGCGACTTGGGAGCCAGAGACGGCGATGAGGGAGGCCTATCCCTACCTGTTCGACGTGCAGAGCTGAGGTACGTTCGAGTTTCGAGGACGAAACTTTTTGTAGTGGGGGAGGATGTAGGGACCTGAAAATTCAGCTGAGACTTGTTCGGCAGCTCTGGAGAGTGTCGGGACAAGTCTAGGTTGCGTGGGCGCGAATGAACGCCTAACGGGCCCCCTGGGAACACGAGAGCAGCATGTACTTGAGAGATCTGCGAAATTGCAGATTTCTGTGAGTTGTACCGGTACAGATTGGTTGCTATACCGGTACAGATTGATGGCTATACCGGTACAAAATGGGATTTGTACCGGTACAGCCTGGCAGCATGGCTCAGTTTGACTTTTTGAGCCCTTTGTCCCCCTCTCACTTTAGCCCATGCCCTTTTATACCGGAGAGAGAGAGAGGAGTCGCATCGCCGCGTCTTCTTCTTCTTCTTCTTCTTCGTTACAGCCGGAGGGAGAGAGAGAGAGAGAGAGAGAGGAAGCTCGTGAGAAGCCCGAGCTTCGTCGACGACGCGCCGACGCGTGGTTTCCGCGGGTTTTCGACGACGAGACGCTGCGAGGGTGCTAGGCTCGCGTGCGAGATCACTGTCCTCGACTCAGCGACGGGCGTGGGGTGTTTTCTGAGGTGAGTTGACCCTCGACAACCCTCCGTTTACCTCGAAGTTCCTTGATTTTCGAGTTTGCTGCCGCTGCCGTGGACTGCAGCGTCGACGTTTAGTGTTTTGACTCGTGCTCTGTATAGGAGACTCGGAATCCGGCGAAATCTTCGGCGTTGGATCCGTGACTTCCAGACGATTCCAGCGACACCTTACTTGCCGGATTTGAATCAGGTTTGCCCTGTCGGAACCCATGATTACTGAGCCGCTGTTTTTCGGAAAATTCTGAAGTGCTGAATTGCTGTTTTCCAGCGTCGACCGTCGGCACTTTGGCTGATTCTCCGCGCAGGGTGGTCGGATCGCGTCAAGACTTGCGGCGTTGGATTCCTGACTGCGAGACGAAGATTCTGACACCAAAATCGCGAATTTTGGTGAAGGTTAGCTTAGTTAACTTTAAGCTGCGTTTCGGGCAGATTTCGGAGAATTCGGTGTTTGGATTAATTCTTCGCAGCGGAGGACCTCGGCACTTGGCGGATCAGCAGAGGTGATCGAGGAGGACCTTGGACACTCCTTGCTGCCAGGGGTTTGCGACCGAGGTGGGTTTACATCGGATTTCAGCCTAAGTGCAATAGTCGACATGTATAGTAGTATGTTCATGATAGCCGTAGCTCGAATTCATGGAATTGTATATTGAATATCTGAATTTGGAGCATGCTTAGCGATTAATATTTTATACTTGTTGGACTTGGATTTGACTTAGGAGAAAACCCCGAATTGATCGTCATTATATACATTGCCGGATTTAGCTCTAGGAGCCGTATTTTCGCAGTATCGTCGCGGGTTTTGGGCGATGGATACTTGGGGTAGTGTATACTGTTACGGGGTGTCGGGCGCCGTCGGACCAGACGGTGGGCCCAAAGTCTGTTCTGGTTACTTGGGTTTGGCCAGTGAGGGCCTGATTGAGCTCGACAGAGCTACGCTGCATACTCGGTTGGGTAGCGCCCCCGAGTGCCGCTCCGGAGTTTGGGCTTGTGCTTTCGCGTTGGTGTCGGGTAGTGCAGGTTGGACTCGCTCTCCACTGAGGTTTGGAGTGGGGGTAGCTGTATAGTCACAACCGGGCACGGGACGGGTGTGTTCACAGTCCCAGGGACGGGTGGGTTCACAGTCCCCCTACAGATTGGGTCTGGTCGATTGGAGTCTATAGGGGTAGTTTTGAGCTTGATAACTTAGTGACTTGTAGTAGAGAGTTCCATTTTCTTCTTCTACCTCGCTTACCCTGTTGACTTCGTGGGTGGACCGATGTTGTTTAGGGCGGCACCCACTGAGGACTACTTGTTTTATAGTAGTTCTCACGCCCTCTTTCTTCCACCCTTGTTGCAGGGCCTTCGCCTTCGGCTGCTGCTCCTCTTGAGTCGGACCGCGGGAAGGGCGTGGCGAGCTAGAGCCTACCTTTCGAGTTCTGTGCTAGAGGACTTCCACTGCAGGTAGTGATAGTTTTGTTTTGGTTTTCCACTCTTGTACATACAGTTGAACTCGCTGGAGCGAGTAGTTCTTGTACTTGGTTATTGTATGTTTATAAGTGGTTTTCCTACCTGTTTGTTCATAGTTTACTTCAGCTCTATGCTACTGCTTGTAGTATTGTGTGTTTACGCAGATTCAGCTACGCTTCGTATACAGGAGAAATTCTCTTGTATACGGCGGATTTGTCGGCGAGCCCGGGGGACTGTGCAGCCCGGGGCGTGACAGTAGGGTCCAGGGTCCGGACCCCGTACACGAAAAATTCAGGTTGAGTCAAGACTTGCTTTGGAGAGGGGCCTTGGTGCAATTGTGGAGGGGGAGTGTTTGTATGAGGGTTCTAAGCTCATTTCCCTCATTCCCCTCCACTTGAACTAACCAAAGAGAAACCTCTTTCTCTCTCTAAACCTCTCTCTCTCTCTCCTAGGGTTTGCTCCAAAAGGTCGATAATAGTGGAGGAGAGCTTGCCTGAAGGTGAAGCTTCCTTGTTCTACCATTAGCTTAAGGAGGAGCTTGAGTTTAAGGTATGCTTCATGAATTTTGAAGGTTTATAGCTAGGGTTTTGTATAAACCCCTTAGAAATGAGTTTTATTAGAACCCTAAATGATTCTAATCTATGATATTGCATAAATTATAATGAGATTTGGATTATACGCAATTGGTGAGTTTTTAGGGTTTCAAAAGAGGGTTTTGCTGTAAGATGGGTTTTGATCTCAATTGACCCTTGGTAAACCTAATTGAAGGTAAAACCAACGTGGTGGGCAACTCAAATTGGAGTTCCTACGGCCATACGAAGAGTCATTGAGGAAAGGTACAGTTCTTGGTTTGTTTGCGTCAGGTCGAGCCGAAACAACGTATATAAATCACGAGGCTTGGATTCTCACACCTCGGCATCACAAAATGATGGGGGGTGCTATCCGAAACAGTCAGATTTTCTTTTATATCTATGTTACGATATTAGCTACGTATGTACATGTATAGAAATCGTGCATTGTCGAGTAGTCTGTGTTGGTTATTCCATTCCTTGCATACTCTCATGGTAATTGTAGGAAATATGAGATGAAACATAATTGACTAGGTGTATGAGGATTGGGTTGTGAACAATGAACTCTATGATGCCATGACAATGTGAACTTAGAACATAGTGATATGAAAAGGTAGCATTTGGATAGTGTATTGGGAACATTCATGACATGAGTATAGGGATTGGTATATCCCTTGACATTGTTACCCCTAGTTGGTAGGGTATCCTCAAGTTAGAGGATTGGATCATACTCACATTACGTCTGTTTGCTTGGCGGTGGTCGCTCCACCCAAGCATTAGTTTTCAGAGTATTTCAGGTGGGTTAACGTAGCTATCCAGCAGACGGTCCCCAATTGGTTGTAGCGGTGCTCCTCATTCATGGGATTGGGTTGTGAGTCGGGGCTCAACCTTCGGGTTAGCCGATACGATTGGGTATAAATCGTGGATAGCATGCATCATGAGCATAGTAGTTGCTAATACATATTTATTGTATCTGTTTATTGTATCATATTGCTAAGGCATAGTAGTATACTAATTGTTTATTTTTTGCTAACCCTTCTACTTATGCATACTTAGACCTAGTGAGAAAATCGGCGGGGTCGGCGGTCGAACCCACTGGAAACTTTTGTTAGTTCTCATCTCACTTTGTTGCAGAGCCTAGCACGAGTGGGGCAGTCGAGGATCGCGGTAAGGGCATAGCGCCCTAAGTAGTAGCCTCCTTTGCAATAGAGTACCAGATACCTATTGAGAGATATAATGTATTTTGGGTGAGGTTACTTTTGGAGAGATATATATGTATCATGGAACAAAACATGTAAACCAGATGAATGTATTTTGGTGGTTGAATGCTAATGTTCAAATGTGGAATGTAATAGCTAGCATTTCTCTCTTACTCTTGTTGACGTTATCCTCGCGCAATTCATGTATGTTGATTATGTTTTACCTAGGCCAACTAGATATACATGATTTTTGTTGAGCCTTGGGTGGATAGGGAAAATCTTGTCCTTTCGGTAGTTTGCCGCACGCCCGAACGGACCAAATTGGCGGTCCCGGGGCGTAGGGCGTGACATCATGCGAAGGGCATCTCCAACAAAATCCTTGATCTTCTTGTACCATTCCGATGTACTCTACCAAGGAAAGAATGCATGACATTATAAAATATAGAATATGAGATCTATTACTATACTCTGGTAAGGACGGTCACCTGGTACACTCAGTGGCCATTTCTCGGCGATAAAACTTTCTAATTAACAATTCATATTATTAAATATAATTTAAATATTTAAAATTTTTATAAAGTAAATTTTATAATTTTTCGATATCATTTAACTAACCGCTGGTATATATGAGTAACGCAATGAGAAAATACTTTGGAAAAATACGTTGTTTGTTTCCGTGCATAATATTGCGTTCCGCATACCGCGATGAGTCAGTTACGATATATTTGCTGTGGTCCCACCGGAGAACGCAGAAGCATATCCTATGCTTTTTCCTCAACTTCATTTTATCTAAAAACGTTAGATAGACGTACCTTAATACCAAACTAAGCTTTAATTTAACGATACAAAAGAATCAAAATCAATTAGAATTTTTGATAGAAAATTCTACTCATTATTTAGATAAAAATCATTAACTCTAATTTTAAATTGAATAATTCGATCCTCTATTTTTAGAAGATTATTCGATTTTGCCATTCATTTTGTGTTTGCTTAATGGACTTCATTATAATTTCAAAAATTATAGAACTTATCTTGTAAAGTTTCAAATACTCCAAATCATGTTAATAGTCTGAATCGCCCGTTCTAGGGCGACATAGGAGTATAAAGACTTTTGTACTCTTATAAGAGTTTAGTAATCCAATTAACCGTATAAAATATGAACATAATTATTATTATGTGTGTTATTATTACAAAACATCTCGTATTCGGCTCGAAATGAGTTCGAGATCGAATCGCTCGTTTCGTAAACGAGCCGAATATAAGCCAAATTTTTCGGCTCGTTTATTAAACGAGCCAAACACGAATCGATCGCCACATTGTTCGGGCTCGATAACAAATTAATATATATATTTTATATTTATATAATTTATATTTATATATATAAATAAATAATTATATATATATAATATGTATTTTTATTATTTAATTTTAACAAAATAAAAATATAAAGGCTAGCTCAATTATAAAAAAAAATTATTAATATGTAAAGTTTCAACCATTAGATCAAAATCTAATAAATAAGATTTTACAAATTTATTTTTTATATATATTCAATCTAATCCTTTTAACTTATTATTCGTCACATGAGCCAGCTCATGTTCGGCCCAAACACGAGTTAAATTTTTTGGCTCGATAGTTTAACGAGCCAACTCGTGTTCGGCTCATTTATAAACGAGGTAAACACGAGCCGATCCCAGCTCGCTCTGTTCGGCTTGTTTACAACCCTAGATCGAGGGTCCCTGTGCTATGCCGATAATATCATGACAGCTTACCAAAACTATATTTCAGTTCTTAAATTTTCTCATATATTACAATTTCATCATGCATGGCAGCTTACCAAAATCCAAAGCTGGTTCGTATAATCACCTCTTTAATCCAATTTTAAGCACCTTTGGGGGGGGGGGGGGGGGGGGGGAAGAAGAAGAAAAGAAAAGAACAATAAAAATTATAGGAGGAATAAAAATTAAATCGCCATTTTTACTAGAAACCCCTGGATTTTTCTTGATGGTCAGAGATGAAATAGGAATACACGAAAAAGTTCAGGAACTGAAGTATCTATAAAACAAAGTTGAAAAGCTAAGTCACAACGTCGGCATGCTAAAGGTACAACAAATACATTTCAGACCAATGATTATGAGTATTATTATTCTTTGAGAACAAGCACCCAAATAACCACCAAAGAGAGAATAACCAACTGCAACATGTCTCCGACTCTCTTTGCCGCAGAATCCTTGAGCCAGCCTACATCCAGTGGAGCAAGATTGTTTCAGAAAGCCCGCCTTGGCCGCCATGACATGGGAGGAAACATTCTCCGACCTGTCAGTCTCCTCTGAACCCCCACTATTTCATATGCAAAGAGGGAAGAAAAAGCATTTTACAGCTTTTATTACTACTAAACTTATTGCTCATCCCTCAAATTTGCCGCAGGATGCGACTCTCTTCATGAAGGACCTACAGAGGTTCAAAATAAAGCACCCATTGCTCGCTCCACTCTAAAAGACCATTCGTCAATGTGAATATGTAACAATAAACTGAAAGACAAAGAAATGTAATCTCATGCAGGAACGGAGTATCTGCGGAGGGAATATACAACATCACATACTATGGGAAAGGACGGATGCCCGTGAGTAACCTTACCATTTTCCATTTCAACTATTTACAACTAAATCGAAAGCAACCTGTTCATATTAAGCACCTGCAGTGGCATGGTTGATCAGTATTGTTGACTGCTGATAGCACGTTCAGGGCTTCGGGGAAAAGTGCGCTCCAAGGGGTCAGTGCACATTCGGGCCACGGCTGCAAGAAGAGGAGATCAAGCTGCTAGCGGTTCGTCAAGTCACAAGCTGACAGAGGATGGCCAAATATCGAAAGTCACGGGGATTGACTCCTGCACAGAAAAATAAAGCATTTGGAAGGCACATTATGTTGGTGTTAAGAATATAATATTATACTACTGATGCAAACTATCAATTATTCATAAAAACCGGACGAAATGATGTGCCTTTATTGTAATTCACAATGAGGAAATTTGCAACATAAAGGGCTTAACTTTTTACGACATGATTATTATGAGTTACCAGCAAAATTAGGTTTGCCTAACTTGTAAGAAAAAGGAAACAGAAGAAAAAAGGTACAGCTTGCGCGACAACTACTTACATAACTGTGGTGTATTAGTAAACAGAAAAGCATGCACCAAAGTATGACTAGGAGAGTTAAAAGTAAACAATATTTTTGACTGGCCTGTCTGGGTTCACTAAGACTTAACTCCATATCATGCTGAGATGCAGCCCAACCAGGCTCATAAGCTTCAAGAAACCCAAGCTTTGCTTTGTTGGGAAGATCATGGGGATGAACAAAAGGAACACCAGGTGGCCATCCTATCTCCATTCTAGTGCTACCACATGGGCTGTCTAGCGCCTGTATGTGGCCCTCACATTCCTTGAGATTACAAAATCTCAGCTTGATGCCTTTCTTGTCTGCAATCTCCTGAACCCGCTCCTTTAAAACCCTTTGAGCCTCGAGACGCAATCTTTTGGATGGGGGCAGAGGCTTGGTCCTCGCACTGCTCTTCTTCCTCTTCATCAAAGGCTGTTTAAAAGAAGCTGCAAAAATAAATAAATAAATAAATAAAACCTTTTTAGAAAAAATCAACTAGGAGAAACAATTAGACTATGTAAATAAATTGAGGAAAGAAAGAAAGAAAAAACTATACTAGGGCGCAGATATACCATCTTGTCCTGTGTGGAATGTATAAGTCGGCAAATTGCTCTTGGTGAAGAGCAGGTCGGTTGGGTGTGATCTCTGCATGAAGTCATCGACTGGTATCGGAATCTGGAATTGGGCCTCAACACCATGGCCAGCTGCCCTCATCTCTGAGCAGCTTAAACTCGCCATGGATCTCGGCATGAGCTTGAAAGCCAAAGAGCACCGTCCATACATGCTTCCCTGCAAGTTGCCTGTCTCTGTTCTATACATAGCCGGGTTGACATAACCAGCAGTCGCCTGATAAAGAGCAAGTCCAGGGTAGACGACGGCATCTTGAGGGCCTAAATCCCCATCTGCAAGTATCCAGCGCCCGTTGAAGTCCTTTACATGCAAACCCGCCCTATCTGCCTTGACTATGGTGATTAATGTCTTATCAAACTGATGCTCATGATCTTGGAACATCACCAATTGTCCATCCTCCTGTGCTGCAAGGCTGTGATGCTGCACTTCTTGGAAAGAAGGCCTCGAGTGGCAGCATACCGAAAGAACTGAAGAAGATATTTCTCTGCTCCTCAAAGGCAAGTTGTCTAGTATTTCAGTAAATGAAAAGCTACGTAGATTCAGAGAAAAGCTAATAGCATCCAGAATATCTCGAGCGACTTTCCCGAGCACTGCAAATATGTCAGGCAGACCAGCCGGGGGAAATTCCATAGCACCACTGGGCTCTGTTGGAGTAAGACCAGGCCTGTAGTCATATGTTTCTAGCCAAAGTTGAGGGTCTGTATAGTAACCTGAGGTCTTGCACCACTCTCGAGAGTCGTTTGTGTGAACCATCTCGCCCGAAGGGTACGCATGCTGATGGAAAAAAAGACGAGCAGACTCCAAACCAGACCTTAACAGAGCACCGTCGCTAGACGGCAATTGAACAATTGCAGCTGAATATTGAGCAAGAGACTGCGTTAGAGTTGTTACTGAGATCTTGTACGAATCAGAAGGAAGCCCCTCACAAGCAACAAGATCGGCAAGCCTCACTCGACCAAGGGATGGAATAATTTGTCCCGCCATGGCACCCATTTAAGATCTCCAATAACTCACCAGTCTGCCAAGATGACAGAGTTTTTTAGATGCATCGAATTGTGAAAACATAGATAAGAAAACTGAAAGAAACTGGAGCATATGGAGAATGCTGATTCAAGTATTTGAATATTGAGCTTCTGTGGAAAATAAATTCTCCCAGGACACATGTATAAAACATATATGCAGATACATACATGCATGTTAACACACATATATACAAATGTACCAACCATCAATGGAAAAGGGCAATATAAAGAATACTGTCAATTGGAATTGACTTAGGGCCTGTTTGGTAGTGAGGGCCACCGAACGCTATAGGCCCAAAGAAGTTGGAGCAGAGGCATACAGAGATATGCTTCTCCATCTTCCAATGAGATTGGGAAAAAAAAAAATTATAACTCAGCCAAACCATTGTGATCTGCACAATATATTAACTTATGAAAAGAAAAGAAAAATTATCCCATCACAGTTTCTTTAAGCACCATCCACGCTCTGCCTGCAATCCAAAATGGAGCCTTACTAAATGTTCAATAAAAAAGAGTGTCTAAGAAAGGTATATAGAAAGACGGCAGGATAGAGTCTTGCACGAATGGCCAAGCATATGCAATTTCGATAAATGTTTTCAAATGTTAATATTAAATTTTTGCCAAGAACCAGTGATGGATTTACAATTGCTGAGTTGATTACACAATGCAAGAAACGCATATAAACGTTATGCGACAAATAAAATAAGAGAGTAACATGCGAATTGCTGGCTCAGTTCAAAGTAAATAAGCAGTTTGTTGAAGATCATGGTTGGAAATCTGAAGCCAGTGATTAGCAGCACTTTGATTAATAAGACATGGCATGAAAAGAAACCCTATCAAGTCAAATCAAAACAAAACAAAACAGAACAAAAACAGGACACCACTAAGCCATTATCCATAACCCAAAACATTGAAATTAAAAGAGAAATCTGTTTGCAGACACGAGTTTTCAAACTGTTTAGTCTCAGATCACTTAACCTATTTCTTCTTATTTACTTTGGTACTTGAATTTTTCCTTTTCTTTGATTGTCCCTTGTTCCTTCCGTGTAATATGGAATGTGGCACAGGCGAGCCGAGTAGAGGACTCGACAAGTTTTTCAAGATCTGACGATTCTAGCATAAGAAATAGAGAATGCTGTCATGAATACTAGTATGTTCTAGTTTGATTATCCTTTTTGAAACAACCTGGAAGAATAGCAAAGGAAGGTATTACGAGATAGGGATGAGATAAGTGGCAGCAGCAGGTTGGTGAGGGAGCGAGCTCGGCGGGGGTGAACCGGCGGCAAGGTCGTTCAGGCGGAACTCCGGCGGGCGACGAGGATTAGGGCATCATCGTCGGAGTAGAGGGAGAAGATGGGAGGGGGAGGAACGCGGAGGGAGGAGGAGGTCCGACGAGATCTAGGCGAACGGGGAGATGGAAGGTCTTGAGATCCCTGCGGGTCGGAGCCTCAGATTTCCGGAGCGGAGGCAAAAGGCGGAGCGGACGAGAGGAGAGGCCCGGTATCCACAACTGACCCGCAGCCGGAAGGTCTTGGACCGCCAAGCCCACCAGTGGCCCATCAGGCCCGCTCACCAAAATAGTCAATTTTGCTGTTAGTCCTCATAGAATAATTTAATGTGTGACTTATCTTTATCGAGCAGTCTTAGTCTTTACGTCGTTTCGATGATGCGCTTTCAAATCGTCGATCGCTCGTTAAACTTGATCTAGAGTATTTGAAGTACCTAGAAAATAAATTTTATGATTTTTCGATATTATTTGCCTAGTGATCGAAGGAGCACAAAATCAAATAATTTTAATGGCCGTAGTGAGCCGTTTGCAAGTTTAACGGTGTAGAAATATCCAAATCACGTGAAATTTTGATAGAAAATTCTTTATACTATATAAAACAAGATCAATATCTTTGATCTAAATTTTTAATGCCATATTATCGCGTTTTGTAAGATTTTTATTTTCAGCCGTTGATTTTTACCCCCTTCGTTCACTAGGCAAATAATATCGAAAAATCGCAAAATTTATTTTCTAGGTACTTCAAATACTCTAGATCAAATTTAACGGAGCCGATCGACGATTCGAAAGCCACAACATCGAAAACAACGTGGAAGCACAGAGCTCTCCGTGCTTCCAGAAGCATAGTAGTCTTACTCATAATTTAATTATATTTCAGTACAAGTGGTAGAGAGTATATATATAGTACCCCAAACTTCTTTCTTTTCCCTACACGCTTCTTCTCTAATTCTTCACTTCATCTCTAATCCCCAATCCTCATCTTTTTTCTCTATTTTCTCATCTCTCTTTACCCTATTTCTCTTCTCTCCTCTAATTTTCCAAATCCTTATCCCTCTCTATCTCTATCTCTACCCCTTTTTCTGTTCTCTTACTTTATTCCAGCATCATTTATCTTGGAATCGTTACAGGGCATTACACCTTTATGCAACTAAGATTAATTAAACTAACCTAAAATAATGCTCTGACAATTTAAAGTCTCTCATTGCTACATACGGTGATATAAGAACTTGCACCTTTAGGCATATATTTTTTTCCTCTGTGATTATGTTATCATCTGTCCTACACTGCAATTTTAGCCTTCCAAAGTAAGACAAACCATGTGACATTAGCCCTTTGTGAGTGCAATAGATAAAGTATTAATGGTATGACAACCTATACTACCGTCCACATGTGCATAAAATGCTACCACAACTTATTTAACAACATTCCACGCAAGTTTGTAAACTCCTCCACATTCATCTTCTAACGATACTTTAGGGTTTTCTTCGAAATTTGTCTCAAATTTGGAGGACTTTTGAGCTGTAAAAGAAGAGATAGAGTAGAGTTGAGAGGATTGAAAAGAAGAGGATTTGACAGGCAGAGACTCAGATCTATTTTGATCAATTAATTTATTTGGTGGTACTTGTGAAACAATCCTTGTACTCTAACAGCTTAAGCTGTTAAAGAACGGTGTTTAAACATTTTTATATTTAACACTCCTTGAATTAAATGGGAGTTAATTAATATGCTTAGGGGCCTGGCGTGACTCGAACTCAGGACCTCCTGCTCTGATACCATGTGAAACAACCGTTGTACTCTAAAAGCTTAAACCGTTAAAGAACGGTGTTTAAACATTTTTATATTTAACAGTACTCAATTCGAAGATAAAATTCAGATCATCGAAGTATAAAGTGACTGATTTCATGTGTATTTGTTTCGACAGTACTCCGAAAGGTACTCAGAATCAGACTGCAATAGTGTTGGTGCATGCCTTGCCTACCTAGATAAAGGCAACTAAAACAAGAAAACCCTTAGCCCCCGTTTGGTTCGGGGTTAAGAAAAAACTAGTTATTCCAGGAATAATGTTAAGTTTGGGGTTAAGGTGTGGTTAAAGTATTTTTGTGTTTGGTTGGGAGTTGGAGTTAGTCGAGGATAGTGAAAAATAGTGTTTGCAATTGGTTGAAGTAGGTGGGATAAGAAGGATAGTGGGTTATTATGAATAGAAAAATAGTGTTTGTAGCCAGAGGGCCAAAGGTGTTCTGATAACTTTTTGAGGTGGGGTTTGCTAACCCCACCTCTTTTTGGTCGTGTTTGGGATAAAATGGGGGTTAAGGGGTTATTCCACCCCTTAACCCCCAACCAAACGGGGGCTTAGAGAGGAGCAAATCTTCATAAAATAAAAGTAAAAGCCCGTTTGGTAACTCGTTAATTTCTCCGTTTACATTGGTAACTTAGTAATATAGTGTTTTTGCTTATTCGCTGACCTATTTGGATGTCTTAAAATGATGTGAAAAGAACTTGAGTATAAGAGTTTTCACTCTCTTAAAATGGAGGAAAAACAAGAATATGCTCGAAGTTCTCTTTTAAGGAATACGCCAAATGTCAAGTATGCCAGCAAGCTGCATGCGGAGACTGAAATTTTGACTATACCATTTGACTCTCTGTTGAAGATGTTTATGTGTGTAATTTAATTACATAAGCACTCGTCAAGTTTCAGGAGAAAATGAGCTAAAACGGAGAAGATACGCGATTATGAAGTTTGACTTAAGTGCATAGTAACTTCAGTTTTTCGATGAAGCCGCGGAGGAGAGTTGGCTTCTGGTACGTATCGGACTCCGATCATAGCAGTCCAATAAGTCGTTTCGACCGGTTCAGCTATTCTGGAACCAATGGCACTGACGGATTCTTGATCCGATGTACGGATTTCGAGAAAAAGGAGTTTTATCGAAATGAGAGTTTTCGCACTTTGCTATTATTGCATTGTGGAACTCCTCGAACTCCGTGCATATGACCTAGAGTTAGGTAGAGGATGTTTGAGGTCTCTACTAGAGGTAGGGAAGTCAGATACAGAGGCGAATTCACGATTTCGCGAGTTTACACATCGATATATGTGTAATATGAGGATTAGTAGAGGGCAGATGGGTTCCGTCGCAAATCGGCGACCAAACTGGAGAAAGCAAAAGGGTAGTTTCGATGCCCTCGATGTGCTGAACGCGATGGCGCGATCCGTTTGTAAATCCGTCGAACGGATCGCCGGAAATTGCGAGATGATCGCAAAGGGGTCAATATTGTCAAGATCAGATACTTGGAGAGCGAACGGATTTCATCGCGAATCCGTGACCGATCAAGGCGAAATAAAATCATGAGTTTGATGTCTTCGACGCGCTGATCGCACTGGCGCGATCCGTTCGTAGATCTGACGAACGGATCTGCGGAAATTGCGAGTGGATCGAGGAGAGGTCGGATATGGCAAGACGGTAATTTCGCTAAACGTGCGACATTTTATGCACCGAATCGCGCGGGATCGCACGTGGAGGGTGGTTTACGCATATTTCACGTGCTACGAAGGACTCGAATTAAAATATCGAGTTTTAGGGGACTAATACGCGATTTGGAGCTTGCATATAGTGGGTAATCTAGGGTTTCCTCATGCGAAAACCTAATTCTGACCCCTCACCTTACTCGAGAAACCCCCAGCCGCCTCCTCCTCTTCTCTCTGCTCTCCCAGATTGCACTCCGGTCACCTGAGCACGTCGTCGGTCGCCAGAGCCAGCAGATCCACCATCAACCCCACCATCAACTCCACCATCCACCTCTTCATCTCTGCCGTGGACCATCCGAGATGGATCATCACCCTCGGGCTCCACATCTGAGGCGGTCCCGACCTACGCCGGCCGCCGCGCCGCCCAAACGCCGCCGCGCGGCCGTCTGCCCGGCCGCTCGTATCCTGCCCGAACTCACGGCCGAGGAGGCCTTGGACCGCCACCGCGCGCCGCCACCACCACGGGTCGGCCGCGCCGACACCCCCGGATGCCCGCCTATCTCTCTCGCCGCCGCCGCCGTCGGTCGGAGCCGCCGTCGCTCAATGCGCCGCGCAACCGCTGCGCACTGCCGGCTTTGCGACCGTATCGCGCTCAAACCCGAGCCCAAAGCCGAGCTCGGTCGACCGCCTCGCGCGCGCCGCGCTTTGGTCGGCGTGCCGTCCTCCCCGGAACCCCTCCGATCTTCTCCGGCCGGCCACCGCCGTCGCCACCATCCCCGCTGCCGCCGCCGCTTCAGAACCGAGCGAGCCCATGCGGGCTCGGATGCTCCGCCGCCTCGATCGCCTCCCGCGCCGGCCGAGCGAGCGCAAGCATACTCGGCCGGCCGCACCCGTTTCCCACCGGTGACCCGCCACCGGTGCCCCCGGTACTGGCCGGACTCATGCCGGGCTCCCTCTTAGTGTTGCGTCTAGGGCATCTTTGGCCGCCTCCGTTGCCGCCTCCTGTCACTTGTAGATGCGAGCCCCGGCACCCTCAGACTTGCGGCTTCTTCCCCTGGCCGGTGTGCCCGCCGTCCGGTCGCTGCCGGCCGCCCGTGCCCTTCTTTGCTCCGGTAAGCCTAAATTAGGGCCCTTTTTGTCTAGGTTACTGTTCCTTGCTTCCTGGGGCTTCTCGATCCTTACAGAAGGGAGCACGATGATCGCGACATGTCACTGATCATCGTGCTCACCTTATTTTCTGTCGGAGAAGCTCCGTTTCGCTGATTTGGCGATGTCGGTCCTTTCCGGGCCTTTTTGGCTGCTGTCTCGACTTGCGCGCGCTGTTTCGGAGACCCAAGGCTGTTTCGATGCCTCCGGAGGGGAGCACGGTGATTGTCTGTCAGTGACGATCACAGTGGTCACCTAATTTAGGGTCAACGAGTCCCTGGTAAGCGAGAAATTGCATGTTTAGCATGCAGTGCGCGCAGTTTGCTGACCTTCGGGTTGCTCCCGCGCTCTCCACAGTGTCCGGAAGTACTCCGAAGGGTGAGCACGGCCTCCGGCACGCCGAAACCTATCAGCGAGTGTATTGGTTTGGCTAAATGATTTTTGGTTAGAGTAGTCGGACCATAAAAGCCCCGAATTCACATAAAATAGTGCGATTTCGGGTAATCGGGAGGGCTTTTGTGCAATTGTACTCTTCGAGGTTGCTGTGGACAGCATGTGTGAGTTAGGGATAACCTATGGACTGATTGTCCATGATCCGAAGGCTTTTGCGGAATTCGAAAAGTCGATTTCGATGCGTTTCTCGGCGAAATCCGCCGACGGAACGCGGGTTCGGTTCGGAATTATTCCGACGGTGCTTCGTGAACTATTGTGTGGTCGCTGAGCCTTGTTGGCTGGTCACTCGCGTCATTTCGAGGATTTAGAAATGACGGGTGAGCGACGGTTGGTTCGGGTGTCGAAATAGATACTTTCGGGAATCCGTATTCGTACAATTATCCGACGATAGTGGTGTCGTAGTGTTATCTTGTGTTTGCTGCTAAAACATCCAAATAGGAGTGTTGTATGGCAGTGGGTGACTCGTGACACGAGTCGGTGCATTTCGGGACCGTTCGTAGGTCTCGGCGGAGTCCCGGTGCGGTTTACGGGACTTAGGCGAGTTACGGTAATTGGTTTCGGAAAACCAATCTCCGTGGGATTAGTTTGTGGGATGTGGAGTCAGTGTTTATTAGTAGTGGATTAGACACTAACCCAGTGGACCTTCCTTAGGTCCGGTTGACACTCTTTTGCAGTCAGGAGACAGACGCGACAGTCGTACAGGTGGGTACTTCGATCCGACGTCCGTACAGTGGTACACGCGGTGACGTTCCTTCACTTCTTGTTTATATCGTTTATCCTAGATATATCTTGCACCTGTTTGTTACAGTATTACTCTACTCAGTGTTTTCATGTTTAGTATCATGTGTAGGAGTAGAGTAGATTACTCGTTAATCGACTATGACATACGCGACTGTTCGGTCGGTTTACTTTAGTGTACTCGGTGACCTTGTTGTTCGGTTGGTCGGTTCTCGTGTTTCCTTCGATAGTACTTGCATACGGTTGAGGGGATGTTGAGTTGTTCCATCCTAGTTGACCTGAGTGGTCAGTTCTTGTGTTTCCTTCAGTAGTACTTGCATACAGTTGAGAGGATGTTGAGTTGTTCCATCCTAGTTGACCTGGTTGGTCAGTTTCTTTCTCTACTCAGGACCTGGTTGGTCAGTTTCTTTCTCTACTCAGGACCTGGTTGGTCAGTTACTTTGCATACTTGGGACCTATTTGGTCAGTCACACTCAGTACTTGGTACCTGGTTGGTTCTTCTGGTTACTTGACGACCCATGTGGTCGATGGGCCCTGGGGGGCAGGATTGTCGGCTAGTTGCCGATGGATGATCTTTGAGCATATCTACATTGATCGCCCGATACGTACTCATCGCACTTCACGAATACCAGCGGTCTGATCCACCGCAAGTGAGGGTGTTCTTTTCCGGAAAAGTGGTCCGACAGCGGATCGACCCGTGAGCCTTAAATGTGGTTATATGCTTGGGAGAGTAGTAGGGGCATTGGCTTGAGGTCCGCAGTGTCGACCAAGAGAGCATTGGTTCCGACTGGGTACTCTTGAGCTTCTATACCTATTGACGCATACTTACAGTAGCTGCTGTTTCCTATCCGTTATATCTCTCCCGTTTATTTGTTTATCATAGCTACTGTACTACTATTATCTACTCTTGTGTCTATCTCCGCGAGGTATCCACTGGGAGGGGGAGACATGTTTACATGTTCTCACCCCTCGCCTTCTTCTTCAGGTGACGTTGCAGGTCATAGTGGGACAGCTGGTGAGGAGCGAGTCTAGTTCGCGACATAGCTCCGTCCCTTCGTCGGTTATTCCTTTACCCTTCCTATTTTATGACTTAGACTGTATTTTATTGTTCAGTTCAGTATTTATTTTGAATATGAGATGTTTTATAATGTAATAAAGAATGTGGATTTTATGTGATAAAATAGTTTTCTACCCCTCGTGGTAGTGTGTTTTAAAAAGAAAAGGTTTCCGTGTGGGAAACAGTTTTCAAAGGATTTTCTTACTATGTTTATAAGCTTCTACATCTTTAGTTGTGAACCTGTGGTGAATGGTTGTATGAATAGTAATATCTGTATTCTGTTCATTTGATTGTGGTTGTTTCCTGGTAGTCTACTACACTCTGTATATGTGCGACGCCGTGCAAATACAGGAGAGACTCTGTCCGTGTGAACAGTGGACTCCCTGTATTTGTGGCGGATCTGGCATACCTTGGGGTCAGGTTTTAAAAAAAAAAATTTCCGCTGTATTTTTCACTTTATTATTAACCCCGGGGCGTGACAGATTAAAGTGGTATCAGAGCCAAGTAACAACCACAACACCATTCACAGGTTGTTTTGAAAAGAATTTGAACTGAACAAAAAGAGAACTGAACCATTGGTTAGGTTGACCCTAGGAAGACCTACGGTTTATAGGCACGTGAGAGTGCGGGGTTTGGGCTGGTGTCCCGGTGTGCATGTCGAGTTTGGTTAACTTAGAGTGCACGGTTATTTCCGTCGGTGTTACGATTTTCGCAGAAGCTCGTGTCGCAGTCGGGAACAGTGGTGGTGCTTCTTTTGGACAGTAAGTGGTGGGGCGGTGTTCCCCAGGGCGGTGTCCCCGGGTGTAGCCACTCTGTCGGATGGGGCACTGGAAGGGCCGGTACTTGCGACGAGGCGAGTGTCCTTCTTGACGCCTATACCAGCTTTGTTGTACTTAGACACGGGAGCTCTGCGAGTGTCTTTACCGACACGGTGCTTCGCCCAATTTCGATCATGACTTTGGTAGGACTACATGGGGGTAGTCCAGGGTTTGGTTAGCAGCTAGCAGCTGTTTTGGCGACTGCAACGTTGGTGTTGCCTCGCAGGTATTCTGGGTAGGGTTGCAACGCCTATCCTTTTCGTTTCTTGATGGAATCGGCGATTCGATCTTTTGACCTTTAATTTGGGATATGTCAAATTGACGTGTACTAGAATCAGTTAGACACAGTCTTGGTGTCGGGTTTTCACTGTCGGATACGTCGTATTCGATATCCTATCACCTAAATTGGTGTAATACGGGTTCGTCTGTGGTTGACGATAGGAGTTGAAGTGACGTAGGTTACTCACGGGTATTGATGGAGTTCCGGAGCTTCGAGTTAAGCTCGATTGTGGTGCGGAAATTGGTTTGAGAAACCATTTCCTAAAGCCTTTGTTGAAAGCTATAGGACTCTCCGTGAGTCAGTACAATGTCGTTCTGAGTTCGATTGTCGAGTTGTAAAGTCAATGTTTCTATAGAATGGTGGTGAACTCTTGGTTCAGGAAGTATCAAGTGGCTTGATACTTCGATGTGTCACACTTCCAACTTTGTTGTTGGTAGTGGATCTTCGGATATTTCACCCTTCTTTGATAAGTACATTGGGCTGAGACAATGTACTGTCGAAAGTCTGATGAAATACCTTTTCCCTGTTTGGGACTTATGGATTGGGTCGATGTGTTCGATAGAGTGTCTTGAGGGAAAGCTAGAGTGTTGGTCATCTCTGACCACGTAGTGAGCCTGGGTTATTCCCTGGCGGGTTTTGCGCAGCTGACTTATCGTCACTGCTGGTGGTGTTGACTCTAGTTCGAGTCAGGTGTTCTTAGTTCCTTAGTTGTGCTTCCCACAGCTAAAAAGGGTTTGTTTGGTTAGTAGCCTCTATCTGTTTGCCGAGAAGTTCGGAGTCACAGTTGTTGAGTGACTTGAGCCTGGTGGTTGGCTTCATTTGTCACTGTATGTGATAGCACATAAGGTTTGCGACCTGGTTTAATATGCAAATCTTGGAATGGTATGCTTGTCCAGTCAAAGTGGTGACAGGTGCGCCTGGGTTTTAATGAGACGGATATTTGGGTGTTGCTGGGAACATCGATCGCTAGGGTTCTGGTATGGACGACAGCGACAGGGTCTCGTGGAGACGGATGTTGAGCATCACCTATGGTTAGTATCGCATATGCGATTGGCGACTTGTGCATCAAATGATGGACTTGCAAAGAGCTTTTGGTGGTCTGTTGGTAATGGATTAAGTTGAGGAGACAAAATTATCTAGCTCAATTAGTATTGTGAACCTTAGACCTTTTGGTCAGGTGGAAAGTGAGGTCTTGGACCTAGGATTGTCGAATGCCACAAGTGGCTTTACGGTGATGAGGTTTTGACTTATTTGTGGGTCTAGTGGTGGTGGGAGACTGTGGTCTACGAGGTGAGTGTTTTGACTCAGGTTTTGGACAACGATACGTTTAGCTTGCGGTGAGCTAATCGATGTTGTGGACGAGTCGGAGTATGTCGTTTCGGCCTACGGAAACATACTCTAGACTTGTGGTGGTGTCCCGTGAATTTCCGATGTAGCCGAGTCGGCTACGGATATAT
Organism: Aechmea fasciata; assembly: GCA_025177825.1. Lineage (NCBI taxonomy): Eukaryota > Viridiplantae > Streptophyta > Magnoliopsida > Poales > Bromeliaceae > Aechmea > Aechmea fasciata. The sequence continues at coordinate 7,949,098 of CM045944.1, read as the reverse complement.
ATACATGCCAAAGTGGGGTGGACCTAGTATTCTAAAGGATGAAATGTTATCCCCTAATTGACAAGTCGAGATTGTATAATCCTGGTCGCGGGACTGTCTTTGTCCGCAGGTTATGAGATGAATGTGATCCCAGCGAGTCTTGGTTAGTAGATTTGGGTTTGAATATATACCCTCGTCTTGTCCAGTTGGGACCGTAGTTCCATCCTTTCCTTATTTGAAAGTTGATTCGGTCAAAACACAAGGAAATGTGATTGACCTGTACCCATAGGTGATACCGCATGGGCGGACCAATATCCAAATTGGTTATGGTGGGTAGTTGGTCAAGTTTCGGGGGTGAAACTTCTTATAAGGAGGGATAATGTGGAGATCGAAATTTTGATCGTGCCATTTGACTCTCTCGTTGACGATGTTTATGTGTGTAATTTAATTACATAAGCACTCGTCAAGTTTCAGGAGAAAATGAGCTAAAACGGAGAAGATACGCGATTATGAAGTTTGACTTAAGTGCATAGTAACTTCAGTTTTTCGGTGAAGCCGCGGAGGAGAATTGGCTTCTGGTACGTATCGGACTCTGATCATAGCAGTCCAATAGGTCGTTTCGACCGGTTCAGCTATTCTGGAACCAATGGCACTGACGGATTCTTGATCCGATGCACGGATTTCGATAAAAAGGAGTTTTATCGAAATGAGGGTTTTCGCACTTTGCTATTCTTGCATTGTGGAACTCCTCGAACTCTGTGCATATGACCTAGAGTTAGGTAGAGGATGTTTGAGGTCTCTACTAGAGGTAGGGAAGTCAGATACAGAGGCGAATTCACGATTTCGCGAGTTTACACATCGATATATGTGTAATATGAGGATTAGTAGAGGGCAGATGGGTTCCGTCGCAAATCGGCGACCAAACTGGAGAAAGCAAAAGGGTAGTTTCGATGCCCTCGATGTGCTGAACGCGATGGCGCGATCCGTTTGTAAATCCGTCGAACGGATCGCCGGAAATTGCGAGATGATCGCAAAGGGGTCAATATTGTCAAGATCAGATACTTGGAGAGCGAACGGATTTCATCGCGAATCCGTGACCGATCAAGGCGAAATAAAATCATGAGTTTGATGTCTTCGATGCGCTGATCGCACTGGCGCGATCCGTTCGTAGATCTGACGAACGGATCTGCGGAAATTGCGAGTGGATCGAGGAGAGGTCGGATATGGCAAGACGGTAATTTCGCTAAACGTGCGACATTTTATGCACCGAATCGCGCGGGATCGCACGTGGAGGGTGGTTTACGCATATTTCACGTGCTACGAAGGACTCGAATTAAAATATCGAGTTTTAGGGGACTAATACACGATTTGGAGCTTGCATATAGTGGGTAATCTAGGGTTTCCTCATGCGAAAACCTAATTCTGACCCCTCACCTTACTCGAGAAACCCCCAGCCGCCTCCTCCTCTTCTCTCTGCTCTCCCAGATTGCACTCCGGTCACCTGAGCACGTCGTCGGTCGCCAGAGCTAGCAGATCCACCATCAACCCCACCATCAACTCCACCATCCACCTCTTCATCTCTGCCGTGGACCATCCGAGATGGATCATCACCCTCGGGCTCCACATCTGAGGCGGTCCCGACCTCTGCGGACTCGCCGTGCCAGCCGCCGCCGCCCCAAAACGCCGCCGCGGCCGTCGCCCGCCGCTCGTATCCTGCCCGAACCCCGGCCGAGGAGGCCTTGGACCGCCGCCGCGCGCCGCCACCACCATGGGTCGGCCACGCCGACACCCCCGGATGCTCAGCCTATCTCCTCCGCCGCTCGCCGCCGTCGGCCGGAGCGCTGTCGCCTCAATGCGCGCCGCAATCGCGCGCAGCCGGGCTTTGTACTGTAGCCGCCCAAACCCGAGCCTGTGCCGAGCTCGGGTCGACCGCAGCTCGCGCGCCGTCGCCGCCTTTGGTCGGCGTGCCGTCCTCCCGGAACCCTCCGATCTTCTCCGGCCGGCCACCGCCGTCGCCACCATCCCCGCTTGCCGCCGCTCTCGTGTCCGAGCCGAGCCCATGCGGGCTCGGATGCTCCGCCGCCGCCTCGATCGCCTCCGCCGCCGGCCGGAGCGAGCGCCGCATACCTCGGCCGGCCGCACCCGTTTCCCACCGGTGACCCGCCACCGGTGCCCCGATCTTGGCGGACTCACGCGGCTCCTCTTAGTGTTGCGTCTAGGGCATCTTTGGCCGCCTCCGTTGCCGCCTCCCGTCACTTGTAGATGCGAGCCCGCACCCTCGCACTTGCGGCTTCTTCCCCTGGCCGGTGTGCCCGCCGTCCGGTCGCTGCCGGCCGCCCGTGCCCTTCTTTGCTCCGGTAAGCCTAAATTAGGGCCCTTTTTGTCTAGGTTACTGTTCCTTGCTTCCTGGGGCTTCTCGATCCTTACAGAAGGGAGCACGATGATCGCGACGTGTCGCTGATCATCGTGCTCACCTTATTTTCTGTCGGAGAAGCTCCGTTTCGCTGATTTGGCGATGTCGGTCCTTTTCGGGCCTTTTTGGCTGCTGTCTCGGCTTGCGTGCGCTGTTCCGAAGACCCGAGACTGTTTCGATGCCTCCGGATGGGAGCACGGTGATTGTCTGTCAGTGACGATCACAGTGGTCACCTAATTTAGGGTCAACGAGTCCCTGGTAAGCGAGAAATTGCATGTTTAGCATGCAGTGCGCGCAGTTTGCTGACCTTCGGGTTGCTCCCGCGCTCTCCACAGTGTCCGGAAGTACTCCGAAGGGTGAGCACGGCCTCCGGCACGCCGAAACCTATCAGCGAGTGTATTGGTTTGGCTAAATGATTTTTGGTTAGAGTAGTCGGACCATAAAAGCCCCGAATTCACATAAAATAGTGCGATTTCGGGTAATCGGGAGGGCTTTTGTGCAATTGTACTCTTCGAGGTTGCTGTGGACAGCATGTGTGAGTTAGGGATAACCTATGGACTGATTGTCCATGATCCGAAGGCTTTTGCGGAATTCGAAAAGTCGATTTCGATGCGTTTCTCGGCGAAATCCGCCGACGGAACGCGGGTTCGGTTCGGAATTATTCCGACGGTGCTTCGTGAACTATTGTGTGGTCGCTGAGCCTTGTTGGCTGGTCACTCGCGTCATTTCGAGGATTTAGAAATGACGGGTGAGCGACGGTTGGTTCGGGTGTCGAAATAGATACTTTCGGGAATCCGTATTCGTACAATTATCCGACGATAGTGGTGTCGTAGTGTTATCTTGTGTTTGCTGCTAAAACATCCAAATAGGAGTGTTGTATGGCAGTGGGTGACTCGTGACACGAGTCGGTGCATTTCGGGACCGTTCGTAGGTCTCGGCGGAGTCCCGGTGCGGTTTACGGGACTTCCGGCGAGTTACGGTAATTGGTTTCGGAAAACCAATCTCCGTGGGATTAGTTTGTGGGATGTGGAGTCAGTGTTTATTAGTAGTGGATTAGACACTAACCCAGTGGACCTTCCTTAGGTCCGGTTGACACTCTTGCGCCGGAGAGACGCGACAGACATGTGGGTACTTCGATCCGACGTCCGTACAAGGTACACGCTGGTGACGTTCCTTCCACCCTTACTGTTTATATCGTTTATCCTAAATATATCTTGCACCTGTTTGTTACAGTATTACTCTACTCAGTGTTTTCATGTTTAGTATCATGTGTAGGAGTAGAGTAGATTACTCATTGTCAGCCTATGACATCTGTGACCTGTTCGGTCAGTTTACTTTAGTGTACTCAGTGACCTTGTTGTTCGGTTGGTCAGTTCTTGTGTTTCCTTCAGTAGTACTTGCATACAGTTGAGAGGATGTTGAGTTGTTCCATCCTAGTTGACCTGGTTGGTCAGTTTCTTTCTCTACTCAGGACCTGGTTGGTCAGTTTCTTTCTCTACTCAGGACCTGGTTGGTCAGTTACTTTGCATACTTGGGACCTATTTGGTCAGTCACACTCAGTACTTGGTACCTGGTTGGTTCTTCTGGTTACTTGACGACCCATGTGGTCGATGGGCCCTGGGGGGCAGGATTGTCGGCTAGTTGCCGATGGATGATCTTTGAGCATATCTACATTGATCGCCCGATACGTACTCATCGCACTTCACGAATACCAGCGGTCTGATCCACCGCAAGTGAGGGTGTTCTTTTCCGAAAAAGTGGTCCGACAGCGGATCGACCCGTGAGCCTTAAATGTGGTTATATGCTTGGGAGAGTAGTAGGGGCATTGGCTTGAGGTCCGCAGTGTCGACCAAGAGAGCATTGGTTCAGATTGGGTACTCTTGAGCTTCTATACCTATTGACGCATACTTACAGTAGCTGTTGTTTCATATCTGTTATATCTCTCCCGTTTATTTGTTTATCATAGCTACTGTACTACTATTATCTACTCTTGTGTCTATCTCCGCGAGGTATCCACTGGGAGGGGGAGACATGTTTACATGTTCTCACCCTCGCCTTCTTCTTCGAGTGTGACGTTGCATGTCATAGTGGGACAGCTGGTGAGGAGCGAGTCTAGTTCGCGACATAGCTCCGTCCCTTCGTCGGTTATTCCTTTACCCTTCCTATTTTATGACTTAGACTGTATTTTATGGTTCAGTTCAGTATTTATTTTGAATATGAGATGTTTTATAATGTAATAAAGAATGTGGATTTTATGTGATAAAATAGTTTTCTACCCCTCGTGGTAGTGTGTTTTAAAAAGAAAAGGTTTCCGTGTGGGAAACAGTTTTCAAAGGATTTTCTTACTATGTTTATAAGCTTCTACATCTTTAGTTGTGAACCTGTGGTGAATGGTTGTATGAATAGTAATATCTGTATTCTGTTCATTTGATTGTGGTTGTTTCCTGGTAGTCTACTACACTCTGTATATGTGCGACGCCGTGCAAATACAGGAGAGACTCTGTCCGTGTGAACAGTGGACTCCCTGTATTTGTGGCGGATCTGGCATACCTTGGGGTCAGGTTTTAAAAAAAAAAAATTTCCGCTGTATTTTTCACTTTATTATTAACCCCGGGGCGTGATAGATTAAAGTGGTATCAGAGCCAAGTAACAACCACAACACCATTCACAGGTTGTTTTGAAAAGAATTTGAACTGAACAAAAAGAGAACTGAACCATTGGTTAGGTTGACCCTAGGAAGACCTACGGTTTATAGGCACGTGAGAGTGCGGGGTTTGGGCTGGTGTCCCGGTGTGCATGTCGAGTTTGGTTAACTTAGAGTGCACGGTTATTTCCGTCGGTGTTACGATTTTCGCAGAAGCTCGTGTCGCAGTCGGGAACAGTGGTGGTGCTTCTTTTGGACAGTAAGTGGTGGGGCGGTGTTCCCCAGGGCGGTGTCCCCAGGTGTAGCCACTCCTGTCAGATGGGGCCTGGAAGGGCCAGTACTTGCGAGCAGAGGCGAGTGTCCTTACTGCCGACGCCTATACCACTGTTGTACTTAGACACGGGAGCTACTGCGAGTGTCTTTACTGACACAGTGCTTCGACCAATTTCGATCATGACTTTGGTAGGACTACATGGGGGTAGTCCAGGGTTTGGTTAGCAGCTAGCAGCTGTTTTGGCGACTGCAACGTTGGTGTTGCCTCGCAGGTATTCTGGGTAGGGTTGCAACGCCTATCCCTTTTCGTTTGCTGATGGAATCAGCAGTTCGGGTCTTTTGACCTTTAATTTGGGATATGTCAAATTGACGTGTACTAGAATCAGTTAGACACAGTCTTGGTGTCGGGTTTTCACTGTCGGATACGTCGTATTCGATATCCTATCACCTAAATTGGTGTAATACGGGTTCGTCTGTGGTTGACGATAGGAGTTGAAGTGACGTAGGTTACTCCTGGGTATTGATGGAGTTCCTGGAGCTTCGAGTTAAGCTCGATTGTGGTGCGGAAATTGGTTTGAGAAACCATTTCCTAAAGCCTTTGTTGAAAGCTATAGGACTCCCCGTGAGTCAGTACAATGTCGTTCTGAGTTCGATTGTCGATTTGTAAAGTCAATGTTTCTATAGAATGGTGGTGAACTCTTGGTTCACCGAGGAAGTATCAAGTGGCTTGATACTTCGATGTGTCACACTTCCAACCTGTTGTTGGTAGTGGATCTTCGGATATTTCACCCTTCTTTGATAAGTACATTGGCTGCAGACAATGTACTGTCGAAAGTCGGATGAAATACCTTTCCCTGTTTGGGACTTATGGATTGGGTCGATGTGTTCGATAGAGTGTCTTGAGGGAAAGCTAGAGTGTTGGTCATCTCTGACCACGTAGTGAGCCTGGGTTATTCCCCGGGCAGTTTGGCGCAGCTGACTTATCGTCACTGCTGGTGGTGTTGACTCTAGTTCGAGTCTGGGTGTTCTTAGTTCCTTAGTTGTGCTTCCCACAGCTAAAAAGGGTTTGTTTGGTTAGTAGCCTCTATCTGTTTGCCGAGAAGTTCGGAGTCACAGTTGTTGAGTGACTTGAGCCTGGTGGTTGGCTTCATTTGTCACTGTATGTGATAGCACATAAGGTTTGCGACCTGGTTTAATATGCAAATCTTGGAATGGTATGCTTGTCCAGTCAAAGTGGTGACAGGTGCGCCTGGGTTTTAATGAGACGGATATTTGGGTGTTGCTGGGAACATCGATCGCTAGGGTTCTGGTATGGACGACAGCGGCAGGGTCTCGTGGAGACGGATGTTGAGCATCACCTATGGTTAGTATCGCATATGCGATTGGCGACCTGTGCATCAAATGATGGACTTGCAAAGAGCTTTTGGTGGTCTGTTGGTAATGGATTAAGTTGAGGAGACAAAATTATCTAGCTCAATTAGTATTGTGAACCTTAGACCTTTTGGTCAGGTGGAAAGTGAGGTCTTGGACCTAGGATTGTCGAATGCCACAAGTGGCTTTCTGTTGATGAGGTTTTGACTTCGACTGTGGGTCTAGTGACTGGTGGGAGACTGTGGTCTACGAGGTGAGTGTTTTGACTCAGGTTTTGGACAACGATACGTTTAGCTTGCGGTGAGCTAATCGATGTTGTGGACGAGTCGGAGTATGTCGTTTCGGCCTACGGAAACATACTCTAGACTTGTGGTGGTGTCCCGTGAATTTCCGATGTAGCCGAGTCGGCTACGGATATATATACATGCCAAAGTGGGGTGGACCTAGTATTCTAAAGGATGAAATGTTATCCCCTAATTGACAAGTCGAGATTGTATAATCCTGGTCGCGGGACTGTCTTTGTCCGCAGGTTATGAGATGAATGTGATCCCAGCGAGTCTTGGTTAGTAGATTTGGGTTTGAATATATACCCTCGTCTTGTCCAGTTGGGACCGTAGTTCCATCCTTTCCTTATTTGAAAGTTGATTCGGTCAAAACACAAGGAAATGTGATTGACCTGTACCCATAGGTGATACCGCATGGGCGGACCAATATCCAAATTGGTTATGGTGGGTAGTTGGTCAAGTTTCGGGGACGAAACTTCTTATAAGGAGGGGATAATGTGGAGACTGAAATTTTGACTGTGCCATTTGACTCTCTGTTGACGATGTTTATGTGTGTAATTTAATTACATAAGCACTCGTCAAGTTTCAGGAGAAAATGAGCTAAAACGGAGAAGATACGCGATTATGAAGTTTGACTTAAGTGCATAGTAACTTCGCTTTTCTGAAGCCGCGGAGGAGAATTGGCTTCCGGTACGTATCGGACTCGATCATAGCGTCCAATAGGTCGTTTCGACCGGTTCCCTATTCCGGAACCAATGGCACCGACGGATTCTTGATCCGATGCACGGATTTCGATAAAAGGAGTTTTATCGAAATGAGGGTTTTCGCACTTTGCTATTCTTGCATTGTGGAACTCCTCGAACTCTGTGCATATGACCTAGAGTTAGGTAGAGGATGTTTGAGGTCTCTACTAGAGGTAGGGAAGTCAGATACAGAGGCGAATTCACGATTTCGCGAGTTTACACATCGATATATGTGTAATATGAGGATTAGTAGAGGACAGATGGGTTCCGTCGCAAATCGGCGACCAAACTGGAGAAAGCAAAAGGGTAGTTTCGATGCCCTCGATGTGCTGAACGCGATGGCGCGATCCGTTTGTAAATCCATCGAGCGGACCGCCGGAAATTGCTAGATGATCGCAAAGGGGTCAATATTGTCAAGATCAGATACTTGGAGAGCGAACGGATTTCATCGCGAATCCGCGACCGATCAAGGCGAAACAAAATCATGAGTTTGATGTCTTCGACGCGCTGATCGTACTGGCGCGATCCGTTCGTAGATCTGACGAACGGATCTGCGGAAATTGCGCGTGGATCGAGGAGAGGGTGGATATGGCAAGACGGTAATTTCGCTAAACGTGCGACATTTATGCACCGAATCGCGCGGGATCGCACGTGGAGGGTGGTTTACGCATATTTCACGTGCTGCGAAGGACTCGAATTAAAATATCGAGTTTTAGGGGACTTATACGCGATTTGGAGCTTGCATATAGTGGGTAATCTAGGGTTTCCTCATGCGAAAACCTAATTCTGACCCCTCACCTTACTTGAGAAACCCCCAGCCGCCTCCTCCTCTTCTCTCTGCTCTCCCAGATTGCACTCCGGTCACCTAAGCACATCGCCGGTCGCCGGAGCTAGCAGATCCACCATCAACTCCACCATCAACTCCACCATCCACCTCTTCATCTCTGCCGTGGACCATCCGAGATGGATCATCACCCTCGGGCTCCACATCTGAGGCGGTCCCGACCTGCGGACCCACCGTGCCGCCCGCCGCCGCCCAAAACGCCGCCGCGGCCGCCGCCCGCCGCCTCGTATCCTGCCCGAACCCTCGGCCGAGAGGCCTTGGACCCCCGCCCGCGCGCCGCCACTCACGGGTCGGCCGCGCGACACCCCGGATGCCCACTATCTCCTCCGCCGCTCGCGCCGTTTGGTCGGAGCCGTCGTCGCTCAACGCGCCGTCGCAGACCGTCACTGGCTGGCTTTGCGGCTGCACGCCTAAACCCGAGCTCAAAGCCGAGCTCGGGTCGACCGCACTCGCGCCCGCCGCCGCCTTTGGTCGGCGTGCCGTCCTCCCGGAACCCCTCCGATCTTCTCCGGCCGCCACCGCCGTCGCCACCGTCCCCGCTGCCGCCGCCGCTCTCTATGTCCGAGCCGAGCCCATGCGGGCTCGGATGCTCCGCCGCCTTGATCGCTCCGTCGTCGGGCCGAGCGAGCGCCGCATACCCGGCCGCGGCCGCACTCGTTTCCCACCGGTGACCCGCCACCGGTGCCCCCCTTACTGGCCGGACTCAAGCCGGGCTCCCTCTTAGTGTTGCGTCTAGGGCATCTTTGGCCGCCTCCGTTGCCGCCTCCTGTTACTTGTAGATGCGAGCCCCGGCCCCCTCAGACTTGCCGCTTCTTCCCGTGGCCGGTGTGCCGCCATCCGGTCGCCGCCGGCCGCCCGTGCCCTTCTTTGCTCCGGTAAACCTAAATTAGGGCCCTTTTTGTCTAGGTTACTGTTCCTTGCTTCCTAGGGCTTCTCGATCCTTACAAAGGGAGCATGATGATCGCGACGTGTCGCTAATCATCGTGCTCACCTTATTTTCTGTCGGAGAAACTCCGTTTCGCGGATTTGGCGATGTCGGTCCTTTTCGGGCCTTTTTGGCTGCTGTCTCGGCTTGCGCGCGCTGTTCCGAAGACCCGAGACTGTTTCGATGCCTCCGGAGGGGAGCACGGTGATCGTCTGTCAGTGACGATCACAGTGGTCACCTCATTTCGGGTCAACGAGTTGTTAAGGATTTTGTGTTGGCAAGTTTCGTGAGTTGAGTCGGAGTCTTGTATCAAACAACACCTAGAGGGGGGTGAATAGGTGTATCGGCCAAAAACCACAATTCTCGATGCTTTAAAAAGTAAATGCGGAAAATAAAAAGCACACCGAGATTTACGTGGGAAAACTCCAAACTCGGAGTAAAAAACCCACGGGACCAACACGCGAATAACAATCCACTAAAAGAAAAGATTACAAGGTGATTACCGACTCCACGGACTTAACCTCTCTAACTCTCTTATGGATCTCCGCGCACTCCACCGAGTTGTCCACGATCACGCCCGAATCCACGAACGCCACGTTCCGAATCCACGAAACGCCTCCGCTTCGAATCCACGAAGTCTTCAACACTCCGAATCCACGAAGTCTTCAATCACGCCGAATCCACGACGCCACCATGAATAGAATCATGAATATGGTGATCCTTCGTTGGAGTATCGATGAAAACCGAAGAAGAAAAACTCCAACGAATCGTAGATCAAATCGACATATAGAGTAGGATTTACTATCTCTCGATTTGACCTAAAAGAGGCTATTTAGTAGAAAATAGGTTTTGAAGGAATTCCTAGCCTCTAGGGTTTCTCAAACATGTATTATGATGAAGTGCCCAGAATTAGAGAACCCTAAGAACCTATTTATAGACTTTAGAATCAATTAGATTCGGATTAGAGAAAAATCAGCTTTTTACCATAAGATAAAAAAAAGGCCATTACGGTAATGCAATGACGTAAGATTTTTCTGCGAAGGGCCATTACCGGTAACGGATTGATGGCTATACCGGTATAGCAACTTTTTTGTACCGGTACAAAAACAATTTTATACCGGTATAACTTTGTATTTTTGCTGAAATTTCACTTTTCGAAAACTACAAAGTTCCGATACAATTTCTAATCCGTTATACAATGATATTATGATTCTAATGCCTATAACTAAGTATGAATCACCATAACATGAATTAAACACTTACCTTGACGTCGTGATTCAACATGTCTCTTTTCTTCGAAGTCTAGGATTCTTCGACCATCTTCGATCCGCTCCAATCCTTCAAGACTCCGACTCAACTCACGAAACTTGCCAACACAAAATCCTTAACAATCTCCCCCTTTGGCAATTTCGTGACAAAACACAAAAACTAACCAAAATTACATTTTAAAAGAACTACGAAGTTCAATGTCATCACCAAAACATTAAACCTCTCGCGTGTAATCCAAATACAATAAAGATCCAAAAATACATCAAAAACTCCTAAAAACAAACTCTATGACTTAGACACAACTAGGAGTCTTGAAGTCTTGATTTCCTGCAAAACAATTTCAAACGAAGTTAGAAAATCAAAACATTAATCAATCAACAATCTCTTTGTTCTCATCTTCTCTTCTCCTCTTCTCCCTCTTTTATCCTTGTTCCATCAACTTTTCAAACTCTCCCCTTTGCTCCTAAATATTTCCTTCTCCCTCCTTCATTCTTTCTCCCCCTTTGTATGCATCTCCCCCTACGTGTATGCACTATTAATTCCCCCGTACCTGTAGTCCATTCTCCCCCTTTTTGTCAAAAATTGCCAAAAAGAAACAGAGAAAGAAAGAAACACAAACTAAACAGAGAGTAGTCAAATCATAGTTACAAACCTAGATGCATAAGAAAACAAAGTAAAGAGAAAAACATCAAGCAATGAGCATAAAGAGACGAGACATAATCCTAAGATAAGCAGTAAAGATAAGCAGGAAAGCGCGAGGCATCACTCAGTCGCCTCGTCGTCATCATCGTCTCCTCCAGCAGGAGATCCAGAACCGCCAGCCTCTGGACCGACACCAGGTAGGAACGGCTGGCGAGACACGAAGCGCTGATAGGCTGAGGTCGATGGAAAGATATCATCATGTGTGCACCCCATCTTCTCCAAGATCCTCTTCACTCCTTTCTCGAGACTTTTGAAACTTTTCTTCAGAAAGCCCATATCCTTCTTCAGCTCACCCATATCAGTCTGTAGTGCGCCCACATCACGATGAAGTGTGTCCAAAGTGACTACTCCAGTGGAGCTAGAAGACCCGGCAGGCGCTGCACGCTCTGCTCGTCGTGATGGTGGAGGAGGAGGAGGTACAGCAGGACTCGATGCAGTATGCGGTGTAGCTCCCTTTGTCTGCTGAAAGGTCTTCAAAGTGCTCACTGATTTTGCCCAAGTCACCGCATCAATCGAGTCCAGCCCAAAATCATATTTGGCACACTCAGTATCTACCCCGTTTGCTCGCAAAATCCGAGTAATCATCAATGGATACGGAAGTAGATCGCGCCGTGTAGAAGACTGAATAACGTGCACCATTCGCTGCCAAATGAGGAACGGAATGTTCAAGTTCAACCCATGAGCCTGCTCAGGATGTCCAAAGAGATAGAGCAACACAAAGCGTTCCCAGCGAAGCCTCTGTGTCCCAATAGTAGGCTGAACATTGTAACACATGATCAAAGATAGGAGATGATACTCAGAGCGCAGATCCTTAGATTCCAATAATGCACGATCAGTCCGAACGCCCGGCTTGCAGATCGCTGCAACAACAGTCTCCCAGTCTGTCGAAGACTGAAGTGGCCCCGCTGTATAATGAAGTCCAGAAGTATCAACCTCCATCCCCAAAAGCTCACCAATATCATAAGGAGTGACAGTCAACTTCGTTCCTCGCACGGAAGTCTCAAAGACATAAGTGCCTGTCTCCTCATCCTCAGCTAGAACTAAACCACGCATATAGAACTCCCTAATGAGCTCCACGCAGAAAGGTGAGCGAGCCTGAACACGACCAACCGGCTCAATGGGGACTCTCAACATAAGGCGACCAAACTCAGAACCTCGCTCGGTGAGTTCCTTGAAGTTGACGTGCCGCTCCGCAATACAAGAACGAGTAGAGAAAGCTCGAGCTCTCGCAGAGGAACATCGCATCCCTCTTGGCTCGACGCTCCCCGGTAGCACCACCTCCGCGTGACGACTCACCACAATGCCTTTTCCTTGTCGGACGGGAAACAGCTCTTCAGCCTTCTTCCTCTTCTTCTTCACCTCCTACCGATAGTCGGGGTCCGATCCCTCCGACTCCTCAGCAGCACGTGTCCTTTTAGAGACACTCCGTCGGCCTCCACTACCACGGCGACCACCACCTGTGGCCATGAGCACCAAGAGCACGAGTAGGAGCGAAAAAGCCATTGTCCTACACGTGAAAAACCTCACATGAACACATTTTTGAAAAAATTCTCTAAAAATTGTGAAAAATTCACAAACAATTCAAGAATAAATAATAAAGCAATAACAAACTTGAATCATGCAGAATATTTCATTAAATTTGGCACATTTTCAAAAATCCCGAAATTCCACCAAAAAGGAACCCTAGAACATAAATCTGTAAAAAACAGTGAATTCCAAAGTGTTCTAAGTGTTCTAGAAGCAAGATTATATGTCTAATCACTGATTTACAAAAAAATTGCATCAAAAAGGAACAAAAACAGAGATTAAACAATTTTTCCCGAAAATCCAATATTTTAGAAACCTAGAGCGTAAATCTGTCAAAAATAACGCAAACTAATGTGTTCTAGGTGTTCTAGATGCAAGATAATCAGTTCAGATAGTGAATTATAGCAAGAAATTGCATCAAAACTAAAACAGAGATCGAACTCTTGTCCCGAATATTAAAAAAAATGCAAAAATCGGGTTTGATCTTTAAATCCGAGCATAATACCTGTTAATCTGGAGGGAAATCGTGTAGAATAGAAGGAGGAGGGCTCTGGGGATTTTTAGAGAGAGAGAGAGAGCGTTTTGAGTGAGTGTAGAGAGAGATCGAAGCTGGTTTCCGGTAATTATATCGCCGCAAGATTTTGTACCCAGATAGGATGAGTTTATACCGTATAAAAATCGAATATCGAAAAATAGCCTTTTTCATTCAAAAATTCTCCAAAATTCAAATTAATTTCATAAAAATTATCGATTTCACTTCAAAAATTATTATGAAGAAAATAAAATATTCTATGATTTCAAAAGACATCATATCATCAAAATTTGAAATCAAGAAAAATCAAATAATTTAAAATCATCAAGATGCAAATTGATGAAAAATAATTTTCTAAAAATTTAACAAATTGACACCAATTTGTCGCAACCCGTTCAAAATAGAGATTTAACTAATATAGCACCGGGGGTGGCTCTTTGAGCATCTTTTTCAATCTATCACCTTGTATCACCGAAAAATTCTAAAATATTCACATTTTTTCAACTTTTTCGGTTTTTCTCATAATTTCTCACGTGGTAGCTTCACACACGTACCGGACGACCGGGGTGGTAGCTCTTTCCTCCATGTGGTGGTAGTTTTCACACTCCTTTCGGATGTAACTCTTTCCACATCTTTTAAACTAAGGAGTTTCCCCTTTTTTTTTTTTAAATAAAACAAACTCCCCCTCAATTAGACAATCTCACAATTGAAAATAATTTTGACGAATCTTAGTCAATTAGAAAATATCCATCAATTATATTCAACATTCACTTCCAAGATGGATTAAATACAGAATGATTAAAATTAATTTCAAAAATTTTGATGAAGGTATGTAAGAAGAAATCACATAATAAATTATCGTCAAAATAATGAAAAGTGGAGTAAAATCGATAATTAATATGAATTTAATTCAATTTGAATTGACTTTAAAAATCGGTTAATTCTCTTTGAAAAACCATTAATCTCTCTACTTTAAAGATTTTCAATCATTGCCACTCTCAAAAATTTTAAAAACTCCCCTTTACCTTTCCTCAAAGACGATTTTCAAACAAAAGAAACTCAAGCATCAAAAATATTCACTAAGTACCAAAAATCGCCTAAGCATGTAATGCAATGAATAAAAGTAGGAAATATACACCTATCAAAGCATTACATAACCGAAAAACAAGCTAAGAAGAATAACAAGGAAAGATATCACCTTTCCGAATCCAAACTTGTCGAATTTTTCCTTGCTTTGACTTGTCGACGTGAGGCTTGACTTCTTTCAACCTTTGTTCAACCGATGATTGTCTCGATGCTTGGTTCTTCGGTTGATATTTACGTTGAGGCTTAGTCTCCCGGTTTGCACGAGGTACTCGACCCAATTGTTTTCCTATTTGATTCCGTGGGAGATACCGAATAGAAGAAGGTGCCGATTGAGACTTCGTTGTCTTGTTCGTGCAACTCTTTTTGATATGTCCCTTGACTCCGCATCGGTGACATACCTTTGCTTTTAAATTTGTTGAGACTTTCGATGTCGTCTTTTGATCCTTCTCAACATATGTCCTTTCGTATCCGAGGCCCAACTTGTTCGTTTGACCTAACCCGAGCATGTTATCCAACTTTTTCGAACCCGAGGAAAATTGTTGAAGATCCGATTTGAGTTGATGAACTTGCTTGGTTAACACTTGATTGGATGTGTAGGTTTCCTTAAATTGTTGCTCCAAAAATCCAATCTTATCCCTATAAGATTTCATTGTTAATTCCGACTCTTCTACCTTCTTTTGGAGGTCCAAATTGTTATTCAAAATTGATTCCCGTTCCTCCTCAAGAGCTTCATTCATGATCCTCATATTGTTGTTATCTTCTTCAATCTCCAACAAACGACTCTCCAACTTCTTATTGAACTTCGCCATTTTTCGCGATTCAATAAGAAGTTGATTATATGCTTCCGCTATATCCTCGTCGTTTGCTTCCTCCTCGCTTTCGCCATTCTCGCTCGAAGATTCATGCGAAGAAATAGAAACATTAGAATTAGTAGCAATAGAGGATAAACAAATAGCATTAGAGGAAGGCAAAGAAGACTTAGAAATTAAAGCAATATGATCCTTTTCTTCATCACTTGGCGATGATTCACTTGAAGAAGAATCATCCCAAGTTTTTGCTTGCAAAGCTTTTTGTTTATATGTCTTCTTCGAAGGACAATCCGTTGCGATATGGCCGTAGCCTCTACACTTGAAGCATTGGATTTCCCCTTCGAATTCATCTTTTTCATTCGACGACTTTGCTAGTTTTTTATCTTTCAATTTAGAGTTAGAAGAAGGTTTAGAAAAGGATTTTCGCTCAAGATGAAGCATCGTTCTTCTTTCGGAAATTCGGCGAAACTTCTTCGTGAGGAGCGCCAATTGTTGTTCAAAATCCGCAAGCGTAATATTTTCGTTTCTAATCCGTGTCGTCGTCTTCTTCCTTTGTTGATTTGAGTGCCATCCCCGTGCTTTTAGAAAAGACTTGGAAAAAGATTGATTAGTAGGAAAAGTCATCTCATACGTTTGTAAAGCGCCTACTAATTCTTCGACTTTCATCTCATCCGGATGCTTAACCGTTTCGATCGCGGCAACCTTTGCCCGAAAACGTTCCGGAAGAGTTCGAAGAATTTTTCTAATGACTTTTGACTCCGGGATTTTCTCTCCCAAGTTAGCGCATGTATTTACAATGTCTTGTAGACGCGTATAATACTCGGTAAAGGTCTCGTTTTCGTCCATAGAGATCGAATCGAATTTGCTAGTAAGCATTTGTAATTTTTGGACCTTTACTAAGCTTGTTCCATCATGCGTAACTTGTAGAGTATCCCAAATCTCTTTCGCGGTTTCACAAGCCGAAACGCGAGTAAACTCCGTTTGAGACAAGGCATTAAATAAAGCGTTTATGCCCTTGCCGTTAAACGAAGATGCCTCGTTTTCATCTTTTGTCCACTTGTCTCGTGGTTTAGGCTTCTCAACATTATCGACCTTTTCGGTTGGAGGTTTCCATCCGAACTCAATTGATTTCCACACCCGCTCTTCGATTGCAATTAGAAAAGCTCTCATGCGAACTTTCCAATAGGCATAATTCGTGCCGTCGAAAAGCGGAGGTCGATTAATGTTACCGCCTTCGGCCATTAGATATCAATATATCTAGATCCCTCTCTGATACCAATTGTAAGTTACCGCCTTCGGCTATTTATAGACTTTAGATATCAATATATCTAGATCCCTCTCTGAATTTTCTCTAATCCGAATCTAATTGATTCTAAAGTCTATAAATAGGTTCTTAGGGTTCTCTAACTCTGTATGCTTCATGAATATACATGTTTGAGAAACCCTAGAGGCTAGGAATTGATCTAAAACCTATTTTCTACTTCATAGCCTCTTTTAGGTCAAATCGAGATATCGTAGTGAATATCTATATGTCGATTTGATCTACGATTCGCTTGGAGTTTTCTTCTTTGGTTTTCTACGATACTCCTAAGCGAAGGATCACCATATTCATGCTTCTCGTGAACGGCGTCGTGGATTCGGCGCGTTGAAGGCGGTTCGTGGATTCGGATCGTTGCCTCGTGGATTCAAGTGGCGTCGTGGATTCGGCGTGATAGAAGCTTCGTGGATTCGAAGTGGTGGCGTTCGTGGACTCGAACGTGAGGGCGTGGACAACCCGAAGGAGGATTGCGCGGAGATCCATAGGAGAGTTAGAGAGGTCGAGTCCGTGGAGTTCGGTATCACCTTGTAATCTTTTCTCTTGTTGATTGTTTATTCGCGTGTTTGTCCCGTGGGTTTTTTACTCCGAGTTTGGAGTTTTCCCACGTAAATCTCGGTGTGTTTTTTATTTTCCGCATTTACTTTTTAAAGCATCGAGATTTGTGGTTTTTGGCCTTTACACCTATTCACCCCCCTCTAGGTGTGGGATAAGGTGTTAGATATAATCTAGATAGATCCTTGGGGCTTCCCCTAAACTCACAATTGGTATCAGAGCGGGATCTAGATATATTGCTATCTAATGGCCAAAGAGTTAGTAGGTGTGTTACAAACGTATAAGATGACTTTTCCTACTAACCAATCTTCTTCCAAGTCTTTCTCTAAAAGTACAGGGATTGCGTTGAAAACATCAAAGGAAGCAGACGTGGACTTGGATTCCGGCGATGAGGAATCAAACGACGAGGAATTAGCGGAAGTGTATCATCAACTCCTCGTCGAATCCAAAAAGATGGCGAAGTACAATAAGAAATTAAGGAAGCGTCTACTTGAACTTGAAGAGGAAAACAACAAGTTGAAGAACACGAATAAAACTCTTGAGGAGGAAAGGGAATCAACATTGAATAATAATTCGGTCCTCCAAAGAAGCTAGAAGAATCGGATTTAATGATCAAATCTACTACGGATAAAGTTAGATTTTTGGAGCATCAATTTGAGGAAACATACAAATCCAACAAAGCATTGACCGAGCAAGTCCATCAACTCAAGTCCGATATTCAAAAATTTTCTTCGGGAACAAAGAAATTGGATAACATGCTCGGATTGGGTCAAACGAGCAAGTTAGGTCTTGGATACGAACGGACATATGTTGAGAAGGATCAAAAGATGACATCGAAAGTCTCAACAAGTTTGAAGGAGAAGGTGTGTCATAGATGTGGCATCAAAGGACACATCAAAAAGAGTTGCCCGAACAAAAATTTCAAGTCACAATCGGCAACTTCGAAACGACAATTGGTATCATCTACAACTCGGCTTCCCCCACGGAATCAAAAGAAAAATCAATTGAGTCGAGTGCATCAAGCAAACCGTGACTCATATGTGAACCGGAAATCAAAGCCACAAGCGAATCGGACATCTAAACCTCAACGTCAATATCGATCGAACCCACAACCGAACCGGATTTCTAAGTCGAAACAACGTGCGGTTTGGGTTTCTAAGCCTCAAGGACAACATCAAAAGTCAAAACAAGTTGGGCAAATCATCGACAAGCCAAGACAACCGACAATCCGACAAGTTTGGATTCGGAAAGGTGATATCTTTCCATACTCTTCGTCTTAGTTTGTTTTCTTTTATGTAATGCTTTGATTGGTGCTTGGTGCATATTTTTATTCATTACATTACATGATTAGATGATTTTTTGTGCTTAGAATTCATTCGTTTTTAAATCATTTTGGAAAGGTGATTGGGAGTTTAATTGAAATTTTTTTTAGAAAGGAGATGATTGAATATCATTATATTGGGAAATTAAAAGTTTTTGAAAGAGCCTTAACCGGTATTTAAAGTCAATTCAAATTAGATTAAATTCATATTAATTATCGATTTTACTCCACCTTTTATTATTTTGACGATAACTTAATATGTGATTTCTTCTTACATACATTCATCAAAATTTTGAAATTAACTTTAATCTTTTAGTAATTAATTCATCTTGGTAGTGAATGTTGAATATAATTGATGGATATTTGCTAATCGACTAAAATTCGTCAAAATTATTTTCAATTGTGAGATTATCTAATTTAGGGGGAGTTTGAATTATGTTAAAAAAAAAGGAGAAACTCCTAAGTATAAAAGATGTGGAAAGAGTTACATCCGAAAGGAGTGTGAAAACTACCACCACATGTAGGAAAGAGCTACCACCCCGGTCGTCCGGTACGTGTGTGAAGCTACCACGTGAGAAATTATGAGAAAAACCGAAAAAGGTTGAAAAAAATTAAATATTTTAGATTTCTCGGTGATATAAGGTGATAGTTTTGAAAAAGATGCTCAAAGAGCCACCCCCAATGTTTATTAGCAAAATCTCTATTTTGAACGGGTTGCGACAAATTGGTGTCAATTTTGCTAAATTTCTAAAAATTATTTTTCATCAATTTGCATCTTGATGTTTTGAAACATTAGATTATCTTTAATATCAAATTTTGATGTTTTGATGTCTTTTGAAATCACTTAATATTTTATCTTCATCATAATGATTTTTAGAGTACAACTTTTAATTTTTATGAAATTAATCTAATTTTGAAGGATTTTTGAGAAAACAAGGCAAAATTTTTGATGAGGAGGACACGGAGTGATTTTACCTTTTTGAGCTTCATTATATATGTTTTATCTTTTCACTCCTAGGGCTATGTTTTCTTTATGCATCTAGGTATGAAACTATGAAATACTTACTCGTTTAGTTAGTTTTTCTCTATTTGTGTTTTCTTTTGGCAATTTTGGACAAAAAGGGGGAGAATGGAGAACAAGTACAAAAGGAGAGGATATTTGGTATTTGATGCATACACGAAGGAGGAGACATACGAAGGGGGAGACGTGATGAGATTGAGGGAGAAGGAGAAATAATATTTTTGAAAAGGAATTGGAGAAAAGAACAAAGGGAGAGAAGAGGTATAAAATTAACTTTGAAAATTTGTTGAAAATTTGTTTTGCAGGAAATCAAGACTTCAAGACTCCTAGTTGCGTCTAAGTCATAGAGTTTGTTTTAGGAGTTTTGATGTATTTTTGTGTTTCAAATTATATTTGGACTACATGCGAGAAGTTTGATGTTTTGGTGATGACATTGAACTTCGTTTTTCTTTTATGATGTAATTTTAGTTAATTTTTGTGTTTTGTCACGAAATTGCCAAAGAGGGAGATTGTTAAGGATTTTGTGTTGGCAAGTTTCGTGAATTGAGTCGGAGTCTTGAAGAATCGGAACGGATCGAAGAACGACGAAGAATCAAAGACTTCGAAGAAAAGGAAATTGGCTCACGATGTGAATCACGATGTCTAGGTAAGTTTTTAATTCATAATATGGTGATTCATACTTAGTTATAGGCATTAGAATCATAAATTAATGTTTAACGGATTAGAAATTATATTGGAACTTTGTAATTTTCAGAAATTGGAAAATTTACAATGTGTACCTCGACAGACTCGAAACTCGTACGGTACGTAATCATACCCATTACCTAGAATAAACAACCATTACGGTACAAATGCATCATACCCATTACCGGTAACAGCCTGAACCTGTACCGGTACAAGCATGGTTGCTATACCGGTACAGCCATCAATCCATTACCGGTAATGGCCCTTCGCAGAAAAATCTTCCGTCATTGCATTACCGGTAATGGCCCTGTTTTTGTACCGGTACAAGGTGTAAAAATCTGATTTTTCTCTAATCCGAATCTAATTGATTCTAAAGTCTATAAATAGGTTCTTAGGGTTCTCTAATTCGATATACTTCATCATAATACATGTTTGAGAAACCCTAGAGGCTAGGAATTCCTTCAAAACCTATTTTCTACTAAATAGCCTCTTTTAGGTCAAATCGAGAGATAGTAAATCCTACTCTATATGTCGATTTGATCTACGATTCGTTGGAGTTTTCTTCTTCGGTTTTCATCGATACTCCAACGAAGGATCACCATATTCATGATTCTATTCATGGTGGCGTCGTGGATTCGGCGTGATTGAAGACTTCGTGGATTCGGAGCGTGGCGTCGTGGATTCGGCGTATTGAAGACTTCGTGGATTCGAAGCAAGGCGTTTCGTGGATTCGGAACGTGGGCGTTCGTGGATTCGGACGTGATCGTGGACAACTCGGTGGAGTGCGCGGAGATCCATAAGAGAGTTAGAGAGGTTAAGTCCGTGGAGTTTTTGGCCGATACACCTATTCACCCCCCTCTAGGTGTTGTTTGATACAATCTAGATAGATCCTTGGGGCTTCCCCGTAACTTACAATTGGTATCAGAGCGGGATCTAGATATATTGATATCTAATGGCCGAAGGCGGTAACATTAATCGACCTCCGCTTTTCGACGGCACGAATTATGCCTATTGGAAAGTTCGCATGAGAGCTTTTCTAATTGCAATCGAAGAGCGGGTGTGGAAATCAATTGAGTTCGGATGGAAACCTCCAACCGAAAAGGTCGATAATGTTGAGAAGCCTAAACCACGAGACAAGTGGACGAAAGATGAAAACGAGGCATCTTCGTTTAACGGCAAGGGCATAAACGCTTTATTTAATGCCTTGTCTCAAACGGAGTTTACTCGCGTTTCGGCTTGTGAAACCGCGAAAGAGATTTGGGATACTCTACAAGTTACGCATGAAGGAACAAGCTTAGTAAAGGTCCAAAAATTACAAATGCTTACAAGCAAATTCGATTCGATCTCTATGGACGAAAACGAGACCTTTACCGAGTATTATACGCGTCTACAAGACATTGTAAATACATGCGCTAACTTGGGAGAGAAAATTCCGGAGTCAAAAGTCATTAGAAAAATTCTTCGAACTCTTCCGGAACGTTTTCGGGCAAAGGTTGCCGCGATCGAAACGGTTAAGCATCCGGATGAGATGAAAGTCGAAGAATTAGTAGGCGCTTTACAAACGTATGAGATGACTTTTCCTACTAATCAATCTTTTTCCAAGTCTTTTTCTAAAAGCACAGGGATGGCACTCAAATCAACAAAGGAAGAAGACGACGACACGGATTCCGACGAAAATATTACGCTTGCGGATTTTGAACAACAATTGGCGCTCCTCACGAAGAAGTTTCGCCGGAATTTCCGAAAGAAGAACGATGCTTCATCTTCGAAGCGAAAATCCTTTTCTAAACCTTCTTCTAACTCTAAATTGAAAGATAAAAAACTAGCAAAGTCGTCGAATGAAAAAGATGAATTCGAAGGGGAAATCCAATGCTTCAAGTGTAGAGGCTACGGCCATATCGCAACGGATTGTCCTTCGAAGAAGACATATAAACAAAAAGCTTTGCAAGCAAAAACTTGGGATGATTCTTCTTCAAGTGAATCATCGCCAAGTGATGAAGAAAAGGATCATATTGCTTTAATTTCTAAGTCTTCTTTGCCTTCCTCTAATGCTATTTGTTTATCCTCTATTGCTACTAATTCTAATGTTTCTATTTCTTCGCATGAATCTTCGAGCGAGAATGGCGAAATCGAGGAGGAAGCAAACGACGAGGATATAGCGGAAGCATATAATCAACTTCTTATTGAATCGCGAAAAATGGCGAAGTTCAATAAGAAGTTGGAGAGTCGTTTGTTGGAGATTGAAGAAGATAACAACAATATGAGGATCATGAATGAAGCTCTTGAGGAGGAACGGGAATCAATTTTGAATAACAATTTGGACCTCCAAAAGAAGGTAGAAGAGTCGGAATTAACAATGAAATCTTATAGGGATAAGATTGGATTTTTGGAGCAACAATTTAAGGAAACCTACACATCCAATCAAGTGTTAACCAAACAAGTTCATCAACTCAAATCGGATCTTCAACAATTTTCCTCGGGTTCGAAAAAGTTGGATAACATGCTCGGGTTAGGTCAAACGAACAAGTTGGGCCTCGGATACGAAAGGACATATGTTGAGAAGGATCAAAAGACGACATCGAAAGTCTCAACAAATTTAAAAGCAAAGGTATGTCACCGATGCGGAGTCAAGGGACATATCAAAAAGAGTTGCCCGAACAAGACAACGAAGTCTCAATCGGCACCTTCTTCTATTCGGTATCTCCCACGGAATCAAATAGGAAAATAATTGGGTCGAGTACCTCGTGCAAACCGGGAGACTAAGCCTCAACGTAAATATCAACCGAAGAACCAAGCATCGAGACAATCATCGGTTGAACAAAGGTTGAAAGAAGTCAAGCCTCACGTCGACAAGTCAAAGCAAGGAAAAATTCGACAAGTTTGGATTCGGAAAGGTGATATCTTTCCTTGTTATTCTTCTTAGCTTGTTTTTCGGTTATGTAATGCTTTGATAGGTGTATATTTCCTACTTTTATTCATTGCATTACATGCTTAGGCGATTTTTGGTACTTAGTGAATATTTTTGATGCTTGAGTTTCTTTTGTTTGAAAATCGTCTTTGAGGAAAGGTAAAGAGGAGTTTTTAAAATTTTTGAGAGTGGCAATGATTGAAAATCTTTAAAGTAGAGAGATTAATGGTTTTTCAAAGAGAATTAACCGATTTTTAAAGTCAATTCAAATTGAATTAAATTCATATTAATTATCGATTTTACTCCACTTTTCATTATTTTGACGATAATTTATTATGTGATTTCTTCTTACATACCTTCATCAAAATTTTTGAAATTAATTTTAATCATTTTGTATTTAATCCATCTTGGTAGTGAATGTTGAATATAATTGATGGATATTTTCTAATTGACTAAGATTCGTCAAAATTATTTTCAATTGTGAGATTGTCTAATTGAGGGGGAGTTTGTTTTATTTAAAAAAAAGGGAAACTCCTTAGTTTAAAAGATGTGAAAAGAGTTACATCCGAAAGGAGTGTGAAAACTACCACCACATGTAGGAAAGAGGTACCACCTTGGCCGTCCTAAGACGTGTGTGTGAAGCTACCACGTGAGAAATTATGAGAAAAACCGAAAAAGTTGAAAAAAAATGTGAATATTTTAGAATTTTTCGGTGATACAAGGTAATAGATTGAAAAAGATGCTCAAAGAGCCACCCCCGGTGCTATATTAGTTAAATCTCTATTTTGAACGGGTTGCGACAAATTGGTGTCAATTTGTTAAATTTTTAGAAAATTATTTTTCATCAATTTGCATCTTGATGATTTTAAATTATTTGATTTTTCTTGATTTCAAATTTTGATGATATGATGTCTTTTGAAATCATAGAATATTTTATTTTCTTCATAATAATTTTTGAAGTGAAATCGTAATTTTTATGAAATTAATTTGAATTTTGGAGAATTTTTGAATGAAAAAGGCTATTTTTCGATATTCGATTTTTTATACCGATAAACTCATCCTATACCTACAAAATACCGTAGCCGGCGATATAATTACCGAAACCAAACCTTCGATCTCTCTCTACACTCACTCAAAACGCTTCTCTCTCTCTCTCTAAAAATCCCCGCAGCCCTCCTCCTTCTATTCTACACGATTTCCTCCGTATTAACAGTATTATGCTCGGATTTAAAGATCAAACCCGATTTTTGCATTTTTTTTAATATTCCGGACAAGAGTTCGATCTCAGTCTTTACCCGTTTTTGATGCAATAACTTGCTCTCATTCACTATCTGAACTGATTCTCTTGCATCTAGAACACCTAGAACACATTAGTTTGCGTTATTTTTGACCGATTTACGCTCTAGGTTTCTAAAATATTGGATTTTCGGGAAAAATTGATTACTCTCTGTTTTTGTTCCTTTTTGATGCAATTTTTTGTCAGAATCGTTGATTAGACATATAATCTTGCTTCTAGAACACTTAGAACACTTTGGAATTCACCGTTTTTTGCGTATTTATGTTCTAGGTTCCTTTTTGGTGGAATTTCGGGATTTTTGATAATATTCCAAATTTGATGGAATTTTCATGATTCAAGTTTGTTATTGCTTTATTATTTATTCTTGAATTGTTTGTGAATTTTTCACAATTTTTAGAGAATTTTTTCAAAAATGTGTTCATGTGAGGTTTTTCACGTGTAGGACAATGGCTTTTTCGCTCGTACTCGTGCTCTTGGTGCTCATGGTCACAGGTGGTGGTCGCCGTCGTGGTGGAGGCCGTCGGAGTGTCTCTAAAAGGACACGTCCGCCGAGGAGTCCTGAGGGATCGGACCCCGACTATCATGCCGAGGAGGCTGAAGAAGAAGAGGAAGAAGCTGAAGAGCCTGTTTCCCGTCCCGACAAGGGAAAAGGCATTGCTGGTGAGTCGTCACGCGGAGGTGGTGCTACCAGGGAGCGTCGAGCCAAGAGGGATGCTGATGTTCCTCCTGCGAGAGCTCGAGCTTTCTACTCGTTCTGGTATTGCGAGCGGCACGTCAACTTCAAGGAACTCACCGAAGGTGTTCCCCGAGTTTGGTCGCCTTATGTTGAGAGTCCCCATTGAGCCGGTTGGTCGTGTTCGTGCTCGCTCACCTTCGCGTGGAGCTCATTAGGGAGTTCTATATGCGTGGTTTAGTTCGTCGAGGAGGAGACAGCACTTATGTCTTTGAGACTTCGTGCGAGGAACGGTTGATCGTCACTCCTTATGATATTGGTGAGCTTTTGGGGATGGAGGTTGATACTACCGGACTTCATTATACAAGCCACTTCAGTCTTCGACAGACTGGGAGACTGTTGTTGCAGCGATCTGCAAGCCGGGCGTTCGGACTGATCGTGCATTATTGGAATCTAAGGATCTGCGCTCTGAGTATCATCTCCTATCTTTGATCATGTGTTACAATGTTCAGCCTACTATTGGGACAAAGAGGCTTCGCTGGGAACGCTTTGTGTTGCTCTATCTCTTTGGACATCCCGAGGTGCTCATGGGTTGAACTTGAACATTCCGTTCCTCATTTGGCCGCGAATGGTGCACGTTATTCAGTCTTCTACACGGCGCGATCTACTTCCGTATCCATTGATGATTACTCGGATTTTGCGAGCAAACGGGGTAGATACTGAGTGTGCCAAATATGATTTTGGGCTGGGCTCGATTGATGCGGTGACTTGGGCAAAATCAGTGAGCACTTTGAAGACCTTTCAGCAGACAAAGGGAGCTACACCGCATACTGCATCGAGTCCTGCTGTACCTCCTCCTCCTCCACCATCACGACGAGCAGAGCGTGCAGCGCCTGCAGGGTCTTCTAGCTCCACTGGAGTAGTCACTTTGGACACACTTCATCGTGATGTGGGCGCACTACAGACTGATATGGGTGAGCTGAAGAAGGATATGGGCTTTCTGAAGAAAAGTTTCAAAAGTCTCGAGAAAGGAGTGAAGAGGATCTTGGAGAAGATGGGGTGCACACATGATGATATCTTTCCATCGACCTCAGCCTATCAGCGCTCCGTGTCTCGCCAGCCGTTCCTACCTGGTGTCGGTCCAGAGGCTGGCGGTTCTGGATCTCCTGCTGGAGGAGACGATGATGACGACGAGGCGACTGAGTGATGCCTCGTGCTTTCCTGCTTATCTTTACTGCTTATCTTAGGATTATGTCTCGTCTCTTTATGCTCATTGCTTGATGTTTTTCTCTTTACTTTTT
This sequence comes from Aechmea fasciata, assembly GCA_025177825.1. Lineage (NCBI taxonomy): Eukaryota > Viridiplantae > Streptophyta > Magnoliopsida > Poales > Bromeliaceae > Aechmea > Aechmea fasciata. The sequence continues at coordinate 7,922,622 of CM045944.1, read as the reverse complement.
TTTCTTATGCATCTAGTTTTGTAACTATGATTTTACTACTCTCTGTTTAGTTTTTGTTTCTTTCTTTCTCTGTTTCTTTTTGGCAATTTTTGACAAAAAGGGGGAGAATGGACTACAGGTACAGAGGGAATTAATAGTGCATACACGTAGGGGGAGATGCATACAAAGGGGGAGAAATAATTAAGGAGGGAGAAGGAAATATTTATGAGCAAAGGGGAGAGTTTGAAAAGTTGATGGAACAAGGATAAAAGAGGGAGAAGAGGAGAAGAGAAGATGAGAACAAAGAGATTGTTGATTGATTAATGTTTTGATTTTCTAACTTCGTTTGAAATTGTTTTGCAGGAAATCAAGACTTCAAGACTCCTAGTTGTGTCTAAGTCATAGAGTTTGTTTTTAGGAGTTTTTGATGTATTTTTGGATCTTTATTGTATTTGGATTACACGCGAGAGGTTTAATGTTTTGGTGATGACATTGAACTTCGTAGTTCTTTTAAAATGTAATTTTGGTTAGTTTTTGTGTTTTGTCACGAAATTGCCAAAGGGGGAGATTGTTAAGGATTTTGTGTTGGCAAGCTTCGTGAGTTGAGTCGGAGTCTTGAAGGATTGGAGCGGATCGAAGATGGTTGAAGAATCCTTGACTTTGAAGATAAGAGACATGTTGAATCACGACGTCAAGGTAAGTGTTTAATTCATGTTATGGTGATTCATACTTAGTTATAGGCATTAGAATCATAATATCATTGTATAACGGATTAGAAATTGTATCGGAACTTTGTAGTTTTCGAAAAGTGAAATTTCAAAGAAAAATATAAAGTTATACCTATAAAATTGTTTTTGTACTAGGTACAAAAAGTTGGTATACTGGTATAGCCATCAATCCGTTACCGGTAATGGCCCTTCGCAGAAAAATCTTCCGTCATTGCATTACCGGTAATGGCCCTGTTTTTGTACCGGTACAAGAAGGTAAAAATTTGATTTTTCTCTAATCCGAATCTAATTGATTCTAAAGTCTATAAATAGGTTCTTAGGGTTCTCTAATTCTGGGCACTTCATCATAATACATGTTTGAGAAACCCTAGAGGCTAGGAATTCCTTCAAAACCTATTTTCTACTAAATAGCCTCTTTTAGGTCAAATCGAGAGATAGTAAATCCTACTCTATATGTCGATTTGATCTACGATTCGTTGGAGTTTTTCTTCTTCGGTTTTCATCGATACTCCAACGAAGGATCACCATATTCATGATTCTATTCATGGTGGCGTCGTGGATTCGGCGTGATTGAAGACTTCGTGGATTCGGAGTGTTGAAGACTTCGTGGATTCGAAGCGGAGGCGTTTCGTGGATTCGGAACGTGGCGTTCGTGGATTCGGGCGTGATCGTGGACAACTCGGTGGAGTGCGCGGAGATCCATAAGAGAGTTAGAGAGGTTAAGTCCGTGGAGTCGGTAATCACCTTGTAATCTTTTCTTTTAGTGGATTGTTATTCGCGTGTTGGTCCCGTGGGTTTTTTACTCCGAGTTTGGAGTTTTCCCACGTAAATCTCGGTGTGCTTTTTATTTTCCGCATTTACTTTTTAAAGCATCGAGAATTGTGGTTTTTGGCCGATACACCTATTCACCCCCCTCTAGGTGTTGTTTGATACAATCTAGATAGATCCTTGGGGCTTTCCCGTAACTTACACGAGTCACTGGTTAGTGAGAAATTGCATGTTTAGCATGCAGTGCGCGCAGTTTGCTGAACTTCGGGTTGCTCCCGCGCTCTCCACAGTGTCCGGAAGTGCTCCGAAGGGTGAGCACGGCCTCCGGCACGCCGAAACCTATCAGCTCGTGTATTGGTTTGGCTAAATGATTTTTGGTTAGAGTAGTCGGACCATAAAAGCCCCGAATTCACATAAAATAGTGCGATTTCGGGTAATCGGGAGGGCTTTTGTGCAATTGTACTCTTCGAGGTTGCTGTTGACAGCATGTGTGAGTTAGGGATAACCTATGGACTGATTGTCCATGATCCGAAGGCTTTTTGCGGAAATTGAAAAGTCGATTTCGATGCGTTTCTCGGCGAAATCCGCCGATGGAACGCGGGTTCGGTTCGGAATTATTCCGACGGTGCTTCGTGAACTATTGTGTGGTCGCTGAGCCTTGTTGGCTGGTCACTCGCGTCATTTCGAGGGTTTAGAAATGACGGGTGAGCGACGGTTGGTTCCGGTGTCGAAATAGATACTTTCGGGAACCCGTATTCGTACAATTATCCGACGATAGTGGTGTCGCAGTGTTATCTTGTGTTTGCTGCTAAAACATCCAAATAGGAGTGTTTTATGGCAGCGGGTGACTCGTGACACGAGTCGGTGCATTTCGGGACAGTTCGTGGGTCCCGGCGGAGTCCCGGTGCGGTTTACGGGACTTCCGGCGAGTTACGGTAATTGGTTTCGGAAAACCAATCTCCGTGGGATTAGTTTGTGGGATGTGGAGTCAGTGTTTATTAGTGGTGGGTTAGACACTAACCCAGTGGACCTTCCTTAGGTCCGGTTGACACTCTTTGCTCGGGGAGACGTACGCGATCGTACGGTGGGTACTTCGATCCGACGTCCGTACGGTGGTACACGCCGGTGACGTTCCTTTCACCCTCATCGTTTATATCGTTTATCCTAGATATATCTTGCATCTGTTTATTACAGTATTACTCTACTCAGTGTTTTCATGTTTAGTATCATGTGTAGGAGTAGAGTAGATTACTCCTTGTCAGCCTATGACATCTGTGACCTGTTCGGTCAGTTTACTTCAGTGTACTCAGTGACCTTGTTGTTCGGTTGGTCAGTTCTCGTGTTTCCTTCAGTAGTACTTGCATACAGTTGAAAGGATGTTGAGTTGTTCCATCCTAGTTGACCTAAGTGGTCAGTTCTTGTGTTTCCTTCAGTAGTACTTGCATACAGTTTAGAGGATGTTGAGTTGTTCCATCCTAGTTGACCTGGTTGGTCTGTTTCTTCTCTACTCAGGACCTGGTTGGTCAGTTTCTTTCTCTACTCAGGACCTGGTTGGTCAGTTACTTTGCATACTTGGGATCTATTTGGTCAGTCACACTCAGTACTTGGTACCTGGTTGGTTCTTCTAGTTACTTGACGACCCACGTGGTCGATGGGCCCTGGGGGGCAGGATTGTCGGCTAGTTGCCGATGGATGATCTTTGAGCATATCTACATTGATCGCCCGATACGTACTCATCGCATTTCACGAACACCAGCAGTCTGATCCACCGCAAGTGAGGGTGTTCTTTTCCGAAAAAGTGGTTCGACAGCGGATCGACCCGTGAGCCTTAAATGTGGTTATATGCTTGGGAGAGTAGTAGGGGCATTGGCTTGAGGTCCGCAGTGCCGACCAAGAGAGCATTGGTTCAGATTGGGTACTCTTGAGTTTCTATACCTGTTGACGCATACTTACAGTAGCTGTTGTTTCATATCTGTTATATCTCTGCCGTTTATTTGTTTATCATAGCTACTGTACTACTATTATCTCCTCTTGTGTCTATCTCCGCGAGGTATCCACTGGGAGGGGGAGACATGTTTACATATTCTCACCCCTCGCCTTCTTCGTCAGGTGACGTTGCAGGTCATAGTGGGACAGCTGGTGAGGAGCGAGTCTAGTTCGGGACATAGCTCCGTCCCTTCGTCGGTTATTCCTTTACCCTTCCTATTTTATGACTTAGACTGTATTTTATGGTTCAGTTCAGTATTTACTTTGAATATGAGATGTTTTATAATGTAATAAAGAATGTGAATTTTATGTGATAAAATAGTTTTCTACCCCTCGTGGTAGTGTGTTTTAAAAAGAAAAGGTTTCCGTATGGGAAACAGTTTTCAAAGGATTTTCTTACTATGTTTATAAGCTTCTATATCTCTAGTTGTGAACCTGTGGTGAATGGTTGTATGAATAGTAATATCTGTATTCTGTTCATTTGATTGTGATTGTTTCCTGGTAGTCTACTACACTTTGTATATGTGCGACGCCGTGCAAATATAGGGGAGAATCTGTCCGTGTGAACAGTGGACTCCCTGTATTTGTGGCGGATCTGGCATACCTTGGGGTCAGGTTTTCAAAAAAAAAAAATTTCGCTGTATTTTTCACTTTATTATTAACCCCGGGGCGTGACACTGCAACATGTAGATTAGATTTTGCTAGTGATACATGACAAATAACTACAAGTTAATGTCATTGCTATTGTTATTAATTTTCTGATATATGTAGTAAACTAATCTTTTCATAAAAAAAGTAATCCTCTTAATATTGATTTTTTATTTTTTTTTATTATCAAAGGAAACTCTTTGTTGTATCCATTGAAAAAAAATTCTGTAATCCACCTATATATGCATTGAATGAAGAATGAGAATAAAACATTAATTAATGTTTGATAATGTGTATGGTAGCTAAATGCATGCCTCTTATGCTTTGAAATTGTCACGCCCCGGGTCATTTTAGAGTATAAAAACGGCGGAATTTTTTTTTTTATAAACTTTGACCCCAAGGACATGTCAGACCTGCCACAAATACAGAGAGACCACTGTACACACGGACACAGTCTCCCCTGTATTTGCACGGCATCGCACAAGTACATAGAGTCTGAAATACAGCCAAACAACCACACAACCAAGTGTACAGATATTTAATCCAACCAACATACACATATCCACACCATTCACTACAGGTTCATTCATATTTACTCATTCATAAAACCACATCTATCATTTGAATTGTTTCCTACTCGGAAACTGATTTTGAAATGCTAAGTTATAAAATCCACGATAAAACCTTTTAAAAACTGTTTCCCACACGGAAACATTTTCTTTCTTTAAAACGCTACCACGAGGGGTAGAAAACCGTTTTGTAACATAAATCCAAAACCATTATGAAAACCCAATATTACTTGATATCCCAAAGTATAAGTAGCGAACATGAACCATATATATGTCTAAGTCGTAAACAAAGTAAACAGGAAGGGTAAAGGAATAACCGACAAAGGGACGGAGCTATGTCGCGAACTAGACTCGCACCTCACCAGCTGTCCCACTAACCCCTGCAATGTCACCTGAAAAAGAAGGCGAGGGGTGAGAACATGTAAACATGTCACCCCCTCCCAGTAGATACCTCGCGGAGATAGACACAAGAGGAGATAATAGTAGTACAGTAGCTAGGATAAACAAATAAACGGGAGAGATATACAGATATAAAACAACAGCTACTGTAAATATGCGTCAACAGGTATAGAAGCTCAAGAGTACCCAATCTGAACCAATGCTCTCTTGGTCAGCACCGCAGACCTCAAGCCAATGCCCCTACTACTCTCCCAAGCATATAACCACATTTAAGGCTCACGGGTCGATCCGCTGTCGAACCACTTTTCCGAAAAAGAACACCCTCTTGCGGTGGATCAGACCGCCTGTGTTCGTGAAATGCTACGAGTACGTATCGGGCGATCAATGTAGATATGCTCAAAGATCATCCATCGGCAATCAGCCGACAATCCTGCCCCCCAGGGCCCAGCGACCACGTGGGTCGTCAAGTAACCAGAAGAACCAATCAGGTACCAAGTACTGAGTGTGACTGACCAAATAGGTCTCAAGTATGCAAAGTAACTGACCAACTAGGTCCCGAGTAGAGAAAGAAACTGACCAACCAGGTCTCGAGTAAGAATGTAACTGATAGAAACTACTCTACTCCTACAGGTAGTGCAAAACCAAGAAGCTACTGAGCAGAGTAAGAATAAGAGTAATACGATGCACGAGTATGAAATAAGCAAGTAAAGGCAAGGGGTGAAGGAATCGTCACCAAGCTTGCACCACTGAACGGATAGCAACCTAGGATACCCACAAATACTAAACACCGAACACATAACTCCATAATTAAACCCACGGAAATCGGTTTCCCAAAACCAATTGCCGTACTGAGCCGGAAGTCCCGTAAACCTCACCGGGACTCCGTCGGGACCCACGAACTGTCCCGGAACGCAACGACTCATACCAAGAGTCACCCGCTGCCACCAAAACACTTATTTTAGTGTGACAGGGCAGCAAACACAAAACCACACATCGAAACAATTACCGTCGGACAATCGTTTCGATCCGGGTTCCCAGAAGCGTCAATTTCGACACCGGGATCCACTGTCGCCCACCCGTCATTTCTGAACCATCGAAATGACGCGAGTGACCAGCCAAGAAGGCTCAGCGACCACACAATAGTCCACAAAGTACCATCGGAATAATTCCAAACCGAATCCGCGTTCCGTCGGCGGATTTCGCCGAGAAACGCATCGAAATCGACTTTTTGATTTCCGCGAAAGCCTTCGGATCATGGACAATTAGTCCATAGGTTATCCCTAACTCACACATGCTGTCCACAGCAACCTCGAATAGTACAATTACACAAAAGCCCTCCGGATTACCCGAAATCGCACTATTTCATGTGATTTCGGGGCTTTTATGGTCCGACTACTCTAACCAAAAATCATTTAGCCAAACCAATACACTCACTGATAGGTTTCGGCGTACCGGAGGCCGTGTGCTCACCCTTCGAGCACTTCCGGACACCGTGAGAGCGCGGAGCAACCCGAAGTTCAAAGAATCACGCGCACTACATGCTAAACATGCAATTTCTCACTAACCAGGGACTCGTTGACCCTAAATGAGGTGACCACTGTGATCGTCACTGACAGACGATCACCGTGCTCCCCTCCGGAGGCATCGGAACAGCCTCGGGTCTCCGGAACAGCGCACACAAGCCGAGACAGCAGCCAAAAAGGCTCGAAAATGGCCGACATCGCCAAATCAGCGAAACGAAGCTTCTCTAATAGAAACGAAGGAGAGCACGGTGATCAGCGATGTGTCCTGATCATCGTGCTCCCTTCCGTTGGGATCGAGGAGCTTCGGATCGCCCGTTGAAACACTCAAAATAAAGCCCTATTGTGGGCCCGGCCGAGCAAGGTTGCTCCGCCGACTCTCGGCACGGCGGCGCGCCTGTGGGTCACGAATGGTTACGGGGGAGGTGAGGGACATGGTGCTCACCTCAGGTGGCGACGGAGAGCGGTGGAGGTGACGGGCAATGATGCCCTAGCCGCCGCATGGTAGGGGTAGCTCGGTTCCAACTCCGGCCGGCGGGGCTCCGGCGGCGGGAGCGCCGGCGGTGCTCGCTGCGGCCGTCCAGTGCGTGGTGATGCGCGGGTCTACCGGCGGCGGTAGGCGGCGACGGCGGCGCCGGCGAGGCTCACCGCACAGACCTTGCGCCGCAGGAGCAGTGAGCGGCGCCGGCGGCCACGGCGGCGGCCGGTAGCTCGGGGACGGCGGCGACGCATGCGGGAGGCCGCGGGAGGTGGTCGAGGCGGCGGCCGCGCGCGGGGAGGCCGCGAGCCCACCTCGGCTCGGGCTCTGCCAGCGGCCCGAGGTGGCACCCAGCGCGGCGCGGCGGCGCTCTACGCCGACGGCGGCGACGGCGGCGCCGGGTCGACGGCGGCCGGCGCAGAGGTCCGTTTCTGAGGCCCGTGAGGGCGGGGCCGTGGAGAGGCTTCTCCCGCACCTCGGCCGTGTTCGGGTCCGCGGCCGCAGCAATGCAGCGGCTGCAGCCGGCGGGGAGACGACTCCGGCCGGCGGGGAAGGCTCCGACGACGTCGGGGCGATGCCGGCAGGGGATAGGGGCTACGCAGCCTCAACCAGGTTCCAAACCCGAGAGATAAGAGAGAGAGATCTAGAGAGAGATGGAGAGAGACATGGAGAGGGAGATGGCTGAGGGGTTTTCCGGTGGCCGGGGAAGCTCACCGGCGGCCAGGGGTTGCGTATGGCGAGGGCAGGAGGGCGCTGGTGACGGCTAGGGCTTCATTGTGCAAGAGGGAGGCCAAAAGGTTAGGGTTTCCTTGGAGAAACCCTAAGTGATCCTATATATACATACGACGATTTTGCGTAAAAGACCTTCTGAACTATCTATTTCGCCCTGAGTCCCTCACAGAGCGTGTAATACGCACGTACGTACCTCTACCTTCGATCTCGGGCGATTTGGTACATAAAATACCGCGACTTTTGCGAAGATACCGTTTCTCCAATATCGACCCCTCCTCGATTAACTCGTAATTCTCGTAGATCCGTTCGTCCGATGATTTAACGGATCGCACCAAAGGCGATCGACGACGTAGACAATGAACCCATGATTTTGTTTTGCCTCGATCGGTCACGATTCGCGACAAAACCTATTCGCTCTCCAAGTATCTCTGTTTGCCAACATCGACCCCTTTGCGATCATCTTGCAATTTTCGGCGATCCGTTCGACGGATTTACAAACGGATCGCGCCATCGCGTTCAGCACATCGAGGGCATCGAAACTACCCTTTTGCTTTATCCAGTTTGGTCGCCGATTTGCGACGGAACCCATCTGCTCTCTACTAATCCTCATATTACACATATATCGATGTGTAAACTCGCGAAATCGTGAATTCGCCTCTGTATCTGACTTCCCTACCTCTAGTAGAGACCTCAAACATCCTCTACCTAACTCTAGGTCATATGCACGGAGTTCGAGGAGTTCCACAATGCAAGAATAGCAAAGTGTGAAAACCCTCTTTTCAATAAAACCCCTTTTTCTCGAAAACCGTGCATCGGATCAGAAATCCGTCAGTGCCATTGGTTCCAGAATATCTGAACCGTTCGAAACGAGCTATTGGACTGCTATGAACGGAGTCCGATACATACCAGAAGCCAACTCTCCTCCGCGGTTTCTCCGAAAACCGAGTTACTATTCACTTAAGTCGAAAAGTAATAATCGCATATCTTTTCCATTTTAGCTCATTTTCTCCTGAAACTTGACCAGTGCTTATGTAATTAAATTACACACATAAACATCGTCAACAGAGAGTCAAATGGAACAGTCAAAATTTCAGTCTTCACATTATCCCCTCCTTATAAGAAGTTTCGTCCCCGAAACTTGACCAGGTACCCACCATAACCCAGTTTTGATACTACTCCACCGATGCGGTGTCACCTTTGAGTACTGGTCAATTACACCTTCTTGTGTTTGGACAGGATCAACTTCCGTATAAGGAAAGGATAGGACTACGGTCCCACCAGGAAGAGACTAAGGTATACCTTCTAACCCAAACCTACGGTTCAAGATTCATTAAAATCATATCCATCTTACAACCTGCGGACAAAGACAGTCCCGCGACCAGGATTATCCAATCTCGACTTGGCAATTAGGGGATAACATTTCATCCTTTAGAATACTAGGTCCACCCCACATTGGCATGTATATATCCGTAGCCGACTCGGCTACATCGGAAATTTACGGAACAACACCTCAAGTCTAGAGTATGTTTACATAGGCGGAAACGACATACTCCGACTCGTCCACAACATCAATTAGCTCACCATGAGCTAAATGTATCGTTGTCCAAAACCTGGGTCGAAACACCCACTTTGGAGACCACAGTCTCACACCAGTCACCCGACAACTACCAAAGTCGAACCTCCATCAATGGAAAGCCATCTATGGCATCCAACAGTTCTAGGTCCTAGTCCTCACCTTTCCACTTGACCATTAGGTCCAAGGCTGATAATACCCGTTGAGCTAAACCATTTGCTCGCTCACTATTGTAATCACACTGACACATGGTCCATGCAAGTCCATCACTTGATGCACAGGATTGCCAATGGCACTAAGCGATATCAACCACCGGTGATGCTCAACATCCGTCTCCACGAGACCCTGTCGCTGTCGTCCATATCAGAACCCTAGCGATCGATGTTCCCAGCAACACCCAAATATCTGTCTCACTGAAACCCAGGCGCACCTGTCACCACTTTGACTGGACAAGCATACCATTCCAAGATTTGCACATTAAACCAAGTCGCAACCCTTATGTGCTATCACATACAGTGACAAACGAAGCCAACAACTAGGCTGAAGTCACTCGACGACTGTGACTACGAACCGCTCGGTAACCAAACCGAGACTACCACCCCAACAAGCCTCTATGCCTTGTGAGGCACAACCAACGAGTACCTAAACTCCACTAGAGTCAAAACCACTAGCAGTGCGGATAAGTCAACTGCGCAAAGCCTGCCAGGGAATAACCTAAGCTTCCTACGTGGTCAGAGTTGACCAACACGTTAGCTTTCCTCAAGACACTCTAGAGAAAACACTGACCCAATCCATAAGTCCCAAACAAGGAAATGGTATTTCGTCCGACTTTCGACAGTACATTGTCTGCAACCAACGTACTTATCAAAAGAAAGTGGAATACCAAGATCCACTACCAACATCGAGTTGGAAGCGCGACACGTCGAAGTATCAAACCATTTGATACCTCTTCACTGAACCAAGAGTTCACAATCATTCTCATCGAAACATCGACTTTACAAGTCGACAATCGAAATCAGACCGACCCTGAAACCGACTCACTAGGAGTCCCATAGCTTTCAACCTCTGAAAGTTAATAGCGACACTAAGTCACAACCACGCAACTGAGGCTTTAGGAAATGGTTTCTCAAACCAATTTCCGCACCACAACCGAGCTATATTGGAAGCTCCGGGAACTCCATCAATACCCAGGAGTAACCTACGTCACTTCAACTCCTATGGTCAACCACAGACGAACCCGTATTACACCAATTTAGGTGTTAGGATATCGAATACAACGTATCCGACAGCGAAAACCCGACACCAAGACTGTGTCTAACTGATTCTAGTACACGTCAATTTGACTTATCTCTGAGTCAAGGTCAAAAGACCTGAACCGCTGATTCCATCAGCGAACAAGAAGGGATAGGCGTCGCAACCCTACCCAGAATACCTGCGAGGCAACACCAACGTTGCAGTCGCCAAAACAGCTGCTAGCTGCTAACCAAACCCTGGACTACCCCCATGTAGTCCCAAAGAAGTCACGACCGAAATTGGTCGAAGCACTCTCGCAAAGACACTCGCAGAGCTCCCGTGTCAAAGTACAACAAAGGGTATAGGCGTAGTAAGAAGGACACTCGCCGTCGCAAGCACCGCCCTTTCAGGCCCCATCTGACAGGAATGACTACACCTGGGGAACACCACCGTGGGGAACACCTCCCCACCACTCACTGTCCAAAAGAAGCACCACCACTGTTCCCGACTGGGACACGAGCTTCTGCGAGAACCGTAACACCGACTGAAATAACCGTGCACTCTGAGTTTACCAAACTCGACATGCACCCTGGGACACCATCCCAAACCCCGCACTCTCACGTGCCTATTTACCGTAGGTCTTCCTAGGGTCAACCTAACCAATGGTTCAGTTCTCTTTTGCTTTAGTTCAATTTATTTTCAAAACAACCTGTGAATGGTATTGTGGTTGTTACTTGGCTCTGATACCACTTTAATCTGTCACGCCCCGGGTCATTTTAGAGTATAAAAACAGCGAATTTTATTTTTTTATAAACCTTGACCCCAAGGACGTGTCAGACCTGCCACAAATACAGAGAGACCACTGTACACACGGACAGAGTCTCCCCTGTATTTGCATAGCATCGCACAAGTACATAGAGTCTGAAATACAGCCAAACCACAACCAAGTGTACAGATATTTAATCCAACCAACATACACATATCCACACCATTCACTACAGGTTCATTCATATTTACTCATTCATAAAACCACATCTATCATTTGAAATGTTTCCTACTTGGAAACTGATTTTGAAATGCTAAGTTATAAAATCCACGATAAAACCTTTAAAAATCGTTTCCCACACTAAACCTTTTCTTTCTTTAAAACGCTACCACGAGGGGTAGAAAACCGTTTTGTAACATAAATCCAAAACCATTATGAAAACCCAATATTACTTGATATCCCAAAGTATAAGTAGAGAACATGAACCATATATATGTCTAAGTCGTAAACAAAGTAAACAGGAAGGGTAAAGGAATAACCGACAAAGGGACGGAGCTATGTCGCGAACTAGACTCGCACCTCACCAGCTGTCCCACTAACCCCTGCAATGTCACTGTAAAAAAGAAGGCGAGGGTGAGAACATGTAAACATGTCTCCCCTCCTGGATACCTCGCGGAGATAGACACAAGAGGAGATAATAGTAGTACAGTAGCTAGGATAAACAAATAAACGGGAGAGATATACAGATATGAAACAACAGCTACTGTAAATATGCGTCAACAGGTATAGAAGCTCAAGAGTACCCAATCTGAACCAATGCTCTCTTGGTCGGCACTGCGGACCTCAAGCCAATGCCCCTACTACTCTCCCAAGCATATAACCACATTTAAGGCTCACGGGTCGATCCGCTGTCGAACCACTTTTCCGGAAAAGAACACCCTCTTGCGGTGGATCAGACCGCCTGTGTTCGTGAAATGCTACGAGTACGTATCGGGCGATCAATGTAGATATGCTCAAAGATCATCCATCGGCAACTAGCCGACAATCCTGCCCCCCAGGGCCCAGCGACCACGTGGGTCGTCAAGTAACCAGAAGAACCAACCAGGTACCAAGTACTGAGTGTGACTGACCAAATAGGTCCCAAGTATGCAAAGTAACTGACCAACTAGGTCCCGAGTAGAGAAAGAAACTGACCAACCAGGTCTCGAGTAAGAATGTAACTGATAGAAACTACTCTACTCCTACAGGTAGTGCAAAACCAAGAAGCTACTGAGCAGAGTAAGAATAAGAGTAATACGATGCACGAGTATGAAATAAGCAAGTAAAGGCAAGGGGTGAAGGAATCGTCACCAAGCTTGCACCACTGAACGGATGGCAACCTGGGATACCCACAAATACTAAACACCGAACACATAACTCCATAATTAAACCCACGGAAATCGGTTTCCCAAAACCAATTGCCGTACTGAGCCGGAAGTCCCGTAAACCTCACCGGGACTCCGTCGGGACCCACGAACTGTCCCGGAACGCAACGACTCATACCAAGAGTCACCCGCTGCCACCAAAACACTTATTTTAGTGTGACAGGGCAGCAAACACAAAACCACACATCGAAACAATTACCGTCGGACAATCGTTTCGATCCGGGTTCCCAGAAGCGTCAATTTCGACACCGGGATCCACTGTCGCCCACCCGTCATTTCTGAACCATCGAAATGACGCGAGTGACCAGCCAAGAAGGCTCAGCGACCACACAATAGTCCACAAAGTACCATCGGAATAATTCCGAACCGAATCCGCGTTCCGTCGGCGGATTTCGCCGAGAAACGCATCGAAATCGACTTTTTGATTTCCGCGAAAGCCTTCGGATCATGGACAATCAGTCCATAGGTTATCCCTAACTCACACATGCTGTCCACAGCAACTTCGAATAGTACAATTTCACAAAAGCCCTCCGGATTACCCGAAATCGCACTATTTCATGTGATTTCGGGGCTTTTATGGTCCGACTACTCTAACCAAAAATCATTTAGCCAAACCAATACACTCACCGATAGGTTTCGGCAGCACGAGGCCGTGCTCACCCTTCGGAGCACTTCCGACACCGTGAGAGCGCGGAGCAACCCGGTTCAAAGAACTGCGCGCACTGCATACTAAACATGCAATTTCTCACTAACCAGGGACTCGTTGACCCTAAATGAGGTGACCACTGTGATCGTCACTGACAGACGATCACCGTGCTCCCCTCCGGAGGCATCGAAACAGTCTCGGGTCTCCAAAACAGCGCACGCAAGCCAAGACAGCAGCCAAAAAGGCTCGAAAATGGCCGACATCGCCAAATCAGCGAAACGAAGCTTCTCTAATAGAAACGAAGGAGAGCACGGTGATCAGCGATGTGTCCTGATCATCGTGCTCCCTTCCGTTGGGATCGAGGAGCTTCGGATCGCCCGTAACAGTGAAACACTCAAAATAAAGCCCTATTGTGGGCCTGGGCGGAGCAAGGTTGCTCCGGCCGACTCTCGGCGGCACGGCGGAGCGCCCAGGGGTCACGAATGGTTACGGGGGAGGTGAGGGACATGGTGCTCACCTCAGGTGGCGACGGAGAGCGGTGGAGGTGACGGGAAATGATGCCCTGTCCGCCGCACGGTGGGTAGCTCTGCCCAACTCCGCCGGCGGGGCTCCGGCGCGGGAGCGCCGGCGGTACTCGGCTGCGGCCGTCCGTAAGGTGGTGATGCGCGGGTCTACCGGCGGCGGTAGGCGGCGACGGCGGCGTCGGGTGAGGCTCACCGCACGACAGACCTTGTGCGGCCGCAGGAGCAGGAGCGGCGGCGGCCACGCGGCGGCCGGTAGCTCGGGGACGGCGGGCGACGGCATGCGGGAGGCCGCGGGAGGTGGGCCGAGGCGGCGGCCGCGCGCGGGGAGGCCGCGAGCCCACCTCGGCCCGGGCTCCTGCCAGCGGCCCGAGGTGGCACTAGCGCGCGCGGCGGCGCTCTACGCTCGACGGCGGCGGCGACGGCGGCGCCGGCGACGGCGGCCGGCGCAGAGGTCCGTTTCTGAGGCCCGGTGAGGGCGGCGCTCGTGGAGAGGCTTCTCCCGCACCTCGGCCGTGTTCGGGTCCTGGGCGGCCGCAGAACAGCCGGGCCGCAGCCGGCGCGGGAGGCGACTCCGCCGGCGGGGAAGGCTCCGACGACGTCGGGCGATGCCTGGCAGGGATAGGGCTACGCAGCCTCAACCAGGTTCCAAACCCGAGAGATAAGAGAGAGAGATCTAGAGAGAGATGGAGAGAGACATGGAGAGGGAGATGGCTGAGGGGTTTTCCGGTGGCCGGGGAAGCTCACCGGCGGCCAGGGGTTGCGTATGGCGAGGGCAGGAGGGCGCTGGTGACGGCTAGGGCTTCATTGTGCAAGAGGGAGGCCAAAAGGTTAGGGTTTCCTTGGAGAAACCCTAAGTGATCCTATATATACATACGACGATTTTGCGTAAAAGACCCTCTGAACTATTTATTTCGCCCTGAGTCCCTCACAGAGCGTGTAATACGCACGTACGTACCTCTACCTTCGATCTCGGGCGATTTGGTACATAAAATACCGCGACTTTTGCGAAGATACCGTTTCTCCAATATCGACCCCTCCTCGATCAACTCGTAATTCTCGTAGATCCGTTCGTCCGATTTACGAACGGATCGCACCAGTGCGATCAGCACGACGTAGACAATGAACCCATGATTTTGTTTTGCCTCGATCGATCACGTATTCGCGACAAAAACCTATTCGCTCTCCAAGTATCTCTGTTTGCCAACATCGACCCCTTTGCGATCATCTTGCAATTTTCGGCGATCCGTTCGACGGATTTACAAACGGATCGCGCCATCGCGTTCAGCACATCGAGGGCATCGAAACTACCCTTTTGCTTTATCCAGTTTGGTCGCCGATTTGCGACGGAACCCATCTGCTCTCTACTAATCCTCATATTACACATATATCGATGTGTAAACTCGCGAAATCGTGAATTCGCCTCTGTATCTGACTTCCCTACCTCTAGTAGAGACCTCAAACATCCTCTACCTAACTCTAGGTCATATGCACGGAGTTCGAGGAGTTCCACAATGCAAGAATAGCAAAGTGTGAAAACCCTCTTTTCAATAAAACCCCTTTTTCTCGAAAATCGTGCATCGGATCAGAAATCCGTCAGTGCCATTGGTTCCAGAATATCTGAACCGTTCGAAACGAGCTATTGGACTGCTATGAACGGAGTCCGATACATACCAGAGGCCAACTCTCCTCCGCGGTTTCTCCGAAAAACCGAGTTACTATTCACTTAAGTCGAAAAGTAATAATCGCATATCTTTTCCATTTTAGCTCATTTTCTCCTGAAACTTGACCAGTGCTTATGTAATTAAATTACACACATAAATATCGTCAACAGAGCGTCAAATGGAACAGTCAAAATTTCAGTCTTCACAGAAATATTTGAAAAAAAAATTTGAAAAATGCTTGTGGTGGAAAACAATTTCAGTCTCAGGTTTAACCTTTTTTAACTTTTTTCGATCATCATCTTTATTTAATTATATGGTTCCAAACAAATTGAATCTTTTTCTCATCTCTTCAAATATTGATATCGCGTGCACAGGTTTACTTTTTTTACTTAGTACTCATAATTTTAACTTAAATCCTAACAACTTAAGTAACTAAGTCTTTAATTTAGTAGATCACTTTTTTAAAAGGGAACAATTGCCTACGTACCTCTCGAAAGTTAAGAATTATCTGATGTCTTTGTCAAAATTTTTTATTTTAGATATATATATTAATTCCTGTAAAATTTTTCAATTATTCAAAAATAATCTCGCTATTAGCACCCATTGGCTCATCTTCAATTAAATGTGGATAGTCTTAACCAAAACTAATAAACATGAGCTAAAATACCTTTTTTTCTCCCTATTTTTAACTTATTTTGCTAATTAATTATTCTCACCCAACTCGTCGCCATCCCTTCATAATTGCATCCCCACCCGATCCCTAGTCCTCCAGAGAGCCATCCTTCACCTTCTCTCTTTTGCCCTAGAAGTCTATAGGGGGTTTCTTCTCTCATGTTATACAATATTACTGTAATTAAGATCAGTGTAAGCTCACATAATTATCTCGAAGTAAGTAAAAACAATTCTTATGCATTGTTCTCCATTGTTAAGGAGTGTTCAAGAATTCCAAGAATGCTAACATTGTTCTTTGTGGAGAGAGAGGCCCAATGGAAAGGTGCACGAAGAGTGAAGCATGTAGGAGGAGAAAAAATCTTCATCTTTTTTAACCACAGTTATACTTTCAAAGGTTAAGAAAGAAAATAATCATTTAAAGGGCAAATAAGAAAAATAGGCCGGTAACTATTTCTCTTCTCTTTCGCTCCCTGCTTAGTTGTGGAGGTATCATGATGGGAATTAAGAATTAATAGTGTCTTATTATCATTATTTTGGATTACTTATTCCGCCTTTTATTCTCATTCCTACGATCTAGAGAGTGTTGGAAAAATTACTTGTCTTTCTAAAATCTTTAGTAAAATATTTTGTAGACAACTTTGATAGAAAACTATTTTCAGTTTTAGAAACCTCAAATACTAATAATTAATACTATAGAGATTAAGAGTTTGGACGAAGCCTGTGATCAGTCGAGGCGTGCAAATGCACTGTCCTAGAAGCAAGATTGCCCCTCCACGTACGAGGCTTTCGGCAATTACTCCTAGCGATACAACGACCTCTGTCCACCCCGTCGACACGTCTTCAGGGTGGCGCAATGTGAACCGTAACAGCTTTCAGAGACCCAGCAAAAATAGTAAAGCTTAGTGTGAAGAAGAAGTAGAGGAAAGCTCTGTGTAGAGAAGAAGTAGTGAAAGCTCAGTGTGGAGAAGTAGTAAGAAAGGGCTCAGGTTAGGCTAACAGATCATGTACCTGTGCCTTGCACCAATGCCTCCACCTATACATATAAGAGAGCTTAAGGATGGAGCCAACGGGAAGCAAGATCCTGACAGGATCTTGCCACTTCCCAAAATATGACCGTTGGACCAGCTGAGCCGGCAGCTTCCCGAGAGATCTGGTCAAGATCTCTTAGATAGACCAAATCCGGAGAGATTTGGTTAAGGTCTCAAGTTGGAACAAATCTGGATACAATCCAGATAAGGTCCTGGGTTAATTAAAAAATAATAAGAGTAAAATCAAATAAAAATAAAAGGAACCGGGTTCACGCGCGCCGCGCCGGCTCGGCTCGTGCCGTGCGCGCGTGCGTGTGTTTAGTCGAGAGCTCTACTCTCATGTTTTCCCAAGTAATTACAATGGGAATGAGAGAGTATATAAAGCAAAGCAAAAGAGGTTTGCTACCCGATGTGGGACTAAACAACACAAGTAAAGAGGTAGGCACAAGCTCCCAGACAAGGCCCATAGAGAGTGGGCTGCCCAGGAAGCCCAAAGGCCAAATACAAGTTTTAAATCACATGGTTTTAAAATAAATACCAACAATCCCCCACATGATTTAAAACTTCAGATAAAGAAAGTAAATAAAACTGAAATTCAAAAACAACTCAAAAGAATTCTGGATCTCTTATACCACGTATTCGGCGAAGGTACCTTTCGGGTTTGAACCTTCACTTAGTGCTTGTCTATGTACATCCGAGGGCACAATGGTGGACTTCGCCTTGAACCAAGGCCGGTGAATCGGATTTCCATAAACCGCACACATGGTACAGTCGTTTAGGTTCTAAGCGGGTAAGCGCTGTTACGGCCATGCGCTAATATCGCTTCATGTGTGTTTTAGGGAACCGCCCTCTTCCCACAGTTGCGGCCTCACGACTCCACACATATAGTAGGTCCTCAGAAGGGTGGCTGCAAGGTCACACCCTGCCTCATGGGTCTCGGAACCATTCAGGGCTAATGCCCTTCCTAACCACTTGCAGATATGAGCATTGTCGCCATAGGGATGAGGATACAAAAAGCAGTGCTCCTCACAGCTACCTGTTCGACTTGTTTCTACCCATTGAACCTGCAACAGGTTGGGTTGTCGTTGTTGGTAACTTCTATTGTGGGCTAAGCCCCATCCCCCTCGACGATTCTAGGATCACAGTCCTAGATAATCCCTTGGTGAGCTGATCAGCCAAGTTCTTCGCAGATCTCACAAATTCCAAAGCAATTACATTCTCCTTCATATTCGACAATGAACTTATGTCTCACTTTCATAAATCTATTCATCTTAGTCTCCACATTCTCTTGGGCACATTTATCAATTGCAGATCTACAATCACAATGAATACATACAGGTGCTAAAGGTCGCTCCATCAGTGGCAAATCATAAAGAAACTCTCTTATCCACTTAGCCTCTGCTACAGTGGTATCTAATGCTATAATTTCATATTCCATAGTATTTCTAGCAATCAAAGATATTTTGGTTGACTTCCAAGAGACAGCTGCTCCTCCTAGGAGAAAAACAAATCCAGTAGTCGATTTTATATCAGCTGTATCACTAATCCAATTAGCATCACTATATCCTTCTAATACTGCAGGAAAGCCATTGTAATGTAATCCATAAGATATAGTTCCCCTTAGGTATCTCAAAACTCTTTCTAAAGCATTACAATGCTCTCTATTTGGGTTATGGGTATATCTTCTCAATCTGTTTACAGCATAAGCTAAATCAGGTCTAGTATAATCTACTAGATATCCCAGAGATCCTATAATTTGTGCATATCTATTCTGACCAATTGGATCACCTCTATTCTTCTTAAGATGTACACTAGGATCATATGGTGTCACTACAGGTTTAACATCAAAATATCCAAACTTCTTCAATAACTGTTCACTATAGTGTGATTGGCTCATAATAATTTCTTTTGATTCTCTAATGATTTTCATATTGAGAATTACATCTGCTTGCCCAAGATCTTTCATATCAAAGTTTTCATTGAGTAATTTCTTCACATCATATATCACATTCATATTGGTACCAAAAATTAAAATATCATCAACATATAAACACAGGATCACAATCTGTCCATCATATTCCTTTGAATATACACATTCATCAGACATGTTCACATGAAATCCATTTGATACAACTAAAGAATCAAATTTCAGGTGCCACTGCTTAGGAGCTTGTTTAAGTCCATATAAAGATCTAGTCAATTTGCACACTTTATTTTCATGTCCAGAAACTACAAAACCTTTAGGTTGCTTCATATAGATTTCTTCATCTAAATCACCATTTAGAAAAGCTGTCTTAACATTCATTTGATGAACAATCAAATCATGGACAGAAGCTAAGGCTATCAAAATTCTAATCGAGGTAATCCTAGCTACAGGTGCATACACATCAAAATAATCTACACCTGGCTTCTGTGCAAACCCTTGTGCTACTAGTCTTGCCTTATACTTTTCTACAGAACCATCAGGTCTCAACTTCTTCTTAAAGATCCATCTACAGTCTACAGGCTTACATCCTATAGGTAAATCATGTGAGTTACGGGGAAGCCCCAAGGATCTATCTAGATTGTATCCGACACCTAGAGGGGGGTGAATAGGTGTACCGGCCAAAAATCACAAATAATCGATGCGTTAAAAGTAAATGCGGAAATTAAAAACACACCGAGATTTACGTGGGAAAACTCCAAACTCGGAGTAAAAAACCCACGGGACCAACACGCGAATAACAATCCACTAAGAGAAAAGATTACAAGGTGATTACCGACTCCACGGACTTAACCTCTCTTAACCTCCTATGAATCTCCGCGCAATCCTCCGGGTTGTCCACGCCCTCACGTCCGAGTCCACGAACGCCACGTCCCGAATCCACGAAACGCCACCACTTCGAATCCACGAAGCTTCTATCACGCCGAATCCACGACGCCACTCGAATCCACGAGCCAACGATCCGAATCCACGAATCGCCTTCAATCGCGCCGAATCCACGACGCCTCACGCCGAATCCACGACGCCGTTCATGAGAAGCATCATGAGTATGGTGATCCTTCGCTTAGGAGTATCGTAGAAAACCGATGAAGAAAACTCCAAGCGAAGCGTAGATCAAATCGACATATAGATATTCAATACGATATCTCGATTTGACCTAAAAGAGGCTATAATGTAGAAAATAGGTTTTAGATGAATTCCTAGCCTCTAGGGTTTCTCAAACAATTATTTTCATGAAGCACACCGAGTTAGAGAACCCTAAGAACCTATTTATAGACTTTAGAATCAATTAGATTCGGATTAGAGATTTTTCAGATTTTTACCCATCTGTACCGGTACAAACTTGAACTGGTTACCGGTTCCACAAGGACGGAAGATTATTTTTCGAAGCCTTGGAACCGGTAATGGGATTGATGGTTATACCGGTATAGCAACTTTTCCCATACCGGTATAGCATCTTTTTCCATACCGGTATAACTTTGTATTTTTGCTGATTTTTCATTTTTCGAAAACTACAAAGTTCCGTTACAGTTTCTAATCCGTTATTCAATGATTTTATGATTCTAATGCCTATAACTAAGTATGAATCACCATAACATGAATTAAAAACTTACCTAGGCATCGTGATTCTCATCGTGAGCCAATTCCTCTTTCTTCGAAGTCTTTGATTCTTCACCGTTCTTCGATCCGCTCCGATCCTTCAAGACTCCGACTCGATTCACGAAACTTGCCAACACAAAATCCTTAACAATCTCCCCCTTTGGCAATTTCGTGACAAAACACAAAGGCTCACTAAAATTACATCATAAAGAGAAACGAAGTTCAATGTCATCACCAAAACATTAAACTTCTCGCGTGTAATCCAAATACAATTTGAAACACAAAAATACATCAAAACTCCTAAAACAAACTCTATGACTTAGACGCAACTAGGAGTCTTGAAGTCTTGATTTCCTGCAAAACAAATTTTTAACAAATTTTCAAAGTTAATTTTATACCTTTTCTCTCCCTTTGTTCTTTTCTCCAATTCCTTTTCAAAAATATTATCTCTCATTCTCCCTCAGTCTCATCACGTCTCCCCCTTCGTATGTCTCCCCCTTTGTGTCTCGCATCAAATACCAAATATCCTCTCCTTTTGTACTTGTTCTCCATTCTCCCCTTTTTGTCAAAAATTGCCAAAAGAAAACACAAATAGAGAAAAAACTAACTAAACAGAGTAAGTATTTCATAGTTTCATACCTAGATGCATAAAGAAAACATAGCCCTAGGAGTGAAAAGATAAAACATATATAATGAAGCTCAAAAAGGTAAAATCACTCCGTGTCCTCCTCATCAAAAATTTTACCTTGTTTTCTAAAAAATCCTTCAAAATTAGATTAATTTCGTAAAAATTAAAAGTTGTACTCCAAAAATCATTATGATGAAGATAAAATATTAAGTGATTTCAAAAGACATCAAAACATTAAAATTTGATATTAAAAATAATCTAATGTTTTAAAATCATCAAGATGCAAATTGATGAAAAATAATTTTTAGAAATTTAGCAAAATTGACACCAATTTGTCGCAACCCGTTCAAAATAGAGATTTTGCTAATAAACACCGGGGGTGGCTCTTTGAGCATCTTTTTCAAACTATCACCTTATATCACTAAAATTTCTAACATATTTATTTTTCCAACCTTTTAGGTTAATCTCAAATTTCTCATGTGGTAGCTTCACACACTTGCCGGACGACCGGGGTGGTAGCTCTTTCCTACACGTGGTGGTAGTTTTCACACTCCTTTTAGATGTAACTCTTTCCACATCTTTTTAAACATAGGAGTTTTTCCTTTTTTTTAATAATTCAAACTCCCCCTAAATTAGACAATCTCACAATTGAAAATAATTTTGACGAATTTTAGTCAATTAGCAAATATCCGTCAATTATATTCAATATTCACAACCAAGATGAATTAATTACTAAGAGATTAAAATTAATTTCAAAATTTTGATGAATGTATGTAAGAAGAAATCACATATTAAATTATCGTCAAGATAATAAAAAGTGGAGTAAAACTAATAATTAATATGACTTTAATTCAATTTGAATTGACTTTAAATACCGGTTAAGGCTCTTTGAAAAATCTTTAATTTCACCAATTTAATGATTTTCAATCATCTCCCTTCTCAAGAATTTCCAATCAAATTAAAAACTCCCCAAAAATCTTTCCTCAAAAACGATTTTCAAATCAAAATTTTAAATATCAAACCTCGTCTAAATATGTAATGCAATGAAGAAAAATTATGCAAGAAACACCTATCAAAGCATTACAAAAATAAAAATATACTAAGACGAGGAACAAGGAAAGATATCACCTTTCCGGATCCAAACTTGTCGGATCTTTGGTTGTCTTGACTTGTCGACGTTAGGTTCAAGTTGTTTTGTCTTTTGATGTTGTCCTTGAGGCTTAGAAATCCAAACCGCATGTTGTTTCGACTTAGAAATCCGGTTCGGTTGTGGGTTCGATCGATATTGACGTTGAGGTTTAGATGTCCGATTTGCTTGTGGCTTTGATTTCCGGTTCACATATGAGTCACGGTTTGCTTGATGCAATCGACTCAATTGATTTTTCTTTTGATTCCGTGGGGGAAGCCGAGTTGTAGATGATACCAATTGTCGTTTCGAAGTTGCCGATTGAGACTTCAAATTTTTGTTCGGCAACTTTTTGATGTGTCCTTTGATGCCACATCTATGACACACCTTCTCCTTCAAACTTGTTGAGACTTTCGATGTCATCTTTTGATCCTTCTCAACATATGTCCGTTTGTATCCAAGACCTAACTTGCTCGTTTGACCCAATCCGAGCATGTTATCCAATTTCTTCGTTCCCGAAGAAAACTTTTGAATATCGGACTTGAGTTGATGGACTTGCTCGGTCAATGCTTTGTTGGATTTGTATGTTTCCTCAAATTGATGCTCCAAAAATCCAACTTTATCCGTAGTAGATTTGATTATTAAATCCGATTCTTCTAACTTCTTTTGGAGGACCGAATTATTATTCAATGTTGATTCCCTTTCCTCCTCAAGTGTTTTATTCATGTTCTTCAACTTGTTGTTTTCCTTTTCAAGTTCAAGTAGACGCTTCCTCAATTTCTTATTGTGCTTCGCCATCTTTTTGGATTCGACGAGGAGTTGATGATACGCTTCCGCTAATTCCTCGTCGTTTGATTCCTCATCGCCGGAATCCGAGTCCACGTCTTCTTCCTTTGATGTTTTCAACGCAATCCCTGTACTTTTAGAGAAAGACTTGGAAGAAGATTGGTTAGTAGGAAAAGTCATCTCATAAGTTTGCAACGCACCTACTAACTCTTTGGCCATTAGATAACAATATATCTAGATCCCGCTCTGATACCAATTGTGAGTTACGGGGAAGCCCCAAGGATCTATCTAGATTGTATCCGACACCTAGAGGGGGGTGAATAGGTGTACCGGCCAAAAATCACAAATAATCGATGCGTTAAAAGTAAATGCGGAAATTAAAAACACACCGAGATTTACGTGGGAAAACTCCAAACTCGGAGTAAAAAACCCACGGGACCAACACGCGAATAACAATCCACTAAGAGAAAAGATTACAAGGTGATTACCGACTCCACGGACTTAACCTCTCTTAACCTCCTATGAATCTCCGCGCACGCCGCCGCGTTGTCCACGTCCGAGTCCACGAACGCCACGTCCCGAATCCACGAAACGCCACCACTTCGAATCCACGAAGCTTCTATCACGCCGAATCCACGACGCCACTCGAATCCACGAGCCAACGATCCGAATCCACGAATCGCCTTCAATCGCGCCGAATCCACGACGCCTCACGCCGAATCCACGACGCCGTTCATGAGAAGCATCATGAGTATGGTGATCCTTCGCTTAGGAGTATCGTAGAAAACCGATGAAGAAAACTCCAAGCGAAGCGTAGATCAAATCGACATATAGATATTCAATACGATATCTCGATTTGACCTAAAAGAGGCTATAATGTAGAAAATAGGTTTTAGATGAATTCCTAGCCTCTAGGGTTTCTCAAACAATTATTTTCATGAAGCACACCGAGTTAGAGAACCCTAAGAACCTATTTATAGACTTTAGAATCAATTAGATTCGGATTAGAGATTTTTCAGATTTTTTACCTATCTCACTAGACAAACTTGAACTGGTTACCGGTTCCACAAGGACGGAAGATTATTTTTCGAAGCCTTGGAACCGGTAATGGGATTGATGGTTATACCGGTATAGCAACTTTTCCCATACCGGTATAGCATCTTTTTCCATACCGGTATAACTTTGTATTTTTGCTGATTTTTCATTTTTCGAAAACTACAAAGTTCCGTTACAGTTTCTAATCCGTTATTCAATGATTTTATGATTCTAATGCCTATAACTAAGTATGAATCACCATAACATGAATTAAAAACTTACCTAGGCATCGTGATTCTCATCGTGAGCCAATTCCTCTTTCTTCGAAGTCTTTGATTCTTCACCGTTCTTCGATCCGCTCCGATCCTTCAAGACTCCGACTCGATTCACGAAACTTGCCAACACAAAATCCTTAACAAATCAGATAACTCCCAAGTATGATTCTGTAGAATAGACTGCATCTCAAGATTAATAGCCTCTTTTCAAAATGATGCATCTACAGACTTCATAGCTTGGTCAAAGGTAGAAGGAGTATCTTCAACTAGTAGGACACAAAAGTCATCTCCAAAAGTTTTCTCTATTCTAGGACGCTTACTTCTCCTAGGTTCAACCTCTTCTGTAAGTTCACTAACTCTAGGTCCACTAGAGCTTCCTACAGGCTCAACTGGAGTAGGTCTATCTACTCTAGTCCTAAAAGGAAAGATATTCTCAAAGTACACTGCATCTCTAGCTTCAATAATGGTATTGTTAGAAATCTCATTAATCTCAGAGTTCACTACTAGAAATATGTTGGTGTTACTATCTAAGGCATATCCTATAAACACTGCATCTACAGTTTTAGGTCCAATCTTCCTTCTCTTGTTCTCAGGTATCTTAACTTTAGCTAGGCACCCCCACACTTTAAAATAATTCAAATTAGGCTTCCTACCTTTTCAAAGCTCATAAGGAGACATATTAGAATTCTTGTGGGGAATCCTATTTAAAATTACACATGCAGAAGTCAATGCTTCCCCGACCCCACAAGTTCTCGGGTGCACCTGAACTAATAATCATTGAGTTTACCATATCCATCAAAGTTCTATTTTTGCGTTCAATAACTCCATTAGATTGAGGTGTATAAGGTGTAGTCACTTGATGTATAATTCCAAATTCTTGACAGAAAACAGTCATCTCATTTGAAGTATATTCACCTCCTCGATCAGATCTCAAAATCTTGATTTTCTTATCTAATTGATTTTCTACTTCAACTTTATAAATTTTAAATCTGCTTAAAACCTCATCTTTTGTATTGATCAGATAAACATAACAATTAATACTTCGAATGATCATCTATAAAAGTCACAAAATATTTATTTTCACCTCTAGTAGGTCTACTTCCATCACACACATCACTATGCACAAGTTCTAAAAGATCACAATCTCTATCTACAGATTTAAAAGGTTTTCTAGGCTCCTTAGCTTGCACACAAATTTCACATCTATGATCAGGCAAATTAGATTTAGGAATCAAATCAAGATGCATAAATCTTTTAACAGTATTATAATTCACATGTCCCAATCTTCCATGCCAAACATTAGTTGAAACAACATTCAAAACAAGTGCACTTTCATTAATAGGGGGAGAAGATACAGATAGTTTAAATAAACTGTCTCTCAAAAATCCCTTCCCTACAAAATCCACACCCCTAGTAATAACTACCCTATTGCATTCAAAAACTAACTTAAAACCTTGCTGAACTAAAAGAGAACCACATATCAGATTCTTCCTAATATCGGGAACATGGTGGACTCCGGGCAAGGTTAGGGTCTTCCCAGAAGTCAGTCTTAAATCTACTCGACCGGTCCCAAGCACGCGAGAAGAGGCTGCATTCCCCATGTTCACTGATCCTCCACATGAGTCCTGATAAGTGGCAAACCAAGAGCGATCAGAGCAAGCATGAATATTTGCTCCAGTATCTATCCACCAATCAGAGGAACTATAGGCAAGGTTAACTTCAGCTAAACTAGATCCTAACCTGATAGTGGAGTCAGAAGGGTCAGGCCCAGCAGTCAACATGTTCATCTGGCGCTCAGGTGGACCGTTCTTCTACTTCTTTGGTGTGGAAGGCCGAGTCTTGCGAAAATAACAATCCTTCGCAAAGTGGTTGGTCTTCCCGCACACAAAGCAACCAGAGTTGCCTCCACTCCCATCAGGTTTAGGCTTCTTAAAATTTGGGCTAAACTTTCTATGATGGAAAGGCTTCTTCTTAAAGTTTCTATGAAGCTGAAAGTTTCTACCCTTATTTTTAGGATTCTCTATCAGGTTGGCTTGGGTTGTGGGTTCACTAGGTTTCTTATCCTTGGCTCGGTTCGACTCTTCTATCCTAATAGATCTTAGGACAAAATTCAAAGAAAGCTCTCTTTGATTATGGTTAAGATCATTTGCATGTTTAGACCAAGAGGGTGGAAACTTATCTATAAGGGTGGCTACCAAAAAGCTCTCATCAAGATCTATACCACTAGATCTAAGTTGCTCAACTATGATTATGGTTAAGATCATTTGCATGTTTAAACCAAGAGGGTGGCAACTTATCTATAAGGGTGGCTACCAAAAAGCTCTCATCAAGATCTATACCACTAGATCTAAGTTGCTCAACTATATGCTCAAAATCATGAAGTTGATCAGACATGGATTTACTATCCACCAATTTAAACTTAATCAAATTTGAAGCTTGGTAAAAGGAACCGGGTTCACGCGCGCCGCCGCCCGGCCCGGCCCGGCCGCTCGTGCCGTGCGCGCGTGTGTTTAGTCGAGCTCTACTCTCATGTTTTTGCAAGTAATTACAATGGGAATGAGAGAGTATATAAAGCAAAGCAAAAGAGGTTTAATTTGGTACCCGATGTGGGACTAAACAACACAAGTAAAGAGGTAGGCACGAGCTCCCAGGACAAAGCCTATAAAGAGTGGGCTGCCTAGGAAGCCCAAAGGCCAAATACAAGTTTTAAATCACATGTTTTTAAAATAAATACCAACAGAGAGTGTGTTTATGCTTATTTACATATAGGAGCAGATAGGGAAAACAGTCGTATTGAAATACTGAATGGACTACAACATAACCAGTTTGATGAAGTTATATGATGGCTTTTTTTTTTTGTTATTAATATACTTACAAATTTAACCTTTTATGACTGGATTATACGAGTGCTTAGTCATAGCACATATATTTAATTGTAAAGTTAAAAACTATAATGTTCAAGCGAAAATTTTTGAACTAATTAAATCGCAACATGCATGGAGATTTAGAACATAGTATTATATATATATATATATATATATATATATATATATATATATATAGAGTCAAATTTCTTATCTTATCAATAGCACAAAGCATTCGGTGCTACTAAGTTTTTAGTTAGATCCACCCCTTTGATGACTTTCACCCGTTAGATCATACAATTCAACCAACCACCCACTTAACCCTAAGGGGCCCACATCATCCTAACCACACATCTCTCAATTCAATGGCCAAAAACTTGGTGACTTGGTGCTATTAATAGCATAGTAGCCTAATTATATATATATATATATATATATATATATATATATATATATATATATATATATATATATATATATATAGTAGGACTACGTGCATTAAAACCATCCATCAATTTTGATGGGTGGATAAGATGAGAGAGAAGAGAATTTGAAGAGAAATTAAGATTCTCAATTTCTCATCTTTTTTAATATCTCATCAATTTCTCTTCTCTCTCTCACCTTAACCACCGATCAAAATTGATGGATGGTTAAAAACTTAAGAGCACAAGGGTCATTGCTATTAATGGCACGGTATCTATATATATATATATATATATATATATATATATATATATATATATATATATATATATATATATATATATATATATATATATATATAGTTGAGCTAGAATACTCTCGATAGTAAACGGGGAGTTTTACTATCGAGTTGTTTTCGATGATAGAGCTTACAAATTGACGATCGGCTCCGTTGAATATGATCTATACCACTTAAAGTGTTTAGAAATCAAATTTTAAATATTTTCGACATCATTTGCCTAATGATCAAAGGGTTTCAAAATTTGTAATTTTAATGGTGGATAAGAGACGTTTTCTAGTTTAACGGTATAAAGATATCCAAATCAATTGAAATTTTGTTAGAAAATTCTTTAAACTATTTAAAATAAGATCTATACTCTTGATCTTGATTACAAGACTCCTATCACCATTTTTTAAAGAATATTCATTTTCAACCATTCATTTTCTGTTCACTAGATGGATAAAAGAACAATATCGAAAGTGCGTGAAATTTGATTTCTAGGTAGTTTAAATGGTTTAGATCATATTCAACGGAGCCGATCGTCAATTTGGAAGCTCTATCATCGAAAATAACTCGATAGTAAAACCCCCCGTTTACTATCGAGAGTATTCTAGCACAACTCTATATATATATATAGAACTAGGCTACTATGCTATTAATAACACCAAGTCATTGGTACTACCAAGTTGTTGGCCGTTCGATTGAGAGATGTGCGGTTAGGATGATGTGGGCCCCCAAGGGTTAAGTGGGTGGTTGATTGAATAGTATGATCTAACGGGTGAAAATCATCAAAATGGTGGATCTAACGGTGGAAAACTTGATAGCACCAAGTGCTTCGTGCTATTGATAGCATAGCAGCCGGACTCTATATATATATATAGAGTCCGGCCGGCTACTATCCTTTTAATAGGATATGAGCACTTGTCCTATCAGTTTTTTAGCCTTTGGATCAATTCTTATCATCATTTCTAACCATTGGATTAAATACTATATATACCCAGCGGGGACCACTCAACCCTAGGGGGACCATTCAACTCTAACCGACTAATATCATCCTAACCCTACAATTTCTCATCCAAGGGTTAAAAATTTAATAGGATAAGTACGTACTCCTATCCTATATATTAATAGGATAGTAGCCATAGCCTATATATATATATATATATATATATATATATATATATATATATATATATATATATATATATATATAGAGTCTACTATACTATTATGAGTACGATCGCCTCGTACTCATAAGTTGTTTTCGATAATGAGCTTCCGAATCAACGATCCACACCGTTAAACGTTATCTAGAGCATTTAAAACTTCTAGAAATTAAATTTTATAATTTTTCGACATCATTTACCTTACGATCAAGAGATCACAAAATTGACAATTTTTAACAGTAGGTATGGGATGCTTACTAGTTTAACGGTGTAAAAGAATCAGAATAGGTTGAATTTTTGATAGAAAATTCTATTCACTACCTAAATAAAGATCAATAACTCCGATCTTAAATTAAAAGATCCGATCATCCATTTTTAGGATGTCGATCGATTTTGACCGTTCATTTTATACCCGCTTGATGGACTTTATAATGATTTGAAAAATTACGAAATTTATTTTCTAGAAGTTTCAAATACTCTAGATCATGTTTAACGGTGTGGATCGTCGATTTGAAAACCCCAACATCGAAAACAACTTATGAGTAGTAAGGGCTCTATACTCATAATAGTATAGTAGTCTATATATATATATATATATATATATATATATATATATATATATATATATATATATATATATATATTTCTCATTCTATATGATATAGGCCTAAATTGAATAGACCCTTTTAATAATCGTTGAGGGGGCTCGGACCATGCAAACTAACTATAACTGTCTCAACTAACACCAGTTTCATGCACGTACGCTGACGCGCGTGTGGTACGCCTAGTCCACTAAATAATAATCAGTACGTAGCTAATTAACTATATTAACTACCTAATATATATAAGCACCGTTATACATATATAGGAGTACATGGAACATGAATAAGAATAAGGCGGGGAATAACTATCCAGAATAATAAGTGATATACTATTCCTAACAGTGCAAGAGGAGACAATTAAGGCCATCATGTAGAATAATTTAAAAATGTGCATATATAAATTCCCATAAACTATGTGTTTTTAATGTTGATTTGTAATTTCTTTTTCCCTTGTTTTGGCCTCAAATGATTACCTTATCCCGGAATGTTTTTAATTTTGAATTTTTTTTTTCCTATTTTGGTCTCTATAATCACCCCTTAAAAAATTCTAAAACTAAATATTTAAATTATATATAGACATTTTTCATTTTCTTGAGATGATTTGACAATTGTTCCGCTCACAAATGTTCGTTGTACAAATATTTTACTGTAATAACTTCTTAAATGTCGAAATAAAATAAGCAGAAGATGGCTACCAATTTGCAAAACGCATACATGCGGCTTCTAAAATCGATCGCACTGAGCTGACATACGCGACTCGATCGACTTTGTATCAAAATGAAACTGCAATTACATAAAAATAAACTATAATTTTTTAAACCACAAAAAATACAAATACATGCCCCTAAACTAAAAGGGGTCTGGTTAATTGAAGTTTTATTCAAATTTAAAAAATAATAATAATAAGAAAAGTAAAAATAAGGAACTTATGTATCTCAAACTAATGTGCCTATATTCGATTTAATCAATCGATATTTGATATAAAGTACACAAATCTTAAAGCAATGACAAAACGTGGGGAGGCTCTCTTGCAGATTTTTGCTCCAGCTAACTTGGCTCCAACTCTCACATAAGAAGAATCGTGCAGTTATATAGCAGCTATAAATAAGGATAGGAGCAAGAAGAATAAGTCGATCGATCGAGGAGTAGCAGGGGAGAGAGTATATAGGAATAGCCAAGAAGAGAATAGGGCTCTTGCTAATTCTTGACCAACAGTGAAGAGCAACAGGAGAAGATGGCACCGGGGCCGACGATGGGGCTCATCGGAGCTCTGATCTTCATCGGCGGAGCGCTCACCGGCGCGTTGGTCGGAGCAGCCTTCACCGCCCGACAGGCTAGAGAAGAGCCCCGCGGCGGCACCGGCGATAACGGCACGAGGAATGAGGCACAGTACCGACCGCCTCCTCCCCCGTAATTAATCAATCCCTGCGTTTCTTAATTTTCTTAGTACTAATTAATCATAAACTTTACGTATATATATATATATATATGAGTACTCTTTTCCATTGGTAATTAACATCGGTGCATGGTGCAATTCGGTGTACTTGTAGTGGGGATTTGAGAGATTTTGAAGACGCCGGAGTTGAAGGAGGAGGAGGAGAGGAGGACAGGAACAA
Source organism: Aechmea fasciata (assembly GCA_025177825.1). Taxonomy (NCBI): domain Eukaryota; kingdom Viridiplantae; phylum Streptophyta; class Magnoliopsida; order Poales; family Bromeliaceae; genus Aechmea; species Aechmea fasciata. Next base: position 7,890,904 of record CM045944.1, on the reverse strand, counting down.
CATGATGATTCTGATCGTGATGTTGGCGATAGAGGCGCTGATCGATAATGGTGATGATGACGTTCAAGATTGGATCAGAGTCCAAAATTCCTATTCTTCTTGAATTGTCTCTAAGTTTTGGTATCATTTTATACTTTTGTTTAGCATCTTTCCGGTTTTGAGATTGTTTCATGGCTAGCTGCTGTTAAGGATCTTGATCTTCCCCATGAAGGATAAAATTTGAACGATCGAGGAGCGCCTCATTATTCCTTATTGGGCCCTCTTTCTCTTCCCCTCTCTCTATCTAGCTCTTTCATTTTTTATTTTTTCCTGGTAGAAATTGTATCAAAGAACAATCAATGGTTTCATTGCAATTAGATAGTTAGTGTCAGTTTAATTGATGTACTCATATTATGCTAAGTTTGTTTGTTACTCTTTTTTGCTGTACGTGTGTATGTGTGTGTAATTCGCTTGTTAATTTTGGTAGAAAGCGTATCAAAGAACATTCTAAGGTTAATTAATTTAATGCATGGCAAATAAGTAGTTAATTAGCAGAAGTACGTAATCATATGTATGCTAATTAGTTCTTTTGCTGCTATATATTCTTGTTCTTCTACACTTTATAGGATCTGTTTTTCTTTCTTGCACGTGTACTATATATTAAATAAAGTGCATCTGGGATAGTATATTTCATATTAAATGTAATATGTAAATTATAATTCTTATACTTTCATAATATAAAAAGAGTTTTTTGCAAAAGTGATTAATTTAAATTGTTAAATAACTTGCGGGCAATTTGAGTTGGTTCTACGTTCTTGTAGTTTCAAGAGATTTTATATTCAATTTTCACATTTATTATTTAATGCATGGTATAATTTTTTTGGTCGTTCTTATGTTAATTATCTCTCTTGTAGATTCATGTGATATGGTTCATTTAATTATCTTCACCACACAATATGATAATTTACTTCTTAATTAGCTATCAGATTAATCATTTGGATTAATTATTACAAATTAATTTGGTATTGATTGCTTCTAAAAAAGAACATGCATAGTTCGAAGCCTGTCACTTGATTTTCACGAAGAAATTGCTTTAACTATTTGGTAGTTAAAAATTAAATGTGATTACTATATTCAATATTTTAAGAGCGACTTTTGAAATCTTAATCATTCTTCTCTATGGCTATGATATATTCTAAGGGTACGCTTAATAAGCACTATCTTTTTAAAATTTACAATAATATTTCAATAGGAATAAAAAAAAATATAAAGATATTTGACTAAACATACTAAATAATCTAGTTGATAATGTTGAATTTACTAAAAAATGAGATTTATATTAAAATACTAATCTCATTATTTTGAGGAAGCGTGGATATGCCCATATCAATAGACTAGGATATATATATAATCATAATATATCTAAAATTTTTTAGATTAGGATAATCATAATATGTCTAATATTTTTCTTTCTCCCCTACGCCGGCTAGTTAATTGGTACTGTTTTTTACTATTCTCTAACCTCATACCCCTCTCTAAGCTTATCTTCCTCTCTCTAGAGTTTAACTTTTTTCTATATATTGTGGCCCAATTAATCATATTCAAATCTAGATTTACTATAGATAAAGGTCAAATTAATAAATATAGAACTAGTTAAACTAAGCTTTAAAATTTGACCGAGGTATCGATCTCTGTTTGCAATGGAGAGATCTCGAAGTAGACTAGGTGAGGGTGGTGGGCTGAAACCGGCATTGGTAGGTGAGCTCTCCCACATCAATGCGAAGAAGAAATCGATCGTGAAGCGGCTAGCATGGGCGGATGAGGTAGGTAGAGATTTATTGGAGGTTTGCAGGGATTTTGATGGAGATGCAGGGGGGTTACACGCTCTCGGCAAGAGCTCAGCCACTGTCTCGCAGGACTGTCTTACTGCGGATCATCGTTCGGGAATACGGTCGAAGAGCTCGCTGCAGCGTAAGAAATCTGAGGATGATGCCCGCCTCTCTGGGAAGGTAGGTAGGAGAAGTCAGGAGGAGTTAAACCCCTCTTTGTCACTTTTGGGGGGGGAGCGAGTGAGGAAGGAGTCGCCCAAGTGCATTGAAGAGGAGGTAGAGGTTGGTGAGCACTTAGGGAAGACATTTAACAAGTGTGTACGAGATGAGAAGACGTTTGATGTTTCTGGTAAGGCCTCCGCCCGAGAACGAGAGGATGACTCCTCCGTTCGACATCAATGGAGTAATCCTCGGAGCCCTCCCGACGGACCGAGGAGCGGACGGATGAGCAGGGCCGAGGGAGGACCCAGTAAATGCACCCCACCGGGCGGAGGTTCTTTTAAAGAGGTGTTGCTAAGGGGACCGTTATGCCACAATGCGAACTCCACCTTAGTCCACCACCTGAAATCCTCACATGCCAAACATCGCCCCCCCCGGGAACGGTCTGCACGTAGTCCCCTGAAGAGGTGCTTTCGGTGCTTGGCGAGTGACCACTCTGTGGCGGAGTGCCGCGATCCCCTGCGTTGTTTCAGGTGTCGGAAAACCGGGCATCGAGCGCACCTCTGCAAGGAGAGATTTGTTCACCTCAAAGGCGATATGCACAGGGCGGCCAATCTCAGGGGGCGAGTACCTTCAAACAAGGTCTTCGTCCCCTACACTGAAGAATATCTACGGAGGATCGAGCTCCGGCGGAACGCAATCCTGGCCGACGTTATCCATCCGGCTAACTTCGGACCGGAGCCAATCTCCGTCATCAAGGCCGCTCTCGCCAGCCGATTCGGAGGCTACAACGAGGACTTTGCTGTGGCGCGTTGTAGGGAGAGGGACTTTGCGATCTTTTTACCGGAGTGGGTACCGGCGGACGTCCTTATCAGAAGAGAGACCCTTACTCTCAACGGCTTCCGGCTGAGGGTTTGGCCGTGGGGTCGCTACCGGGACGCGCGGCCGCATCGCGTTCAGTACAAGGCATGGATCAGATTAATTAATCTTCCATTCGAGATTTGGGCGATTCCTAGAGTGGCATCGCTTGTAAGTGGATTCGGCAGGTTCATCAAGGCGGACGACGTCACTAAGGCAATGACGGACCTGCGTGCGTTTCGTTGTCAAGTTGCGACCGACTCGATCTACAACATTCCCCAGAACCTTTCCGTCATTATAGGCGAGGAGCTATTCCCAGTATTGGTCCATCTCGAAAGGTGGGAGCGGGATGAGCAGGGAGGAGGAGCGGCACCACCACCGCCGCGCAACGGGGACGACATGGCTGGGGAGCAAGACGGCAATCGGGATCTGGGGAACCAGAATGGCGCAAATCCGGTTCATGCGGATGAGGCCATGGAGGATGCACCTGGAGAGGTGGAGGAAGCTGAGCCAATCTTCCCAAGGCATACGGCCTCGTCGTCCAGGCAAGTTCTAGGGGCCCCATGGAGGGCGCATCAGCTCGGAGCGGTGGATTCTTCGTCCTCCATTAGGGCTTCGTTGGACAGGGTGGTGAAGCGAGCCCACTCGACGGCTACCCGATTTGGTGACTCGGCGGCGAGCCGGAGACCGGCGGCGAACCGACGGGTGTGGGTAGCAACGGGCCGGACTGGCCCGAAGTCCGAGGAGAGAGGGCTGCCTGGCCCGAGGTGGCCTGCGCAGAGCGCGTCCCTATTTTCTTACGCTAATTTGGTTAGAGGGCAGAATGGGAGTAGAAAGCTCCAGCTTGCTGTGACTTACAAGGCTGGGGGGTCTGTCCCTACCTTGGATAGGGGATCCCATAGAGAGAAGTCTTCCTCATTTGGTGTTGGGGAGGGGCCCGAGGATTCTAAAGTGCCTGGGGGCTCTGTCCACTACCGGGGTTGGGCTGTACCTAAAGAGAAGGGATCCTCCTTGTGTGGCTGGGAGGGAACCGAGACCCCAAAAGCGACTAGTCTTTGTGTGGGGTACAAGGTCAGGCTGATACATCCTGGACCAGGGCCCACACTCTTCGTCCTTACGTTTCTGAGGGGACGGGCTGGGTGTGGACGACTTTTGAGCCTTGTTATCGGGCCCGTGCGGGAGATCCGGGCCTGGCCCACTTCCTCGGTGCCTAGTCAGTGTTGGTGGAGTAGCCTTTCTGGTCTTGTGGCCCACCACAAGACTGGCCCATTTTGTGTGGAGAGTCAAGGGAGAGAAACTGATCGGCAGCTCGAGTCCGACGGCTTGCTTGCGTTCGACGGAATGGGTGTTCATCCGATAAGCTCGGAGACACCCCACTCTATCGAGACAGAGGCTTCCCTCATCATTCCCCCCAACCTTTCTGAGACGGACGGAGTTCCCTCCGGTCCGGGCGGGGGAGTAGTTTCGACTGAGCCGACGATCTGCCGTGAGAAGATGCAGCCCGTGGCTGACGGTCGCGCGGGCGAAGGAACGGCTGTTCACCCGAAAAGCTCGGATCCGCTTCACTCTACGGTGGTCCTCGTCGATCCTATTCCATCTTCCGAGACGACAGGGGCCTTTTCCGGTGGGGGTGAGCGGGTCACCTCGATGGAGCTGATGACCTTCTCCGAGCTGTCTGGGGCGGAATCTGGAATGGGTCTAGCTGAGCCGGCGACATCTGCGTTGAGTCGGCGCCAGGAGAAGTCTGGGGGTGGTTTTGTTGCGGGTATGAGTGTTTTGCCGGCTGTAGTCGAGCCGGCGGCAGCCGAGTTTTCGAGTACTCAGACTTATGTCAGGCCGACGAGAAAGAGCTCTCGCCTCGCGACGCTTAACAAGTCTTCCATGTTATCCAAGGCTATGGTCAGGAAGACCAATCTCCGCGAAGGGGAGCTCGTGTCCCACCGAGAAGCTGCTATTGACAAGATCATTTCCAAGAGCCTGCTGTATGGTGTTAGTCTTGGTGAGCGCGAGGCAGGAGTTTTCGCTGAGTTTGTGATGTAGTGCGTGGGTTCGGGGAGCTGGTGTTTCTGTGTCTTCGTTTTTATTTTGTGTTTGAGTTAGGTGTCTGGTTTTTTTATGTTTCGCATATGTAGTTGGAACGTTAGGGGGCTTAATGACCCCTCTAAACGGTTTGCCGTTAGGGCCGTTGTGTCGAAACTGCGTAATGCAGTGGTTTGTCTGCAAGAGTCTAAGGTCAATCATGTATCCAGGTCTTTCCTTAGTACTTTCGGTGGTCCTTTGTTAGACAAGTGTGTTTTTCTTGAAGCCGTCGGAGCTTCTGGGGGCATTATCACGGGGTGGAGCTCCCGCTTCTTCTCGTGTAGCGAGGTGATTGTGAGGACCTTCTCTATCACTACTTTACTTTCTTCCGCCACGACGGGGTCCAAGTTCTACCTCACGAACGTGTACGGACCTCCCTCTTGGGACGGTAAGGAAGACTTCTTCGCCGAATTGGTTAACTTAAAGGAACACTGCAAGGGCAAGTGGGTTATCTGTGGTGACTTTAACTGCACTAGAGGACAAGACGAGCGAAGGGGAAAGCGTTGGAGCACTAAAGCCACTGAACTTTTCAATAAACTAATCAACGATCTCGCCATGATAGACCCACCGATGTCCAACCAATCCTACACGTGGTCCAACATGCAAGCGAGTCCAACGGTAGCTAGACTTGATCGCTTCCTTGTGTCTACCGAGTGGGACCTGACTTACCCCATTGCTAGAGTTGAGGCGCTACCCAGAATTACCTCTGACCATTGCCCTATCTTACTAATTCCGGAGGTTCGGCCCAGGTCAAGGAACAATTTGTTTCGTTTTGAAGACGTTTGGCTAAGCCATGAGGGTTTTATTTCGAAACTCCCAGGATGGTGGCAGGAGGGATCTCTGGGATTGCACAACAAGCCGGCCATTTTAAGATTCACAGCGAAACTCAGACACTGTCGCAATAGGATCAAGGAGTGGTGCGCAAACGAGTTTTACAGTATCAGACGACTCAAGACTCAACTCATGGAGGATATTCAATTAATTGACAAGGAGGAAGAACAGGGTGATTTACCGCAAGACTTGTTAAATAAGAGGGAGGAGTCTAAGGCTCACCTGAGAAAGGTGTTATGCGACGAAGCCACGCTGTGGAAAACTAGGGCCAAGCAGCACTGGCTGTGAGAGGGGGACGGAAACACTAAATTCTTCCATTCGATAGCAAATGGTAGACGTAGAGGTAACTGGATTGGCTCACCGGCTGAAATTGGGGATAGGGTCCAATCCGAACAAGAGAAACAGAACTACTTCTACCAATATTTTAAGGCTCTGTTCAACCCCGATATTCCGGCTCCAGCTACCTTTGGTGACTGGAGTAGGCTGTTTCATTCCAATAGAGTAGAGCCGTCCGACCGCTCGAGGTTAACTGAACCCTTCACCTTAGACGAAATCAGGCATGCTGTCTTCAATCTAGGGGGTGATAAAGCACCGGGTCCGGATGGGTTTCCGCTAAAGTTTTATCAAATCTTTTGGGACACCATTAAGGATGATATTATGAGTTTATTCCAGGAGCTGCATGAGGGAAAACTATCCACGGCTCCTATTGACTATACTTTCATCTGCCTTATACCTAAGAAGGAGGGAGCAGTTCGGGCAAACGAGTTTCGCCCTATAAGCCTGCTAAATGGGATCCAAAAAATCTTATCTAAAGTACTGGCGAACAGACTCGAACGCGTACTGATGGGACTAATATCGCCAAGTCAATCGGCCTTCTTGAAAGGCAGGAATATTACCGATGCGTATGCAACTGTGGCCGAGCTCATTGGCTGGGGTAGTAAGAAGAAGGTTGAGGGAGTAGGGATTAAAGTGGACTTTGAAAAAGCATACGATAGGATTAACTGGCCATTTTTATTCCAATCTCTACGTTGGTGGGGTTTCGACGAAAAGTGGTGCGGCTGGATCGAAGCTTGTATATGTAATGCCAAAATAGCCATTCTCGTTAATGGAGAGCCGACCAATTGGATTAAAATGAAAAGAGGCGTTAGGCAAGGAGATCCGCTTTCGCCGTATCTCTTCTTATTAGTGGCAGAATGTCTGGCCCGCCTTACCAAGGAGGCGGCCTCTAATACACTATTCAAAGGTATTGGCCCATCCGAGGGATGTAAGGTCACCCTCGTGCAGTTCGCGGATGACACGTTTTACTTTTCGGAGGCCAGAAGCAGGTACCTGGAAAATCTTAGGTTTCTTTGGAACCTTTTCGCTTGGGCTTCGGGGCTGAAAGTCAACAAGGAAAAATCGGAGCTTTACTACCTGGGGAAGGAGGAGGGTAAAGGAGAGAGACTAGCCAACATCCTTGGGTGCAGAGTAGGCAACCTTCCAACCAAGTATTTAGGTCTACCCCTCTCCCCAAAAGCACCAGCCAAGGTGGATTGGGAAGAGGTGATCCAAAAGTTACACCGTAGAATAGAGGGGTGGCAAGCCAAACTTCTTTCTAAAGGGGGAAGACTGACCTTGGTTAACGCAGTACTTACTAATCTACCCCTTTATTTCCTATCCATTTTCAAGGCGCCCGCTTGGGCAGTAAAGCGTATCGAAACACTCAGAAGAGACTTCTTTTGGAACGGCGGGCGAAACCACCCGGGCACGGGATGTTTGGTGGCTTGGAAGAATGTGTGTAAGACCAAGAAGGAAGGTGGTTTGGGTATCTTGGATATCGCGACCATGAACATAGCCCTGCTGACTAAATGGTGGTGGAAATACCACACAGCACCTGATTTACAGTGGAACAAGTTAATAAAGGAGTCGTACTACCGTAGAAGAATCCCCTTGAGAGAAGGCAGGTCGTTCAGACCCAACTCCTACTGGTGGAAAGGGATTCTGAGCACCAACACGATATTCAATTGGGGAGCGGCGTTTCAACTGGGTAATGGGAAGACCATCGACTTCTGGATGGATCGGTGGTGCGGGGAGAAATCTTTGTACCTATCATTCCCGGCAGCGTATCTGAGGTCCGGGGGCGGCAACGCTAAGGTTAGCAACTTTTATACAGGTGGTATTTGGGACTGGGCCAAAATCCTGGGAGCTGACGTAGGCCAACTGTATGGAGTGGTACCAAACCTCTTGGAGCTTGTGGATACAGTATCCACCTATTCTGTGGAGCAAGGACCGGACAAGGTTCTATGGCGCTGGAACACAGACGGTCAGTTTTCGGTCAAATCGACCTACTTAGCATTGATGGACGGTGGGACGAGAGATAGAAGAGCCAATAACGTCTGGAGCTCTAAAGTACCTCTTAAAGTTAAAGTGTTCTGCTGGTTGGTCCTTAAGAGAAGGATCCTTACTCGGGATAGACTCGCCAAAAGAGGGTGGGTTGACGACCCGACTTGTGTACTATGTGGGTCGGAGGAGGAAACGGTGGACCACCTTTTCACCAAGTGCGTATTCTTCAAGTTCATCCTGACAACAGGACTAGATGACATACAGTTCCAAGATCTGGAGGGGAACGTTAATTCGATGTGGGATAGGTGGTCGGTTAGGATGGACATACACAAGAAGCGGGCTTGTCTTACGGACCTAATCGGTTGTTGGTGGATTACTTGGAGGATTAGGAACGACTCAATCTTCCGGAATATCCCACCGAACCCCGGTCGAGCTGTAAACGATTTCAAACTGCTAGTGTACGATTGGGACTGCATTCATGCACCCTAACTTTTTTTTTTTTTTTTTTTTTTTTTTTTTTTCGTTCGGGGGCCCAGTTGCCTCACTCTTGTAGCTTAATTCACCTTCCCAATGAATGAAGCGGGTAGCGTGCTACCTCTTTCTCAAAAAAAAATAAATATAGAACTAGTTATATTTTATCCATATCCCATCTATTTTAAATTTAAATAAAATCCTAATTAGACTTTGATGGGAAGTCGATTTGGACTCTATATAAAGGGGTATAGGTCCCGTCACCTTCTTATACTCATTCTGGTGAAGAATTACCATCGATCCCACACCATACGGTAAAGTGCATTAGAAAGGAGGAGAAACCAAATTACCCAAGTTCGGTTTGTAATTTCCATATCATAGCCGAACTTCTCACTTTCGCAGATTGATAAAGAATTTCTTCTCTATGGCGCTCTGTGAGATGTTTTATTTTATTTTTATTCGGATTTAAGTATGTATTTAATTTTCTAATTATTTTATATATCTAGGAAATCTATCAATTGGTATCAGAGACTATTAATTAGAGAAGGCACATTTTAGATGATTTGGACTTCTCTTATTTTAGAATATGTGTGGACTGCATAAAGGGAAAGCATGTCAAAACCTCCTCTAAAGGTGCTAATTAAAAGATGTGATGGAATATTATAATTGATTCATACCGATATATGCGGACCTCTTCCTCTCTCAATTACTAGCAATAAATATTTTATCGCATTTAGGGGTTGTTTGGTTGCACGCATTTGCAACTGCAGTGCAGTTGCAAATGCGTGCAGCCTCAATTCCTTTGTTTGGTATAGTGCGCTTGAGTTCAACCGCGCTTTCAATCGCACAAGAAGGTCAAATCTTTGTCAGCTTGGAACTACATCCAAATTGGCCGTAGTTCCAACTAGTTGGTGAGGGATAGAATCACCGATAAATTAATAATAAATAAATAAATAAATAGTTAAATAAATAAATAATATATGTATATAGGTAAATAAAAATACTTGTAAATAAACTCATAATAATAAAAATTTTTAGACAATATTGTGTGAAACATTAATTTTTTTTAATTTATTTTATTTAAAATATAAATATAGTTTTTTTTTCTAAATTTTTATAGAATGTGATGATGTATGTTAATTTAATAAGTTTTAACTAATTATAATTATTAAATTTGATAAAAAAAAATGAGAGAATCGTTTAAATTTTTAATGTTTGATTTACATATTAAAATTAAATAAATTAAAATTTTTAAATGTGTCGATTAATAAGTTGAAGAATTGTTGAAAAATATAAAAATATTATATATATCTACTTATTTATTTATAAGTAGCAAATTTAAATGATTAATAAACTTATATAATTATTTTATGTTTAGTGAAGGTAATCTCACCACTCTATCTGAATAGGTGACAAAATTCACAAATACAACTATCAGCTTCATATTACCAAACAGAAGAAATGTAACTGCAGCAGTTGCAACTGCGTAAAACCAAACAGATTAGGTGTAGTTACAACTGCAGCATTTGTAACTGCATGTATTTCTAACTACACTGTTTTTGCAACTACACTCAACCAAACGGCCCCTTACTGATGACTACTCTCGATATGGCTATCTCTACTTGCTTAAGAAAAATATGAAGAATTAAATGCCTTTAAGTCATATAAGGCTGAAGGAGAGAATCAACTCGAGAAAATGATAAAAGTAGTTAGATCAGATAAGGATGGTGAATATTCCTGGGCCTTTTCTAAGTTTCTTGAGCAGTGCGGAATTGTTCCACAGTACACTATGCTAGGGACACCTGATCAGAATGGTGTTGCTGAAAGAAGAAATTGCACATAATTTGATATGCTCAGAAGTATGATTAGTAATTCTATCCTTCCGATATCATTACGGAGTGAGGCACTCAAAACTGCCATATATTCTTAATCGGATTCCTACTAAGACTGTCACTAAGACTCCTTTTGAGCTTTGGGCAGGTAGGAAATCTAGTTTAAGACATTTTCATACATGGAGTTATCAAGCTGAGGCCAAATTGTATGACCCACAAATAAAGAAATTGTTTACACTCGTTTTGAGCTTAATTAACTGGGTTCTTATTCCAGTAGAACCAACAAATTATTTTGGAACCACACAATGAAACAACAAATTATTTTGGAACCACAAATTTTTTGTAAACCTATCATTGATAATTCACATCAAGATGTACAAGTAGAAAATTCACGTCAAGATGAACAAGTGGATAACTCACATCAAGATGTACAAGTGAATAATCCACATCAAGATGTACATGTGGATAATTAGGTATATTTAAGAAGATCCTCAAGATAGAGAAGACCGGCTATATCCAGTGATTATATCATCTATCTTTATGAGAATGGCCAGTATTTAAATGATCCTCTTAGTTTTTCTGAAGCCATAAATAGTAATAATTCTACGGAATGGTACAATGTCATGAAGGATCAGATTGAATCCATGAACCACAATAAGGTATGAGATCTTGTTGAGTTACCTATAGGAGTTAAACCCGTGGAATGCAAGTGTGTCACGCCTCGAGACCGCTACCAATTTGGTCCGGTTCGGACACGTCGAATAGACGCGGAACGAGCAACACTTCCCCTGCCCGCTCAAGACTTAACAACAGATCGTGTACAAGAATTTACCCAGAAAATTAAATTCTAAACATACACAATCAACGAGATGCACAACCAAGGCCAACAACTAAAAGCAAGTAATTCACAAGTAATACAAGTGAAATAAAGAGAGAACTACTAACTATTACATCACATTTGCATTCTTTTTTTACATTTATATCATTCTTTTCTCAAAATGAATACATGATTATTTTCTTCAAATATATACAGAGCTCTTCCAAAACATAAAGCATATAGATACAACAGAGTACTCTAATGTATAAAAGGAAAAGCTACTATACTACTGCTCTCTTGCCGCGATCCTCGCTCGGCGCGCCCGTACTCGGTCCTGTAATGAAGTGGGGTGAGAACTATCTTCCATAGTTCCCAGTGGATTCGGCTGCCGACTCCGCCGATTTCCCCACTAGGTCCAAGTGGGCAAAAGTAACAAATAGGTAGATAGATATCAACTGTAAAAGATATAATAGAAAAACTATGCTACTATGCCCATAATCATGGATATGAATACATGTATCATTTAGTAAAGGTTTACTATCATGCTACTATATCCAATTCATGTACAATAAGCGAATGTTCAATGACAATGCTATTCTTTAATTTACCTAATCTTTGGCGAATCACTTAGGTTCACTTACGCCTCACATCAATATCCCTCAGGGTAAGGAGACTCAACTCGCTCGCGAATCCAGCATTGTCTGCGGACATCAACTCTGTCCTGGTCGCCCGACACTCCGGAGCACTCGACGACAATTTGGATGGCTTTACAATCCCGAATAGCAGACCGTGAGCTTGATCTAACCTCTCCACTCGAGAACACCCTACGAACTAGGGCCAACATCTCTTTCGGAACTTACCTATTCCGACATTCATGCATAATTGTTTAGCTATACTAAATTCTTTGTTCACGAGTCATTTACTAGGAAATCCATCTATCCCTAAGTTCACAAACCCCTAGTGTCACTGCATTGGGTGCCACCACTCGTTTTGTTCACTTATCAATTATATGCCACTCGTTATGACACCAAATAACCATCAAGTTCACCTTTTTTCTATAGCACTATAGGATTCAATGTCCAGACCCAATCCTTACCTATTCATTTCACCAAGTATTCAACTCACACTAGGTTATCATTTAGAAAGCATAAGGAAATGAAATAATATGCAATCCTATAATGCAATATGCAAGAGATGAAATTTTATGTATTTCTAAGACATAATGAAGGGTTCGATTGCTTCGGGATGACACCCCCCACCTTTTGAAGGTTTCCGACGTTGTAGAGGTCCTGAGAACACTCCTCGACACTTGCTTCCTCGATGTCTCGGCCTCCTCGGTCGAAACGAAGCTCAAATGGCCTTGTTTTGCCAATAACTTTTCACACGTTCGACGGATTGTGATTTCGACTTCGCCAACGCGTTTAGACACCTATCAATTAGGTTTAGATACCATCAATCGAGATCAAACCCCTCTAGTAGACAAATCCCCAATTTGGGTGCCCTAGGTTTGCATCTATGTTAACCATCACTTCAAAATCCTAGATTCTAGGATTGAGCACTTGCTAAGCATGCTAAGGGTCCATTTGATCCATTTCTAAAGCAACAAATTCAAAACCCTAGGTTCTACCATTATAGGGTTTAGTAGCTTACTTCTTAAGCTACACCAATGGAAGGAAGAGGAAGAGGAGAAGATGTTGGTGAGGCTCTCCTTCAAGTTCTCCTCCTTCTTCTTCTTCTTCTTCTTCTTCTTCTCTTCTTCTTCTTCTTCTTCTTCTCCTTCTTAATTCTTTTCTAGAGAGAGAGAGAGGGAGTGAATATGAGAGATGGAAGGGAAATGAGAGGGAGAGAAGGGGTGATATCCCCTCTATACCCCCAACTTATGCCACTTTTGCATAAAAGCCCCTCAACTTTCCTTCTCTCAAACTAGTCTGCCTAGGCAGATTTTGTGCACGAGAACCGATCCCTCTACGAGAGGACCGGTCCCCGAGAGTCTTTCTCGCAGGCTGGAGCTAGCTCCCAGCCAGTTCCTATGCGTACGGGGATCGGTCTGTCCCTAAAGGACCAGTACCCTGGAGACCGGTCTGTCTATCCGAGACCGGTCCCCGAGAGCTTGCTGTCGCAGGACGCTTACGGGAACCGGTCTCTCGCTGGGAGACCGGTCCCCCACAGGGACTCCTCATTGCTTACGGGGATCGGTCCCTACTGCCAAGGACCGGTCCCCAAGAGCAACGTTGGTGCACAGAGGGCTTTCCCTGCGCACCCTACTTACGGGAACCGGTCCCTCATGCCAGGGACCGGTCCCCGAGAGCCCAATCTGCAGAAGTGCAGATTTGCACTATTTGCTCTCGTGGACTCCAACTCCAATGCACATGGGTTTTAGACATCTTCGGCTTTATCGAAGCATACCCACTCGACAATTAGTCGATTCTGGACGAAGTACAACTTGCGAATTTCGAGAATTCACTTCCTTACATTCTTCCATCCGAAAAAGGAGTTTTGTCCTCGAAACTAATTCAACTTCTCTATTTTAACTCAAATTCATATCTTATTCCTCAAATAGATGAGGATGATGCTTTCTCATCAACTTCTCGAGTTCCCAGGTGGCCTCACAATCGTTATGATTGCTCCACCGTATCCTCACATAGAAAATTTCTCAATTTCGTAACTTTCGTACTTCTTGGGCGATAATCATCGCCGGAAACTCCTTGTAGCTCAAGTCTTCTTGAAGTTCCGGCAGCTCATATAGCATCGCGTGCTTCGGGTCGTGAATGTATTTGCAGAGATTGGAGACGTGGAACACATTATGTACATCGGCGAGCTTCGGCGGCAAGGCGAGCCGATAGGCCACCGTACCTACTTGCTCCAATATCTCATAAGGTCCGATGTACTGGAGACATAGCTTTTCCCATACTCCAAATCGCTTCACACCCCGCATCGGTGAAACCTTCAAGAACATGCACGCGGTTGCCCACTGCAAACTCTATGTCTCGACGGCGCTTATCAGCATAACTCTTCTGTCTTGATTGCGCCATGAGCAACTCCTACGAAACAGCAAACCCAAGCCTCGGGTTGGCAGTTCATCTCATCTATACCGGTACAAATTGATGGTTGTACCGGTACAGCCATCAACCTGTACTGGTACAACCATCAATCTGTACCGGTACACATCCCTGTTGTGGCAACACGAGTGCAGCTCCAAAATCCAACTTTTTGGGTTTTGGTACTAAGTTTTAACCTTTCTTCCTCGGAATGCGAGTCATAGGTCGGAACACTATCTACGACCCTTTAGAAAATGTGGAAAAGCTCGGAACACAAATCAAACACTCGAACCTCGCAAATATGCAAAGGTCCAGTGTGTTACATCGCCGCCACCAGGGAACACCCCGGCGACCTTCTTCGTGACCCCCGACACCTCCTCATCCGGCCAGAATGGCCCCCGCCGCTGCCGCACGCCTTGGGCGCTGCCGCTGCAATCCTCTGCTGAGCTGAGCTCGGGTGGCCATGCTTGAGCTGCGGGCCACCGTCGTCGTCGTTCGCCACCTCCTTCCTCCTCCTCTGGGCTCCAGGTGAAGGCCTCACCCTCCCTTGCCCGCTCCGGCCATCGCCGTGGCCGAAGAAGCAAAGTGTGCCCGTGAGTGGGCTCGCGGGCTCGATCCTCCCCGCATCGCTTCGCCCACCTTCGCGCCGGGTTGGCGTGAGCGCCGCCCGATCCGGCCGGCCGCACTCACCCACCGCCGGCGCCCGCCACCGTAGCTCTCGTCGGCGGGACTCGACCTATGCTCTCCTCGGGTTAGAGGGGCTAGGGCATCAATGCCCGTCGTCGCCACCGTCTTCCGACGCCAACCTACGTGCGCCTTCCCTTCTGCGCCTTGTCGCGCGCCGTCGGTCGGCCGTGCCATAGCTCCCCGTGGCCGGTAATCTTATTTTCAGCTTTTCTGCGCACTAATTCCTGTTTGGATCATTGTTCCGGCGACCCGAGGCTGTTCCGATGCCTCCGGAGGTGAGCACAGTGATCGTCAGTCAGTGCTGATCACAGTGCTCACCTCATTTGGTGTCAACGAGCCTCGGATTATAGAATTAAAGGTGTTTTAGTTTCAGTGCGCGCAGTTTGCTGCTCTTCCAGTCGCTCCCGCGCCTCCCACACTGGACGACAATGCTCCGAAAGATGAGCACGGCCTCCGGCACACCGAGACCTATCATCGAATGTCTCGACTTGACGGAATGATCTTCGGCTTGCGCTGTCGGGCCATAAAAGCCCCAAAATCACATAAAATAATATGATTTTGGGTAATCGGGAGGGCTTTTATGCAATTGTGTTTGTTGTGGTCGTTGTTTGCAGCGTGTGCGGGCAGTGGGTAACCTCTAGACTGATTGTCCAAGGCCCCAGGCCCTTGCGGAGACTGAAAATTGATTTCTGGTGCGTTTTCCAGCAAAATTAGCCGACGGAACGCATGTTCGGTTCGGAATTCTTCCGACGGTGCTTCGTGATGAATTGTGTAGTCGCTGAGCCTTATTGGCTGGTCACTCGCATCATTTCAAGGGTTCAAAAATGACGAGTGAGCAACGGTGGATTCCGTTGTTGAATTTGACACTTCCGGAAATCCGGATCGGAACGATTATTCGACGATAATCGTGATGGAGTGAGTTAAGGTCTTTTCTGCCAAGTCACACTAAAAATAGGTGTTTAGTGGCAGTGGACGACTCGTATCTTGAGTCGGTGAGTTCCGGAATAGTTCGTGGGTCCCAACGAAGTCCCGGTGCGGTTTCGGGACTTCCGGCGAGTTACGGTAGTCGGTTTGGGGAAACCGATCTCCATGGGTTTGGTTGTGGTTTTAGTGTTCACTATTTGTGAGTTAGCAGTTGGTATTGCGGGTTAGTGTTTTATGCTTGTGGGTTGAACTCTAACCCGGTGGACCCTTCATAGGTCCGGATGCTTCTTCCTCTGCAGTTGGAATCTCAGTACCGTATAAGCACAGGTGGGTACATCGATCCGAAGTCGGTACAGTGGTGCACGCTCGGTGATATCCTTCTATCCTGGCCTGTTCTCCTGTTATTAATTACTATTGCGTAGTGTTGTATATTGAGCCTTCCACCCCTATTGTTTACATCTTACTCTACTCGCTGTTTGCATGATTAGTATCCTGAGTAGGAGTGGAGTAGTTCTATCTACTTGTGATATGTAACATCCCGAAATTTAATTTAAAAGTGAATATAAATAAAAATAGTATGAGATACTATTTTTATTTGATTTAGGAAAGTAAAATATAAGTCTAAATTGACCTGTGCTGAAATCGGAATGAAATGGAAGATTTAGAATTTTCTGTGAGAAACCGGGCAGATAAATTAGTAGAAAATGCACAGTGTCAGAAAATTATGAAAACTGAGGGGTATGTCAGGATTATTTTTACAAGAATAGATTTAAAGTTTCGTGCCATTCTGACACCCAGAAGATGAGAAATAAATTCCGAATGTTATCTGATAAAGATTACAGTTCGGTAGAGTTTGCAATGACCAAACGGGGTCCAAATTAAAATGTTAAGATATTTTCTCACTCAGTAGATTAAAACGAACCTGACTGTCAAATTTGAGCACAAACGGACGTCCAGAAGGACTCCAACTGTTTCAGATGGCTGAACCGAAAGTTGAAAGTTGAATAGTGCAATGTTGAGGCCTAGGGACTAATGTGTAAAAAGTGTTTGTGCCCTTTTCTTCTTCTCCATCAGCCGCACACACACACGCACACACCCTCACATACACACACATGGAGATAGAGAGAGAGCTCCATTTCTCTCTCTAAATCTCTCCCAAAAATAGTGGTTTTGGTGGAGATTGAAGCATAGAAATGGATCGTCTTCGTCTCCTTCATCTTCTCCATGGTTTGGAGCACGTTTAGAGATAAGCTTCTTGAACCCTCTAATGGTAGATGTCTAAAGCTTGGATTATATGCTCTAATAATGGATTTAGATGCATTCTAGCATGCTAAATAGAGGTTTATTGCTTGAATCCAAAGCTCTAATGGTGGATTTTCACATAGTATTAAACCTAGGGTTAGTAATTGGGGTTTTTGGTAAATGAGGGTTTTGATCTATAATAATCCTATTGTTCTCTAATTGAAGGTTAGAGATGAAGCTTGGAGCTCTCCAATGGTGAAGCAAGCTTTCCAATGGTGGATTTAGCTTGATGTCATGGTGGCCGTGGTAAGTTTTGTGGATTTGAGTTAAGATTAAGATTAAGTCTAAATGAGATGTTTAATTAGGATCTATATATGATTCTAAACTAATTTAATGAGGAGAGTATCATAATTAATGAGACCCTCTTGATGAAATAGAGACATTGGGTTGCTAATGGGATTTTAATTAGATCCTTTTTATGTATGAAGTTCTAATGATCTCTAATGTATTATTAGAATGCTAAATCCTTAATATTTGGATTAATTGGAGTATTATAGAGGCTAGGGTTAGTGATGGATGTCTCTAGTAAATGAGGGTTTGATATCATTTGACCCTATTGTTCTCTAATTGAAGGTTAGAGATGAGTCATTGAAGACCCTAGACCGCTAATCGAAGGACGTGCGGTGGTTGCGCATGAATTAGGTCGAGTAGTGCGGCGTGCGCCGCGGGAGGCCGATTGCAAGTGACGACGAGTAATCGGAACGCTATTAAAAGGTGGGGGGTGTTTCCACTAATATCGAACTTCTCTTTATGTCTATATGCCACCATTGAGCATGTATGTTATAGCTATTTTCATGCATAGTAGGGTAATTGAATTATGTGTTGCATGCTTAGGGTTAAGATGCAAATGAGATTTGTTATGAACAAAGAAAAAGAATTGAACCCTATGTATGCATGAGATGAGACAAAGAACCTAGTAGTTAAAGAATAAGAACATTGTGACATATAGATTGAATGACATTTGAGAATTGTAAAGAACACTAATATGCATGTGTTGAGATAAAGAACCTAGAGGTTAAAGAACAAGAATATTGTGATATATAGATCGAGTGGCATCTATAATTGTAAAGTACACTAGAGTTAGTGTGATATTGAGAATAAGAACAAAGAAAATAAAGGACACTAGAGTTAGTGTAATGACATGGTCAAGAACAAGTATGCATGTGAATAAAGAACACTAGAGTTAGTGTGAGGCATTGACAAGAGTCATATGCATTGAACACTAGAGTGTGTGTGGCATTATTAAATGTGTGTAAAGAACCATAGTGTATATGACACTAAAACAAGTCAAAGAATACAAGTAAAGAACATGAAAGATATAGTGACAAAGAAACCTTAGAGTTAAGGGTTATTTGATCATAGTTCTCCTTGAAGTCAAGGAATGGATTGAATTGGAATCCTTAAAGTTAAGGATTGATCGTACTCACCATATAGTCCTTGCTCGAGGCGCGGTAGCTCCCCCTCGGGCGATGTGCTCCGGAGTTGTCATCACTGGGTCGTAGTGTTTTCTCTCCCCAGAGGACGGTCCCGTCGGGTCGTAGTGTTTTCTCTCCCCGACAGTAGGGATTTGGTTGGTCGAGTATTGTTGAGGGCGAAACCTACGGGTTAGCCGAGAGATTGAGTTATGGAATTATGATCTTGCATTCATCTTTATTATCACGTTGAGCATAAGCAATATTATTGTGATTCAGGCATATTAGTTGTATGCATTTTAGTTTGGCTACCATCTGCTTATCCTTTCAAATTATGCCTGAGATAGACCTAGTGGGAAAGTCGGTGTAATTGGAGGCCGAGCCCACTGGGAACTTTGTTGTAGTTCTCATCCCACTAACCATGCAGGTTCTAGCGCGAGCGGGGCGATCGGGGCCCGAAGCATGGTTTTCGTGCTCTAGGTAGTGTTCTACCTGTGACGCCCCAACTTCCCAGGGGGTCACCCATCCTAGGACTACTCTCGTCCTAGCACGCTTAACTCTCTTAACCTCTTGGGCCTTGCCACCACCGAAAATGCTTAAGCCGGGTTAAGAGTTTTTAGCCCTATTATATCTCATATATAGGGACTATCTGGGGTCTCACAATCTCCCCATCTTTAAGCCCTGACGTCCTCGTCAGGCTCAGACTCACAAGTACCAGGCGATGTGAGACTCGTCTCGCTAGCCCGTCATCCAGACCCTGGCTCAGCCGAGACTCATCTCATACTTCCGGCTGGTAATTGGCTCTGATACCATCTGTGACGCCCCAACTTCCCAGGGGGTCACCCATCCTAGGACTACTCTCGTCCTAGCACGCTTAACTCTCTTAACCTCTTGGACCTTGCCACCACCCAAAATGTTTAAGCCGGGTTAAGAGTTTTTAGCCCTATTATATCTCATATATAGGACTATCTGGGGTCTCACACTACCCTTGTGTATAGAGACACCATTTGTATATTTCATCTATTATGTTGATGAATGGAAATGTAATAAAATCATGTGAGAGATGTGAATGTATTAAGTTATTTGAGAGATGCCAAATGTTTATATTGGAAGAATGAATGTAATAATTATATAGCTTCGTATTTGGTTTAAAGTAATCAAGATACAATGTATGAATGGTTTAGTTAGTTACTTTCACCTGTGCTTATGTTGCTTGCCCTCGTGCAAGCCATGTATATTGAAATGTTATCCTGGGAATTATTGATTTCATTATACATGTACTCATTGTTGTTGAGCCTTGGGCGGACAGGGGAGGTGCTGTCCGTTCGGCGTCTGTTGCCGTGCCCGAACCGACCAAATTGGCGGTCCCGGGGCGTGACATGATATCTGTTGATCTATTGGTCAGTTCTCGTACTTCGTATTAGTGACCTGGTTGGTCTTATTGTATCTTGTATTTGTGACCTTTTCGGTCGGTTCCTTGACTTTTGTCGTTCGATGATCGTTGAGGTCGATGTACCCTTAGGGGTTGGATTGTCAGCTAGTGGCTGACGGTAGTCCTGGATTCTATTGATACACCCTAGTTGACTTGAGTAGTCAGTACTTGTGTACCTTCGGTAGGATGTTGAGTTGCTTCATTCTAGTTGACCTGAGTGGTCGGTCCTTATGCTTCATTGAGCAGTACTTGCATATGTTTGAGAGGATGTTGAGTTGTTCCATCCTAGTTGACCTGAGGGGTCGGTTCTTGTACTTCCTTATAGTTTGATGACCTATTGGTCGGTTTGCCCCGAGAGGCAGTGATTGTCGGCTGGTTGTCGACGGTTGGCCTTTGAGCATATCAGCATTGATCGCCCGAGACTCATTCGCATTTCACGAACACCAGCGGTCTGATCCACCACAAGAGGGTGTTCTTTTTCGAAAAAGTGGTTGCAGGTGCCAACCCGTGATGCCCTAGAGGGGTTATATGCATGGTAGAGTGGCAGTGGGCATAGGCTTGAGATTTGCGGTGCGGACCAACAGAGCAGCAGATTTCAGATTGGGTATATTTGGGCTTCTCATCCGGTTGACACATATAGTTATAGTAGCAGTTGTGCATGTGTAATTACAGTTATTCCTTTCCAGTGGTCTTGCTACTATAGCTCTGATATCCTCGAATGCTTTCAGTTCTTCGTTATAGTAGCGGTAGTTGTGCTTTCATATATGTATATCTCATTCGTTCATTATTGTTACTACTGTATTCCACTTACCCATGTTATTGTTTATCTCTTCCTGATCCGTTAAGTACTCCTTGCCTTCATCGGCTTGCGGTACCCACTGGGAAGGGAGACATGTTTACATGTTCTCACCTCCCCCACTATTTTTCAGATATTGCGGACAGTGAGGGTTGAGATGAGATGTGAGACACGTTTGTAGCAGTCGTTAGAGCTTCCGACCCGGTATGATTAGTTTATATAGTTACTTCCCTTTATTTCTGTTGTTTTATCTTAGGCATATGGTTCAGTATTTTCATACATTTGAATATTGAAATTTCAGTTGGTTTATGAATGTAATAAAGAATTATGAGTTTTTATAAAATGGAAAATTATTTTCTACCCTTCGTGGTAGCGTGTTAAAAAAAAAAAGAGTTTCCTTATAGGAAACAGCTTTCAAAAGAGTTTAATTGTGGTTTTATGAATGTAAATTTGTGGTGAATGATGTATGAATATATAGATGTGAATGTTTGTATGTTCATTTATGGTTATATCCTGTTTGTATTTTATACTTGTGAGATGCCGTGCAAATATAGGGGAGACTATATCCGTGTGAACAGTGCACTCCCTATATTTGTGGCGGATCTGGCATACTCCGTGGTCAGGTTTTCAAAAAAAAAAAAAAATCGCTATGTTTTCACCTACAAAAGGATCACGGGGCGTGACACAAACTGACGTGCCTATCTTGATTTAATCAATTAATAAATTACTTCAATTAAAATACACGAATCTTAAAATAATGATAGATATATAGTGTGCAGGCTTCCATATAGATTTTTGCTTCAGGTAACGGCAGGCAACTCCCTCAGAAGAAAAATTGGTAAAAAGCGGAACAGTAAAATATAGATCTAGAAAAATACTTAATACAAGAAAAGATAAAAGAAAAAAAAAAAAAGCAAATTGAAATTTACGTGGTTCAACTAACGGCATATATCCAGAGCGAGCAAAAAGTTTATTAATTTCAAAAGGTGTAGTACAAAAAAATTATCTCAAAAGACCTACGCGGAAATCTGCATTGGTATAAGCGACTCCCAAGTAGCTCGGCTTAATTCTACGGCTCCTCATTAACTTAAGGAACACCAAAATATAAGGCAGCAAACATATGGCGCAAGAGACCTAATTATTAATTATCACGCGCCAAGGGAGTCCTCTCGGTCCGAGGAGCACCAACAGCAATTGGGTCCTGGTAAACTCTCTCTAATGTGGATGGCTTAATTAGAGTCACTACTTTGGCCATAGCATAAATACAATAATAATATATAACTCCTAAATACAAGTCTAATTCTAACTCAATTAGAATTCATGAACTCCTACTTATAATCTATATATATAGGTCAGATTAAATCAAAACTATATATATTTTATCCTAATCCGAATTAGATTAGAATTATCTTCAATTTAGATAACTACAAATCTAAACCAAATTTACCACCCAGTTATAGCTATAAATAAGGGATAGGAATAGCCAAGGATCACAGAATCGGGCTCTTGCTAATTTCTTGATCAATAGAGATCAGCGACAGGAGAAAATAGTGCCCATGTCGGGGCTCATCGCAGCGTTGGTCTTCCTCACGTTGATCGGAGCGTTCCTCAGTACCCGACAAGCCACAGAAGAGCCCCGCGGCGGCAGAGGCAACGGCACGAGGAATGAGACGCAGCAGCGACCGCCTCCGTCGAGAAATCAAAGGAAATTAACCCTTGGTAATTAATTACTTTCCTTAGTACTAACTAATCATAACCTTCACATATATATGAGCCCTCTTTTTCCCTCGATCGGTAATTAACAACGGTGGTGCAATTCGGCGTACTTGCATATATGTAGTGGGGGTAGGGGAGATTAATTAGAAGAAGCCCGTGTTGAAGGAAGTGGAAGAGGAAATTAATAGAAGTGGAGGAGGAGAGGAAGAACATGATGATTGTGATTGTGATTTTGATGATACGGGCGCAGCAGTGATCGATAACGTTGATGGCGATGATGTTCAAGATTGGATTAGAGACCAACATTCTAGCTCTTCTTGAATTCTCTCTAAGTAGTGGGGTCGTTTTATTCTTTCCCTTTAGGATCTATCTTTGTTAAGGATCTTGATCTCCCCCAAAAAGATTGAAAGAGTAGCTCTCTCTCTCTCAAAAACTCTGGTAATTTCGAAGGTTTCATGGTAATTTAGTAGTTAGCATCAATTCGATTCATGCACTTATATATACTATATATGAATTCAGCTGATGAAAACCAAGTTCTTTTGTTGCTCTTTTGGTTATCTTCTACAGCTAATTAGGGATCTTTTCATCTCTCTCTCTCTCTCTCAAACCCCCACAACAAGTACGTACACCGGATTGCACCATGCACAACTGCTAATTGACAATAGAAAAGAGGACTCATATACGTGGTGTTTATGATTAATGAGTACTAAGAAAAGAAACGCAGGGGATTGGTTAATTTCGAAGGGTTCTCTCTCTCTCTCTCTCGACCGAGGGAGGAGGAGGAGGCGGCTGCAGCGGTGGTCACTGCTGGTGACCGCTGCATCTCTTTCCTCGTGCTGTTATCATCAGTGCTGCTGCCGCTGCCGCCACCGCCAGTACTGTTTGATCTCTTCTGTAGCTTGTCCGGCAGAGAGGGCCGCTCCGGCCAACGCACGGAGCCAACGCACCCTTCGATGAGCCCCAACGTCGGGCATCTTCTGCTGTTTCTGATCTTTCTTGGTCAAGAAGTACTCCCTCCCTTGACTACTTTATATTCTCCATCTCCTTGGCTATTCCCTCGATCCACTTATTCTTCCTACTCTTATCCTTATTTACACCCATCACTATATATGATTCTTCATTGTTGCTTGCTTTATGATTCCGGTATATTTTAATGGTCTAATACGTACGGTGTGTTTGTTCATTTAATGATATAGAAGAGTTCAAATCAGTTGAATTTTTTATTAAAAAAAATTTTAAACAATTTAAAATAGATCATCTAACGTCTAAATTTTAAGTAAAAAAATTATATCATCACTATTTGAAAAATATTTATTTTCAACATTCATTTTATGTCAACTTGATAGACAAGAGAATAATATGAAAAAAAATATGAAGTTTGAGGATAAAAATATTTTCAGCATTCATTTTATTTAAAACTAGCTAGTTAGTACTCATTTTTTTTTCACTTTCCTATCAACTAGCATTGATTTAATAGTGTTTCCATGTGTGGCTACGAAACAACTAATTATGTTAAATGCATGGCAATTAAATAGTTAGTAATAATTAATGGAAAGTAATCAGATGCGTCAGGTTCTTTACCTGGTAGCTATTTGGTGTTCTGCATGAGCTTGAATATTTGTTTGTCTTAATTACTTGCAGCTATAAATACTCTTCAATTTCATATTACATGTAAGATTAGAATTCTTTTCTGTACATATATAATATAAAAGGTTTCTTCTATTATTTGTGTAAATTTTTGGATTACTTGCTGTTTGAGTCGGTTGTAAGTCTAAACCTAACCAATTAATTGCGAAAAACTAAAAGAATTAATGGTAATTAATATAAAAGAATTTAAATTTTACATAATTATCAACGAATAAATGGGCCAAAGTTCGTTTTCTTAAAAAAAATTTTGATGTGTTTTACGTTGGTCAAAAAGTTAATTTATTTTCGATAACCACAACCATAATAGCAGCACCTTTGGAAAAAGAGATACTATATAGTTAGTTACAATAAACATATGAGAAATAATTCGGCATTTAATTTAATAAATAATAGGAAAAATCTTAATTGTTGATCAAAAAAGGATAAAATTATCATTTTAACTTGTAACAGATTAAAAGATAACTTAATGTCTAGGATATATATTACCACAATTAAATATTGCAAATTTAAAAAATATTGATTGATATTCCTTCCATAAAGTTAGCCAATAATTTTGTATTATTATTTAAGTAATTTTAGAATTACACTAATTTAGACATTATTTTTTATCACCTTAAGAAAATTTGAATGTCGGTAAATATTTAATATATTTAAGTAATATTAGAATTCCATTAATTTACGCATTAATATTGTATCATTATTTAAGAAAGTTTGAATTTGAGTAATTATTAAGATTCCACATATTTAATATACTTAAAGAATTTTAGAATTATACTAATTTAGACATTAATTTGGTATCATTATTTAAGAAAATTTAAACATGCATGGTGCATATTAAAATTCAACATATTAATTAATATGTAAAGATTTTAAATGTGGGTAAACATAAAATTGATATGATATGAATGTATGTTTTAATTCACAGTATAGCTATAAACTAAATATTTTAAAAGTCTTTTATTAACGTTGACTTGGAAATAATTTTCAAAAAATTTGTTTGCGAAGATTTACTTCCATAATTCTCTGTCCAGATTTTATTTAATGCCTTCAGAAATAATTACAAAATAAATATTTTTATTCTTAATAAATTTATGACAGAATTGTAATTTTGTTAATACAAACGCACCTTTAATTGCACAAATTATTAGGCCTTTATTCAAATAATTTCGGTTTACTAGTAAATAATTTCGTATTTTGATTCACAGATAGTCATTTAAAATGGTTTGGGCATCTTTTTCTTTTCATAACAGTGGTTTAGACTATTTATTTGGTTCAAAAAATTTTAGTACGCCCCTTTAATTTCTCTCTCCATCGCATCTGGGCTTGGTGGTTGGTACTCGAGATCCTAGTTCGAATTCTAGTTGATTCATATTTCTAGCTAAGTTTATTTCTAAATAAAATAAACGAAGCAGGTAGCGTGTACGTGCTACCTATATATCTCTAAAATTCTTGAGTTAGTACGTGTATACCTTCTTTTTTTTCTTTTTTTTTTCTCGCTACAGTTCATTCCTATAAATTTAATTTTTTTTTAACAGGTCATTTTAGGAGAGATCGGATAACCAAGTATCTCAAAAAATGATATTTTTGTCTTTTAATATATATACAATTAATTTAGTAATTTACCTCAACTATGTTATTAAAATTTTTATTCTCTCTTTATTTTCTTTTTCTCTATCTATCTTTCCTCTCATATTTCAGCATTTTATATAAGGAAAGTTTCAAATTATTTGACAACATGATCTTAAATGATAATTTTTTTTTTCTCTTTGTTTAATTGTTTAATATATATTTCAAATGAGTTTAATTTTAAGAAACTATTATGCATCAAAATTTTGTTTCTACTCACCTTGAATTCGACCCAAATCATATATATATATATATATATATATATATATATAAAGTGTAATATTGTATTCAAATTTATTTTTTAAAATTTAAATTTAATATAAAATATATTAAAATATGGCAAAGAGAAATAATTGTTTCGGGTTTCGGTCTTTGGGTTTGGATTTGGTTTTGGATTTTGAAAAATTGGTCAATTTCGGATTTGATATAAATTTTTTGAAATTTGAGTTGAAATAGATTTTGCGATTGTTAGTTGGGTTCGAATTCAAATTCCCAACTGTTATTTTTTCTGTCCAACCATCTTAATATTTTTAAATTATATTTAAAACATTTATTAGCTCTAATGGTTAAAATGTCATTTTGTTTAAAACATTTATTATTTTTAAAGTTTTCAGATTGTTCTTAATCTTATTCAGTTCAATAGGTTGAACTCTGATACTTGATAGAATAGGTTAAGTTTTGATCAGTCGAATCAATCAGCTCAATTTTCTTTTTAAATCATTGATACGAATTTAACTAAAATAAATAATAAAAATTAAGAAGTTAATTGTAAACCAAAAGATAAGGAACTAAAATTTAAGAAATTGAAAAAAAAAAAACTAAAAAAATTTAAAGATAAGACTCAAAATCAATTTAATAAATCAAATTAATTAGATTGATCAAATTGATAAAACATACACATAACCTAGATCTGTTCTATGTAAATTCATTTAATTTATCTACATTTCGAATTTTGTTTAGTCTAGCAAAATTCTATGGTGGATTATTATAAACTTAAAATTTAAATTATACAATCTAAATTTATTTATTGGTAACTTTAAATTATACTATACTATTTAGATTTATTGTAGATTTCTGTATACTTTAATTTTAGGTTTTAAACTTCAAATTTATTTTATTTTAAGCTTATATTTTAAAGGCCAATTTGCATAAAAAAAAATACACGAGTTTTGAGCTTTCATCAAACTGGATCACCATTTCCAATTTTGCAGATTCAGACTGATTTTTTTGCCCTTAGACGAAAATACCCTTATTTATTTTCTCTCTCTTTTTTTTCTCTCTTCTTTTTTGTTTCCTTCGCCATTTTTTTCTTCCGCCTTCTGCTCCGCAGCGCCCTCCCCTTCCCCCACCAATCATGGTCCTTCCCAAAATGCCCCTCCCCAAACTCCTCTCTCTCATCCTCCTCCTCTCTCCACTTACTTCCTCTTCTTCGTCCTCCTTCCCCTCATTTGTCGATCTCAACCCCGACGAGTTTCTCGCCGCATGCCTAGGACTAGCCTCGGGTCTCGCCTCCGCGGCGGCATCGCGCCACGCCAGGGATCACCCCGTGTTCTGGAACCTTACGAGGAGGCGGAGCAGCTTGTGCACGAGCGCAACATTGGCAGCAGCGGCACAGAGGTACTCGCTGTCGAGGATGGCCTTGTTACGTCCTGAGTCCGCCTATTTGGTCGGTTTTGGGCACGCCAACAGACCGCCGAACGGACAGAGTTTTTGTCACGCCCCCGCCCCGAAAACCGCTACCCATTTGGTCCGGTTCGGGCGCGACGAGCGGACGCCGGACGGACAGCACCTCCCCTGCCCGCCCAAGGCTTAACAACAGATTGTGTACATGAATTCACCCAGGAAAACTAAATCAAAACATACACAATCGACGAGGGGCACAAACAGTGCCAACAACTAGAGCAAGTAATCCACAAGTAATACACAAGTGAAGTAAAGAGAGAATACTACTAGCTATTACATCATATTTACTTGATTTACATTTGCATCCCAAAATGATTACATGTTCATTTAACCTCGAATAGGTACATAATTCTTCCAAAACGAATACATTTGATTCTCTTTTCCAAAATAAAAAGCATCTAGATACAAAAGGGTGTAATCTAATGCATAAAAAGGAAATCTACTAATGTAACTACCAGGTCCTCACTGATCGGGGGCGACGCCCTTGCCGCGGTCCTCGCCCGATGTACCCAAACAAAATAGAGTGGGGTGAGAACTAACTTCCTTAGTTCCCGTGGGCTCGACTCCACCGATCTCCCCACTAGGTCCAAGTGGGCACAAGTAACACTACTAGATATGTAGATATATATATCTGAAAGCTGTAAACTGCATAATAGGAAATCTATGCTACTATGCCCATAATCTTTAAATTGTATGCATGCATCAAATAGTAAAGATTACTAACATGCTAACAAGTCCTCACTATGTTCAACAATGACTGTTCAATGTTAACATTAATATTTCCATTACCCAATCTGTGGCGATACCCTTGGGTTCGCCTACGCCTCACATATGAATCCCTTTTTGGGGAGGAGGCTCCACGTGCACTCCAAGCCCGGGATTGTCTGTGGACCTCCACGTGGTCCCGATCGTGCGACACTCCGGAGTACTCGACGACACCGATGGCTATACCACCACTAACACAGACCGTGAGCTTGATCTATCCTCTCCACGTGAGGATACCCTACAACTAGGGTCAACAATTTTCTCGGAACTCCACTATTCCGACCAACATTAACATGTACTTAGCTTTACTAAGATCTATGTTCACGAGCCATTTCTCTTGGGATTTCATCTATCCCTACGTCCGAAGACCTCTAGTGTCAATACACTATATTAATGCCACTCGATCTATGTCATTAAATAACCCTCGAGTTCACCTCTTTCTCTAGCACTAATAGAATCAATGTCCAGACCCAATCCTCAGCTATCCATTCACCTAGCATTCCAAGTACACTAGGCTATCACTAGAAAGCATAAGGAATAGTCTAACATGCATTTCTATTATGTTAACATGCAAGAGATGAAATTATTACAGTTCTAAGACATAGAAAGGAGTTCGAAGTATTCGAGTGTCACCCCCCACCTTTTGGGAAGCTTCACGAAGCTACGACGCCCGACCCGTAGTCTTCAAACACCGCTTTGGCCTCTTTAGGCCAAACAGCAGCTCCAAGCCCTTGTTTGGCTCGGATCACTCAAACCGCTCGACGAAACGAAATTCCGTCTTCGCCAACGCGTTCGTGGACCTAACAATATGTTAGAAATGAGGTTAAAAGAGATCAAAACCTCTTATTAAGAAAAGCCCCAATTTGAGCCCTAGAAATTGCCCCGAGCAAAATCTCGCGTTGGAGCCCAAATTACTTGTGCAATCCATCTCTTAGGAAGTCTAGGGTTCCATAAAAATTATCCCTAGAGGAATTAGAACACTCTAGGAGAAGTTACCATGAAAACCCTCAATTTGGAACCCTAGGTTTGCACACTAGTTAGCCCATTTTATCAAAGCCCTAGAACTTGGGATTGATCTGTTTAGAAGCTTGCTAGGGTCCTATTTGGCCCATTTCTAAGCATCAAAACCCAAAAACCCTAAGTTCTACAAGTTAGGGTTCAAGAGAGCTCACCTCTATGCAAGCTCTACACCAAGGAGAAGGTGAGGGAGATGATGGTGAACTCCTCCTTTGTCTTCTTCTCCTTCTTCTCCTCCCTTTTCTCCTTCTTCTTCTTCTCTTCTTCTTCTCCTTCTCTTGTTCCTCCTTTTCTCGAGAGAGAGAGCGGGAAGGGGGAGATTAGAGAAGGGAGTGCGAGGAAAGAGAGCCTTAACCCTCTCTATACACTTTGCACAATTGCACAAAGGCCCCTCAACAATTTAAGTCATGCACAGCCCAAACTGGGCATTTTTCGCGGGTGGGATCCGGATCTGGCCCATGGGATCCGGATCCCGTAAGCCAAAAATGGCATTCTGCACGGCTGGGATCCGGATCTGGACATGGGATCCGGATCCCGTAAGCAAACTTGCATTCTACGCGGCTGGGATCCGGATCTGGCCCATGGGATCCGGATCCCGTAAGCCAAAAATGCCATTCTGCGCGGCTGGGATCCTGATCTCACAAATGGGATCCGGATCCCGTAGGCAGATTTTTCAGGACTTAGCCAAATTTTCAGCTTTTTCACCGTTTTCACTCGTTTTTGCTCGTTCGACCTCCGATTCATTTCAAATCGAGCCGAGACTTTCCAAACACGTTTTCGAGCACGTTTTCATCGTCTTTTCATCCACGCTAATGCCGGATTTAGCTCAAGACCCAACATAGCTTTTCGGGTTTCGTTTTCGCGCCTATGTGCACAAAACGCCCGAATGCTTCAAAACTTCACCGCGAGCAACTCCGTGCGCTTTTGGCTGCGGATCAACTTCGAACTTTCCGAAGTCCATCCCCTCGACAACCAGTCGATTCTAAACGTGGTGCAACTCTCGAATTTCGAGAATTCACTTCCTTACATCCTCCCCGCCTTAAAAGAGTTTCGTCCTCGAAACGAACCCTTATATTATCTTTAACTTAAATTTTTACCTTATTCCTCAAACAAGTGAGGATGGTGCTCCTTCATCAGCTCCTCGAGTTCCCAGGTGGCCTCGCGATCATCATGATTGCTCCACCGCACCTTCACATAGGGAATTTCTCGATTTCGAAGCTTTCGCACCTCTCGGGCGATAATCTCCACCGGGAACTCCTCGTAGCTCAAGTCTTCTTGAAGTTCCGGCGGTTCATATAACATCGCGTGCTCCGGATCATAGAGGTACTTGCGAAGGTTGGAGACGTGGAAGACATTATGCACGTCAGCGAGCTTCGGCGGCAAGGCAAGCCGATAAGACACCGAACCCACTCGCTCCAATATCTCGTACGGCCCGATAAATCGGGGACTTAGCTTCCCCGCACTCCAAATCGCTTTACACCCCGCATTGGCGAAGCTTTCAAGGACACGCGGTCGCCCACTGTGAACTCAATATCGCGACGGCGCCTATCCGCATAACTCTGCTGTCTGGATTGCGCCGTGAGCAATCTCTTGCGAGCAATGCGGACTTTCTCCTCCGCTTCTCGCAACACATCGGGGCCGAATTCCGCACTTTGGCCGACATCGCTCCAATGTATAGGAGATCGGCACTTCCGCCCATAATGAGCCTCGAACGGTGCCATCTCTACACCCGAGTGATAACTATTGTTGTAGGCGAACTCGGCCATGGGCAGGTGGTTACACCAACTTCCCTTGTAGTCGATGACACACGCTCGTAACATATCCTCCGAGTCTCCGAATGGTTCTCTCTGTTTGTCCATCGGTCCTGGGGATGGAATGCGATCTTGAAATCGAGCCGTGTGCCAAGGGCTTCTTGCGTGCTCTTCCAAAATGCGAAGTAAATCGGGGTCGCGTTCCGAAACGATCGATTTCGGCACCCCGTGCAACCTCACAATCTCGTCGAGGTAGACCTGCGCCAACCTATCGCCTGCCCAGGTGGTGTGGATCGGCAAGAAATGTGCCGACTTGGTGAGTCGATCCACAATCACCCAAATCGCATCGTGGCCGCCCGTCGAGCGAGGCAAGCCGACCACGAAGTCCATCGAAATGTCCTCCCATTTCCAAACGGGGATTGGTAGGCTCTGAAGCTTTCCCGCTGGAAATCGACGCTCAGCCTTTATTTGCTGGCAAACTAGGCACTTTGCCACAAAGCGTCCGATATCACCCTTCATCCCCGGCCACCAATAGTGCTCTTTCAACCCGTGATACATCTTGGTGCCGCCCGGGGGATCACATTAAGGCGACCGATGTGCCTCATCTAGGATTAGCTTTCGGATCTCCACGTCGTTTGGTACACACCACCGATTTCTGAATCGGAGTGCACCGTCGGCTTCTAAAGTGAAGTCGCCGGCACGACCCTCCTCGATGTCGCGCCGAACCTTTTGGAGAC
This sequence comes from Aechmea fasciata, assembly GCA_025177825.1. Lineage (NCBI taxonomy): Eukaryota > Viridiplantae > Streptophyta > Magnoliopsida > Poales > Bromeliaceae > Aechmea > Aechmea fasciata. The sequence continues at coordinate 7,859,194 of CM045944.1, read as the reverse complement.
TTGTGTCCGCGAGTTGTAGACTTTTTATTCTCTCCAACAAGGTCGGTTGGACAACGAGCTTCATCAATTGGGCCGGAACCTCGGGAGTAACCACCTCAAGGTCCATTCGCTCCATATCTAGCCATAGGGGCTTTTGATTCGTGACCCACACGGCGAGGTTCTCCGCTGACTTCCTACTCAGCGCATCTGCGACCACATTCGCCTTTCCGGGGTGGTAAAGGATATCAACATCGAAATCCTTTAGTAATTCGAGCCACCGCCGTTGTCGCATATTAAGCTCCTTCTGGGTGAATAGGTACTTCAGACTCTTGTGGTCGGTGTAGATCTCGCAGTGCGCACCATACAGATAGTGCCGCCACAACTTCAAGGCGAAGATCAACTGCGCCGGTTCCAAATCGTGAATGGGGTAGTTCTTCTCATAGCTCTTCAGCTGACGGGACGCATAAGCGATCACCTTCCCGTTCTGCATCAAGACACACCCCAAGCCCGAATAGGACGCATCACTGTAGACCACAAAGTCTTCACCACCGCACCGTAGCGCGAGCACCGGAGTCGGGTTAGTCTCTCCTTCAACTCTTTGAAACTCCGGTCACACTCGTCGCTCCAAATAAACTTGGTGCCTTTCTGAGTCAGGCGAGTAAGTGGAATTACTATCTTCGAGAATCCTTCCACGAACCGCCTATAATAGCCCGCCAAACCCACGAAGCTTCGAATCTCCGTGACATTCGTTGGGCGCGGCCAATCCTCGATTGCCTCGACTTTCCTCGGGTCTACAGAAACTCTACCCGCGGAAATGACATGCCCTAGAAACGCGACTTCTCGGAGCCAGAAGTCACACTTCTTTAACTTAGCATACAGCTTCTCCTCCCGAAGGACTTGAAGCACAATCCTCAGATGCTCGGCATGTTCCTCGTCACTACGAGAATAGATCAATATGTCGTCTATGAAGACCACGACAAATCGATCCAAGAACTCCCTGAAGACACGGTTCATCAAGTCCATGAACGCCGCCGGGGCATTCGTAAGTCCGAATGGCATGACCGTGAATTCGTAGTGCCGTACCGCGTGCGAAACGCGATTTTACGCACATCCTCCGCTTGATTTTCAAGCGGTGGTAGCCGGATTGCGATCTATCTTGGAGTACACACACGACCCTCGATCAAACAAGTCGTCGATACGGGAAGCGGGTACTTGTTCTTGATCGTGACCTTGTTCAACTCTCTATAATCCATACGAGTCGAAACGATCCGTCCTTCTTCCGCACAAATAACACCGGGCTCCCCACGGTGACACACTTGGCCGGATGAATTGCTTGTCGAGGAGATCTTGTAACCGACTCCTCAACTCCTTTAATTCGCCGCGCCATTCTCGTACGGAGCCTTCGAGATTGGCGCGATGCACGGAATCAAGTCTATGACGAACTCGATCTCCCGATCCGGCGGTATTCCCGGCAACTCCGCGGGAAATACGTCTGGAAATTCCCGAACTACATCTAACACCTCCAAGGTCGGAGTTACTCGGTCCACTTCTACAACGGTCGCCAAATAGGCTGCGCAACCGCTGTTGACCAATTTCCTCGCTTTCGCCGCCGACACCGTCGCGACAAAGCACGAGCTCTGACATCCTTGATATGTGAACTCAGTTTGCCCTGGCTCACGAAAGGTAATCACTCTGCTGTTACAGTCGATTGTTGCGTGATATTTCGTGAGCCAATCTATGCCCAATATTATGTCCTACTCTATAAGATTCCTGAGCCCTAACATCCTAATGGGCATTATCCAGTCACCCACCTGTACTGGACACGATAAACACTCCCTATTGATGTCAAATGTCGTCTCAGGGCCCTTGACTTGCCACCTATCACTCGCTTCTATGGGTATGTCATGCATGTGTGCGAATGATCTACTGATAAATGAGTGAGTGGCTCCGGTATCAAATATGGCCCTAGAGCGAATTCCATTAATAAGAACCATACCTGCCACAAGGCGATGCTCCTCCGCCTCAGCAGGCTCCTCAGCTTGGACCTGAGCGGCGAACACCCGTCCGCTCGGGGCCGATCGCGTCGCTTCAGGTTGACGCGGCGTCGAAGCACGTCCCGCCGACGCAGCTGCCGGTGGAACTCCTCCATAATTCGCCGGTGCCGATGCAATCGAGGGAGCGGGCGAGGCTCCTCCCCCCGGGCAATCGCGTACAAAATGCCCTGGTTGCCCGCATTGGTAGCACCTGCCCCGACTCTTCTCGCAACGCGACACCGGGTGGTCACCTCCACAAATGATGCACCGTCGTGCTCTATGGCCCTTGGATTGAGTCCGCGGATACTTTGGGGGCTTCTTGGAGCTCGATTGTCCCCCCGAACCGCCGCCCTGGCGCTTCTTGCCTTTGTCCTTAGACTCGGCCAATATCTCGCGCTTCTCCCGAATGTGGGCGTCACCGTGCTCCGCCCAAAGCGCACGGTCGAAGACTTCCGCGAAGGTCGTGAGCTTCAATATCTGCACGGCCTTATAAATCCCCGGTCGAAGTCCTCGCAAGAACCAATCGGCCCGGTCCCGGTCATCTTTTACTACATCCGGACGCGATCGATAATGTGGGAGAATTCTGTTCATAGTCCGCCACCGAGCGGTCTCCTCCAACTTGCGGAACTTCTCCCCGGAGCTTTCGCTTTCTTGTGTCGGGAAGTGATTGGCGAACGACTCCCTCTTGAACTCCTCCCAATCCATTGGCGGAAGGTCGGAAGGACGATCCTCTTTATCCTTTTCCACCAGACCTTCGCCGCTTGACCCATACGGTGAGTAGCGAGGTACACCTTGTCCCTCTCCAAGGTGCTCAAGTCGTCGAAGAAGGTCTCCATTGAGTCGACCCACGACTCGACCACCTCGGGTTCCACCATTCCGCCTTCGAAGATCGGCGGTTTAAGCTTGTTCAGCTTCATAAGAGCCGCCAGTGCGCGCTCCTTATCCGCCTCCTCGGTCGTTGCATCGGGTGTCGCTGAACCCGACGCCACTTGAGGAACCATTTCCGGCGGAGGGCGTGCCGTCACCGGGACCGCCGGGATACCCCCACCCTCGCCCGCTTCGGGGTACGCGGGCGGGGCACGGGTAAATCACGGCCCTCGCATGCCGCCGCGCCGCCGCCGTCGTCGCGGCCTTGCCGCTCCATCGCCTCCCGGAGTCGCTCGAACCGTCCGGCCTAGGGCGATCACTTGCGCCCGTAGCCGCCGCACTTCACTTGGCCCCCGCTCGGGGGGCCGCGCCGCTCCGTCACTCCTCGGGAGGCGGTGCCGGAATGGGGTTCTTTCGGGGGCGTCCTCTAGGTGCCATAGCCCCTGAAAACACAACACTTTGGTTAATTACTTAACCAACATTTCGTCCTAAGTTCGATACTTAACGAATAACACTGAAATCGGGCGGAAGCACACAAGTGTACTCGCTCCCGTCTCTCGGCATCATGTTGTCGGCCGCCAACACAACCACCTCGAGACAAGGGCTCACACCACTTGAATCTTATCTCTAGCCACTACTAGAAACATTTCAACCCTTCGACCCAATCAAATTAACTTCCGCCACTCGGCATAGGTTCACGTTCCACTCACGCACCTATTAGCCTTAGGGTTTCCATCCTAGGGTTTCCTAGGTCATCCTAGACTCTCTCTTACTTGCTCTTGTTGCTCTGATACCACAGCTGTCACGCCCCCGCCCCGAAAACCGCTACCCATTTGGACCGGTTCGGGCGCGACGAGCGGACGCCGGACGGACAGCACCTCCCCTGCCCGCCCAAGGCTTAACAACAGATTGTGTACATGAATTCACCCAGGAAAACTAAATTCAAAATATACACAATCGACGAGGGGCACAAACAGTGCCAACAACTAGAGCAAGTAATCCACAAGTAATACACAAGTGAAGTAAAGAGAGAATACTACTAGCTATTACATCATATTTACTTGATTTACATTTGCATCCCAAAATGATTACATGTTCATTTAACCTCGAATAGGTACATAATTCTTCCAAAACGAATACATTTGATTCTCTTTTCCAAAATAAAAAGCATCTAGATACAAAAGGGTGTAATCTAATGCATAAAAAGGAAAGCTACTAATGTAACTACCAGGTCCTCACTGATCGGGGGCGACGCCCTTGCCGCGGTCCTCGCCCGATGTACCTGCGCCAAACACTGGAAATAGAGTGGGGTGAGAACTAACTTCCTTAGTTTCCGGTGGGCTCGACTCCACCGATCTCCCCACTAGGTCCAAGTGGGCACAAGTAACACTACTAGATATGTAGATATATATATATCTGAAAGCTGTAAACTGCATAATAGGAAATCTATGCTACTATGCCCATAATCTTTAAATTGTATGCATGCATCAAATAGTAAAGATTACTAACATGCTAACAAGTCCTCACTATGTTCAACAATGACTGTTCAATGTTAACATTAATATTTCCATTACCCAATCTGTGGCGATACCCTTGGGTTCGCCTACGCCTCACATATGAATTCCTTTTTGGGGAGGAGGCTCCACGTGCACTCCAAGCCCGGGATTGTCTGTGGACCTCCACGTGGTCCCGATCGTGCGACACTTCGGAGTACCCGACGACACCGATGGCTATACCACCACTGACACAGACCGTGAGCTTGATCTATCCTCTCCACGTGAGGATACCCTACAACTAGGGTCAACAATTTTCTCGGAACTCCACTATTCCGACCAACATTAACATGTACTTAGCTTTACTAAGATCTATGTTCACGAGCCATTTCTCTTGGGATTTCATCTATCCCTACGTCCGAAGACCTCTAGTGTCAATACACTATATTAATGCCACTCGATCTATGTCATTAAATAACCCTCGAGTTCACCTCTTTCTCTAGCACTAATAGAATCAATGTCCAGACCCAATCCTCGCCTATCCATTCACCTAGCATTCCAAGTACACTAGGCTATCACTAGAAAGCATAAGGAATAGTCTAACATGCATTTCTATTATGCTAACATGCAAGAGATGAAATTATTACAGTTCTAAGACATAGAAAGGAGTTCGAAGTATTCGAGTGTCACCCCCCACCTTTTGGGAAGCTTTACGAAGCTACGACGCCCGACCCGTAGTCTTCAAACACCGCTTTGGCCTCTTTAGGCCAAACAGCAGCTCCAAGCCCTTGTTTGGCTCGGATCACTCAAACCGCTCGACGAAACGAAATTCCGTCTTCGCCAACGCGTTCGTGGACCTAACAATATGTTAGAAATGAGGTTAAAAGAGATCAAAACCTCTTATTAAGAAAAGCCCCAATTTGAGCCCTAGAAATTGCCCCGAGCAAAATCTCGCGTTGGAGCCCAAATTACTTGTGCAATCCATCTCTTAGGAAGTCTAGGGTTCCATAAAAATTATCCCTAGAGGAATTAGAACACTCTAGGAGAAGTTACTATGAAAACCCTCAATTTGGAACCCTAGGTTTGCACACTAGTTAGCCCATTTGATCAAAGCCCTAGAACTTGGGATTGATCTGTTTAGAAGCTTGCTAGGGTCCTATTTGGCCCATTTCTAAGCATCAAAACCCAAAAACCCTAAGTTCTACAAGTTAGGGTTCAAGAGAGCTCACCTCTATGCAAGCTCTACACCAAGGAGAAGGTGAGGGAGATGATGGTGAACTCCTCCTTTGTCTTCTTCTCCTTCTTCTCCTCCCTTTTCTCCTTCTTCTTCTTCTCTTCTTCTTCTTCTCTTGTTCCTTCTTTTCTAGAGAGAGAGAGGGAAGGGAGAGATTAGAGTAAGGGAGTGAGAGGAAAGAGAGCCTTAACCCTCTCTATACACTTTGCACAATTGCACAAAGGCCCCTCAACAATTTAAGTCATGCACAGCCCAAACTGGGCATTTTTCGCGGGTGGGATCCGGATCTGGCCCATGGGATCCGGATCCCGTAAGCCAAAAATGGCATTCTGCGCGGCTGGGATCCGGATCTGGACATGGGATCCGGATCCCGTAAGCAAACTGGCATTCTGCGCGGCTGGGATCCGGATCTGGCCCATGGGATCCGGATCCCGTAAGCCAAAAATGGCATTCTGCGCGGCTGGGATCCTGATCTCACAAATGGGATCCGGATCCCGTAGGCAGATTTTTCAGGACTTAGCCAAATTTTCAGCTCTTTCACCGTTTTCGCTCGTTTTTGCTCGTTCGACCTCCGATTCATTTCAAATCGAGCCGAGACTTTCCAAACACGTTTTCGAGCACGTTTTCATCGTCTTTTCATCCACGCTAATGCCGGATTTAGCTCAAGACCCAACATAGCTTTTCGGGTTTCGTTTTCGCGCCTATGTGCACAAAACGCCCGAATGCTTCAAAACTTCACCGGGAGCAACTCCGGTGCGCTTTTGGCCTGCGGATCAACTTCGAACTTTCCGAAGTCCATCCCCTCGACAACCAGTCGATTCTAAATGTGGTGCAACTATCGAATTTCGAGAATTCACTTCCTTACAGTTTTTCCTGTACATCCAAGGCGTCGCAATCAATACAATTACAAGAGTTCCAAACAGAAACGTAGAACAATCAGATTGCATAAGGAAGTATCAAAAACATAAATATAACTACCTGCTATTACAAACATTCATCCCAATTTACAAATTTTACATTTACTTTCAACTTCCTATTACAATCTAGTTATTACAAATCTATTACACTTTGTTCTTACACTTTCTCTCCTCTACCCCTAGGCTATATATGCCGACTCGGGGTACTGCTATCTCCAATCTCTAGGTACGGCGCTATCTACGGAGCTACGCCCTTGCCTCGCACTACTGCTGCGCCGCTCACGTGTATAACTAAAAAACATCCCAAAACAACGTGGGGTGAGAACCAACTCCATGATTTCCAGTGGGTACGACCACTTAAGGGAAAAGCTCGACCAATAAGTCCAAGAAGTCACTGCAAACATGTTAGTCCAAAAACATCTACATACACATATATAAACGATGTTATTATGCAACTAACAGGAAAGCATGCCTCACAATATGCAATAAGCAACTTTCAATTATCTCTTAGCTTTTTCTTTTCATTTTGGCACTTAGCCAATCTATGTCATTGACATTTGATCTTTATTCTTTAGCTATTCTCTACATTAGCCATTGTAGAGACCTGAAAAATTGCACCGGAGGCTTGTCGACAGCTCTGACGAGTGTCGGGACAAGTCCGAGTCGCGTTGGCGCCAAATGGACGCCGAACGGGCCCCTGGGAATGCGAGAGCGGCGTATATCTTGAGAGCTACGGTTCTGGTGTCGGTGGGTTAGATTCTAACCCGGTGAACCTTTATAGGTTCGGTCGTTTCCTCCTAGCAGTCGGCAGACCAGGTCTTGAGATACACAGGTGGGTACTTCGATCCGACGTCCGTACAGTGGTGCACGCTCGGTGACACACTTCTATCCCTTTACTTTGCCTTTCATATCTGTTGAGCCTTGCACCTTACTGTTGTTTTATTTCTCTACTCGGTTATATCTATGCATAGTATACTTGATAGGAGTAGAGTGGTTTGGGTTTGCATTGATACCAGCGACCTATTTGGTCGATTCTTACAGCACACTCTTGACCTATTCTGTCACGCCCCGGGTTGCATATTCACCGGGCACCGCAAAGTTATGTCGTCTGCAGCCAACATAACTTTCCTGGACCGAAACAGACACCCCCTTCGGTCACTCACTCCACTCAAGGATGAGTTAAAGCAATCAATCATGACTTTCGCGTTAAATCACGCCTCTCACGTCAAGCCTTACTAGGGTTACCAGCTTAGGTTTCCTAGGTCCCAACGACCTAATACTAAGCTCTGATACCAACTTAATCTGTCACGCCCCGGGTTGCATATTCACCGGGCACGCCGACAAATCCGCCGTATACAAAAGAATTTCTTCTCTATACGAAGCGTAGCTGTACCTGTATAAACATACAATGCTACAAACAGTAGCATAGAGCTGAAATAAACTATAAACAAACAGGTAGGAAAACAACCACTTTACATACATACAATCGCAGAAACAACAGAACACTACTCGCTACAGCGAGTTCAACTGTCTGTACAAAAGCGTCCAAACCCAAAAACTGTCACTACCTGCAGCGGAAGTCCTCTAACTCAGCAACACGCGGGAAGGGCTCTAACTCGCAACGCCCTTGCCTCGATCCAACTCGGGAGGAGCAGCAGCCGCAACAGAAGGCCCTGCAACAAAGGTGGAAGAAAGAGGGCGTGAGAACTACTATAAAAACAAGTAGTCCTCAGTGGGTACCGCCCTAAACACATCGGTCCACCCACTAAGTCTACAGGGTAAGCAAGAAAGTAAAAGAAGCTGGAAACCCTCGACAGCTAAAAACCCCTATACTATCCTGCTCTAAACCACCCTCTGTAGAACAAGTAAAAGCTGACCCAATCTTACGAGGGACTGTGAAAGCACCCGTCCCGCCTAGCGAGGACACTGTGGCTCAAGAGCATCTGGCGGAGAATACTCTCTCGAGACTGGAACTACTCTCCGTCTCGCCTAATAAGGTTACACCATATCTCAAGAGCAACCGGCGGAGCAAGCTCTCTAGACTGTGAACACACCCGTCTCGCTCAACTAGGCTCTACTCAAGTCACAACCTCACAGAAGGTAGAACGAAGGGTCACTGACTGTCTCACTCGGGCTGCCCAAACGGACCCACCCTGCCTGTATCTAGCCACGCCGTACACCGCCTTTAAGGTGTCGGCTCAAGAACTGTCTCAAACTGGAACTGCGAATCAACATCGCACTGCGAATCAACATCGCACTGAAACCTCATTCCGGAATGGCATTCGCAGGGCGCGACCCACGTGAGTATCCAAGTATCTCTGTCACCATCATTGTAGCTCTCACAGGCAAAAGTCGAGTAAACTGGGTCAAAGCACTAATAGACCACGTGCCCCTTGGCACAAACTGTAAACCAAACAGAACTCTGGGACCACCGTCAACCCCCGACGGTTCCCGACAACACCAACAGTCTAAACTCTACTGTGGCTAAGCTTGGCATCCCAGCACGAGCGCCTACTGTGACTAGACTTGGCATCCCAGCACGAGCGTAAAAGCAAACTACACTACCCTGGGTATCCATCGCACTCCCACGGCGATGATACGGCACAAAACGGCTCCTAGAGCTAAATCTGGTAGTGTAGGCTAATGACGATCCAAAACGAGGTTTTCTCCTAAGTCAAATCCAAGTCCAACATGTATAAAACTAAGCACTGGCTAAGCATGCTCCAAGGTTCAGATATTCATAAACTATTCCGTGCATTTGAGCTATTGCATACTAATCGAACTGAAGTTTATACATGTTGACTATTTATTCTTAGGAGAAATCCGATGAAATCCCACCTCGATAGCAATCTCCTAGCAGCGATGGGAGTGATCCAGGTCAGCAAAAGCCCCACGCGTCCAGCACGAAATCAAGGCCACCTGCTGCGAGGAACGGCGATCAAAACGCAAAGTTCACAATTCTGCCGAAAACTAGCGGCTGAGAAAAGCTTAATGTTAACCAAGATAACCTTATCCAAATTCAGCGATTCAGGCCTCGAAATCTTCGTCCCGCAGTCTAGAATCCAACGCCGCAAGTTTCGACGCGATCCGACCTCCCTGCGCGGAGAACTAGCCAAAGAGCCGGCGGTCGACGCTGGAAAACAGCAAATCTGCACCTCAGAAACAGCTCGCAAAATAGCGGCTCGGTAATTAAGGGTTCCGACAGGGTAAACCTGATCCAAATCTAGCAAGTAAGGTGTCGTTGGAATCGTCTCGCAGTCGCGGATCCAATGCCCCAAATTTCGCCGCGTTTCGATCCTCCTACACCGAGTACAAGTCAAAACTCCGCGGGTCGACGGTGCTGCCAGCAGCAGCTCGAAAATCCAGGAAATAGATGCAACGGAGGGAAACGTTATGGGCTACTCACCTCGAAACAAGCCCTAGAACCGTCGCTGAGTCGAAGTCGGTGATCCCGCACGCACGATAGGCTCCCTAGCAGCGTCTCGTCGTCGAAAACTCGCTCGATCCGCTCCGCGGCGCGTCGTCGACGTGGCTCGGCTCCTCCCTCGAGCTCCTCCACCTCCTCGGTTGCTTAGGGAAGCAGCAGCAGCAGCAGGGGAGAGGAAGGAGAAGGAGAAAGGAAGGGTTCTCTCTCTCTCCTCTCAGCTGCTGCTAAAGGGGATGGGTAAAAGGGTGAAGTGACAAGAGCCCAAAAGTCAAACTGCACCATACTGCATGTTGTACCGGTACAAAATCTTATTTGTACCGGTACAAACGGGCAACCCGAGAGCCAAGCTGCGCAGGGCCATACCGGTATAGCCCTGGTGGTTATACCGGTATAGCAACTAATCTTGTACCGGTACAAATTCAGATTTGTACCGGTACAGCTCACTGAAAATCTGCTATTTCCCAGATCTTCGAGACACACGCTGCTCTCACGTTCCCACGGAGACCGTTTGGCGTCTGTTTGGCGCTAACGCGACCCAGGCTTGTTCCGACACTCTCCAGAGCTGTCGGCAAGCCTCAGGTGCAATTTTCCAGGTCTCTACATCCTCCCCCACTACAAAAAGTTTCGTCCGCGAAACTCAACCGCACCTCAGCTCTGCTCGACGAACAGGTAGGGATAGGCCTCCCTCATCGCCGTCTCGGGCTCCCAAGTCGCTTCCCGCTCCTCGTGATTACTCCACTGCACTTTGACTTACGGTATGACCCGATTGCGCAATTCTTTCGCCTCGCGAGCAAGAATCCGCAACGGTCGCTCCTCGTATCGAAGGTCCTCGCCAAGCTCAAGTGGAGTGAAGTCAATCACGTGAGAGGGATCGAATACATATTTCCTCAATGCCGAGACGTGGAATACATCGTGGGTGCCGACTAGTCGCGGGGGTAGAGCAATCCTGCAAGCGACTGGCCCAACTCGCTTCAAAACCACAAAAGGGCCGATGTAGCGCGGACTGAGCTTTCCACGCAATCCAAATCTGCGTATCCCTTTGGACGGCGAGACTTTAATAAATACATGATCACCAAACTGAAACTCCAAGTCTCGCCTCCTGGTATGGGCATAGCTCCTCTGGCGGCTCTGGGCTGTCAAAAGGTGTCGTCGAACAACTCTCACCTTTTCCTCAGCCTCTAGCAGTAACTCAGGCCCCAGCGTCTTCCTTTCACCCACGTCGCTCCAAAATCCAAGACGCATGCTCTCAGCATGTCCCCTAGCGTCTGAATGGTCCTCTCTGACTGACCATCCGTCTGCGGGTGAAACGCTGTGCTGAAGTGTAGCTGTGTACCCAAGGCTGTCTGTAAGTTCCTCCAGAAGTATGATACAAACCTCGGGTCCCTGTTTGAAACAATCGACACTGGCACGCCATGCAGCCTGACAATCTCATCCAGGTATAGCTGCGCGAGTCTCTCTCTGGGCCAGGTGGTCTGAACTGGTAGGAAGTGGGCAGACTTGGTCAATCTGTCCACTATCACCCAAATGGCATCGAAACCACCCTGTGCTCTAGGTAATCCCACGACAAAGTCCATCGTGATCTGCTCCCATTTCCACTCGGGCACTGGCAGACTCTGAAGCTTGCCAGCAGGCACTTGATGCTCTGCCTTCACCTGTTGGCAAGTCAAACACTGAGCCACATATCTGCCAATGTCTCTTTTCATTCCATTCCACCAGAACTGTGTCTTCAAGTCCTTATACATTTTGGTTCCACCAGGATGAACTGTATAAGGAGAACAGTGAGCCTCTCTCAAGATGTCTGCTCGGATCTCTGAATCCACGGGTACACACAGTCGGTCCCTGTACCTCAGTACTCCCGAACTGTCCATCCTTTGTGAAACCATCTCGCCCTGTCCCTCTCCAATCGCTCTCTAATCCTCAACAAGTGTGGGTCTCCACTCTGTTTCTCTCGGATCCTATCCAACAGAGTGGGCTGCAAAACCATAGACATTAGTATTGCCGTAGACCCAGGGGACACGACCTCTAAACTCAACCGCTGCAGCTCCTCAAGTAACGGCCTCTGCTGCGTGATCATCAGGCACGAGCCCTGCACCGCCTTCCTGCTCAACGCATCTGCCACCACATTTGCCTTGCCGGGATGATACTGAATACTAATATCATAGTCCTTCAGAAACTCCAACCACCGGCGCTGTCTGAGGTTCAACTCCTTTTGGGTGAACAGATACTTGAGACTTTTGTGATTAGTAAAAATCTCACAGTGCTCGCCATAACTTCAAAGCAAAAACTATCGCGGCAAGCTCCAAGTCATGCGTAGGGTAATTCTTCTCGTAATCCTTTAACTGCCGTGAAGCATAGGCAATTACCCTACCATGCTGCATCAACACACAACCCAGTCCACTGTGTGATGCGTCGCTGTAGATCACATATCCTTCCCCCATACAGGGAGGGCAAGGATAGGAGCTGACATCAATCGCTGTCGCAACTCATCGAAGCTCCTCTGACAGTCCTCACTCCGGGTGAACTTAATTCCTTTACGAGTCAATCGAGTGAGGGGTGTGGAAAGCTTCGCAAAGCCTTCCACAAACCGACGGTAATATCCAGCAAGCCCAATGAAGCTCCGCACCTCAGTCGCCGTCGTCGGCCTGGGCCAATCCCGAATAGCCTCAATTTTCTTCGGGTCCACTGCCACTCCATCTGCAGAAATCACGTGGCCCAAGAAAGTAACCTCCCGTAACCAGAACTCGCACTTCTTTAACTTGGCATCCAACTCCTTTTCTCGCAGAAGCTGTAGCACTATCCTCAAGTGCTCCTCATGCTCGGCATCGCTACGGGAGTATATCCGGATATCGTCGATGAAGACTACTACAAATCTGTCCAAGTACGGCTTGAATACTCTATTCATCAAATCCTTGAACGCGGCAGGGGCATTCGTCAATCCAAAAGGCATCACTGTAAACTCGTAATGCCCGTACCGAGTCCTAAAAGCCGTCTTGGAAACATCCTCGGCCCTCACCCTCAACTGGTGGTAACCTGACTGGAGATCAATCTTCGAGAAGACACAAGATCCTTGCAGCTGATCAAACAGATCATCAATACGTGGCAAAGGATACTTGTTCTTGATGGTCACTTATTCAGCTCCCGGTAATCAACACATAACCTAAGTGAACCATCCCGAAAGGTACCTTCGAGATTGGTGCAGTTCCAGGGACTACATCAATCACGAACTCTATCTCTCTCTCTGGAGGCATCGTCGTCAACTCCGGGGGAAACACAACCGGGAACTCATGAACCACTGGGATATCCTCGAGTCCCGGCGCCGCCGTAGGTACCTCCGCAACCGTCGCTAGATAGGCAATGCATCCTCCACTCCTCAGCTGTCGAGCCCTCGCTGAAACAATCCACGTGGCGAACAATGTGCTCCTGCAGCCTCTGAAAGTAAACTCCTCCTGGCCTGGCTCGCGGAGTGTCACCGTCCTCGCTCCACGGCCGATAGTAGCATAGTACCGCGCCAGCCAATCTATACCGAGTACTATGTCGAAGTCCTGCAGTCGCTCTAAAACCACGAGTCTAGCGCCGGACCCGACCTACAAAACTCTACAACCCATAGGACACGGTCGGGAATCTGCACCTCTCGTGCCTATGACAGTGATCCTAACTCTAGATCATACAAAGAATGCAGATGCTCGACTGATAATAGAAGAATATGATGCACAGGTATCAATTAGAGCACAACTTAAATACCAGAAATCAAATTGGTACCTGCCACCACTCGATCGGCTGCTGCAGAGTCCTCCTGGTGGTAGCTCGGCGATGCTCTGAGCGACTGCTGAGATGCCGACTGCGCTGATGCTGATGATGGAGCCGATAATGCCGCTCGCGGGCAAGCTGTCCTAAGGTGTCCCGGCTGGCCGCATCCAAAACATCGGCCCTCCCGCTGCACACACTGTCGGGGCCAGTGCGGTCCTCCGCAGATCACACACTGCTGCGTCCTCTGTGGCTGCCCCCGCTGACGGGTATCCCTGACGCGCCGACGCCCCGAGGACCCACGACCCCGAGGACGTGATCGTGGAGGCCTCGCCGACGCCGCCGCCCGATCGTCCGTCATCCGAGCGGGCGCTTCCCGTCCCGACTTCGTCCGCGCTCGTACTCGAGTCCGCTCACGTACAGCCATATCGCCTCTCTCCGATAGTGCTCGCCGCACCGATGCTCTGATCAACACCGATCGCCGAGTAATAATCTCGCACATCCTCTCGCAATGCCTCCCCGTTGTCCGATTACCCTGGCCAGGGCGATCAACCGCTCTCTCCAACTGGGGTGAACGCGACCGCTCTCGCGCGCATCTCAAATAATGCGACGCAATCCCAAGTCCTGCCGACCCTGCGTCGATATTAAGCTGAACAAAAGAACACAGGGTCAGGTAAACACAAACACTCTCGACCCAATCAACGAAAGTCTCGAAGGCGATCCATGTTCCACCGCAAAGTTATGTCATCTGCAGCCAACATAACTTTCCTGGACCGAAACAGACACCCCCTTCGGTCACTCACTCCACTCAAGAATGAGTTAAAGCAATCAATCATGACTTTCGCGTTAAATCACGCCTCTCACGTCAAGCCTTCCTAGGGTTACCAGCTTAGGTTTCCTAGGTCCCACGACCTAATACTAAGCTCTGATACCAACTTAATCTGTCACGCCCCGGGTTGCATATTCACCGGGCACGCCGACAAATCCGCCGTATACAAAAGAATTTCTTCTCTATACGAAGCGTAGCTGTACCTGTATAAACATACAATGCTACAAACAGTAGCATAGAGCTGAAATAAACTATAAACAAACAGGTAGGAAAACAACCACTTTACATACATACAATCGCAGAAACAACAGAACACTACTCGCTACAGCGAGTTCAACTGTATGTACAAAAGCGTCCAAACCCAAAAACTGTCACTACCTGCAGCGGAAGTCCTCTAACTCAGCAACACGCGGGAAGGGCTCTAACTCGCAACGCCCTTGCCTCGATCCAACTCGGGAGGAGCAGCAGCCGCAACAGAAGGCCCTGCAACAAAGGTGGAAGAAAGAGGGCGTGAGAACTACTATAAAAACAAGTAGTTCTCAGTGGGTACCGCCCTAAACACATCGGTCCACCCACTAAGTCTACAGGGTAAGCAAGAAAGTAAAAGAAGCTGGAAACCCTCGACAGCTAAAAACCCCTATACTATCCTGCTCTAAACCACCCTCTGTAGAACAAGTAAAAGCTCACCCAATCTTACGAGGGACTGTGAAAGCACCCGTCCCGCCTAGCGAGGACACCGTTGCTCAAGAGCATCTGGCGGAGAATACTCTCTCGAGACTGGAACTACTCTCCGTCTCACCTAATAAGGTTACACCATATCTCAAGAGCAACCGGCGGAGCAAGCTCTCTAGACTGTGAACACACCCGTCTCGCTCAACTAGGCTCTACTCAAGTCACAACCTCAGTAGAACGAAGGGTCATCGATCGTCTCACTCGGCCGCCCAAACGGACCCACCCCCGCTCGTATCTAGCCACGCCGTACACCGCCTTTAAGGTGTCGGCTCAAGAACTGTCTCAAACTGGAACTGCGAATCAACATCGCACTGAAACCTCATTCCGGAATGGCATTCGCGGGGCGCGACCCACGCGAGTATCCAAGTTTCTCTGTCACCATCATTGTAGCTCTCACAGGCAAAAGTCGAGTAAACTGGGTCAAAGCACTAATACACCACGTGCCCCTTGGCACAAACTGTAAACCAAACAGAACTCTGGGACCACCGTCAACCCCCGACGGCTCCCGACAACACCAACAGTCTAAACTCTACTGTGGCTAAGCTCGGCATCCCAGCACAAACGCCTACTGTGACTAGACTCGGCATCCCAGCACGAGCGTAAAAGCAAACTACACTACTCACTCGGGTATCCATCGCACTCCCACGGCGATGATACGGCACAAAACGGCTCCTAGAGCTAACCGTAGTGTAGGCTAATGACGATCCAAAACGAGGTTTTCTCCTAAGTCAAATCCAAGTCCAACATGTATAAAACTAAGCACTGGCTAAGCATGCTCCAAGGTTCAGATATTCATAAACTATTCCGTGCATTTGAGCTATTGCATACTAATCGAACTGAAGTTTATACATGTTGACTATTTATTCTTAGGAGAAATCCGATGAAATCCCACCTCGATAGCAATCTCCTGGCAGCGATGGGAGTGATCCAGGTCAGCAAAAGCCCCACGCGTCCAGCACGAAATCAAGGCCACCTGCTGCGAGGAACGGCGATCAAAACGCAAAGTTCACAATTCTGCCGAAAACTAGCGGCTGAGAAAAGCTTAATGTTAACCAAGATAACCTTATCCAAATTCAGCGATTCAGGCCTCGAAATCTTCGTCCCGCCTAGAATCCAACGCCGCAAGTTTCGACGCGATCCGACCTCCCGCGCGGAGAACTAGCCAAAGAGCGGCGGTCGACGCCGGAAAACAAAGAAATCGCACCTTTAAACAAATTTCGCAAAATAGCGGCTCGGTAATTAAGGGTTCCGACAGGGCAAACCTGATCCAAATCTAGCAAGTAAGGTGTCGTTGGAATCGTCTCGCAGTCGCGGATCCAATGCCCCAAATTTCGCCGCGTTTCGATCCTCCTACACCGAGTACAAGTCAAAACTCCGCGATGACGGTACGCTGCCAGCTACTGAAAATCCAGAAATAGATGCAACGGAGGGAAACGTTATGGGCTACTCACCTCGAAACAAGCCCTAGAACCGTCGCTGAGTCGAAGTCGGTGATCCCGCACGCACGATAGGCTCCCTAGCAGCGTCTCGTCGTCGAAAACTCGCTCGATCCGCTCCGCGGCGCGTCGTCGACGTGGCTCGGCTCCTCCCTCGAGCTCCTCCACCTCCTCGATTACAGGAAGTTGAGTTGTGCCAGCCAGCGTAGAGAGGAAGGAGAAGGCGATAAGCGGAATAGTGGTTCCCCCTCTCTCTCTCTCCTCTCAGCTGCTGCTAAAGGGGATGGGTAAAAGGGTGAAGTGACAAGAGCCCAAAAGTCAAACTGCACCATACTGCATGTTGTACCGGTACAAAATCTCATTTGTACGACAAACGGCAACCCGAGAGCCAAGTCGCGTAGAGGCCATACCGGGATAGCCCTGGTGGTTATACCGGTATAGCAACTAATCTTGTACCTGTACAAATTCAGATTTGTACCGGTACAGCTCACCGAAAATCTGCTATTTCGCAGATCTTCGGGACACACGCTGCTCTCGCGTTCCCACGGGGCCCGTTTGGCGTCTGTTTGGCGCTAACGCGACTCAGGCTTGTCCCGACACTCTCCAGAGCCGTCGGCAAGCCTCAGGTGCAATTTTTCAGGTCTCTACATATTCGGTCGGTTCTTTTCAGTTCTTCTGTGACCTACGTGGTCGGTGAGTTACCTGATGACCTAGACGGTCGGTGTCCCTTTAGGGACGGGATTGTCAGCTTGTTGTTGACGGTTGCCCTTTGAGCATATCAACATCGATCGCCCGAGACTCGTTCGCATTTCACGAACACCAACGGTCTGATCCACCGTGGCAGGGTGTTCTTTTCCGGAAAAGTGGTTGGACATGCCAACCCGTGAGCCCATAGGCTACCTTGGGTTATATGCAGGCTTAGAGACAGGGGGCATTGCCTGAGGTCTATAGACCAATATGGCGGTTACGGATTGGGTACTTTTGCCTTATCATCCTTTTGATGCATACTTACAGTAACGGTAGTTGTTTATATTACATATCTCTCTCCTTTACTTGTTTATCATAGCTACTGTACTACTATCTTCTCCACTTGTGTTTATCTTCGCGAGGTATCCACTGGGAGGGGGAGACATGTTTACATGTTCTCACCCCTCGCCTTCTTTTTCAGGTGACGTAGCGGGTCCCAATGGGACGGCAGGTGAGCGGCGAGTCTAGTGCGCATCTTAGCTCCTACCCTTCTTTCGGTATCTCTTACTTTTCTTGCTTTTCGACTTAGACTGTTTGATTATGGTTCAGTTCTAGTTTCGTCTCAGATATTGTTATGTTTTAGTATTACTTTCAGAATGGTTTTATAAAGAACTTGATGGTTATGAAATAAACTGGTTTTCTACCCCTCGTGGTAGTGTTTTCAAATGAAAGAGTTTCCGCGTAGGAAACGATTTTAAAGAGGCTTTTCACGTGGTTTTATAACTGTCTGAAATGGTGAATGTGGTGAATGGTTGTATGATCTTGTATTCCTGTTATACTCGTCTGTTCATACTGTTGTGGTTGTGTTCCTGGTTGTTCAGATGTACTCTGTACTGTGTGACGCCGTGCAAATACAGGGGAGACTCTGTCCGTGTGAAGAGTGGTCTTCCTGTATTTGTGGCGGATCTGGCACACCACTGGGGGTGGGGTTTTAAAAAAAAAAAAATTTACCCTATTTTTCGCTGTGTTTTATACTCTAAAATGACCCGGGGCGTGACAGATGTGGGTGAAAGGAAGACACTTGGACCTGAGATATTGCTAGAGGCTGAGGAAAATGTGAGAGTAGTTCGACGACACCTTTTGACAGCCCAGAGCCACCAGAGGAGCTATGAAGATACCAGGAGGCGAGATTTTGAGTTCCAAGTTGGAGATCATGTTTTTCTTAAAATCTCGCCATCCAAAGGGATACGCAGATTTAGAGTGCGTGGAAAGCTCAGTCCACGCTACATTGGCCCTTTCGAGGTTTTGGAGCGAGTTGGGCCAGTTGCTTACAGGATTGCTCTACCCCCCCGCGACTCGTCGGTACCCACGATGTATTCCACGTCTCGGCATTGAGGAAATATGTATTCGATCCCTCTCACGTGATTGACTTCACTCCGCTCGAGCTAGGCGAGGACCTGCGATACGAGGAGCGACCGTTGCGAATTCTTGCTCGCAAGGCGAAAGAATTGCGCAACCGGGTCATACCATATGTCAGAGTACAGTGGAGTAATCACGAGGAGCGGGAGGCGACTTGGGAGCCAGAGACGGTGATGAGGGAGGCCTATCCCTACCTGTTCGACGAGCAGAGCTGAGGTACGCTTGAGTTTCGCGGACGAAACTTTTCGTAGTAGGGGAGGATGTAGAGACCTGGAAAATTGCACCTGAGGCTTGTCGACAGCTCTAATGAGTGTCGGGACAAGTCCGAGTCGAGTTGGCGCCAAATGGAAGCCGAACGGGCCCCTGGGAATGCGAGAGCGGCGTATATCTTGAAAATCTGCGAAATAGCAGATTTTTCTGTGAGTTGTACTGATACAAATTGGTGGCTGTACCGGTACAACATTGATGGCTATACCGGTACAAAGGAGGTCCTTGTACCGGTACAGCTTGACAGCATGGTGCAGTTTGACTTTTCCCCACTTGTCACATCACCTCTTCACCCCTTTACCTTGCAGCAGAGAAGAGAGAGAGAAGGACTCTTCTCTTCTCCTTCTCCTTCTTCCATTGCTGCTGCTGCTACCTCTTCGCCTTCTTCTTCTTCCCCACCTAAGCAAGGGAGGTGCTATCTTCGTCGACGGCGCGCCGCGGAGCCGAGCGAAGGTGTTTTCGACGACGAGACGCTGCGAGGGAGCCCGGCGTGCGTGCGGGACCGCAGACCTCGACTCAGCGACGGGCCTTGAGAGTTTTCCGAGGTGAGTAGCCCATCGAATTTCCCTCCGTTGCTTCTAAATCCCATAATTTTCGAGCTGCTGCTGACTGCAGCGTCGACCCGCGGAGGATTGATTAGATCTCTGTGTAGGAGTGTCGAAACGCGACGAAACTTGGGGCGTTAGATCCGGGACTTCGAGACGATTCCAGAGAGACCTTATTTGTTGGATTTGGAGCAAGTTTGCCCAGTCGAAATCCCTTTTTACTGAGCCGCTGTTTGCCGAAACGAATCTGAGGTGCTGTTCCTGTAGTTTCCAGCGTCAACCGTCGGTGTTTTGCCTTGATCTCAGCGTAGGAGAGGCGGAATCCAGCGAAACTTGGACCGTTGGATTTGTGACTTCGAGACGAAGCTTCTAAGCCTTGAGTTACTGAATTCGGAGAAGGTTAGCTTATTTGGATTTAAGCTTTTCTCATCCGCTGTATTCCGGACAGATTTTGTGAATTGGTGTAATGTTGGGTTACCTCTTCGCAGCAGGGGACCTCGGACCTTGGCGGACCAGCAAGGGATCATTTTGGACGCGTGCCACTTTCTTCGCTGCCAGAAGATTGCTTGAGAGGTGGGATTTCTTCGATTCACTCCTAAGCCCATTGTAGTCAGCATGTATGCCTTAGTCGTTAATATCAATTCATGTTAGCTCAATTCATGGATTATAGTAGGTTTTATTATCTGAATTGGAGCATGAGTAGTAAGTAATGTTTTCATACATGTTGGACTTGGATTTGACTTAGGAGAAAACCCCGAATCGATTGTCATTACATACACTACCGGATTTAGCTCTAGGAGCGGTGTTGTCCTTGTATCATCGCGGGCTTTGTGCGATGGATACCCATGGTAGTGTAGCTTGTGTTGGTGCTCGTGCTGGGACACCGAGCGTATACTAGCTGAGTTTAGACTGTTTCGGGGTGTCGGGCGCCGTCGGGGCAGGCGGTGGGCCCAATGTCTGTTTTGTTACTTGGGATTGGCTAGTAGGGCCTGATTGAGCTCGACAGAGTTACGCTGCATACTCGGCTGGGTAGCTCCCCCGAGTGCCACTCCGGAGTTCGGCTTTGTGCTTTCGCGTCGGTGTCGAGTAGTGCGGGTTGGACTTGCTCTCCACTGAGGTTTAGAGTGGGGGTAGCTGTACAGTCACAACCGGGCACAGGACGGGTGCGTTCACAGTCCCAGGGACGGGTGCGTTCACAGTCCCCTTTCAGATTGGATCTGGTTGACTTGTGTCTACAGGTGTTGGTTCTGGGTTTGAGGGCATAGCGACTTGTAGCTGTAGAGAGTTCCAGCTTTACTTTCTTCTATCGTGCTTACCCCGTAGACTTAGTGGGTGGACCGACGTTGTTTAGGGCGGCACCCACTGAGGACTACTTGTTTTTATAGTAGTTATCACGCCCTCTTTCTTCCACCGTTGTTGCAGGGCCTTCTGTTGCGCCGTCCTTCCGAGACTCGACCGCGGGAAGGGCGTGGCGAGCTAGAGCCTACCCTTCGAGTACTGTGCCAGAGGACTCCCACTGCAGGTAGTGACAGTTTTGGTTTGGACACTTTTGTACATACAGTTGAACTCGCTGGAGCGAGTAGTGTTACTTTTGTATCCGTGGTTGTATGTATATAAAGTTTGTTTTCCTACCTGCTTGTTTATAGTTTTCTTCAGCTCTACGCTACTGTTTGTGGCATTGTATGTTATACAGGTACATCTACGCTTCGTGTACAGGGAAAATTTCTTGTACACGGCGGATTTGTCGGCGTGCCCGGGGAATACTTCAACCCGGGGCGTGACAGCCATTGCATTCTTTCATTAGCTATTTATTAGGTTAGCTACACTTAAAATATGCATATAGTTTCAAAGTCCAACTGAGGGTGATAGATGATTCTGGGAGTGCTTCGTTGATTTTATTTCATCGTGAGGTTGTCCAGTTTTTAACTCGTGCGATGCACGGCTAGCTAATATAATAATATAAAATAACAAAAGTTATTATGTAATGATAATAGAAAAATATTCTAATTAATATTATATTTTTTAACAAATAAAAAAATATACTATTAATCTTAATAATAGTATCGATACCTTAAAAAGTCGATAGCTATTTGACCCGTGCGATGCACGACTAATATAATAGTATAGAATAATAAAAGTTATTTTGGGTTTATAAAAGAAAAATATTCTATTTAATATTATATTTTTTTAATAAATAAAGAAATAATTTATCAATCTTAATTATATATAGTACAAAAACTAGAGAAAAATTTTTTTGGACCAAAGTAAATAATCAAGTAAATTAATGCATCTTTGGAGTTTCTTTGGATATTATTTTTGGATATTATTTTTGCATTAATTTGTAATTTAATAATCAAGTAAATTAATTTGGAGTTTTATTTGGTTTTTTAAAATTTAATTTGTAATTTAATATTTAAAATATTGAATGTTTAATTTAAAATTTGAAACTAAAAATTTAAAATTTGAATTAAAAATTATATATTTTCCTTAATTACTAAAACTAAATGTTAAAATTTTTATGTTTTAAAATTTAAATTTTAGTTTCTAAATTGTAGATTTTAAATTTTACATAAAAATTATAAAGCTTAAAATTTTGAAAATTATATATATTAATTTGCTGAAATATATCATAGAATTTAATATTATATAGCTGAATTCCTAAAAATTTAAAATTACAGCGCGTTATTCAATACATATAAGAATTTAGAATTTAAATATTCAAAATATACAAACTGAATTACGATAAAATATAGTTTTGAAAATTTAAATTTTTAAATTGTTAATGTCAAATTTCAAAATTTAAACAAAAGGGAGTTAGGAATTTTAAATTTTAAATAAATCACGTAAATTTTTCGCCGCGAAGTGCGGGCCTACACTAGTATACTATAATGAGCTAACTATTGTTCGGCTCTTTTATGAAATGAGCAGAACACGAGTTAGCTATATGAAACAACCGTTATACTCTAAAAGCTTAAGCTGTTAGAGAACGGTGTTTAAACATTTTTATATTTAACACTCTCCCTCACGTCTGGACTCGAGATTTCTTGATCGGTCTATGACGTGGACTTGAATTAAATGGGAGAAAATTAATATGCTAGGAGCCTGGCGTGACTCGAACTCAGGACCTCTTGCTCTGATACCACGTGAAAACAAGGATAATTGGAAAAGAAAATATATTTCTTTCTAAAAGCTTAAGCTGTTAGAGAACGGTGTTTAAACATTTTTATATTTAACAAGCTAGGCCCAACTTGCTCATGTTTGGTTGGTTGACACCCATATTTCAATTCGCTCGAGATTTTAAAATTAATAATTAGCATCAACGATCCAAAGGTTATAGCATTGCAGAGGCTTAATTAATCTATATAAATTTTGTTCTAATTATAAGAGAATTATAGATAAATAATTACCTTGGCCCTAAAGCTATAAATAAGGAACTCATGCACGTAAGAAGAATAATTAGTAGAGAAATAGCAAGGGGGAACAGGAATAGCTAGCCAAGAGAGAGAATAGGAATAGGAATAGGCTAATTCTCGATCACGGCAACTGCACCCAACCGAGAGCAAGAAATGATGCCGACACCGATGTCCGGGCTCATCGAAGTGCTGGCCCTCCTCGGCGTGGCCACATTGGTCGGAGTGGCTCAACGAGCTATACGAAGATCAACACCACAAGAAGGGACCTGCGGCCGCCGACCACCTCCTCCTAACCCCTCGTACGTAATTGATCCGGCCCCTCCATTTAATTAGGTATATGCATCTTCTTTTTTCTTGGTAATAATTGATTGATTGACATTAATGGTGTTGCAATTTGCAATTTCGTGGGTATGTATTGTCGGATTTCTAGAGATTTGGAAGATGCCCATGCTGCTTTAGAGCGGAAGAAGAAGAAACTCAGGATGATGCTGATGATAGTGGTGTTGGCGATCTGGGCGATGATGATGGTGAAGATCAAATCAGTGGCGAGCCATTCTGTTCTTCTTGAATTTAGCATGTGCTTTTGCATCATTTTATTCATTTTGTTCACCATATTTAGGCTTTGAGGTTGTTTCATGCATGGCTCCTGTTACAATTAAGGATCTTGATCTCTCTCTGTCGAAAAGAAAACTTTGGATATATGGGGGGCACCTTATTGTTCTTATTCGGTGCTCTCTCTTTCTCTCTCCCCCTCTCTCTAGATCTCTATTTTGCCTCTATTTTGGATAGAAATTGTATTGAAGAACATTTAAAGAGGATTCATTGCAATTAAAGGTTTCATTCAATTAGGTAGTAATTACTAAGTTGTTCTTTTGTTATTCTTTTTGGTGTCCTTCTATAGCTTTAGGATCTGTTCCCTCTCTCTCTCTCTCTCTCTCTCTCTCTAGATCTCTCTAACTCCATAAGGAACATTCTAAGATTGAATGTACTGTAATCAAATAGTTAATTACTATAAATGCAACATAATCATATATGCTAAGTTAATTCTTTAGAAAAGTTTTTTTTTATTAATTAGTTTAAATTTAACTTGTTTTTAATTAATTTGAGACGTTTCTAAGTCTTAGTAACTTTAAGAGGTTTTTGGCTCATTTAACTATTTCTTCCCCACAAAAGATGATTACTTGTTTCGAATTAGGGTATCCAATCATTTTTTTCGATTAAAAAAATCGTAATTGAGTACTGCTTGTAAAAAGGATATCTCGATTGGTCTTCACGAATAAATTACTCTTCAAGATTCGATTGTCAAAAAAGGTAAATTATACTTTTGGTCCTCAAACTATGATTAGTATTTAAACTTCTTCAATTGTTACAATTAAATCCCACAATCTAATTTCATTAGCTAAATATATATTAGCTAATTATTATTTAGAAGTAATGTAGCATCTTAATTATAATCGTATGATCAATCACAATACTTATATAGTTTCCACAATAATAACTTTTAAATATTTAGCCAACTACATTAAGTTATGTGATTTGATTGCAAAAATTCAAGATGTTCTAGCAAAGAAATGGCAGATTAATTACAGTTTGAGAACCAAAGTGTCACGTGACTCCTAGTTTGAACACAAAATGTAACTATCAAGTTGGTAAGTGGTTTGAATGGAACGAAACAATGTGTTTTTTAGAAAAGCGAACCCGCGCCTTTTCGATCAAGCTGTTAGTAACGTCAGGACATTAGTGAGACAGTGGGCGGAAACTTAGTTACCTCACTCATATAGCTTAGTTTATTTTTCTAACAAATAAAATAGGTAATGGACTACACAGCTATTAAAAAAAAATTAAATATTCTAATAATTGCAGTCATTATTTTTATCCACTAGTCACTTCCGAAATAAAAAGGCCAGATACATCTAAATTGCTAGCGCACATCCTTTCTATTCATTTTTCTAGTTTAATTTAATTATTTTAACATGTGTTCACTTTGGTAAGTTTAATATGTCTTTATTTTATTTCATTTAATTAGTATAATATATTCATTTTATTTGTTTAAGCAAAAATACCCCTCAAATTTAATAAAATTATCAAAACTATCTATATTACTTGTATTTGTAAAAAATATGGCTAAAATATTAGTTTTACCCCATTTACCTTTACGACTATTATAATACATTTTTTTTTATTACGAAGGTAATTAATATGTTTTTATTATAAGCATTTTTCTAGTTTAATTTAATTATTTTAACATGTCTTCACTTTGGTAAGTTTAATATGTCTTTAATTTTATTTCATTTAATTAGTATATATCCATTTTATTTGTTCAAGTACGTACAAATGGAAGAATTATTTTTTTTTTATTAGATTTATTTTAAGATTTTCATGTGGTAGTAGATGCGTTTGAAAATTCTTTTACTCTAGGTTCAATTTTATATTACTATGAGTTTTTTTTTTTATATATTTTTCTTTTCATAGTTTACTTTTTATTACTTTTTAAATCTTTATATTGTGTTATATATAGTTTGATAGTTTTGTATTTTATATTATATTTATATCTGTTGAGCCGATTCGGCGCGAATAACTGGCACACCAGGCCTATGCTAGTTCAGCAGCCTTGTGGTGCACCGGGAGCATATTGGGAGCACAAGAGGAAACACGAACCGCACCTGATCAAAGAAGTTATGGCAACTACAGGCGGTTAAAAGTGGTTACCGATCGACTGAAGGTGGTCCGAGATATCAGGAGACAGGAGATAATGGCCGATCGTGCAAGGATCATAACCAACTCAGGGGCGACTCTATAAATAGGCGCATGATACCCTGAAAATGGGTCTTTTCCCCTGCGAACAAAAGACCGTCCTTATTTTCCTACATTTTCTTTCTTGCATTTACTGCTTTCCCTAGGAGTAGCCAGTAACGTAGATCTTTGGAGTCTGTCTGCCCTTTGGGCATCACTCCTGGAGTCTATCTGCCCCTTGGGCATCACTCCGTTGTAGACTAAACTTGGAGTTTGTCTACCCCACAGGCATCACTCCCTTATTCGTGTGTTTTTCCATTTTCTATTCAATAGAAATTCATTACTCGGCTGTTTCAAGCCGACCAGGTTTTGTGTTGTGGTAACCATTCGGCTCATCTTTTTACCTATTCTTCGCCCTCTTCTGTGCATTCGGCTCATCTTGCCGAACCAAGAATAGAACAGAGTTATTCGAACCCGGCTGGCTTGATCCCTCGCAGGTCAAATTGCCTGATCAGTCGAAGGGGCGCAATGTAGCATATCGAAAATTCGACAATAAGATCGGACTTTGGCCAAATTGACTAAAGTGCGAAAATAAAATAGTTGGACATGTTCCAATTGCCATTCCAAACTTCTTGGAAAGGTTAGAAGAAAATCTAAAAGAGTTAAAAGGGTTTCGGCGTTGTTCGGCGCGAAGTCGAGTCGAAACGGCGCGAAAAACATAAGTCTGGGCATTTTGTACAAGACAGTGCAAAGTTGTCGACCAGATAGCAACTTTGACTCGAGAGGAGAGCTCTCGGGTTTGTGAGGTTTTCGGTGTTTATATCGGTATAAGACCGGATTTGTACTGCACAACAGCCGCGAAACCGAGAGGCGCTCTCGGTTTGTCTCTCGGAGCGTTTTATACCCAGACAAGACAGTGCCTTGTACCCAGACAAAACGGGACCGACAAAGAAGCTTGTAGAATCACAAATAGAAGATGTTGAGGGGCTTTTTGGCTATTGTTACAACACCATAAGCTCCCCCAACACTCTTTTCACAGCACACACACTCACTCTATTTTCTCTCTTTTGTTCCCTTTCTCTCTCTAGAAAAACCCTAGGGTTGGGTGGAGAAGGAGAAGGAGAAGGAGAAGGAGGTGACCTTGGAGCTTTTGGAGGACTTTGAAGCTCTCCTACACCAAGGGCTTGGAGAAGCTTTGCACTAGAGGTAAGATCTCACAAGTAAACTTCTAGGGTTTTGATTTTCTCTTAGGTTTTGGGGGTTACTAGCTTGTTGCTAGTATTAGAAACTTGAGAGAGCATAGAACACCATGAAACTCCATTTGAGCTCATGTGCTCTAATGGTGTCTTCTTAGGGTTTGTTGTAAACCCCAAATAGATGGTTCTAATGGGTCAATAATGGTTTTAGAGAGCTTCTAGGTTGATCTAAAGCTATATTTTGCTTGTGGATGAGATCAAAACCCTAGGTTTGGTATAGGGCATTGTTGGAGCACCCGAATTTGGGGCTTTTGAACATAGGGGTTCTTGGGTCAAATTGACCTTGTAGAAATCTAATTGGGGGTATTCCCGACGCGTGGGACAACTCCGTTTAATTAAACGAAAATCCGATATGGGGGCTACTATGTAAAATGGCCTGATTAGGTTCATTTTTAAACTGCAGATTTTTACCTAGGCCTCGGTAGGTCGTGAAACTTTTTGGGCATCCTCACAAAATTATTTTAAGGTCGGGGGTGCATACCGGAATCATCGAATTCCCCTCTATGTCTGTTTTCACCTTTTGAGCATATTATGTAAAGTATATTCATGCATGATAGGGTAGTTGGTATTTATGCAAGTTGGTTGAACTTCAATTCATGTTCTAGAGAGAAATGAACTTAGAAATTGTAATGGAACCATAGAGGCATATGAACCAGAACCCTATTGTGTGAATATGACAATGGAATGTGAACTTAGCAAACAATGGTGAACTTGATATAGGGATGAGATTGGCATTGATATGACCTTAGTTAAACATATTTTAACTTAGTGACATTATGGCAAGAATGAGATACATGATTGGGTAGAAAACCTATCATTGACAATGGCATGGTAACTAGTGGCTATGAATCCTCAATGTGAGGATTAGATCGATACTCTTGACAAGTCTTGGCTTCAGGGAGGTCGCTCTCCTCCTCAAGCGTGAGTTCAATCACCTAGGGGATCGTGGCCCGACGGACGGTCCCTCGTGTCTTGTAGGCTTAGAGCTTCCCCGTTCAGTGAGGGATTTTGGGTCTTGAGTTTGTTGGGGTTAACTATGTTAACCGGCAAGATTGGGTAATGAGCCGAGTAAAGTAAAGTAAAGTAAAGTATGGTAAAGAGCATGCATGCAAACATATTTAAATTCGATTATCTATCTATCTATCTGACTCTTTCTTGCAGGCATAGTATTAGCATATATAGTTTGGTTAATATTTCTTTTCCGTTGAAATACTTATGCCTGGATAGACCTAGTGGGTAAGTCGGCGGGGTCGGTTGCCGAGCCCACTGGGAACTTCGTTGTAGTTCTCACACCACTAACCCCACAGGTCCTAGCTCGAGCGGGGCAGCGGAGGACCGAGGCAAGGGGTTAGCGCCATAGCTAGTGGCCACCGGAGTCTCGCATCTAGTCATTTCCTTTTTGTTATACTTGTATCAACTTTATTTTTGTTGAACTATAGATGTCAAGTTGTAAACATTCAAGTAAATTTTGGGAGATGACAAATGTAAAAAGAAATGATGTATTGAATGCTAAAAGAATGTAATAGACTAGTTTACTTGTATTTGGTTCAAATGTAATCAAGTTCATGTATGGTTTATATTCTAGCTTAGTGCTTACTCTTCCGCTGTGTTGTTACTTACCTTCGTATAAGCCTTGTATAATTGCAAATTCTCTTTGATTTGTTAAATTGTACTTGTTGTTAGAGCCTTGGGCGGGCAGGGGAGGCCCTGTCCGTTCGGCGTCTGTTGACGTGGCCCGAACCCGACCAAATAGGCGGGTAGCGGGGCGTGACAGATAAAGTGGTATCAGAGCGTAAACGGAAGTAAGCAAAGGTCTAGGATTGACTTAAGAACCATAGGATTGGAGACCTTAGGGACTTAGGAAACGTTTAACGTGGATTTGGTAAACGCGAAAGCTAGTGGATTGGGTTGACATTAAGACTTCTCTAGAAGGAGTTAGAGATGAATTCAAGTATTTATTTCTGCTTAAGGAACCTTGTGGGGCGGCCGACCACATGACACCTAGAGTGGGAAATAATTTACTTATTTGCTTTCACTTAATTGGGTAGTTATTTTGGAACGTGTAAGAGTCACGTGTATTGAGTATTAATGTGTGTGCTACGTTTCAGGACGTGATGGCACCACGGGGACGCCTCGTTAAGACGCGATCCACTGCGGCACCACCTCCTGAGGTGCCCGAGCAGTCGGGATCGGGCGATGTACGCGAGTTGCAAGCCCAAGTAGCGGCGTTGGCCGGGGCTATGAAGCAGCAGGCGGAGCAGCTCAGTAGGCTCCACGATTTGGTGGCCCAGCAGGCGGCGGCGGCGCCTGTGCCTCAGGACCCGACGCCACCTGTTGAGCCCGCGCACCACCTCCGTGGCGCGCGTACCGCTGACAATTGTACCACCGCCGCCTTCGGGTTCGTCGGCCGATCACGACACCCCGAGGCGGAGCAAGAACGGCGGTAGCGTGTTGACGGCTTGCGGTTGAAGCCACCAACCTTCAACGGGGAAGACAAGGACCCGTGGATGGTCGAGACGTGGTTGATCGCTATGCAATCCTTGTTCGAGGACTTCTATACCCTCGAGCGGGACAAGGTGCATCTGGCGGCCCATTGCTTTGAGGGATCGGCTCGCCTTTGGTGGAGACAAGTGAAAGAGGATCGTTCTTTGAACGATACCACCATGGCTTGGGAGACGTTTCGGGAGATGCTATTGATGGAGTATTTCCCCGAAAGCGATAAAAGAAAAATCGAGGAGGACTTCCGTAAGCTAAGACAGGGGAGTCGCACAGTGCGCGAATACGAGAGGGAGTTCACGCACATGATTCATTGTGTGCCGAGCTTGGTCCACGGCGACGGGGATCGGGCGAAGAAATTCGGGCGTGGGTTGAGGCCGGATATTTTTAAGACAGTTGATTCTTTCCGGCTGACGACCTATGGAGAGGTTTTGGACCGCGCACTTTGGGTGGAGCGCGGCAATGCTATTGCGCGAGAGGAGCGCGAGGCTGTTGAGAGAGACAAGGATAGGGAGAAGTCTAAGAAGCGGGCCTCGAGTGGGTCCGCGGGGCAGTCGAGCTCTAAGCGGCCCCCTCGACCTCGCCGGTCACAGCGGCGGCAATGGAGTCAAGACTCGTAGTCGACCTCCTACCCGTGTGTTATCCGCGCGGAACCACCGAGTTGTTACTTGCCCTCGCCGGGAGGGGCGATGCGGTGTGGCCTGGCGGGCCACATTGGTCGCGAGTGTCCTGGGCAAAGACATCACCCGCACCCTCAGCCTTCGGGCTCAAGACACTCCGCGATAGCTTGGCGGGATCGCCACCCGCTATGTCCGCTGGACGATCGTCAGCGCCTCGACAGCAGGAGGCACCTCGAGCACCCAGTGGGCGGGTTTTTGCCACTCAGGTGGAGGAGCCGACTCAAGCACTGGGCCTGAGATGATGTGGCAGATATTATTCTGATCCAAGGCACTCGAGCTAAAGCTTTATTTGATACAGGTGCATCTCATTCATTCATACGTGCATCATTCGCCAAAGCTCATGGGGTAGAGATAGGGCGTCATGATGACCATTGGTGGGTCAACTCTATCGAGCACTCTTTTGCTGTGGATGAGGAGTGCGAAAATTGCCCAGTGCAAATAGGAGATTGGATTATGCCAATCGATCTCCTAGTGGTCGAGCGGTTATCGGGCTTCGACGTGGTCTTAGGGATCAACTGGCTCTCTAAGTACTTCGCCGTTATCGATTGTGAGAGGAAGGTTATCACATTTCGTGAACCTGGACAAGAAGAAATGGTCTACCAAGCGTGTAAGGATGCACGTTTTGCGGCGACCATATCGTCGGTGAGGGCGAAAAGGATGATCAAGGGTGGTTGCAAGGCTTATTTAGCGACCATCGTGGATGCCCAAAGGGAGCACCCGGAATTGAGTAGCATTCGGGTGGTATGCGAGTACCCGGATGTGTTTCCAGCGGAGTTACCGGGATTGTCACCGGACCGGGAAGTTGAGTTTGTCATTGACCTAATCCCCGGGGCGGCGCCAATCTCGAAGGCTCCGTACAGAATGGCACCGGTGGAGCTTAAGGAACTTAAAGCCCAACTGCAAGACTTGCTCGATAAAGGCTTTGTGCGGCCGAGCGTGTCTCCGTGGGGACTCCGGTGCTGTTTGTGAAAAAGAAGGACGGCACACTTCGACTTTGCGTTGACTATCGCGAGTTCAACAAGGTCACAATCAAGAACAAGTACCCGTTACCGAGGATTGACGATTTATTCGATCAGTTGCAAGGGTCAAGGGTTTATTCGAAGATTGACCTTCAATCGGGGTATCATCAATTGAAGATACGGCCCAAGGATGTGCACAAAACGGCGTATCGTACGCGGTATGGTCATTATGAGTTTAAGGTTATGCCTTTCGGGCTTACTAATGCCCCGGCGGCATTTATGGACTTAATGAATAGAGTCTTCCGTCCGCTATTGGACCGGTGCATCGTGGTATTCATTGACGACGTATTGGTGTATTCTCGGACCGAGGAAGAACACGAGGAGCACTTAAGGATCGTGTTGGAGACACTCCGACGAGAGAAGCTTTATGCCAAATTGAAGAAATGTGAGTTTTGGCTACCGGAGGTTACTTTCTTGGGTCACGTTATATCTGGAGGCGGCGTCTCTGTGGACCCAAAGAAAGTTGAGGCAATAAAGGATTGGCCTCGCCCGACAAATGCAACGGAAATTCGAAGCTTTTTGGGGCTTGCGGGCTACTACCGGCGGTTCGTGGGGGGGTTCGCCAAGATAACAACTCCACTAACGCGCCTTACGCACAAAGGGGTGAAGTATGTTTGGAGCCCCGCATGTGAGCGAAGCTTTGAGGCGCTTAAGAAAAGATTGACGACGACTCCGGTGCTTGCTTTGCCGACGCCGGGGGAGAGTTATGTCGTGTACAGTGATGCTTCTTATGTTGGTCTCGGGTGCGTTCTGATACAAAATGGCCGAGTTATCGCTTATGCTTCGCGCCAGTTAAAGACATATGAGAAGAACTACCCGATTCACGACTTGGAGTTAGCGGCGGTCATTTTCGCGCTAAAGCTTTGGAGGCATTACTTATACGGGGAACATTGTGAGATTTACACGGATCATAAGAGTCTCAAGTATTTGTTCACCCAGAAAGAGTTGAATATGCGACAACGGCGGTGGTTAGAATTGCTTAAAGACTATGATGTTACCATTCTATATCACCCCGGGAAAGCAAATGTCGTGGCCGATGCTTTGAGTAGAAAGTCGACGGAAAATTTGGCGACGGCGATTACACCTCAACCTGCCTTGCACAAGGAGATGCAACGGTTAGGACTCGAGGTGGTGGCGCCGGGAGTGCCGGCAACAGTTGCTATGTTGATCGTGCAACCCACCTTGTTGGAGAAGATAAAGGAATTGCAAGTTTCCGATCCTTATCTCCAAAAGGTGCGGGGCGAAGTAGAGAGCGGTAGTGCCGAAGATTTTGGCATTGGGACCGACGGAACACTACGGTGTCGGAACCGTTGGTGTGTGCCCAAGGACGATGATCTTCGAGGGCGATTATGAAGCACACCAATCACCCTATAGCATTCACCCGGCGCACCAAGATGTATCAAGACTTGAAACTCCATTATTGGTGGCCGTATGAAAAGGGACATTGGAGAGTTTGTGGCACAATGTCTCACGTGCCAACAGTAAAACGAGCGTCGTTTCCACTGAAAATTGCAAAGTCTACCAATACCCGTGTGGAAGTGGGAAGACATTGCTATGGACTTTGTGACGGGTTTACCTAGGTCACAAGGCGGCACGACGCGATTTGGGTAGTTGTGGACCGGTTGACAAAATCGGCTCACTTTTTGCCGATCCACACTACTTGGTCGGGAGACAAGCTAGCTCAAGTATATCTCGACGAGATAGTGAGGTTACACGGGGTTCCGGTGTCAATTGTATCGGATCGGGACCCGAGGTTCACCTCTCATTTTTGGAAGAGCTTGCAAGATGCTTTGGGTACACGGCTCAATTTTAGCACGGCATTTCATCCTCAAAGTGACGGTCAATCGGAGAGGACTATTCAGATACTTGAGGATATGCTTCGGGCGTGTGTACTCGACTATAAGGGCGGATGGCACGATTTTCTACCAATGGCGGAATTCGCATACAACAATAGCTACCAAGAAAGCATTGCGATGGCGCCATTCGAGGCCCTTTATGGTAAGAAGTGTCGTTCTCCAATTCATTGGAGCGACGTGGGCGAGAGAACGGCTCTTGGCCCCGATGTTGTGCGGGAGGCGGAGGAAAAAGTCCGCCTAGCTCGACAAAGACTCGCGACGGCGCAATCTCGGCAAAAGAGTTATGCCGATAAACAGAGGAAGGATGTAGAGTTTGCGGTTGGAGACCGCGTGTTTTTGAAAGTGTCACCTATGCGCGGCATAAAAAGGTTTGGAGTTCGGGGGATGCTAAGTCCCCGATATATCGGACCTTTTGAGATATTGGAGCGGATCGGTGCGGTAGCATACAAGTTGGCATTACCACCGAGACTTGCGGGAGTGCACAATGTGTTTCACGTTTCAAACCTTCGCAAGTATATCCACCATTCGGCTCATGCATTGGAGTATGAACCGGTGGAGTTAAACGAGGACACGACCTATGAAGAGTACCGGTTTGTATGCGTGGGAAAGGAGAAAAGAAGCTTAGGAATCGCAAGATTTCCTACGTCAAGGTCCAGTGGAGCAATCATGCAGTGCGTGAAGCCACTTGGGAGCTTGAGGACACACTGAGGAAGGAGTACCCTCACTTGTTCGAGTTGACAAGCTAAGGTATGCGTTAGGTTTCGCGGACAAAACTAATTTTAAGGGGTGGAGAATGTAGCATATCGAAAATTCGACAATAAGATCGGACTTTGGCCAAATTGACTAAAGTGCGAAAATAAAATAGTTGGACATGTTCCAATTGCCATTCCAAACTTCTTGGAAAGGTTAGAAGAAAATCTAAAAGAGTTAAAAGGGTTTCGGCGTTGTTCGGCGCGAAGTCGAGTCGAAACGACGCGAAAAACATAAGTCTGGACGTTTTGTACCGGTACAGGCAAAGTTGCTGTACCGGTATAGCAACTTTGACCGAGAGGGAGAGCTCTCGGGTTTGTGAGGTTTTCGGTGTTTATACCGGTACAAGGCGGATTTGTCTGGGGTACAAATCTTGCGAAAGCAGAGCGACTCTCGGGTTTGCCTGCGGAGCATTTTATGCGGTACAAGAGGATTTGTCGGTACAAATCTTGCGAAAGCAGAGGCGACTCTCGGGTTTGTCTCTGGAGCGTTTTATCTCGGTACAAGACGGGCCTTGTCGGTACAAAATGGGAGCGACGGTTGTGAAGCTGCGAAATAGAAGATGTTGAGGGGCTTTTTGGCTATTGTTACAACACCATAAGCTCCCCCAACACCCTCTTTTCACAGCACACACACACTCACTCTATTTTCTCTCTTTTGTTCTCTTTCTCTCTCTAGAAAAATCCTAGGGTTGGGTGGAGAAGGAGAAGGAGAAGGAGGTGACCTTGGAGCTTTTGGAGGACTTTGAAGCTCTCCTACACCAAGGGCTTGGAGAAGCTTTGCACTAGAGGTAAGATCTCACAAGTAAACTTCTAGGGTTTTGGTTTTCTCTTAGGTTTTGGGGGTTACTAGCTTGTTGCTAGTATTAGAAGCTTGAGAGAGCATAGAACACCATGAAACTCCATTTGAGCTCATGTGCTCTAATGGTGTCTTCTTAGGGTTTGTTGTAAACCCCAAATAGATGGTTCTAATGGGTCAAGGATGGTTTTAGAGAGCTTCTAGGTTGATCTAAAGCTATATTTTGCTTGTGGATGAGATCAAAACCCTAGGTTTGGTATAGGGTATTGTTGGAGCACCCGAATTTGGGGCTTTTGAACATAGGGGTTCTTGGGTCAAATTGACCTTGTAGAAATCTAATTGGGGGTATTCCCGACGCGTGGGACAACTCCGTTTAATTAAACGAAAATCCGATATGGGGTCTACTATGTAAAATGGCCTGATTAGGTTCATTTTTAAACTGCAGGTTTTTACCTAGGCCTCGGTAGGTCGTGAAACTTCTTGGGCATCCTCACAAAATTATTTTAAGGTCGGGGGGTGCATACTGGAATCATCGAATTTCCCTCTATGTCTGTTTTCACCTTTTGAGCATATTATGTAAAGTATATTCATGCATGATAGGATAGTTGGTATTTATGCAAGTTGGTTGAACTTTAATTTATGTTCTAGAGAGAAATGAACTTAGAAATTGTAATGGAACCATAGAGGCATATGAACCAGAACCCTATTGTGTGAATATGACAATGGAATGTGAACTTAGCAAACAATGGTGAACTTGACATAGGGATGATATTGGCATTGATATGACCTTAGTTAAACATATTTTAACTTAGTGACATTATGGCAAGAATGAGATACATGATTAGGTATAAAACCTATCATTGACAATGGCATGATAACTAGTGGCTATGAATCCTCAATGTGAGGATTAGATCGATACTCTTGACAAGTCTTGGCTTGAGGGAGGTCGCTCCTCCTCAAGCGGTGAGTTCCGGAACAGTCACCTAGGGGATCGTGGCCCCAACGGACGGTCCCTCGGGTCTTGTAGGCTTAGAGCTTCCCCGTTCAGTGAGGGATTTTGGGTCTTGAGTTTGTTGGGGTTAACTATGTTAACCGGCAAGATTGGGTAATGAGCCGAGTAAAGTAAAGTAAAGTAAAGTATGGTAAAGAGCATGCATGCAAACATATTTAAATTCGATTATCTATCTATCTATCTGACTCTTTCTTGCAGGCATAGTATTAGCATATATAGTTTGGTTACTATTTCTTTTCCGTTGAAATATTTATGCCTGGATAGACCTAGTGGGAACTTCGTTTTAGTTCTCACACCACTAACCCCACAGGTCCTAGCTCGAGCGGGGCAGCGGAGGACCGGGGCAAGGGGTTAGCGCCATAACTAGTGGCCACCGGAGTCTCGCATCTAGTCATTTCCTTTTTGTTATACTTGTATCAACTTTATTTTTGTTGAACTATAGATGTCAAGTTGTAAACATTCAAGTAAATTTTGGGAGATGACAAATGTAAAAAGAAATGATGTATTAAATGCTAAAAGAATGTAATAGACTAGTTTACTTGTATTTGGTTCAAATGTAATCAAGTTCATGTATGGTTTATATTCTAGCTTAGTGCTTACTCTTCCGCTGTGTTGTTGCTTACCTTCGTGTAAGCCTTGTATAATTGTAAATTCTCTTTGATTTGTTAAATTGTACTTGTTGTTAGAGCCTTGGGCGGGCATGGGAGCCCCTGTCCGTTCGGCGTCTGTTGACGTGGCCCGAACCCGACCAAATAGGCGGGTAGCGGGGCGTGACACGCAATCTTTGAGGGTCATCTTTCAGAGCCGTTTCACGTCCTGGCGCGCTTCCCGAAGAAGCTCTTTAACCGGGTCCGAATTCGGCACCTAACAATTTTTGGCACGCCCGGTGGGACACTCTTCTGAGGTAAACCTTTAATTATACAATACATGGCTGATGATAATGCCATGAATCTCCGTAATATTCCCAGAAATTCTGAGAACGAACAGCCTAGTAATTCGAAAAACGTCATGGAACAGCGAGTAGTTTTACCTACCGAAGGTGAAACAAGTGGTCAGTACGGCCAACAAGAACCGAGCCTAACCCAGGCACTAGGTCAAATGACTCGGGTCTTGCAAGCACTAGACCAAAACAGCCATGCTAGCACTGCACAGCTGGACGCAGTATTGGCCGCACTTACGGCTTCTAACGAGAACATTGCCCGAATAGGGCAATTTTTGACTCGTAATGAGCAACCGATAGCAGGCTTACAAACGTCTGTGGTGACACCGGTGTTACAAAATCCAATAACACTGGCTGGTGGGTTGCCCCAATACCAAGGGGCACATTTTTAAGGAATTTATTGACCGGCAGTTGCCAATGCCAGTCCACAACCAGAAATAGTGTGGGGATTATCACCTTCCCCACCAGTGACAGTATATCAGCCCCAAAATGTAGGGGCTGGGGGGCAAGCTCCTAATGTACAAGGAGTTGACCCCGTGGTACCAAATATTGGTCTACCACAGAGACCGAATGAGATTCAGGCGCAAGCACAAGTTCCCGTACAGGGAGTGAATAATAAAATTTATGCGCAAATTGAAGAAGCCATCCGAAATACATTCGGAGTAGGTGCGAGGCCGGCGATGCGGCCTGTGTTTAGATCTATATATCCTGCAACTATTGCCGCAGAGCATCCTTATCTGGCTAACTGGAAAATGCCGAAGTTTGACAAATTCTCTTGTAGCCTTGGGTAATATGCAAGCACATCAGAGCCAAGTGCGTAGTGCATATTGTTAAGGATTTTGTGTTGGCAAGTTTCGTGAATTGTGTCGGAGTCTTGAAGAATCGGAGCGGATCGAAGAACGACGAAGAATCAAAGACTTCGAAGAAAAGAGAATTGGCTCACGATGTGAATCACGACGTCCAGGTAAGTTTTTAATTCATAAATATGGTGATTCATACTTAGTTATAGACATTAGAATCATAAATCATTGTTTAACGGATTAGAAATTATATTAGAACTTTGTAATTTTCAAAAATTGGAAAATTTACAAAGTGTACCTGAACCTGTACGGGTACAGCCATCCCATTACCGGTAACAGCCTGAACTTGTACGGGTATAGCCATCATACCCATTCTGCGTGCGGCTGAACCATTACGGGATGCGACCATCATACCCATTCACCGTGCCGACTGAACACATGCAGTACAAGCATGGTTGCTATACCGGTACAGCCATCAATCCATTACCGGTAATGGCCCTTCGCAGAAAAATCTTCCGTCATTGCATTACCGGTAATGGCCCTGTTTTTGTACCGGTACAAGAAGGTAAAAATCTGATTTTTCTCTAATCCGAATCTAATTGATTCTAAAGTCTATAAATAGGTTCTTAGGGTTCTCTAACTCTGTGTACTTCATTATAATACATGTTTGAGAAACCCTAGAGGCTAGGAATTCCTTCAAAACCTATTTTCTACTAAATAGCCTCTTTTAGGTCAAATCGAGAGATAGTAAATCCTACTCTATATGTCGATTTGATCTACGATTCGTTGGAGTTTTCTTCTTCGGTTTTCATCGGTACTCCAACGAAGGATCACCATATTCATGATTCTATTCATGGTGGCGTCGTGGATTCGGCGTGATTGAAGACTTCGTGGATTCGGAGCGTGGCGTCGTGGATTCGGCGTGATTGAAGACTTCGTGGATTCGGAGCGTGGCGTCGTGGATTCGGCGTATTGAAGACTTCGTGGATTCGAAGCAAGGCGTTTCGTGGATTCGGAACGTGGGCGTTCGTGGATTCGGACGTGATTGTGGACAACTCGGTGGAGTGCGCGGAGATCCATAAGAGAGTTAGAGAGGTTA
Organism: Aechmea fasciata; assembly: GCA_025177825.1. Classification (NCBI taxonomy): domain Eukaryota; kingdom Viridiplantae; phylum Streptophyta; class Magnoliopsida; order Poales; family Bromeliaceae; genus Aechmea; species Aechmea fasciata. Next base: position 7,820,733 of record CM045944.1, on the reverse strand, counting down.
AGTCCGTGGAGTCGGTAATCACCTTGTAATCTTTTCTTTTAGTGGATTGGTATTCGCGTGTTGGTCCCGTGGGTTTTTTTCTCCGAGTTGGAGTTTTCCCACGTAAATCTCGGTGTGTTTTTAATTTCCGCATTTACTTTTAACGCATCGATTATTTGTGTTTTTCTTTGGCCGGTACACCTATTCACCCCCCTCTAGGTGTCAGATACAATCTAGATAGATCCGTGGGGCTTCCCCGTAACTAACAATTGGTATCAGAGCGGGATCTAGATATATTGCTATCTAATGGCCGAAGAGTTAGTAGGTGTGTTACAAACTTATAAGATGACTTTTCCTACTAACCAATCTTCTTCCAAGTCTTTCTCTAAAAGTATAGGGATTGCGTTGAAAACATCAAAGGAAGAAGACGTGGACTCGGATTCCGGTGATGAGGAATCAAACGACGAGGAATTAGCGGAAGCATACAATCAACTTCTTGTTGAGTCGCGGAAGATGGCGAAACTCAATAAAAAGTTGAGGCGTCGTTTATTCGATCTTGAAGAAGAGAACAAGAATTTGAAGACCACAAATAATACTCTTGAGGAGGAACGGGAATCAATCTTGAATAATAATTCGGTCCTCCAAAAGAAGCTAGAAGAATCGGATTTAATGATCAAATCTACTACGGATAAAGTTGGATTTTTGGAGCATCAATTTGAGGAAACATACAAATCCAACAAAGCATTGACCGAGCAAGTCCATCAACTCAAGTCCGATATTCAAAAGTTTTCTTCGGGAACGAAGAAATTGGATAACATGCTCGGATTGGGTCAAACGAGCAAGTTAGGTCTTGGATACGAACGGACATATGTTGAGAAGGATCAAAAGATGACATCGAAAGTCTCAACAAGTTTGAAGGAGAAGGTGTGTCATAGATGTGGCATCAAAGGACACATCAAAAAGAGTTGCCGGACAAAAATTTTAAGTCTCAATCGGCAACTTCGAAACGACAATTGGTATCATCTAAAACTCGACATCCCCACGGAATCAAAAGAAAAATCAATTGAGTCGAGTGCATCAAGCAAACCGTGACTCATATGTGAACCGGAAATCAAAGCCACAAGCGAATCGGACATCTAAGCCTCAACGTCAATATCGATCGAACCCACAACCGAACCGGATTTCTAAGTCGAAACAACGTGCGGTTTGGGTTTCTAAGCCTCAAGGACAACATCAAAAGTCAAAACAAGTTGGGCAAATCGTCGACAAGCCAAGACAACCGACAATCCGACAAGTTTGGATTCGGAAAGGTGATATCTTTCCATACTCTTCGTCTTAGTTTGTTTTCTTTTATGTAATTCTTTGATTGGTGCTTGGTGCATATTTTTATTCATTGCATTACATGATTAGACGATTTTTGGTGCTTACAATTCATTCGTTTTTTAATCATTTTGGAAAGGTGATTGGGAGTTTGATTGAATTTTTTTGAAAGGAGATGATTGAATATCATTATATTGGAGAGATTGATGGTTTTTCAAAGCGTTTTAATCGGTAGTTAAAGTCAATTCAAATTGAATTAAATTCATATTAACTATCGGTTTTACTCCACTTTTTATTATCTTGACGATAATTTAATATGTGATTTCTTCTTACATACATTCATCAAAATTTTGAAATTAATTTTAATCTCTTAGTAATTAATTCATCTTGGGTGTGAATATTGAATATAATTGATGGATATTTGCTAATTGACTAAAATTCGTCAAAATTATTTTCAATTGTGAGATTGTCTAATTTAGGGGGAGTTTTGGATATTTAAAAAAAAAAGAGAAACTCCTATGATTATAAAAGATGTGGAAAGAGTTACATCCTAAAAAGGAGTGTGAAAACTACCACCACATGTAGGAAAGAGCTACCACTCCTGGGTCGTCCGTGCGTGTGTGAAGCTACCACATGAGAAATTATGTGATTAACGGAAAAAGGTTGAAAAAAAATATATATATGAATATTTTAGAATTTTCGGCGTTATAAGGTGGTAGATTGAAAAAGATGCTCAAAGAGCCACCCCCGGTGTTTATTAGCTAAATCTCTATTTTGAACGGGTTGCGACAAATTGGTGTCAATTTTGCTAAATTTCTAAAAATTATTTTTCATCAATTTGCATCTTGATGATTTTAAAACATTAGATTATTTTTAATATCAAATTTTAATGTTTTAATGTCTTTTGAAATCACTTAATATTTTATCTTCATCATAATGATTTTTGGAGTACAACTTTTAATTTTTATGAAATTAATCTAATTTTGAAGGATTTTTGAGAAAACAAGGCAAAATTTTTGATGAGGAGGACACGGAGTGATTTTACCTTTTTGAGCTTCATTATATATGTTTTATCTTTTCACTCCTAGGGCTATGTTTTCTTTATGCATCTAGGTATGAAACTATGAAATACTTCTCTGTTTAGTTAGTTTTTCTCTCTATTTGTGTTTTCTTTTGGCAATTTTTGACAAAAAGGGGAGAATGGAGAACAAGTACAAAAGGAGAGGATATTTGGTATTTGATGCATACACGAAGGGAGACATACGAAGGGGGAGACGTGATGAGACTGAGGGAGAATGAGAGATAATATTTTTGAAAAGGAATTGGAGAAAAGAACAAAGGGAGAGAAAAGGTATAAAATTAACTTTGAAAATTTGTTAAAAATTTGTTTTGCAGGAAATCAAGACTTCAAGACTCCTAGTTGCGTCTAAGTCGTAGAGTTTGTTTTAGGAGTTTTGATGTATTTTTGTGTTTCAAATTGTATTTGGACTACATGCGAGAAGTTTGATGTTTTGGTGATGACATTGAACTTCGTTTTTCTTTTATGATGTAATTTTAGTTAATTTTTGTGTTTTGTCACGAAATTGCCAAAGGGGGAGATTGTTAAGGATTTTGTGTTGGCAAGTTTCGTGAATTGTGTCGGAGTCTTGAAGAATCGGAGCGGATCGAAGAACGACGAAGAATCAAAGACTTCGAAGAAAAGAGAATTGGCTCACGATGTGAATCACGACGTCCAGGTAAGTTTTTAATTCATAAATATGGTGATTCATACTTAGTTATAGACATTAGAATCATAAATCATTGTTTAACGGATTAGAAATTATATTAGAACTTTGTAATTTTCAAAAATTGGAAAATTTACAAAGTGTACCTGAACTGCATATGCATCCCATTACCGTAATGACTGAACTTGTACGGGTATAGCCATCATACCCATTCACCGAATAAATTAACCATTACGGTACCATCATACCCATTACCGTGTGAACACAATAACTGTACAAGCATGGTTGCTATCATCAATCCATTATAATGGCCCTTGAGAAAAATCTTCCGTCATTGCATTACGTATCTTGGCCTTAAAAATCTGATTTTTCTCTAATCCGAATCTAATTGATTCTAAAGTCTATAAATAGGTTCTTAGGGTTCTCTAACTCTGTGTACTTCATCATAATACATGTTTGAGAAACCCTAGAGGCTAGGAATTCCTTCAAAACCTATTTTCTACTAAATAGCCTCTTTTAGGTCAAATCGAGAGATAGTAAATCCTACTCTATATGTCGATTTGATCTACGATTCGTTGGAGTTTTCTTCTTCGGTTTTCATCGGTACTCCAACGAAGGATCACCATATTCATGATTCTATTCATGGTGGCGTCGTGGATTCGGCGTGATTGAAGACTTCGTGGATTCGGAGCGTGGCGTCGTGGATTCGGCGTGATTGAAGACTTCGTGGATTCGGAGCGTGGCGTCGTGGATTCGGCGTATTGAAGACTTCGTGGATTCGAAGCAAGGCGTTTCGTGGATTCGGAACGTGGGCGTTCGTGGATTCGGACGTGATTGTGGACAACTCGGTGGAGTGCGCGGAGATCCATAAGAGAGTTAGAGAGGTTAAGTCCGTGGAGTCGGTAATCACCTTGTAATCTTTTCTTTTAGTGGATTGGTATTCGCGTGTTGGTCCCGTGGGTTTTTTTTCTCCGAGTTGGAGTTTTCCCACGTAAATCTCGGTGTGTTTTTAATTTCCGCATTTACTTTTAACGCATCGATTATTTGTGTTTTTCTTTGGCCGGTACACCTATTCACCCCCCTCTAGGTGTCAGATACAATCTAGATAGATCCGTGGGGCTTCCCCGTAACTAACACATATAATAAAAGAGTTCGAGCTAAGTCGTTCGCAGTCGGTGACTTAATCCTTCCGCTAGTTTTTCCAATTGATCAAAAGGACCGAACATATGGGAAATGGTCCCCAAATTGGGCAGGACCATTCCAAGTCAGCCGAATTACAAAAGGAAATACATACTATATCAAGGATATAAATGAATCAGGGAGTGAAAAACTAATCAATGGAAAGTATCTGAAGAAATATTATCCATCCATGTGGGAAAATAGTCAAAGTTAAAAATATATAATACAAGCCAAATCAAGACAGTAAGTCTTTAAGTTGGTTCCATTCGGCTATTAGATTTGCCTGAGCAGTCTCAGCGGCCTTTCTTCGACATTTCATCAAGGGATGTACTTTGTATAATTGGGAAAGCTAAAGGTGTCCACGGACCGGGTCGGGTCTGGATAGTTGATATACTGTACCCGTACCCTAAAAAGAAATGGTTAGAAAAAAAATATATATACCCTACCCATTTAACTTCGGGTCCGGTCCGGGTCTGGATACTTAAATTACTAATATATCCATCGGGTTTATTTGAGCGGGTATGGGTAGTGACTATCCATATACTACCCGTTCAAGATCGGGTATGGATCGGGTCTAAATCGGGTACGGATACCCGTATACATATTTTTTTTATAGATTTTATTAAATAGTATATGGACAAACTATAAATCTTCCCCTATAAAAAGAATATAAGTTGTAGTAATTACTAATATATATACTATCATCCAAAAAAAATAAAAAAAATAAAGAGAAATTAAAAAATTTACTAACTAGAATATTTATTAAAAGTTTAATTTTCTTTTTAGTTATTGTCGGATATTTCATCGGGTCCGAATCCAGGTCCGGATTTGAAAACTATTCCAAACCCTCCTTATTTAAAAGTTCGGTTCGGGTCGGGTACAAATCGGGTATGGATATAAAATATCCGGACCCATACTCGAAAATTTAATGGGTAATTTTTTTTACCCATATACTATTCATTTTTTATCGGGTCCGGTTCGGGTCCGGATAGGGTCCGGGTAGGGTCCGGATCGGGTATGGTATATCGGATATTTTGGACAGCTTTAGAGAAAGCCTGTCCTGAAGTTTCATCCCCTCATCTCTCTTGGTCTTCAATTGGTCTTGTAGGAGAAGCCGACGCTCAGAGGTATGAGCCAAACTAGATTCAGCTGCAGCCAGCTCCTCTTTTAAAGTCAAGATCCGCTGTTGCAAGGCCAATTCTTGGTCTGCTAAAGATTGATCTTCACGACTCGCTTCAGTGATAGGAGCTGCTACTTCAGGGATGTTCTTCTTAGTTTGATCAACTTGATGAAAATGTTGATCCAGAGATGAGAGCTCGGCATTCAAAGATTGTTGCCGAGATAAAAAAGAGGAAAGCTGAGAAGATAAAGTTTCTACAAAACATCTACTGGCATGGGAGATGCCCGATTGATCGGCGAAATCATGTAAAAGAGTGCATACATAGCCGATCAAATTGCTCTGGATGCTGAGCCAAGGAAGGGAGACCACAACTATATAATTGTAGACACTCATCAAATTTTTGCTGAATGTCCGATGGCATAATACTAGTCGTCGAGTCGTCCCCATCATTAGAGTTGGGACTTGAGACTAACAGAGCATAAAGAGAAGAAGACAGAGGATCATCCGAAGCAGATAAAAGAGTTTTGGAAAACGTATGAGACTCTTCTTGCGCGCTTCTGGGGCCTTTCGCCAAGGGCGTACTTGTACTTTGCCCTTTTATTGATGATACAAGGATCGAGGGAGGAAATGCTGCACAACCTACACTAGGTTAGATGTTACACTCCTAGGTCCATTGACTCTAGGTTTACTATAACCTATGTTCATTACACTAGGTTAGTTGCCACACTCCTATGTCCATTGACTCTAGGTTTACTATAACCTATGTTCATTACACTAGGTTAGATACCACTCGATCTATATGTGTGTTTTGTCCATGACTCACATACTTTACTTAGCATTCTTTATTATTTACCTCATGCTTACTTATTCACTAGCATTTCTATATCATGCTATTATCATGCTCATCTTGTCTTTACTTTGCTAAGCATGCAACTCTCTAGTCACCTAGCATTATACATCATGCTATTACATGCACCTACTTAGCAGTTTACACTAGGTTATTTAACATGTATTTCTACACATGGTTCACATGCGTCAACATGAAATTATGTCACTCTTAGACATACAGGCGACCTAGTCGCTTCGGTAAACACAACCCACCTTGACTTTGCTCTCCAATTGCTCGTCGACACTCGCAATCGGCCGCCCGCGGCACTCTCGACCCGGTTCGGCTCGAACTCTTGCGCGACCAACCGAACGATCACCAAACTTCGATCCGAGACTTTGTGGCGTTATCCCACGTCTTCAAGATGCCCCAGTTCCGTTTTCATAAATTTTGGGCTTCTATCTTGCGTGCTGCGGCTATCTGTTAAAATTTAGTGTTTAGTCAATAACTTTGCACTCGCTCGTCGGATTACCGAACCGAGCGCGCCAACACGTTCGTTGCACCTCCCAATTAAGTTTACATGGGGTCAAATGAGATAAATCTCATCTATTTCTAAAAACCTCCTTTTTAACCCTAAGTTTTGCATTTTCGCGAAACCCACCGTTTCGATCTCTAGAACAAGCAAAGGAAAGCTTGTTCAACATCTAGGAACTCATCTAAGAGTAGTAGGACCATCCCTAGAGTGTTTAGAACAAACCCTAGAAATCCACCATTAGAGCTCTACGAAGAAAACATGGTTTTCATGTGTTCTTCGGCTACTACGCGGTTTCTACACTTGTAGAGAGATCAAAACCATAGATCTAGGGTTTAGAAACCCATTCCCTAAAGATCTACCATGAGAGGGAGAGAGAGCTTACCTCTCCACGAAGCCCTCTTGCACAAAGGAGAGGAAGAAGAGGCCTATGATGATCTCCACCATCATCTTCTTCATCATCTCCCTCATCTTCTTCTTCTTCTTCTTTCTTTCCTCTCTTTCTTTTCCTTTCATTCTTCTCTTCTTCTTGCTGTCGAACAGAGAGAGAGAGAGGGAGGGTGCTGAGTGAGGGAGTGAGGGAGTGAAGGAGAGAGAGTGTTTAATCTCTCTTTACACATAAACCCCTCCACAAAATGCTATAAGGCCCCTCAACTTTTCCTCCTGCGTATTGCCCAAACTGGGCAGTTTCGGGCTACAGAGACCGGACATTCATGTCCGGACATTGGATGTCCGGTCTTGGCCCCAATGTCCGGTCCTGGCCTGCGCAAGGCCTTCCAGCCGATTTCCCAGCGTACGGGATCCGGTCTTCATCTGATGTCCGGATATTGGATGTCCGGACATTGGATCAATGTCCTGACCTCACAGGGTTCATCAGCCAACTTCAGGACTTAGCCAATTTTTCAGCTTTTCGTCCGCTTCTTCTCCGTTTCAACTCACTTTTGGCTCGTTTGACCTCCGATTCGTTCCAAATCGAACCGAGACTCTCCAAACATGATTTAGATCATATCCACATCATCATTTCATCCCGTGCAAGTATCGGATTTCGCTCACGGCCCAAGATAGCCTTTCAGGTCCCGTTTTCGTACTACGAGTACCGACAGCACCCGAAGGCTCCCGGACTTAATCTCGCATTGTTTCGACTCCAATTCACGCCGAGCAATGCTAAAGCCTTGCCAACTCCTTTGGGACTCAACTTTAAATCATTCCAACACTTCTCAACCCTCGGTCTGCTTGCTATACCGGTACAACCATCAATGTTGTACCGGTACACTTTGCTCCAGAATGCTGATTTTGCATCTTTTCGACTCTCTTTCGTGCCGATCAATGTTAAAATCATCCTAAATCATTTAGAACTCATCTTTGGCCATTCCAAAGGCCTCTTAAGTCAACATACCTCGCAACTTCAAGACTTTAGAAGTTCGGGATGTTACAACTACTATCTCCAGTCTCTGGGTAGGGCGCTATCTACTGAACTACGCCCTAGCCTCGCGCTACTGCTGCGCCGCTCACGTGTGTACCTGGAAAACACCCAAAAACAACGTGGGGTGAGAACCAACTCCATGGTTCCCGGTGGGTACGGCCAGCCAAGGAAAAATCTCGACCAATAGATCCAAGGAGGCACTGCAAACATGTTAGTCCAAAAACATCTATATCTACTAATATATAAACGATATTATTATGCAACTAACATGAGAGCATGCCTCACAATATGTAATATGCAACTATGCAATATTACTTAGCTTTTCTTTACATTCTTGCTATTCTTTACATTAGCCATTTCACTTATCATTAGCTATTTATTAAAATTAGCTATTCTTATCGTTTACTCTGGGGCATTCTATGCTTATTAGCAAATCACATCTAAGGCTACCTTTACCTTAGCTCACTATGCCACCCGACTCGGTCTTGAGTCAATCACTTGCGGATAATCCGCGCACTGTCTAGCTCGAGGTGAAGGACGTCTCACAACCACCTCAGCTGTCAAGAGCCTGCCGCTCCCTATGACTTAGCCTCTTAGCGGCAAAATCGTCGCACACGTTGAACCCGGCTCAAGTCCCTTGACATGGCCATTCCGGCGGCGAACACGTTGCGCTTACCCCGCGATGAGTCAAGTCATGGCCTATCCATCTGGCGGCGAACTAATCGCACCTCACCCAACAATGGTTTCAGTCATGGCTCAGCCACCTGGTGGCACCCGCATCGCTCTTACCCAGCAATGGTTTCAGTCAATCCTGGCGGTCTGATCCTCAACCCGACTCAATCAGTATAGAACTCAACTCGGCTCACCCACCCGGCGGCGAAATCGTCGCACACACGCCACGACAATGGTATAGCCCTGGACGGCGAAATCGTCGCACACGCCCGACACCCTCTTTGGTGTCCAAATCTCGGGATTCCGGAATCCGTTCCACATTGCTTGAGGGTTGGCTTTGACCCTCAAGAGTTGACCCACTTAGCTCTTTATCCTTTTTCATCCTAGGTCCTCTTGACTCTAGGTCCATTTTCTTTATCACATAGCCTAGGTTACTTTAACTCTAGGTCTCAACTCAACCTATATTTACTAACATTAGGTTCACTATCATTCTTGTTCAACCTATGTCCTTGACACTAGGTTCAATGCCACACGCCTAGGTCATCTTTGACTCTAGGTTTACTACAACCTATATTTATTACATTAGGTTAGATGTCACTCGATCTATATGTGCATTTATGTTAACATTTACATTTTTTATTTGGTATTCTTATGCTTACCATTTTCATAGCATATTCATCATGTATCCATTATGCCAAGCATGCATTCATGAGGCTATCTAGTATTTACTCATTAGGCTTATCATATGCATCTACTTAGCATTTTACATTATATTTCTAACATGCATTTTCTATACATGCATCACATGCATTAACTCGAATTCATGTCATTCTTAGACATACAGGCAACCTAGTCGCGTCGGTAAACACAACCCACCTTATTTGCTCTCCGATTGCTCGTCGACACTTGCAATCGGCCGCCCGCGGCACCCGTGACCCGGTTCGGCCCGAACTCTTGCGCGACCATCCGAACGGCCCCTGTTATTCCATGGCTTTACGATGCCCCGGATCCAATCTCACGATTTTTGGGCTTCTATTTCGCGTGTTGCGACTATCTATTAAAAATATATTATTTTATTAATAACTTTGCACTCGCTCGTCGGATCACCGAACCGAGCGCGCCAACGCGTTCGTTAGACCCTCAATTAGGTTTACATGGGGTCAAATGAGATCAATCTCATCTATTTCCATAAACTCCCTTTTTGGATGCCCTAGATGCTATTGTTGCTTAACACCCCAAATTGATCCAAGATTTAGGTAACAATCTACTCATTAGCATCCTAGGGTTCCAAAAATACCATATCTAGGGTTTAGAAACCCATCCCTAAGGATTTACCATGAGAGGAGGCAAGAGCATACCTCTCAATGAAGCCCTAGCGAAGGAGAAGATGAAGAAGATGAAGAAGATCTTCTTCCTAGCCTTCTTTTCCTTCTTCTTCTCTCTTTTCCTCTCCTTTCTTCTCTTTTCCTTCCTTCCTTTCTTTCCCTTTTCTTTCTCCTTGGTCGACAGAGAGAGAGAGGGAGAGATCTGAGCGAGGGAATGAGGGAGAGAGGGTTTATTACCTCTCTTTACACATAACCCCTTGCCAAATTGCACTTTAGCCCCTCAACTTTCCATCTTGCACACTGCCCAGACTGGCAGTTTTCGGGCTTGGAGACCGGTCTCCCCAACCAGAGACCGATCCCTGAGAGCTCAGCTCCACATTTCGCGTACGAGAACCGGTCTCTCTCCGAGAGACCGGTCCCTCGGAGACCGGTCTCTCATCTCAAGATCGGTCCCCGAGAGCTCTGTTCTCGCAGGACAGCTTCAGCACGTACGGGAACCGGTCTCACTCCGAAAGACCGGTCCCTCGGAGACCAGTCTCTCCCCTCAAGACCGGTCCCCGAGAGCTTTCTCTCGTGGGACACCTACGGGAACCGGTCTCTGGCTAGGGAGACCGGTCCCCATAGGGACCTCCCAGCCAGCACTAAGGACTAAACAATTTTTCTTCAACTTCGTCCATTCCAACTCACTTTTGACTCTGTGGGTCTCCGATCAACTTGAAATCGCACCGAGACTCCCCATGCATGATTTTGATCATGTCCATATCATCACTTTACCGGTACTAATGCCGGATTTGGCTCGTGGCCCAACTTAGCCTTTCGGGCTCCGTTTTCGCACCTCGGGCACCGAAAACACCCGAAGGCTTCCGGACTTCACCGGAACCATTCCAAAGGCTTTCTAAGCCAGCATACCTCGTAACTTCAAGACTTTAGAAGTTCGGTATGCTATAGGAAGTGGCCGGAGGGTGAGATCCTGTCTAGCTGATCACGAGCAGGGTGACAGAAGAATGAGGGAAAGAATGCGATGAAAAAGGTCAGGTTACGATGGCCGGCGGCGCGCGCAGGTGGCCAGAGCACACACGGCAAGGGCTGGGGAGGTTCAGAGGGTTGCGGGGAGGTTCAGAGGGTTGATGGTTAGGGTTTCCTCCATGAAACCCTAAATGACATATATATACAAGTCGCCAATTTGTCGGTAAGTCCTCCGAAACTCAGTATTTCATATAAGACCTTCACAACGCGTGTATTTTGCATGAATGTACCCTCATATTTGATCTCGCACGATTCGGTATATAAAATACAATGACTTTTGCGAATTTTTCAATTTGCCACATTCGACCCCTTCCCGATCATCATGCAATATCCAGCGATCCGTTCGTCGGATTTGCAAACGGACCACACCAGTGCGATCAGCACGACAAAGATGACAAACTTACAACTTTGTTTCGCCTCGTTTGGTCAAGGATTTGCGACAAAATCCATCCTCTCTCTTCAACTTTTCTAAACCACACCTAACTATAAGTGTAAATCCCAAAAAAAAACTCCTTTTTTTTTCTGGAAAACCATGCGTCGAACCTAAAATCCACTCATGCCATTGGTTTCAGAATAGCTGAACCATTCAAAACGAGCTATTGGATTGCTATGAACGGAGTCTAATACGCGCAAGAAGTCAACTCTACTCATCAGCCTAGGCCTCTCCGAAAAATCGGAGTTACTATTCACTTTAAGTGATAGTATTGATTACGTAACTTTTTCATTCTAGCTCGTTTTCGTCTGAAACTTGACGAGTGCTTACATAATTAAATTACACACAAAAATATCGTCAACAGAGAGTTTAGCTAGATTGCCAAAATCGCAGTCCTTATATTAAAGTTGAGGGGCAATTCCAAATTAAATATCCAACACCATAGATTTTGAAATAGACTCTCAACTATTTTCATTTTAATCAAAATCAAGAACCCACCTAAACTTTTACTTTTTTTAATTTATTCTTTTAATAATAAGTTGAATTAAAATTTTTACAAAAACTTTAATTTGTGTAATTTTTATTTGATAAAAAGTGATTTGAATTATTAAATTTGAAAAATTATCCAATAATTTGTAATACAATCTTTAATTTAATTACTTTGATTAAAAATTTTGCAAGTTGAGAGCGCCTAAGTCAAAACATGAAAGTTAAGGGGGCAATTTATGACTTTTATGAAGTTGAGGGGTCTCCATTCATTTTACTGAAAGAAAACAAAGTTGAGAGCCTATTTCAAAAATAATCATAGTTGAGGGGGCCTCCGTGCAAATTTACCTACAATAAAAGGGCCCTTGGAGGAAACAATAACGGCGTCATCGTTCACCTCCTCTCTCTCTCTCTCTCTCTCTCTCTCTCCTCTCGACGCCGCATCCATGGTGGCTTCGTCGTCCTCGCCCTCGTCTTCCTCTTCTTCCTACTCCTCCTCCTCGTCCGGCGACTCCTCCGCCTCCACCTCTAGGCGGGAGCGCCGCCGCCGCCGCCACCGGCGCCGCCGCGGCTCCGGGGACAAGGACGCGCTCAAGGTGCGCAAGGATCACCGATCAAGGGCGAAGCGGAGGCGGAGGCACCGATCCCCACGTGATTCGTCGTCGTCCTCCTTCACCGATAGCTACAGGTGTGTTGGGGCCTCTTCGGTCCCAATCCCTATCTCTCTCTCTCTCTCTCTCTCTCTCTATCCGTCCCTTCTTTGTGATCAGGGTTAGGGTTGGGGTTTCGTCTGTGCGAATCGAGATCTGTGATGTTTCGTTCCTTTTCCCTTGGATTTTAAGATCGTTTCGTGGAATTTGAGGAGGATTGGCATGTAAATTAGAAGGGATTTGGTAAAGGCAGTGAAAATTAGTAAATCTCTTTAATTATATTCCCAGTTAATCTCTTTTCTTTTAGAAGTTAAATGTCTTTAACTGTGAAGTTGGATTCTTCAATGTCTTCCACCTCTTCTTCATTGTTTGGGTTAGGGTTTCGATTGGTCAAAAGTTTACTTTTTTAATTCTTTTATCCCTAAATTTAAGATGCTTTTGGGGAATTGAGAGAGGATGATGGTGATTTGGTGTGGAGTCACAATTTGTAGGACTTTTGTGATCTTAAATTTTCGCTCAGCTACTCTTATACATCATGAATGTTCCGGCCATAAAGTTGGATTCTTCAATCTCATCAATCTCATCGATCTCTTCCTTCTGCTTAGGGTAGGGTTTCGATTGCTTTGCTATCAAAATATCATCTTGTCGAAAATTGATGCAACTGCTAATGCAGTTATTGTTCGATTCCAAGTAGAAGCAGAGAATTCAGTGTGAATTCTGGTGCATACAACATGATGCTGTAGAGTACAGGGAGGAGGGAAGGAGAAGAATTGTGATTGATCTAGACGATCAATCATGAAGGACCCAGTTTTGTCGAAAAATAAACTATAAATCCCCCAAAATTGGTTTATGTTTCTGTAGTAGAATACTAATCATTTCCAATCCCTAAATCAAATCAATTAGTAACCAAATAACCTATTCCAGTGACCCGAAAAAGTGGAAATTTTGATAATACAGATTTCTCTTACTTCTTCTGGTACCAATTCCTGTACCAATGAAGAAAAAAAATGAAGTAAAATAAAAAAAAAAAAGAGATCTCGTATGAGGTGAAATTAAGTTCCTCACTTTATTGTTAAGTTAATATTCCAAGCCAGACTACAACAATCCCTAAACAGTGGGTCCTAGACATTAATTCTGTTGACATCATGGACGGCTAGAACCAAATGACAACGGCTCGGACTAATCCCTCTTCAATACTATATGGATGAAGTCCGCAAAATAACTGTCGGGCTGCCGTAGTCCCCTGTTCTCCCTTTATTCTGCTGCATTGTTCTCAGCATTGCACCACCTCGCCTCTCACATGCATAAAATCTACTGCCGCCTTCATCATTTTGTCCGTAAATTTTAAGATGCTTCTGCAGAATTAGGAGTGATTTGATGTGCAATTATAATTTGTCGGATTTTGGTGATCTTAAATCATTCCTGCAGTTATGTTAAATTACTGCAGCGATTGATGATATGGATTTTCTGCAGTAGTTTAAAAAGTTTAACCATGATTGATTTTCATTATATTAGTGAGAGCTCCTCTGACAACGAGCGAGAAGGATCTAGCCGGCTGAGGAAGCACAAACAGAAAGAAAGATCCAAGAAGGTATCTCTTCGTGTGGCAATTAGGAACCTTTTATTTGATTTAGTTGCTTTACTGGATTTATAGGGGTTTCATGCATATACTCTCTTTTCTTGTCTTTCCTTTGGTAGGTCAAGGAGAGAGATAGAAGCAAAAGCCGTCATGAGAAGCATCACAAATCAAAGCATAAGGAGGTAGGGTGTTATATACTTGGTCAAATCATAAGGAGGTTGAATTTTAGTTACTTCAAGGAGTAATTTGGTTTATCTGATCTGCACTAATTATGTTGGCAAGTATTTTGATACTTGTAGGTAGTCTTGTTGAGTTTTGAAGTTCTGAAAGTTGGGTAATTTTCTGCATAAATGTTGGGACAACAAAGTTTGGTTTTGTTATAGGGCCTGTTTAGCCTAGTTGGAGTTCTGCGTAACTGATGATTAGTAATGCTGTTTAAAGATATCTTTATTAGAGCGTTTTTATTTAAATTACACTAGCAGAACGCTAGCTCAAAATATTAGCTTCAGCTTTAATGCTTAAGGACTCATTTTAGCTTCCTGTTTCAATTAGAAACTGGCGACGTTTTGGTTCCCAAATCTAGCTTCTGCGTTGTGTGCGAAAGCATTCTCACCTTCTCGGGAAGCTGTACTAAAGAGGCAAATAGATGGGAATCCACTATCAGTATACCAGTTACATAAACAAGAACAAATTGGATTGCATCTTCACTATTCCTATTGCTAGAACTGTTCCTTAATGAAATTTTGTATTCTGGCTTGCATGTGATCAAGTTTTCGAGGGTTCTTATATTACTTGCTTCCTTTTTGTGGGTTGGCTCTTGACATTGGAGCTGGGGTCTGTAAACGGGTAACCGGGTGGTGGATTGGCTTTCTGGTTGGTTCTTTTCTTGGCTATTGGAGCTTTATATAGAAGAAGCAGTCTGAGCGGTGCGGCAGCCCTGTACAGCTCTCCAAGGTAACCTTAACAAACATCTTTCAGATTCTTCAGATTGTCATCTTACTGCGGAGTGTAAAGCGATACCACTGTTGAATAAACTAATTATGAATTCTCACTTAGGTCATCAAACTTCAATTTGTGTTTTCTATGATCACCTCCATATTCTATTCAATTTTCCTAATAGAGCGCTGATGTGGCAGCTAATTCAGTCACTGTGTCATCTTCGAATAAATGATGTGGTAATGACATGACAGCGAATTCAGCTTTTGTGTCATTTCCAGACTACAATTATCCAACCACCGCACCATCCCGAGTTAATGATGCCAGTGGCTGAATCAGCGGCCACATCATCTATGAGAGATGATGTGGAAACTGAATCAGCCGCCATATTATCCATTCATTACGGTAATTTAGGAATTCGACATTGAAACAGACATTGAAGTTTAGTGCCTCAATTGCACAACCTGTCGAATTGACCTAACCGTTCATAGTGTAATTCACCTTTACCTTTTTGTTTTTTGCTGCTTCCTTTTTAACACGCTTCTGTTTGATTCAGTTCCTTGGCCGTGACAAGGATGAGGGCGTCCGCCGAAGTGCTGTTTCGGGAAAAAAGGTGAGACCGCTGTTTTCTCGTATTTACTACTAGAAATTCATTTAAGAGTAGTATATTTTATTGGGGCTGCTTTTGTAGATTCTACTGAAACTGGATAAATCAAAGGAAGACAAACTGGCGGAGAACAACCGCAATGAGTTGCTGAAATTTCTGAATGCTAGTTATGATTGATCTCTCGGTGCGGCAACGGTTTAGGAACAACAGATAAAATGTTAAAAGAAACTTCGAACCGTGCAGAGCATATGATTATTCTTTAGCTATTGCTGCCATAAATATTTGTGTGCTGTAACCATCTTTTTCCAGTTCTCGGTACGAGTAGTAAATGGTTTTCTACCAGTATTATGTTCCTTTTTCTCTTCTCATTTGTGCCTTTTTACTTTTACTTTTAAATTTGGTGGATCTTGTTAAACTTGATAGGTTTTTTTAAAAAATTTTCAGTCAAGTTATTTAGTTGATGGCATATGATGATCAAATATGAATTTTTCTTTGTTCTTTTTTTTTTTTATTTTTTTTATTTAGAGAGAGAAGGGTAGGCCTGCTACTTGTTTCATTCATAGTGAATATAAACTAAGCTACATAAATGAGGCACTGGTCCCGAGAATCAGAAACGAGGGTAGACCAAAAAACGAAAAAAAAAAAAAAGAGAGATGGGTACCGATAATAGAAACCTATTAGAATGTACTAACTACAAGCTAAGGTAATTTATGAGTATCCATCAAAAAATCCTTCTATTGCTTTACAACCAATTTGGCCCTATTGACAACTGCTAATGGCTTAGTGTTGATCCTTTTGAAAATAAAATTATTTTTTTTTATCCAAATAACCCACCAATTTTTTTTTTAATCCAAATAACCCACCAACAAGTTATAAGTAAACGTGTTCTCGTTGGCCTTTGCCTATTACGATCTTTTCAAATCGCCTTTCCTCGAACTAAACAAATATTTTCAACAAGGATACAATCCATATTCCCTTTGCCACCCATCACTCTCGCTAGTAACAATAACTCGTTGAACCAAAACATCGGCTCAAAAATGTTTAAGCTCAGTTATTATTATTAGCGTGTAGGAATCATATAAACTGATCAGAATCAGTATCCCATTCGATGTGAGACTATTGAGGCGTTACAAACTCCCATTATTTAGACCCTGACGTCCTCGTCGGATCCAAACCAGATCACAGATAGACCAGAACCAGAATTACCAGGCGATGTGAGATTCTAGAGATGGCTTCTACGGGTTCAAGAGGTGACTCCCACCAAATCTATTGGTGTAGCAATTTGTCCCATATAACACTTAGCTCTCACATTTTCGACTGGTATTTGACTCTGATACTAATATAACGATCCGATCCGCTAGCAACAATAACTCGTTGGGCCCAAACCAGCGGCCCAAAATGCTTAAGCCCAGTTATTATTATTAGCATGTAGGAATCATATAAACTGATTGGAATCAGTATCCTATTCGGAATTACCGGGCGATGTGAGATTCTAGAGATGGCTCCCACCAAACCCGTTGGTGTAGCACTTTGCCCCGCATAGTACTTAGCTCTCACACTTCCGACTGATATTCGGCTCTGATACCAAATGCAACGACCCGACCCGCCAGCAACAATAACTCGTTGGGTCAAACCACCGGCCCAAAATGCTTAAGCCCAATTATTATTATTAGCGTATAGGAATCATATAAACTGATCGGAATCAGTGTCCCATCCGATGTGAGACTATTGGGGCGTTACACTATAAGCATAAGATATCTACTAAAAATACAATATGTGAAGATGTGATCTACTGTTTTTATAGGGGATCCACATAACACAAAAGATAGTTTCCCCTCCAACCTTTCTTAGATAAATTGTTCGTTGTAGGGAATCTTTTCTTAAATACTATCCAAAGAAAAATCCTTACTTTTAATGGCACTCAAACTCCATATATTCCCCAGCCGTGCATCTCTTCTTCCTCCATCATTTAGCATAGTGTATATAGACTTAACTGTAAACTGCCCATTTGAATTTCATCGCCGTCAAATTTTGTCAGGTCTAATCTCCACGTTAACATTAGAAATCAAATTTTTAAGATGGTCTATTCGTTGCTCTCACTCACAAGATCTTTTTCCAGCTCCACCCTTTCTCAGACAGACAATCGCTAGCCCTCAACAACTTCTAAGACACTTTAGAATAAATATTGTGGAAGTTTGACTAGAGTGAGACTTACCTACACTATCTACCATTTCAAAAATCTATTAACTAGCCATCTTATAACTTATAATTAACCGTCTTGCAATTATAATTTTTTCCACATTTGAACACTTTCTTTAGAGAGACTATACTTTTCCACTATTGGGAAGTGGGCCAGAATGACCTTCCTGAATTAAGTGGCCTCCTTTTAGTGTAATGCAATGCTCGAACCAACTTATTCCATTGTAGGTCTCTTTCTAAAAAGAACCTCCACCACTTAACAAGAAGGGCTTCGTTCATCATTTCTATATCTAGCACTCTCGGTCTTCCATCATTTCTTCCCTTGCATAATTTCCTCCAAGCTATTAGATTCGTAGTGCCTCGATACGTTTAACTACCCACTTCAACGCTTGAAAATTAAGAAAAAGTATAGTGGTAAGTTCGAAAGGACCGAGTTTACCAACGTTAAATCTACCACCTTTTAACAGCAATTTTGTTTACTATCCCTCGATTCTTCTATGAATTTTATCAACCCTTCTAAATCAGCTCTCTTTATTGTCCTAATTGATAGTGGTAAGCCCAGATACCTGATTAGAAAGTTTTCTACCTTATATGATAATATGTACACCAGCCTAAAAGCTTTGTTTTTTCTTCTCCCAGTGTAAAATAACTCTAGTTTCTCCTTGTTAATTTTCAACCCAAACGCCCATTCATATAGGTTCCACAGGAATTTGAGATTCCTAATAGATCTCTTCTTGGCCTCGCAGAAAAAAAATCATGTCGTCCGCATATTGGATGAACGTTATCCGACTGGCGTCAGAAGATCCGACCCCTCTTAACATGTTGTTCCTAACAGCCTTCTCTGTCATCCTAGCTAGGCATTCCATCACCATAAAAAAGAGATATGGTGAAATGGGGTCCCCTTGTAGTACTCTCCGCTTAGCCTTAATCTACTTAGTTGCCTCGCCATTTACAAGAACCGCGACCTTAGCATTAGCGAAACATTGCATCATCCATCCGCATCATTTTTTTCGTCAAAACCCCAACACTTCATCTAATGCTAATAAGTAAAGTTTATCATAATCAACTTATTGTGATATGTGAAATAAAAATAAATAGTGTTTTTTAAAAATATTTTCATAAAGTAATTAAAAGAGAGTCTGAGTTGATAGCTTTTTGCCAAAACCATTGTTTGGGGATTTTTTGTTTTATTTAGGAAGCAGATTCTTTTTCCTAAATCTGCATATCAACACAACATGGTCTATTCAAATCCACTAACAAATTGCAATAATATTTGGTGCCAAATAGGATTTAGGCCTAGTTGCTGAACCAAACTTGTAATCATTTAGTTTTAACCAAAGTTGTTTTGATGGAGTGCTTCATACAAGAACAAATTGTGAGTGAAGTGCTTTTCCAAAGGTTTTGGAAAAACAGAAGAAACAGCTAGAACTTGAAGAAATACACAACATTTTGCATATTAACATACATCAAAATTAGGAATCACTCAAAAAAGTTTTCACACATATTGTAAGTCTCAATATAACAAATTAATATTACAAGGCTGTTGCAATTAATTTATAGGCTATTTTTTGCATGCATAGTATGGGCAATCCATTGCCTCAATTGCATTAAATTTACATACTCCATCAAGGGGGAAAAGAAATTAAAAATAACCATTTCTTGAGGGCAAAATTGATTACAAGAAAGCTTTAAACAAAACTGAAGTAATCATCACCAACTGATCTTAGTTGGGACGATATATCTAAACAGGAAAAAAGATTTCCAGTTTGAATCCTATTTTACGGAGGAAAAAGAATGTAAATACTCGTCACCAGAATACGTAATCAAATTGTGGTATAGTAATGCTCAATCTCTCCAATTAATGCAAATTACCAAGAAAACAATACCATTACTTGAAATAATCTCGTCCACCAACATGTAATATTCAGCTTGCGAAATCTTCAATAAACGACTGCGACTGCGACAGCTTCTGGGTTGGACTGACACTACCACTTCGGCTTATCTTAAGTGCTTCAATAGCCTTCTGTATCTCCAGTGTCGTTGCACTATCAACACTACCCGAGGAAATCTTTTTATGGGACCTTTGAAGGTGGAGCTTAAGCGAACTGCTGCTAAGACCTGCATTTTTTCCGCATATAGGGCATACCTTCATCGTCGGCCTTCTATGCTGCCACTCCATTGAGATTTTTCCATGCAGCCTCTTGTCGAGATCAAGGAGGATTTTTGCGAAGCCGTCATTAGGTTGTGCACGACGATGTACTTTCCTTAGCATGTTCCATGCTTCAAGGAGAGTGAGATTTCTGCAAAATAGCGCAAATAATGTCAAAGAAATGAGGTTCTTAAATGAGCACAAAATAAAAGTACGGAAATATTGGCATGCATAACCCTACAAAGTTATCAATGTAGCTACATATCCATGCAAAATCTAATTGCCTTACAATGCCCTTCAAAATCATCATTTTGTCACATATATACACCCTCGTACGTTAAAAGAAAATGAATTTCCTTTTCTTTTCTTTCCCTATGAAATAGCTGAGTTTGTAATTTATGAGTAGGGGCACATACGAAAATAGATGATCTCGTGGGAAATATATATGTTATCAGGGAAACCTATTAGAAAACAACTTAGGAACAGCGTGACATAAACAAAAGAAGCAACACATCACGAAAGAAGTAATACATTATACATAGAATTTAACTAAGGAAAATTTCTTAATTGCACATTTTCCTACTAAATATCCCTGATGCAGAGTCGAATTCTCGACCTCATGGATAGAAGGAGCTTACGACCTGCTCTAATAACATGTAACCTAAAAGAATGATCTACGGGAAATGGCCAAGAATAGTGTCAACATTATGTACTATTCTTACTTTCTTAGTATCAAGTAAGCGAGTACCACGGTCGCGCTTCTGCTCCTTCCCTCAAAGCAATGTACCAGTACTTTACCACCGAGGTACTCTACATAATCGATGAAATCGGAAGTTTCTTGAAAGAGATCACTGATATCTTCATCATCAGTATCCCGTATCTATAGACATAAAATGCAATTGGCAAAATATAAGCTCCAGATTTGTTGATCACTAATGAAGAAACAGTTAGATTTGCATATTTTGAACAACATCAAAATAAACGGCATAAATCATGGAAAATACTCTATGAAAACACAATGTTTAAACTTAAATAATGTGAAAAAAAAAAAACCATGAACATAAATGCATCATAGAAATTGCAAAATTTAGAATTTCAAACAAAATCGTATAGAGTAAGTTATTCGTTTAATAATCCAGCTTATTATCAAAGCCGAGTGATGAAATTCATTTACCAAGGTTTTTCCGAAGAAACCCAAATCAATGTGGGAAATAAGAAACAAGCTTACCGAGAAGTTCCTGTAGTCAAAAAGATAAGGATATTGAGAATCTGCCTGCCCGATTTCGTTCGAACATAAGCACAATATATGCGTGATGCCGAGATGCTGAAGAGTATACATTGATCTCGCAGCCAAAGCTCCACCAATGTATAAATTGTCGGTGATTTGAGATGGCCGTTCAGTGCTTGCTGCATCGGAAATCATAGATATCCTCTCTAGAATGTGTTCAAGTCGGACCTGAAGAAAATCATATTGAAATTAAAAAATTTACATGTAATCATGCATCAGAAGAATTAATTAGCCATATTGGCTAAAACATGGAAACTCTCCTAGTTTATTGTAATTTGCATTCTACTCCCCTCAATAATCAGAATCAACTGAGAACCCTTATTCAATTAAAAAGGGTAAACTTCAAAATGCTCCCGTGGTTTAAAACAATTTTACTTTATCACCCTGTGGTTCAAAACGTTTTACTGTGCTCCCCTGTAGTTTAGCTCAATTTCACTTGTCATCCCCTGGTTTAAAAAGTTTCACTTTGCACCCTTGTGGTTTAGCTTATCTGTCACTTTGTCATTCTGTGGTTTATTAAAAAAATTTAATTTGCCACCCTATTTGATATAAAATTTTTTGGTGAAATAAAAATTAAACCACAAGAGGGCAAAGTAAAACTTTTTGAACCACAAGCGGCAACATGACAATGAGCTAAAAACACATGGGGACAATTTGAAGTTTATCCCTTAAAAAATCCTGCGTTTTACTCAACTGCTGAAAAGTTAAAGTGCTAACAATCTATAAATCTAGGAGTTTATAAATAATTATTATCTGGTAGGAAGGATGATCTTGCCTACCTTTAATTCATAGGCATCAATGGCGATGTTACTATCACTCCCCTCGAAGAAGCCCGTATTAAAGTTGTTCTCCTGGCACAGTTTTATGACATCTGTTCTCAGCATTTCGTTCCACTGTTCCAACTCCTTGTTCAATTCGGCATCTACCTACACTTATAGAATTATTGAAGTGACAATTTTATTCAGGACCATTATTTGTAATAAGAAAATGAATCATGTCCTAGAAGCTATAACTTTTAAATATGGCTTCACAATTGTGAATATAAAAGAAAGAATATGTAAATTGGTCTTGATTAAATTGATATCTGAACTAATGTTAAAAAGTGAATTCTTAAACATCTCAAAAATTCTATCAGAAAGTTTTACACAAAACAACTACTAGAATGTAAATATATTTGTCGAAAAGAGAAATCAGCTTTGATTTTATTTTGGAAGAAAATACTAAATGTTTTATTTAGATGAACTCATTCTTGAATAGAACTTAGCTTGCAACACAGAAAAAAGCCGAAAAATGTCATTTACAGCAAAAGTAAAGTAAATCTAACCTTGGCAAATTTGTTAAAATCACGAAGCTTCATCGTCAATCGCAAACTCCTATTCTGATCTCCATTTCCTCTGAAATACCTTACATTCCAACTCTCTCGAGAGAAAGGAGAAGCTAGATCAAAACTTTCACGAGATCCTCCATGTGACTGCCTCCGCACAAGTTTCTGAATCTCATTATCACTTGATTCTACATTAATTTCACTCCCACCATTTCCCTTGCACACAGGAAAGGGAGAATTAGTGCTACTACAACCAGCAGAAAACGAAGGAGAATCAGAAGCACCAGAATCATCCTTGTCTGATTCACCAAATTTATTAATAAGCGGCAATAAACACCGTAAAAGCCCATCTAACTTCTGGTAAAGTGTGAGAAGAAAAATATGGAATCCCTGAAGGTCCCTTAGAGCCTCTTTAAATCCTCCTCTAAATGCACCGACCACTGCTATCATATCAGAATCAATTAAAGAACAACTGCAATCCGGAGATGATAGTGTGGCTTCCTCGGGTCCGGGAAACCCTAGTTTTCCAAAAGATAATTCATACAAAAGGTTCGAAGAATACTCCCAATTATTCAATGTGAGCTCTACCAATTTTGGATAATTTTCTTGGTCTCTCGCGCGTTTCCCCACCGGGGGTCTTCTTGGTACCCCAGAGTCAATCGTGACAATATAGAAATCACAACTTTTTATGTCATTTACGACTTGTTTAATCATTTTCGGTCTATTATTAAGCTCAGTGGAGCTATCAGAAACTTCGCTGGTAAGCTCAGGATTATCTGAACTTAGCCTACCATTTACAGATACTGCTCTTCTTTCTCTCTGATGGCTCCTTATAACTTCTGGCATGTATCTTCTCACAGGAGAATCATAAAAAACTTCATCCAGTAAATCCATATTTGCGGAGGCCTCCTTATCTGTTACTAATAAATTACCATAATTACCACGCCATCCAAGCCAACGACAGCGAAGTCTATCTTCATTTCTAAGAATAAGATCTAACATTAAGACCTTTCCAAGGGCTTCTACTGTTTTCTCAGCAGCCTCTCGAGAATCAAATGGGGTTGAATTCTCTAGCAGCGGTGAGCCATGTATATAACTGCCATTAACAAAAGAAGTATTCACACATGGCCCTGCAAATATATCTTGTATTGTATGTCTCTTCAAAATCTTAATTTTCACACAAATACACTTCTCAAATCACCTGCAAAAGGTGAATTTTCATAGATGCCCTTCAAAAACTTAGTTTCTTACATATATGCCTTTGAACACTTTTGTACAAAGATGCCCCTCTACAAAGAAATATTTTTTCTAAACAAAACCAACATTTGCATATCAATTCGACAACTTCCGAAGTTAAGATAAGGTTACTTTTGTAAGAAACTGCGCTTTTCAGAGGCATACATGAAAATTTGGGTTTCACAAAGGTATATAGATAAACGATAAATAATACGTAGGCGTTGTAATATGCATGCACAAGCCCCGTAAAAAACTTGTTCGCATATCTCAATTGAGTAGGATGTAGGAGATGAAGTTATAATTTGTACTTCATTAGAAAAAGGCAACGGCTTAATTCGAGAACATCCAACAACTCGGAACAAGTCGTTTCACCCACTTCGTCACCATTAGAAACTGCCATACACCGAGCCTTTTCAGTGGCATCCTTTATTTGTTGCCATTCAGAGGAGGTATTGTGGATCACTCTAGCCTGAAAAATTATTCAGGAAATTGTTGGCATGAAGATCTTGGTTTTCCTTATGTTTCCGTATTTTTCACAATAAATAGATTTTGATGGAGAGGAAGTACATACTTGAGGTGTTCTCACTCCAAGCCATTTCGCAAATTCATAACCCAGGCGCTCCGACTGTGTGGCCATCCTTGTAGATGCAAATTTGAGAACTGCAGCTGCTTCCTTTGGAGAAGTGTCAGAATTTTCTGAAGTGTTGAACAGTGCAATAAAAACAACTCCTCCAGAATTTACAGTCACCTGTATAACATCAATGAGCAAAGGCAAGAAAATTTCACAAAAGGTATATTTTCTAAAACATAAAATGTAAAGAACGAACGATCTAAAGCTGAAAATTACCATCATGAGTGGCATAATTGTGCAAAAAAGAAGTGGCAACCAACAGAGACAATTTCATTTGAGGGGCTAAAGAAATTTTTTTTAAAAAAGTGTACCATAAGTCGGATATATTGACCCTTTCTTCTAAGTTAATAAAAGTACAATATAAGTCATCGACATAAAGTTTAACACCGAGAGTAAAATTAACCTTGTAAAACTAGAGACAAACTCCACAAAACAAACCTCTAGAGCTTTATTAAGTTCATCCTCCGAAGGCTCGGTACTGCTAGTGTGTTTTGTATGGTAAAGAGAAGATAGAGAACTCCACGAGAAGTCATTTGATTCAATGTCCAACATGGCTGCTTTTCCGAGTCTCTCCCACAAGCTTAGTTCAGGCACTTGCTCACAGGAATGTGAACTACCTACATTAGCATCATCTTCTTCTGAATTGCATTCTCCTGCACTGTAATAGGTAGAGTATGACCGATAAAATAAAAGTTCAGCTTTTGATAAATTTTTTATGTGTTTAACTTTTTCCCATGAATATTTAACAATGTGGGAGTCTTGAGACAGAGAGATGATTAAAGGAAAAATTGCATTCATAGTCTGTAGTCTCTTTGTTTAGTTTCACTTCGGTTCTCGACCTTCTCATTTCAGCATTAGAAATTTTGCAAAATATTACCCCTTCTTTAGTTGACTTTGCAACTTAGTTCCATAACTTGGTTGTTGGACCAAAATTTCCTTGCTTTACCTCTTCCTCCTCACCATCTCTATACCTCCTCTCTCCCAGAGGAAACTATAAAAATGTTTTCATCTTAATATTCATGTACTGGATGATGAAAAGTCTTTAGGGACTCTCCCAGAGGTTCTCCCCTTGAGACCAAATGATCCACACTACGCATGGCATAAATCTTACAAACTCAATGCAAGAGATGTTGTATCCACGCATCAAGATATTGGCAAAAATCTCTCCAAGGCTCCCCAGGGAATTTTTGTCCCTATTTATGAAGTCAAATTCTTTCTTAGTTCTATATCTTCTACATTTTTTTTGAGAGAGAAAGGTAGTAAGCTATCTACTTCATTCATTAAATAAAATGAGGGGAGACATCGATGCCTCCCGGGAAAGACTTCAATAGAAGATGTCTAAAAGGGAGTAAGAAATAAGAAGATGGGGAGAACGCAGAGAAAGGGGTAAATGATCGGCGACTCCAACACAAACGAACTCTTAAGAAGCATGCGCTTAAGGAATGTTTGACCCACTACATCTTCTGTATACTTCAACAAGCTCCGGGTGTCATGAAACACCACAAAAGAGTAGATCTTTTGTGTTGGAAAATTATGCTATTTCTTTCCAGTCATGAGATCCACCACGTGTATATTTTCTACATTATTGTTTAAACAAGATATCGGTTAACAACTTGCTCAACTAGAGGCTTCAGTTATCAAAGGTTCTAATTATTATAAGGGCGCAAATAACTCTATAGTAGGCAAGACTCAAGAGCTCTTCAAATTAACCATTGTAACATTTATATTACATAAAATATACTAATTCTATTATTTATTTATTTTACTGGAATTCACTGTGAGGTGGAAGGGAAATAAAATTGATCACAATAGTAAGTTAAAGCTAATTTTACAAGGATATGCATAAGTAGCACTAAATCGAGTAAGACGAAAAGGAAACAGGGGATAAGAACCGACTGTTTCCTATATAAAACTCATGAAATTGGCTTCTTGTCACATTTCCATTAACTATTTGTAAAAAGGTGCAAATCAAACAGAACAGTAACCAAAATGAAAATTATGAGAAAAGAAACCATGTACCAAAATATGGCTAAAAATACCATACAATGTATAGCAATCACAACAAGTTTTTTTTTTTTTTTAACAGCATATGAGAGCTTTATGTTCAAAATTTTAAAAGCATTCTTCGGTTGTAATTAATCATATCGATCTTTTGATTCAGAAAATATCAGAGTTGGTCCTAACCCGCGCAGCTCCAAAAGCTTCTAGGTTCAATCCACCACATTTGACATTTAATGGCATAACTTCTGATCTATTATCTCTTTTGTTACGTCTACGTGCCATTTGGTTCAAGATTTGTAATATTCTAAAAATATTTTATATTTTTATACTGGAAATGACAAGTTTGTTACTAAGTTATCAAGTCATCATTTGAGTTCAGAGGTTGTTAAAAACTAGTAAATTCTTATTAATGGACTACTAATAATTCTTATTAAGTATGAAAATGAGAATACCTTATAATCCATGATAATCCAATATCCCTACCAGATGAGGAGAATCTACAATGATTCTATTACTTTACTAACACCATTTACAACTATCCATTAATGATTTGAATATTTTCAATTGAAAATATAAGGAATCATTAAAGTATTACAAACCGTGAACTAAAAAGGCTCCTAGTATTAGAATCTCACACTCTTGCACCTGAGTAGAGATGTTAAGACTATTTCTGAGTCATGTCACATTCAGATCGGTCTTGTCACATCAAAAATGCAAAAAAAAAAAGGAAAATCCAACAAATTATTACCTAACTTGAGGAGATGAAGAAGAGGATGCAAACTCCATTGCCAAATTCTCAACCCTGCTCAATCAATTCAGATTCCCCGCCCCGCGAGAATCCGCATTACGCCTCTGCGCCAATGCATCCCATTCCTCAAATCCATGCCCTGTTCCCAACAACGACGAATTAATTCTCCCTCGATCAATCCCCAATTTTACAAACAAATTTCAACCCAAATGGATGCAAATTGAGGGAAATTACTCCAGAAGACGTTGTGGGTTCCTCCTCTTCCTCGATTTCTCACAATAAAAGAGGAAACTTTGCTTTGGATTTGGGGATAAATGGAGAAATGGGGATGTGGATTTCTCTTTGTTGAGAAATTTTAGGAAAAAGGAGTATTTTTTGGGTTAGAGAGAGAGAGAGAGAGAGGAGCTCAAACATTTGAACGTAAAGGAACGAAATTTGTATATTTTAATGCAAAAGTGTTTAGTATTTAATTGGGGAAAATGTATGGAGAGCCCCTCAACTATATTTTGCTGTTGAAATTTACCCATCAACTTCTTACTTTGATTGAGATTTTTCGGAAATTTTGGTACAAAGAAAATTAAAGATTTTAATTACATTTTGGCATATGAAGCTGGAATGATTACAGAGTATTGGCTAGTGGAACCACAAAATTTAGCTAAATTTTTAAATAATATTTAATTCAAATATAAAATCAAACATATATATATATATATATATATATATATATATATATATATATATATATATATATATATATATATATATATATATATATATATATATATATATATAATGGATCGTCGATTCGGAAGATCATCGAAAAACAACTTATGAGTAGTAGTCTCCACTACTCATAATAAGTATAGTAGTCTACTTCTATATATATATATAGTAGGGCTACTATACTATTATGAGTAGTGGAGACCTACTACTCATAAGTTGTTTTCGATGATAGAGCTTCCGATTCGACGATCCACTCCGTTAAATATGATCTAGAGTATTTAAAACTTCTAGAAAATAAATTTCGGAATTTTTCAAAATCATAATAAAGTCCATCAAATGGGCATAAAATGAACGGCCGAAATCGAACGATGTCCTAAAAATAGATGATCGGATCCTTAAATTTAAGATCGGAGTTATTGATCTTTATCTAGGTAGTGAATAGAATTTTCTATCAAAAATTCAACCTATTTCAATTATTTTACACCGTTAAACTACCAAGTATTCCATATCGGCAGTTAAAAATTGTCAATTTTGTGAGCTTTTGATCGTAAGGTAAATGATTTCGAAAAATTACGAAATTTATTTTCTAGAAGTTTTAAATACTCTAGATCATATTTAACGGAATGGATCGTCGATTGTGAAGCTCTATCATCGAAAACAACTTATGAGTAGTAGGGCTCTACTACTCATAATAGTATAGTAGCCCTACTCTATATATATATTAATGTAAAATTAATTTTGATTCGGGCAGAGTACAGTTAAAATTCATATCGAAATCCAAAGATCTGCATGCAAAACTATATCTATTTAATATCAGATAAATCTGCTTCAGTTAGGTTCGAGTTCAGATTAGAATAAAAATTTAACTATACGTACATTGACATTCCATTTTAAGGGTACTGATCATGGTATGATATTTGTGATTGAATTAGTAGCTTTTTTTTTTAAGTAATGCCTTGCTTATAAACTAATTTTATAATATTTTACAAACTCATTAGCATACATTGTTCTCTTTGATTGGT
This sequence comes from Aechmea fasciata, assembly GCA_025177825.1. NCBI lineage: Eukaryota > Viridiplantae > Streptophyta > Magnoliopsida > Poales > Bromeliaceae > Aechmea > Aechmea fasciata. The sequence goes on along the minus strand of CM045944.1, from coordinate 7,791,595 downwards.
AGAAAGATATTTTTTTTGAAATAAAGGTAGCATGTTACCTGCTTCATTTATTGAAAGGATGAACTGTGCTACAGGAGTGAGGCAGCTAGGCCTCTTAAAAAAAAAAAAAAACTGTTTACCGATTCATTACTAATTAGTCGACAAAAGTTGCTCCCAAGAAACAAACAACTGTTTAACCAAACAGACCACTTTGGGAGGATCTAGTTCAACCTTTTTGAAAATTATATCGTTTCTAGTCTTCCAGATGATCCACCAGCGAGCCGCAAGATTCAGGAGCCTGCTAGCCGTAGTTTACGGACCCTTCCTATCCGCCCACTTGTCCCAATGTCCTTGAACATCGCTCCCTAAATCCCCAGTCTGCACACCCTCCACTGTCATCACAGTTATGAATTTAGCAAAGACGCAATCCATAAACAAGTGGTCGACGGTCTCCTCGTCGCCCCAACACAAAACACACGCCGTGTTGCCAGTCCACCATCTTTTAAGAAGGTTATCAATTGTAGGTAGCCTCCGATTAAGGACAAGCAAGCAGAACACCTTAACTTTCAGCGAAACCCGGAGACCCCAGAGCTTGTTTGCGCGGGCATCCCTCGTGCCCCCATCATTTAACGCTGAATAGTCAACTTGACAGAGAAGTGCCCCCCAGGGTTCCAACGCCACAGGATCCTATTAGGGCTAGGGTCTACCGTGATGGCTGAGATTCGAGCCTTAAACTCCAAAAATCCCGAACACAAAGCCAGTCTACCCATACCATCCCCTCCTAGGATCATATTCCAGTTCCAGCCACCGCTCCCCCCACACTCCTTGACTTTAATGGTCTTACGTTCTGCCACGTCGAACACCTCCGAGAAAGCCCGTTGCAAGGACGTCTCCCCACACCATCGGTCCATCCAGAAGTCAATATTGCCTCAGTTTCCCAATTTATAACAGATCCCCCATTTGAAATTTTACGAAAGGCTTAGGACACCTTTCCACCAATGTGAAAGGGGCCTAAAAGATCTTCCCTCGTTCAATGGTCTTCTTCTGCGGTAGTATAAGGCATGAATTATCTTATTCCACTGCAGCTCAGGTTGCGTGTGGAAATTCCACCACCATTTGACAAGGAGCGCTTGATTCATAAAAGCTAGATCCAATATACCCAGCCCGACTTGCTTCTTGCTTTTGCTTACATTTTTCCAAGCGATTAGACATCCTTTACCTTGGGAGCACTTACCTCTATTCCAAAAGAAGTCCCTACGAAGCTCCTCAATACGCTTGATCACCCATTTAGGAGCCTTAAACGTAGCCAGGAAATAGATGGGTAAGTTGGTTAAAACTGCATTAACCAAGACGAGTCTACCTCCCTTTGAGAGGAGTTTAGCTTGCCATAAAGAAAATAGAAGACCACACTCTTTATTAATGTCCTATTGAGAAACTTATACAACTAAAGAAGTACTCCTCACTCTTATTATGGAGGAGGTTACTCTTATATTGTGGAGGTGGTTACAACCATACACTCTCAAGAATAGGAAACAAATTTACAAATTCTATTTAAAATAACTAAAATAATTTTAATTTATACTTTAATTTTTAAATTTGTTGCATTATTTGTAACCTGCGGACAAATAGTATTATCAAATAGTACAACATAGTGTTGAATATTACACCATTTAAAAATATGTTATACTATTTGACTATAGGGATAATTGCCTATATACCTTTCATGTGTTCGGAAATATCCGATCTACCCCTACTTCTTCTTTTTTTTCTAAAATGCCCCTCATATGTTCCACCATTATTCCAAAATACCCCCGCAGTTATCCCCTGTTAACTTAACTCGGGTTAAACATGGGTTAAATGTATACTAGAGTTAAAACCTAAACAAAATACCTATTTTGCATCTACCTTGTTATACTAATCCCTTAAGATTATCCTCTCTTTCTTTCCCAACTTGGTCGCCACCACCGGTCGGCTCCTCCTCCTCCACCTCGCCTCATCTCCTCCTAGACCACCACCACCTCCCACACCTCTACCTCCAACACCACCCTTCTTGTCGTCCTCCTCCGTCGCCGCTCTCGTCGTCGCCGTCGTCATCCTCCTCCGCCACCTTGGCCGACGCCGGGAGCAAGAGGGCCACAGCGACGATCCCATCTCTCGCCGCTCTCGTCCTCCTCCTCCTCCTCCTGTGCTACCTTGGCCGGCGCCGGGAGCAAGAGGGCCGCAGCGCCATCAGACCCCTACACGCCTTCCGCTCCGGATCTGGCTGAAGGGCAAATAAGAAAAGTATTTGCTATATGAAGAGTATATAAGAAAAGTTTGTTACGATACAAGGGTATATTGGAATGGGCAAAATGATAATTTTTCGGAGATAACGGCAGCTCACTAACAGAACTTACTCCAGGGATATTTTAGAAAAACTTGAAACATAAGAAGGGTATTTTCAATATTAGCCTTCTAAGAGGGATAAATAAGAAAATTGAAAACTTTTCAGGGGTATATAGGCAATTACCCCTTGACTATATATTATATTTATTAACAATATATTATATTATTTTATAGTTTGCTGTACTTATGAAATAGTGCAATATATTTTCTAATTATGCAATATCTTGCCAAACCTTCAAATGATACAATATTTTTATTTTCTTTAATAGAGAAAGAACAATTAAAGAAGAGAAAAGAAAAACTAGAGAAGAAAATAATTTTTATTTTTATTTTTATTTTACAATTTTTGTTGCACTTATTCGAGATTAGAAATACATAAGCAAATAGTGGACTAGACTAAGCATCATGGGCCATAGATGGCCCCCATAACTTGTGACCAATGTGCATATACTGCAATTTTTTTCTTTCTTTTTTTTTTTTTTTGAGTTTTGTGAGGTTAAAAATATAATATATTTATTATCTTAACAGAATTATTAAAATTCTGTTAATGATACTTTAGTATGTAAAATTATTAAAATTCTCTAATCATGACAAGTAAGCTAAAAGGAAAACAATAGAACAATTAGGCATTAGAGAGAGAGAGAGAGAGAGAGAGAGAGAGAGAGAGAGAGAGAGAGAGAGAGATGGGTATTATACTATTATTGCATTTATACAACTTATTGCAAATCATCAAAATTTCGTAATATATATTTTAAAATTAAACCTAATATAATAGAAACAAATTAAAAAGTTTAAATACTCCATGTATATGGAATCATTAATTAAGGAAGTAGATCTACTTTATAGGTTTGAAGTACGTAGTCACAAAAAAGAAACTATAGTTATGATGTGCCTTCCACTTTCCTTTTTCTATTATTCTTTTTTTTTACTTTTTTAAGATATAATTTTAAGGTCTATAAAGAAGTAACTAGACACACAATGACTTGTCAATAAACCATGATAAATTATAATAAATTTGAGATAAAAAAAACCAACATAAATAAATAAAGCCTTACCTACAAGGATGATGCATGTTGACAAAGTAAAGGTCAACAACACAATAATTTACCAATTTATATATATAGACTCAGCATTTCTCCTTTGCATCCACTTGCACATAACTTATATATATTATATATCATTTGCAAAAGATCGCCAAAAGCCCCCTCCTAATCTAAGTAATTAGCAACATTAATTGTTTTCATCAATGAACATGATCATCTTCTAACATGAGTTCTTCCTCTTTCTAACCCTCACACATGAAGCTCAGGCAATTTGGTTTTCGCGGAGGATCGGCAAAGGGGGCAAGTGGAGTGAGATCGGAGCCACTCGTCGACGCACTCAGCGTGGAAGCAGTGGCCGCACCACGAGAGCCGCCGCGCCTTCTCACCATCTTTCATCTCCGAAAGGCAAACGGCGCAATCTAACCTCTCCTGGCTAGACGATGAGTATGTAAAGATTGTGCTCGACGAGAGGACTTCAAGGTCGATGCCGTGAGGGGGGGAGCTAGTCGTGCTGGTGTTGACGGTGGCGGCGGTCGGGGTGGCCGTTGGCTCAGCTACGACAATTCTACGAGGATTCGTGAGGCGGCGGATGAAGCAGATCATGCAGCAACAAGTGAGAGAGATAAAGCCAATAACACATGCTATAGAGGAAGCAACAAAGATTATTTTCATTGTGGAGTTGGTGCCATTGGAGTAGTAGCTATTCCCTTGGCCATCATTATGGCACCAAGTGCATTCTTTCGAGGACATCAGGAAGGCTTAATTGTTAGTTTCTACGTACTCTTTTTTATGATCAACTTCTTGGCTATAGTTAGGGCTTTAAAGAAGGTGTTTTTTTAACTACAAAGAAACAGCATTGAAAGTTCATTGTAATTGTCTTTTTCTTAGCTTACACTTTTAATTATATTCTTAGATCGATATATAATTAAATATATAAGTATTGTTGACGATTTTATGAGCAGTCGTGTCTCTTTCATCGAACTACTACTTTCAAAATCAACTACTCATATAGTTGGATTGGAAAATTAATTTTTTTATAGAAAAATTTGATTTGACTGTTGAGATGGAAATTAAGTATTTTGTTAGAGGAATGGTATCTAAGGACATGTTGCATTCAAATAACCCAAGGATTTATAAGTAGTGAAGTTTCGGTGCAAATGATAAGCTTTTTATTTGTGTTGACGTAAGTAGGAAATTGAGTATCGCTAGTAAAAATACAATATTTTTCTAATCTTTCTTTTCTTGACTTTGGCCCATATATGTAGGAGCAAAGTCAATTTTCTTTACTCATCAAATTCCATAAAAATTACGAAAATATTATCAATCTCAAATTATTTATCTGAAGCATTATTTAAATATTTACAGAATATTAAGATTAGATGATTTACGATGATATAAGTACGAATGTTTCAAAGAAGCTTTCTTTTCGGAATTATTACTACTGAAGGACTGCTGTAAGGGGAAATGGGTTATGTGTGGGGATTTTAATAGTACGAGAGGTCAACATGAGCAGAATGGAAAGACTTGGAGCTCCAGAGCGACCTATTGGATGTGGCCTACGTAATATATTTAAGGCGATTCATAAAGATACAGTCAATCTAATTAAGTTGATCTATAAAGATATAATAAGATCATACGGTTAGGATGTATCCGGACACGTCTTTGATGGACGGACGTGATTTGACATCCTTACATTAAGTTATATATAAATATGTAACATACGGGAGTCCTGCCTAACCCTAATTCCAATTGTTCATGACGGCTCCATCTCCGGGATAAGGGAATTAGACCGTAAACGCCTCGCCTTCTTGCAGATCGCAAACGAGGATTTAACGACGACCAATCGAAATCATGGCAAAAGGTACGATTCTAGTTTCTCCTATAAAGTTTAACATGCAGATCGTGAGCCAAGCTTTTGCCGAATTTTCGTTTCTTTTCGGATCTCGTTTGTTTTTCTTTTCACTAAGAATAAATAAATAAATCCGTCGATATTTTGTGTTAACGGTAACGTCGGCCGATCTCAATCAAGACCGGCGTTCGGTAGAACGACGTCATTGGCCGATCGTATTGAGCGATCAAGAAGCAAAAAAAAGGTATTGTGATCGATAGGACGGCGTGGCCGGGCGCACTTGGCGCGACCAATTAAGGGCCGCACCAGGCAGCCCTTAATTAAGGGCTGCTATGTGGCGGTCAAAGTACCGAAAGAAAAAAAAAAAAGAAGGGCCGTACGGCCTGCCTCGTGATGACGACACAATAAAAGAGGATTTATTTATTTATTTATTTTTAATGAAAAGATTATAGAGATGTATATGTATTATAATTTCGGTTTATAATTTTCTTTCGTGACTCGATCTTCTAGAAACCTATATATTAAAATTATATATAATATTTAGTATTTGTTATATATAATTTTTGTTCTATTTATTTGTTTATTCATGATATAAAGTTGTATGTTTAGTTTAATATTTTACGGTATATTTTTGCATTATTATTCTAAACATACATAAGGTGATCATGAAAATTTAAGAATAGAATATATATACTTCATACAGTTTATAAAACTTGAGTCACATAAAGTTGTTAAGAAAATTACTATGGACTTTTATTTTTCCGCTGCGTTTTGGAATAATATGAAATTTTCGGTCATTCATATCATATACGGATCTGTGAGATTAACTATGTTTAGGAATAGCCACAGCATCCTAGTCATGGTTATGATCACTTATGGTATTTTTATAAGATGATATTGAATTAAAGTTAATCCGAAAATTCATATGGATTTCCAATTTATGTTAAATAGTCATCAATGTCAAATAAGATTGTTTGTATTTTTCATTATACTCAGGAGTAGCCACAGCATCCTATAGATAATGAAAAATAAATAAGGTATTATTGATATTGAATTAAAATTTGACTATTTATTGCAGTCAAATAATATAATTTTCTGAATTTTGACTGGAATAGGATAGTGGATTGAATTTTTCGATAGCAAGTTTTCTTATGCCCACAGGTACAGAAATCTTGTTGTTTAGAAATTAGTATTCTACTAGTCTTATTATTAAAGTAGATAAATTCTGTGCGTGTAGCGCCTCTGCCCACAGGAAGGTAGAATTTATCTTATCTAAAGATTATAGCAAGCGATAAAGTTTAATATTTACTTTATTTTTGCAGCTTCTTCCCTTACTGCATTTCTTATTGATGTTTCTCGTATTCCTATACTTACCGAGGACAATTATTCTGATTGGAAAGAAATTATTTATTTTACTTTGGGTAATATGGATTTAGATTTGGCTCTGCGCGTTGAGCAACCGCCTAAGGTAGTGGGGTCAATGACTACACATCAGGAATCCGCCAGGAAAAGTGGGAGCGATCCAATTGCTTGAGTTTGATGCTCATAAAGTCTAGAGTATCAAAAAGCATAAGGGGATCGATTCCAGAATGTGATAAAGCCAAGAATTACCTAAAGGCTATTGAGGAGCATTTTGTCAACTCCCATAAAGTTTGGCTTGAAAAGAAAGATATTGAAACTATCTATATTTGTTATGAATCTTATTTAGTTAATGTTCCTAAAAACACATGGTGGATTGACTCTGGATCTACTGTACATATTTCAAATACCATGCAGGGTTTCACAACCTAATGATGTTAAAGCCAAATGAAAGGATTTTAATTAGCGGAGATGGAAATAAATCTCAAGTTGAAGCCGTTGGAAAATTTATTTTAGAACTGAAAACTGGTTTTATACTCAAACTTGAGGATACTTTTTATGTTCCTAAATTTTCTAGAAATCTAGTTTCTGTTTCTAAATTGAGAAATAAAGGCTTCAAATTTTTATTTGAAAATAAATCTTTTACTATGTTCTCCGATAATGTTATTGTTGGCAATGGTTGTTTGGTAGATGATTTGTACAGATTTAATTTGAGTCAATCTTTTGAAAATAATTTTAATGTTGATCATGGCATTGGTGTTAAAAGGAACATTATTAAAGAAAACTCCTCTTGTTTATGGCACAAGCGTTTAGCTCATATCTCATTAGAGAGAATAAAGAGATTGGTAAAAGAAAAGATCTTACAAGATCTCGATTTTACCGATTTTGGTACTTGTGTGGAATGCATAAAGGGAAAGCATACTAACACAAATACCACTAAAGGTGCCAGAAGGAGTTCTGAAATTTTTGAGATCATACATACAGATATCTGTGGACCTTTTTCTACTCCTTGTTTCAACGGTCAGAGATATTTTATCTCATTCATTGGTGACCATTCAAGATATATGTATCTCTATCTCTTATTTGATAAAGCTGGGGCTCTTAATGCTTTTAAAGCTTATAAGGTTGAAATAGAGAAACAACTGGATAGGAAAATCAAGATTGTAAGGTCCGACAGAGGGGGTGAATGTTATGGAAGACATACGGATAAAGGTCAAATGGCCGGTCCATTCGCTCAATTCCTCGGAGGTGAAGGCATCATTGCACAGTATACGATGCCTGGCACGCCTCAGCAAAATGGCGTTGCCGAAAGGAGGAATAGAACACTTATGGACATGGTAAGGAGCATGATTTGTAGCTCTTGTTTTCCATCTTCTCTTTGGAGTGAAGCACTAAAGACAGCAGTGTATGTTTTAAATAGGATTCCATCAAAGGCTATTTCCAAAACTCCTTTTGAGTTATGAAAAAGGTGGAAACCTAGTTTAAATCACCTGCATGTATGGGGATGTCCAGCTGAGGTGAGGGTTTATAATCCACACATAAAGAAATTGGACCCTCGAACAGTCAATGGATATTTCATTGGCTATGCGGTAAACTCCAAAGGATTCAGGTTTTATTGTCCAAATCACCCATCTAAGATAGTTGAGGCCAGGAATGTCAAATTTCTTGAGGATTCTGAAACTAGTGGGAGTACTATTCCTCAAAAGATGGATTTTGAGGAAATAAGGAATTCAACTAGTTATCCATCAACAGATAATAATTTAGTTGCTCGTCCAGAAGGTCAATTTGACCATAATGGAGATCAACTAATCTTAGAGCATGAAAATGCTGAACCAGTTGAACCTCCCCATGAAGAACTGTCCCAAGAGGAACGGATAATTATAGAGCCAACTGCACAGAATAATGAAAATCTGTAGGAAGAGGTTGGCTTAAGAAGATCCTCAAGACAAAGGAGATAGTCTATATGCAACAGCCCGAAGGTTTTAGCACAGATGAAAATAATCACCTTATTTGTAGACTAAAGAAATCTATATACGGACTTAAACAGGCTTCCCATCAGTGGTATATCAAGTTCCATAATGTAATTACTACATTCGATTTGTAGAAAATATTGTGAACCAATGCATATACTTTAAAGTTAGTGGGAGTAAATATATTTTCTTAGTCCTGTATGTAGATGACATTTTGCTTGCAAGTAGTGATTTGAATTTGCTTAAAGAGACTAAAGATTTTCTTTCTAAGAACTTTGAGATGAAGGATATGGGTGAAGCCTCTTATGTCATTGGCATAAAGATTCACAGAAATAGATCTCAGAAAATTTTGGGTCTATCTCAGAAAGGCTACATCGAAAGAGTTTTAGAAAGGTTTAATATGGCAAATTGTGCACCTACAGCTGCGCCTATTATAAAAGGTGACAAATTCAATCAGAAACAGTGTCCTCATAATGATTTAGAACGAGAACATATAAAGAGCATACCCTATGCTTCTGCAGTAGGGAGTTTGATGTATGCGCAGGTTTATACCAGACCTGATATAGCTCATGCAGTGGGGAGTTGGGTAGATATCAGCAACCCTGGCCTTGATCATTGGAAAGCTGCAAAGAAGGTTATTAGATATTTATAAGGAATAAAGGATTATATGCTCACCTACAGACATTCTGACCATCTTGAGGTGGTTGGATATTCGGACTCTGATTTTGCTGGATGCGTGGATTCTAGAAAGTCCACATCATGATATATTTTTTACTTGCTCAAGGTGCTATATCTTGGAGGAGCACTAGGCAAGATACAGTTGCTACATCCACTATGGGGGCAGAGTTCATCGCTTGCTATGAGACTTCGTCACAGGCTATATGGCTGAGAAATTTTAACTCAAGTTTAAGAGTTGTCGATTCTATCTCAAGGCCAATTAAGATTTATTGCGACAACTCTGCTGCAGTGTTCTTTGCAAAGAATAGTCGAATTACAGATCGCAGCAAACATATCGATATAAAGTTTCTTGCTGTGAAGGAATATGACAAGAAGAATGTGGATATCCAACACATTGGGACCGAGATGATGATTGCCGATCCTATGACTAAAGCATTGCCGGCAAATAAATTCAAGGATCATGTTCATCATATGGGTATCTTGAGTCCATTTACAGTTTAAGTGTTTTCTTCTTGTATAAAGACTTTAAAGACTATTCTTATTTGAGTAAGAACATATTTTGGTTTTTGCACATATGCGCATAAAGTTATTTTTTGTACATTAAAGTATGATTGTGCACTAAAGTGGGACTCTGAGTTGATTATAATAAGTTCATACGGTTGTAACTCATAAAGTTATTTGATTAAGGAATTCATGCTTTTGATACATGGAAGGGAGTGTTCATCTTTTGGAGCATAACCGCTATGATCAAAGTATTGTGATTTCTTGGTCGAGTGGGAGATTTTGACTGTATAATTTAGTTGGTACCTAATAAAGTTTTGTATCGCCTATATGGTAATAAATATATCACTAGGCCAAGTGGGAGAATGTTGGATGTGGCCTACGTAATATATTTAAGGCGATCCATAAAGATACAGTCAATCTAATTAAGTTGATCTATAAAGATATAATAAGATCATACGGTTAGGATGTATCCGGACACGTCCTTGATGGACGGACGTGATTTGACATCCTTATATTAAGTTATATATAAATATGTAACATACGGGAGTCCCGGTCTAACCCTAATTCCAATTGTCTGTGACGGCTCCATCTCCGGGGATAAGGGAATTAGACCAGAAACGTCTCGTCTTCTTGCAGATCGCAAACGAGGACGAACGACGACCAAGGATCGCTGTAAACAAATCGGGTACGGAAATCGAAATCATGGCAAAAGGTACGATTCTAGTTTCTCCTATAAAGTTTAACACGACCTTCTTATTTAACAATCTCATTAAGGATCTCGAATTAATTGACCTTCCTATGACTAACCTATTGTTCACGTGGTCTAATCTACAGAGGACCCGTACCCTAGCTAGACTGGATCTTTTTTTAGTGTCGACCGAGTGGGATCAGGTATTCCCACTATCCAAGGTGATCGGTTTGCGGCCAGAGTAGCTTCAGATCACTGTCCCATTCTTTTATCGGTTACGAAAAACTTAAAAAGGCGGACGACAGCCTTCCGGTTCGAGGCTACCTGGCTAAATCACGAGGATTTTGTCTCCAAGCTGCCTGATTGGTGGATGGAGAGGCACAAGCAAACCTCAGCAGTACTTACGTTCACATCGAAATTGAGACATTGCCGTAACAGAATTAAAAAGTGGTATGCAAAAGAGTTCTATAGTATTAGAGAGGTCTAGAATAAATTGATGGAGAAAATCCAAGACATTGATAAAGAGGAAGAAGAGAGTCAAGTATCTTAGGAAGCAGTAACGAAGAGGGAGGAACTTAAAGATAAATTACTCGGAGTGCTTAAAGATGCGGAAGTGTTGTGGAAAACCAAAGCGAAACAGCATTGGCTTCGGTTGGGTGATAATAACACTAAATTTTTTCATGTTGTTGCCAGTGGTCGAAGGAGAGTGAACACAATTGATACTTTCGAAGAAGACGGAGTGGTGTATCACTCGAAAAGTGAGAAACAGAATTTCTTCTTTCATAAATTTAATAACCTCTTCAAACCAGACGCTAGGGCTCCTTTGTCTTTTGGGGATTGGAGCGAGCTTTTCAGGACGCGACGGGTTGATCCTTCCAACCTAGCGCATATGACAAGACCCTTCAGCCTTGATGAAATCAAACATGCAGTGTTCCAATTAGGGAGTGACAAGGCGCCAGGTCCAGATAGATTCCCGTTGTGTTTCTACCAAACCTTTTGGGATACCGTAAAGGAGGACATTATGGAACTTTTTCAAGAAATGTTTGAAGGGAGGCTAACAACCAACCCGATTGACTATGCTTACATCTGCTTTATTCCCAAGAAAGACGCAGCTAAACGGGCGGATAAGTACCGACCTATAAGCCTTATCAACGGGATTCAGAAGATTCTGTCCAAGGTATTAGCCAATCGGCTGGAGGTCCTTTTGGGTAATCTAATCTCCCCCTTCCAATCAGCTTTCTTGAAGGGGAGAAATATTACTAATGCTTTAGCTACTGTACGCGAACTGCTCGAGTGGGGGAGTAAGCAGGGGATCGAAGGAGTAGGGGTAAAAGTGGACTTCGAAAAGACGTATAACAGAATCTATTCGCCTTACCTATTTTGTATTCTACAATGGTGGGGCTTCGATGATATGTGGATCAACTGGATCAAACTCTGCATTTGTAATGCCAAAGTCGTAGTGTTGGTGAACGGAGAACCAACCAATTGGATTAAGATGAAGCGGAGATTACGCCAGGGTGACCTGTTGTCTCCTTTTCTTTTCTTAATAGTAGTGGAGTGTCTTGCCCGGTCGACAAACGAGGCAATCAATAACAATCTTATTAGCGGCATTGGCCCCTCCGTGGCATCTAGGGTTTCTATTATCCAATTCGTCGATGATTCTTTCTTCTTCTGCGAGGCCAAGAAGAGATGCATTAGAAACCTAAAATTCCTTTGGCAACTATTCGAATGGGCTTCTGGATTGAGGATCAACAGAAAAAAGTCAGAAATATATTATACTGGACTGGTAGAAGGAAAACCGAGAAGGCTAGCTCACATCCTTGGTTGCAAAATCGGCAGTCTACCCACCAAGTATTTAGGTTTGCCACTATCGATCAGACTGCCTACCAAGGAGGATTGGAGGGGTATCATCCGCAAGATACAAACTAGAATCGATGGATGGCAAGCGAAGCTTCTGTAGCGAGGAGGTAGACTTATTCTAGTAAACGCCGTCCTCACTAATCTACCACTGTACTTTCTCGCAGTGTTCAAAACACCAAAATGGATTATTAAACGCATCGAAGTTTTACGATGAGATTTCTTTTGGAGCGGTGCCCTGAAATCACCTGGCAAAGGGTGCCTTGTCTCTTGGAAGAGCACCTGCCGAAGCAAGAAAGAAGGCGGACAAGGTATCTTAGATATTACGGTGATGAATTAAGCTCTTCTTGTCAAATTAATGGTGGTGGAAATTCTACACGGTGCCTGAGTTACAATGGAACAAGATAATCCACGAGTTATATTACCTTAGAAGAAGACCTTTAAAGTTGGGACGATCTTTTAGGCCAACCTCATTTTGGTGGAAGGGAGTTATATGGCAGAAAGATATTTTTAAATAGGGTATGTTCTTTACGTTGGGCAATGGGCGTAATATTGATTTTTGGTCCGACCGGTGGTGCGGGGAAACCACCCTACTATCATCATTTTCTGAGGTTTTCCTTTCAGTGCCCCACAAAAAATTGGCTAATCAGTGATTGCTTCAATAGCGATGACTGGTGTTGGCACAAGATTCTAAGTAGTGCCAACACTGCTAACCCCAGGATAAATATATGATATCGGCTCTTAAGGAAAGGATCTCTAATTACAGAGTTGGCCAAGGAGCGGACAGTTTAGCTTGGCGGTGGAGCACCGATAGGCGGTTCACTGTAAAATCTACATATGCTGCACCGTGTGATAGGGGTACGAGGGACTACCGCTCTAAGGCGATCTGGAGGATTCATATTCCTCTTAAAGTGAAAGTGTTTTGCTGGCTCGTCCTCAGGAAGAGACACCTTACTGCGGATAAACTGCTAAAAAGAGGATGGGCTAGCAACACGACTTGCGTGTTGTGTGGGTCCGGAGTAGAAACTGTGGATCATCTTTTCTCTCGGTGTGTATTTTTTCGATTTCTTCTGGTGAAGTCACTAGCGGACATTGAATCAGAGGACTTCATGAGTGGCGACGTCCTACTGGTATAGGATAGGTGGAAAGGACGGGAGGGGCCACTACCCGCTAGCAACGGTCTTATTGGATTAATAACCTGCTGGTGGGTTATATGAGAGAGCAGGAACGGAGTGATTTTTAGAAAGTCACAGGTGGACCCCTTAGGTGGTTTACACAAAGTCAAGCAGTTGATATCTCTGTGGAAGAATCTCTAACCTTTTTTTTTCTTTTTTTTTTCACCATCCTTGAGGCTTTGCTGCCTCACCAGGCCATGTAGCTTAATTCACCATCTGAATGAATGAAGCGGGTAGCGTGCTACTTTTTTCTCGAAAAAAAATATATACTTGTTGATGCCAAAATTGAAATTAACATGCCGACCTAACCCACGTATGAGCTAAGGACACGTGATACACCAGGAGTAGGCAATAAGACGCCTAAAGGTTTTAGGCGCGAACGGTTGAGAAGCGGGGCGTAACTATCATGAGAAGTTGGAGTAACTTCCACGATGGGGCGTAACTTTCATGAGGAGTTGGCGTAACTTCCACGATGGGGCGTAACTTTCATGAGGAGTTGGCGTAACTTCCACGATCATGGTTACAACCACCCCCCCCCAACCAACCAACCAACCAACCAACCAATAATGTGGGTTATAAATAGTAATTTCGAAGCCTGCAATAGAGGTCTTTCTCCATCCTGAACGAGAATACCACCCTTATTTTCTCTGCATTTTATCACTTTTTTAGGAATAGTCTAAATGTAATCTCTTTTTTTTTCGCATTTACTGCTTTTCTAGGAGTAGATCGCTAAGTAGAATCCTGGAGTCTGTCTGCCCCACGAGCACCACTCTGTTGTAGACTATATTTGCAGAGTCTGTCTACCCCACGGGCATCACTCTGTTGTAAACTATATTTGCAGAGTCTGTATACCCTTCGGGCACACTCCGTTATAGACTATAATATTTATAAAGGTATTCGGCTCTTTCAGCCGACCAGTCATTGTGTATTTCTTCCATTCGGCTCTTTCAGCCGACCAGTTACTGTGTACTTCTTCCTTTCGGCTCTTCTGCCGACATTGATCCCTGCACAGTTCGTACATTCGGCTCATTCGGCCGAACCGAAGTTAGAATAGAGGTTTCGAATCCGGCTGATTTGATCCATCGTCAGCCTAATCGCTTGATACAGTCGAAGGGCACAATATTCGAGGGTCACTATCCGCAGCCGTTTCGCATCCCGACACGCTTTCCGGAGAAGATCCTTGACCGGGTCAAGGGTCGGGAAATTCGGCTGCCTAACAATACTCTTTCACCCTTTCTTTTTTTTATAACACCTTTTATGAAAAGTCGGTTACAAAACTTGTGTTCTATTTAGTTCTAATTGTTTTATATTTGACATATCTCTTTCGAAAATTAATATTAACACATAGATAATATTACTATTCACAAAACAAATAATATATTCTTATCAAGATTTAGGTATTTGTTTCTCTCTCGAAAAAAAAAAAAAGATTTAGGTATTTGTCTTTGATTAATAATGCGGATAACTCTATCAATATTAATTCATTAAATTGTTCTAAATTTTACGTTTTGGTCCAGTTAATATGGTAGCAAATAGATAAGCATCGTGACATTAATGATTTTTCTAAAAAATATAGTAATAACTAATTAAATTAACAAGATTAATTTTATATTAAAGAAAAAGATAGAGCTCCATTGATTGCAACAGCGCATGCAATAAAGGAAAAACAGAGTAGAAATTAGATCGAGCAAAATGACACATCAATTAAATTCCATAGCATCAATCTTATTTAAATAGTAATGTACGTACGTACTCACACTTTGCAGTCGATATAATCTACAACCTTTAAAATATTATTGATATATAGTACATGGTAATGTACGACTAAGTGTACTCTAGAATATTATTGATGTCATTATAACACTCTAATCATTAGTTAATTACTAAATTTCAAACATATCATTATTAAATAAATCCGAGGCATCATTATTATACCCTAAATTCTAAACCTTAATCCATGCATGTTTACCCAAAGTGTGGAACGCAAAGCATATATGTCTCTTTTTTAAATATATCTATTAAATGAAAAATTAGAATTTTTAATCTGCTTAATCGTGGGTCCATGTAGATCTACCACGGCTACTTAAAATTTTGGAAACTTCCTGTTTATTCAAAACTTGCACCAAATACACTTCCAAGCACCATATATCATATTTCTATGACACTCCAAACTTAAATTTAATCAATTAATTATATTATTATATGATATTCCAAATTCTATACATTAAAATCCAAAAGTTCTATGCATATTATTTGAATTAAGACTATCATTGACTTAAATAGCTTAAAATTTAAAGTCAAAGTATCGTTGACATATTCAAATCAAATAAATTAAAAGATATGATAGTAAAATTAAATTTTTAAGGAAATCTACAGCTATTTATAATGGTCTGTAGTTTATGTATGTTTCGTACGTTTTTATATTTAATTTTTGAGCAATTCTACACGTACACACCAAAATAGATGTATGATGTACACCCTATATACCTATCCTAAGGTCGAGATATTTTTGTTAATCACATTGATGTGACTATGAAGGTCATCCCATCCTAACTGATTAGGATGTACTTCATACACTCTTTTTGCGGTGTACAAATAGTTGTTTTCTTAATTTTTATAGAGTAATAGTATCGTATACTTCAAAGTAGGGTGTATATCTTACACTCACTACATCCGAATGCTGTATCACATTAAGGTTTCTCATTACTAAAAACTTCTTGAATTTTTATCGATCCGAGGATGAGGGTGTAAGATTAGGGCCGGCAAATGAGCGAGTCGGCTCGTGTTCGACTCGTTCAGCTCGATATTTGGCTCGCTTGAGCTCGGCTCGAATTAATTTCAAACCAAGCTTGACCCTAAATTTAGGCTCGTAATTAATTTCAAGCCAAGCTTGAGTATTACCGGGCTCGCTCGAATTAGGCTCGAAAAGCTCGAAAGCTCGATATATATATATATATATATATATATATATATATATATATATATATATATATATATATATATATAATATAATATAAAAAAAGATGAGTTTTTTAAGATGTAGGGTTGAGATGATGGTGCATGGTTGATGTGATAGGTGGTGGTAGGTGGAATAGTGTTAGATCTAAAGGTTATTAGTAATAAAAAAAGTAGATCTAAGGGTTAAAAACTTAGAAGCACCAACTTTTGGTGCTTCTAAAAGTATTCTAGCTCAATTATATATATATATATAGTGTGAGGTTACTATGCTATCGGAAGCACGGAGCCTTCCGTGCTTCCACGTCGTTTTCGATGATGCGGCTTTCGAATCGTCGATCGGCTCCATTAAATTTGATCTAGAGTATTTGAAGTATCTAGAAAATAAATTTTATAATTTTTCGATATCATTTGCCTACTGATCGAAGGGGCACAAAATCAAATAATTTTAATGGTCATAGTGAGCCGTTTGAAAGTTTAACGGTGTAGAAATATCCAAATTACATGAAATTTTGATAGAAAATTCTTTATACTATATAAAACAAGATCAATATCTTTGATCTAAATTTTTAATGCTATATTATCGCATTTTGTAAGATTTTTATTTTCAGTTGATTTTTAGCCCCTTCGTTCGCTAGGCAAATAATATCGAAAAATCGCAAAATTTATTTTCTAGGTACTTCAAATACTCTAGATCAAGTTTAACGGAGCCGATCGACGATTCAGAAGCCACAACATCAAAACGACGTGGAAGCACGGAGCCCTCCGTGCTTCCGAAGCATAGTAGCCTTACTCATATATATATATATATATATATATATATATATATATATATATATATATATATATATATATATATATATATATATATATATTATTAGGTATTCGATTCTTGGATGAAGAGATATGCGGTTAGAATGATAGAGATCTCCTAGGATCGGGTAATAGGAATGATCAAAGGTGTAAATCTAACGGCACAAAATTTGGTGGCACTAAGCATTTGGTACTATCGATAATATAGTAGCCGGACTTTATCTCTCTCTATATATAGTCCGGCTATTATACTATCTATAGTACCAATCATTTTGTACTATAGAGTTTTCCGCCTTAAATCTACCTATTTATAGAGCGTCCGCCTACTTATACTATCGATAGTACCAAGTGTTTGGTCTTTATCGAGTTTTTAGATTAAATCTATCATTTTGGCTATTATCATCCGTTATATCATACTATTCAACTTGCCACCTCCTCAACCCTTGGGGGCTACTATCATCCTGCCCGCGCATTCCTTCATTCAAGGGCTGAAACCTAATAGTAAGCAGTTGATACTATTAATAGTATAGTAACCTAATTATATATATGTAGGCTAGGGCGGCTATTATACTCTTATAAGTATCGACTTCTTTATACTCATAAATTTTCGATCGTTGGATGCGCAATTAGGATGATAGTCATTCCCTAAGATTGAATGGGTGGTTATATAGTTGAATAGTATGATTTACGGATGGAAAATGGTCAAAAGTATAGATCTAACGATCGAAAGCTTATGAGTATAAAGAGGTCTATACTAATAATAGTATAGTAACCGAACTCTCTCTCTATATAATTATATGTAATACATATTTTAATTATATAAAATAATATATATTATGTATTTTAATTATATGTATATAGAATTTAGATTCTTGGGCGGATAAAACTAAACCAGCAAAATTCTACTCTAATTGCTCTCTCTATTTCTTTTTCACTCGCTCCTAAAGTCGCTTTTCCTAATTTTTTAATATTATAATATTATATTTCATGCATTTATTTTGTATATTGGACTATTAGGTTTTTTTTTATATCGAATTTTAGATAATATTTCATAAAAATTAAATCAGAATTACACGACGTTAAAAATTTCAAACGACTCTTAGCCGCCGCCGCCTGTTAGGCTCTGAAATTAATTTCAAAGCCTAACTTTAAGGCTCGAAATTAATTTCAAGCAAAGCTTGAGCTGAGGTAAGCTCGCTCGAGCTCGGCTCGTTTCCACCCCATGTAAGATCCACGCCCTCTTTTTGAGTATATGAGAAGCATTTTTCATTTTTATACAAGAAGGGTAATCATGAAAATATGTTCTTTTGAAACGGATTAGAGGAAATTTTCCCAAGTTTCTTTGTGGCCACTCCCCGCATTAAATGCTATCATTATCTCCTTCCCACGAACTCCCCCCATCCACAAATCAAAAGTCGCAGAAAACAAAGTTTATTATTTCTTTTTAAATTTTTTGTTTTCTCTATCAATTTAATTACCCAAAAGAGCCCAAAAATAAAAAAGGGGTGGGCAAAAAAAAAAAAAAAAAAAAAAAAAAGAGAGAGAAAAAGAAAAAGACGATGCAATCCACTTCTACCTCGCTTCTCTCCGCGCCGTTTCCCGCCACGCTTCCCAACGTCCCCAAAATTCCCGCCACCGCAGCGGGCGCTCTCCCGCCGTCGCCGCCGTGCCCGAGCGCCCTCCCGCGGCGGCTCTTCTTCCCGTCGGCGTCGGCCATCTGGAACGCCCTGACCGGCGGCCGCGGAGGAGGCGGCTCCGCCCGCAGCGCCGCCGCCGCCGCCCTCGCCGTGCGCCGCGGCATGCAGCTCTTCAGACAGGTAGCTACACAATATCACAATCGCATATAGTATGTTTGTTTCATCACCGGAGGTGGAGAGGGGCGAGGGCTTTTTTTTATAAAATAATTCTTGTAGAATTTTGTAATTGGCAAAATGATCCTGTCATTTTTTTTTTTTTTTTTTGTAAAACTAATCCTTTTTTCGCCACGTGGGTGGCACGTCTAATTTTTTCCACAAAGACGGTGAATCGTTCACCGTCTTTGTGATTCTATAGTGAAGGCGAAAGGCGGTGAATGCCTTTAGTGTAAAACTCCACCCGCTTCTCCTTGTAAGGCCTCCTTTCCAACTACATCCTTACAATTCCGCTTTTTCTGTGCCCTTGGCGGTGAACCATTCACCGCCTTCTCGAGGGCACAAAAAAGGTGGCCTTGTAAGGGGAAGTGCGGGGGATTTGCACTAAAGACGGTGAATGGTTTACCGTCTTTAGATCATAAGAAATATACAAAGACGCTTTGTGAGAAATACTGACGTGACACACACGTGGCCAAAGGAGGATTAGTTTTACAAATAAAATTTTTACAGGACCATTTTGCCAATTATAAATTTTTAGAGGGTCATTTTATAAAAAAGCCCAGGGGTGAGGTGGTTTTCGGCTATAAATGCCCACTTTAATTGTTTTGTCAACTTTTTTTTTTTGTATTTAGTTAATTTATAAATTTTTTTTACAAATAGCCCTATGAAACTTTTAATTGCAAAACTGGCTCTATCCCTGCCACAGAACCACAACTGACTGGCATAAGTTGAATACGATGAGGCATTCACCGTGTTTAGACATGGTGTGAATAGTTTACCATGTTTAAGCTAAACTGCACTACGAGACTATTTGAGTTCTTCTGCACTACAGGGCTTTACTACTGTTCAACTCGTCCAAACACGGTGAATGGTTCACCGTGTTCAACTTAACACTCCACAGCCGCTGACGTGGCGCTTGCGTGGCGAGGATAGGATCAATTTTGCAATTATAAATTTTGTAGGGCTATTTGCGAAAAAAAAATTAAGAATGGGGCTAAATGCGAAAAAAAGCTCTTGTTTTGCTCACCGGGCGAAACTCACTCCCCTATCCGAAGCCAAAGTCGATTACGGAGAAAAAGTGAGAAAAAAACAATAAAATTCTCATCCCTTTAGTTTTTTACGTCATTCACTTTCTGTCAAACAAACAATTCACTTTTTGCCAAAAAAATAGTAGAACCGGAGGAAGTTTAGTTCTTCAACTTATTATACAAATAAATAGTGGAAGGGAGGTAAATTTTACCTGAAATCTAGTTCATCCAAAACTCTATTTCAACATGATCTTCACCTTCGGTGAAACAAGCAGGTCTTATGAGTATGTTTGTTTTACCAGAAGTGGAGCGGGATAAAGTTGGTTTCGGCCATAAATGCTCACTTTTGCCGAAAAGTAAATTACTTATAACTTCACTTTAACAAAACGCTGTAATGACTCCATTCTAGATGGTGGCAAGATCAATTACAAGACAGAGATAGAAGAAATAATAAAAATTCAATTGTTGTGACTTTTTCCATCATCTTATATGTTACTGGAAAATTTTTTAGTAAAATAAATTAAAAAAGTGAGATAATTACAGTTCCAAAGCTATTGACTTCCTTAATTATTAAACAAACAACAGTAGTAAAAAAAAAAAATCACTTGAGCTTTGTTTCAACTGAAAGTCATTTTCAACTTTATAATTAGTTACAAGCAAACGAACTTGCCCTTAGGTCCCTGCTTGAATTTCACAACAATAACTTATGTAATATGAAGATTTTTCTTTTGTGATCGTAATTTATTAGTTTGATTTTAACTCCTCAGGATGTCTTGATGGCCATAATTTTATGGGACCGTCTATTTTGCTTACGATATAATTTATCTTATTTCAGTAAAATGACTTGAAGGTCCTATTGGGGCGTTGAAATAAGATATCTGATGACAAGTTATTCTGTGCAAAGAAATTTTTTTTTTAATTGTATAATTGGAAATTAGTAGCTTATTTTTTACTCTTTGAAAGGCCTTAGCATTTATGATTTGGTAGGATCCAATATTTCACCTACGGGGTTCTTTATCTTATTTCTAAAAAAATGAATTGAAGGTCAAATATGGTATATCATTCTAGACATTTGATCACACTCCTCATCTACCAAATATTATATACTTAATGTACAAGCTAATGGAGATATGTGAAACAAGACGCTCGTGTTGTTGGATTAAATGGGTTAGCATCCTGCCCTGTGGTGGGAGGCCATGTTGGGCCAAGTCATGTTCGAAATAGCGTGAAGCTGGGTGGGCCGAATCATGTTTGAAGTGGCGTGAGGTTGGTTGAGCCGAGTCACAATCAAGACCCATGGACGCTGTATCTGTACGCTTTAAGTGAATTTGTTGCGTATTTCTAGCAGCTCAAGCTTTTGGGATTTATGGTTAGCGCCAACGGTCCGACACATTTATCCAAATAGAGACTTGCGCAGCATGCAGCATAAATTGGTAGCGAGGTGTATTATGACTAACTCACTGTTTGGATGCTTGAACATCTTATTCAGTATATCTCTTTGATTTACTCAAGAAGTATATAGTATTTGGTAGATGAGAAGAGTGATCATAGAATGGGTATTATATTCGAATGGATATTATATTCGACCTTTTAAGTCATTTTTTCATAATAAAATAAATTATCTCTTTGGTGAAATATATTATCCTGCAATTCATGGATGCCAGATTTCAAGAACCAAAAATTAAACTCCTAGCTTCCAATCACATTGCAAAATCTTTAAGCCGGATAAGTTATTATTGGATATCTTAATTGATATCCAAACGTGACATAAATGTCTTGAAGCGTATACTACATTCAGTCTCTGTGCTATTATTTCGAAATAAGATAAATAAATTTGTAGGGGGATTATATTATTCTAACAAATCATGTCTCCCAGCACTTCCCAAGGAACCCAATGGAGAAAATGCTAATGATGTACAAGTTATCATTAAATAACTTATTCAGTCACCCAAACATGCCATTTTGGAATAGGCCTCTCAATTTTGCTATCTTTGATTGACATCCCTTGCCTTGACTTTTTAGTCTTTTCATTTGAGTTTTTCTTGCCAGTAAAGTTTTTTTTTTTTTAGAAAAGTAGCATGCTACACGCTTCGCTTATGTATTTTTTAGAAATAAACTTAGCTGGAAATGTGAAGCAACTAGGCTTCGAACTTGGGACCTCAGGTATCAACCACCAAGTCCTTTGCTACTTGCGCTAGGGACGGTCGGGCAATTGTTTTTCTTGTTAGTAAAGTTAAACGCTTTATTAAGTCTATTAGCTATTAGTTGGAAATTGTTTTAGTTTTATTAGCTAAAAAGAATCAAAATCACTGGTAAATTTGATAAAATCCTCAATTTATTTGGCAAAAATTACTTGATTTTGATCCCAAAAAATCAAAAGTTGAGGGGTTGTGAATAAAAGAATCAACTTGATGGGGCCACTCCAAAATGGCCCATAGTTGGAAGGATCCTGTACACTGTCTTATACACTTTAATCGATATTTCTGATCCTCTTAATAAGAATTTATGAAGACACCCTCAAGTACAGACTGTCTTGAAACTGTGAACTTTATCATTTTTTTACTGAGACTCCTCAGCTGCTATTCATTTCGTATTTAAATTAGTTTGGCAACTGAAGCGGAAATTTCATTAAAATTAACGACTTCATTCTTTTTTAATTGTGAATTCTGAACAGAAACTATACTTCAGCTTACTAGTAGTTAGAGCTGTGAAATTTGGCAAAATACTGATGATTAATGAAATTCTTAATTCAATTAAATTGAACGATTCAAGTTAAAACAAATAAAAATTCAATGTAAGGAAAGGAAAAAAAAAATAGTTTTGATGGTCGATATTGAAATTACCTAGTAATTGGGGGCGTCCCCATACATTTATACCTTTTTTCTAATTGGATTCGAATTGTTGTTTTAAAGGGAGATGTTGCTGGATCATTGGCAGAATTCGATCGAGCAATCGAGTTGGATTCTCGGCAAAAGGCATGTATGGATCTATTTACTCTTATTTTCCCTTTATGGTTATGTTTTTGGTTTTCCTTTTTGTTGAATGTGAAACTGATGTAAGTTGTACTCTGCATTGAAATCATTCCAGATCTTTGGCAGAGAGGGTTATCTTTATACTATTTGAATAGGTACATCTCTTTACTGAATATATTCTGATGTAGTTACTAATGTGTGATTAATGGGAGGAAAATAATTGAAATTTTGTTGTTAATGATTGCTTAGGCTTTTATTTTGAGCTTAGGGTGTGTTTGACTTTGATATATGGTGGATTACTATTCGGCGAACTGCTGCTGAAGCAGTAGTTTTAAATGAAACGCCATTTTGAAAATTTGAAATCTCCCCAACGGCTTTTCTTTACGGGAGAATACTCTTCAAATTGGAGCTGCTACTTTTGGGAGTGGCTTGCGACTTGAAATCAGAAAAGGACCACCGCTATAGCAGATACTTCAGACTTTTTAGTTGTCAACACATTATCGAAAGCAATCACTAGTAAAACCAAAAGCAGAAGTAATGCTCTAATGCCAAATAGACACCTAGTTTAGCATGCAGTTATTGTTGGGTTACACATTTTGTTTGTACATGAGTACTTGAACTTGTGAGGCCATGACATTTACCTCATCTTGCTGCATCATTTTGGAATTTATTTTCCACAAAAATTGGATGTTCTTGAGCGCTTGTGCTTTCCCTGCTAAAATTCATCATTGAAATGATGATTTATATCTGTGATTTCCCAAGAAGATTGGTTTAGAGAGCTAAAAAGGGGTAAAAAGGTTGTCTAGTATGATTACAATCAGGTGCAAGAGGCAGGCATAGTTTAGTATTTTAACAGAAAATGAAAAAAATGCAACTAGAATTAATATTTGAGATTAGGGCGAGATTAGGGCCTAACCTGTCTGCTCACACACCAATTTGCAGTGGATTATTGTTAAAAACTTTTGTGCAGAGCTTATTCTGGGCGGTTTTTTCTCTAGATTTGAAGAAGGGGCTGAGCAGTTCCGGCTGGATGTTGCTGCCAACCCCAATGATACTGAAGAGTCGATATGGTGTTTCTTATGTGAAGCTCCGCTGTATGGTGTGGATGAAGCAAGGAAGCGTTTCCTGGAGGCAAGTTCGATCTAATATTTGGTGTTGACTATGTTTTTCAATGATTTATGTCAGTGTCCATTAATGTTTCGAGGATTTACGTCTTTTATGGTGGTTTTGCTTTAAAAGGAGTATAATTGCTTTTTTACTGTAATTTATGTGGAAATTATATGACCGTGGATGATCAATGAACTTGATTCTGTAACTAGTAGAGCTCTTGACTCTTAAACTTGATATACGTATTACCACTGACAGTTAAACGACAATAATGATTGATTTTCTTCAATCATCATAGAAATATGGCAGAAAAGGCACATAAAAATACTTGAGGAGGCATCGTTAAAAGTGAGATTCGTAATTAATAGCACACTGTCTACTGATTTGGCTCATGATAATTTAATCATACCTTGGGCATCGGTAAGCATCAAGGATGGCAAGGTAGCGACTAACAATGAGCGGAAAAAAAAGGTATATCTAAAATGCAATTGAAATGCCGATTATGAGAGATTATGAAATAGTTGCTAAAAAGCAAATGCTTAAGAGGCATGATAAAAGAAATAATTGGAAATTTCTGTCATTTTCATGACTATATGAGCTACATAAATTATTTGAATACAAAACAGTTGAAGATAACTTGCTATAATTTCAGGTTGGTCGAGACCCAAGACCTATAATGCGTGATACCTATCTTATGTTTAGAGATGCTGGCGACCCAGAGAAGGTACTTCTGAATTGTTATCTACAGTATATAATCATTTCTTGACAAATAGAGTTAGTTTGATTTATTCGCTGTTTCTATCCAAGCTGAAATATGTTGTTATCTTCTCCATAATCCACTTCCTTACTCATTTCTTTCGTTTTTGTGTCTTATGGTTACATTCATTTATTCAGCTTGTTTCAACATTTTCAAGAGGACGTGAGAATGAGTACTTCTATTCCTCCTTATATGCTGGCCTTTTCTATGAATCCCAGGTCTGCAAAAAGCTCTACAACTTTATTTTAAGATATTTCATGTTGAGTAAATTAGTCTGCTAGCTTTATACAATCTGTTACAAAACTTGTAGTAACCGACCGACTTAAACCTATGCAGTATTTTCTCCTCTGTATTTGTGCAATAGTTTGATCAGTGCGTTTATCAGTTTCTAATTTCCTTGTTTAATGTGGGTTTTAGATATAAAGTTCCGAAAACTTGGGCTTCATGCTATTTGCTGTAGTTTTCAGATATAAAGTTCCCAAAACTTGTGTTTCGTGCTATTTGCAGTACTATTTATCAGTTTTATGGTGCAATGTGATAGTCTATGCATTTCTGTTCACAAAAGAAACATGTAAATGGATGAGAAATATCCGTTGCAATGTGAAAATATTCATAAGCACATAGCTTGCTCCAAAGACATCAATGAGGAAGTTCAAAGACGAATTATTGCGCCATACGAAAATGCGTATGAGTTTGAAAAGAATGGATAGATGCTGTG
The DNA here is from genome assembly GCA_025177825.1 of Aechmea fasciata. Taxonomy (NCBI): domain Eukaryota; kingdom Viridiplantae; phylum Streptophyta; class Magnoliopsida; order Poales; family Bromeliaceae; genus Aechmea; species Aechmea fasciata. The sequence continues at coordinate 7,765,908 of CM045944.1, read as the reverse complement.
CTTTGTCGATTAGAATCATTAAGAGATTGAGACACCCTTATCTTTGGAACTACTTGTTGTCAAAATAATCTCCGCCGTCCTTTTTCATCAAATTGATCTTTCCAGCCTACGCCCTCTTTTAGTGGCATTCCCCATAATTTCTGATCCCTGCATTGTATTTTGATCTAATCATTCTCTTTCAAACCCTTTCTAATCTGACTAGCCAGAGTGTTCTTCTTTTTTGTATCAGATGCAGAATATATATTGATTTTTTTTCTCATATTTAGTGAAATTGTTCCTTCATGTAGAACGACATGGACTCTTCGAAGCATCATATTCTTGTGGCGTGCAAATCACCATACGGATTGAGGTTCCAACTTTTTACCGTATTTGTCAGCATATAATGTATTGTTAATCCATCGAGATTCGGATAATTACTGTTTGTTTTGTGTGCGCGCATGCGCATGCGCATGCGCGTGTGCGTGTCTTTTCAGATCGGATGATTACATGGCTTCGCTTGCGAGGGTTCATTGTCAATGTCGCAACTGGAGCCTTAGCTGAAGCTGTTCGAGATAACAAATCGTCAACGATGCTCATACAAAAGGATATTGTTGAGATAACAAATCGTCAATGATACTCGTACGAAAAGATATTGTTACTGAGTTGTGTATCAAAAGGTAATATTATTGATATTTCGATCGATTAGAGTATCGAATGTACTCAGTTCATGCCGACAATCACCTGCGGCATTTGTAGCATACTTTGTTTTCCTAATATCTTGAAAGTATCGATCTACAGTTGAGGGGTCTCTGTACACAAGCTGTTTATTACATCAAACAACAGCAAATTAGCTGAACCTTCTCTCACTTGCAATGCTCAGAACATAACAATCTATCAGGAAAAACTAACAGTCAATACAACCCTGAGTCTGATTGCACACATCAAAGGGTGAAGAAGATCGAAGAATCTGAACAACGTTCACCGTATTTGAATCCTGGATCTTCGAATTCAGAGAGAGATTGAGAGAGAGAGATCAAGAATTCTCGCTATTTCTTAGATTCATGGATCAAATTCGATTCAGCGGGATCTTTTCACTCGCATTTATTTCCACTAAGAATGTCTTATGAAACCCTTTGACCCCTGAATTTGGAATGTCCCCTGAATTTGGAATGTCCTGCATTCATGGTTCACAATATGCAACAAATAATTGATATTTCGCAATCAAAGGTGCATTACTGGCTATAGAAAAAAGAAATAATTTATGTTAGATGGGGCTTCTTCCAATATCATGCAGTGTACGTTTGATTAAGAGGATATAGAGGATAAGATATTTAACATAAATTATTTCTTTAAGCATAATTTATTCCAACATCCAAACACGGCGTAAAGGAAAAAAAGTAATGCAGTGTACGTTTGATTGAAAAGGAGTGTGATCAACTATTTAGAATTCAATACTATATTTGGCCTTCAAGTCGTTTTAAGATTAGATAAGTTATCTCGTAGGTGAAATTTACTACTATTCTACCAAATCATAGATAACAAGACCTTCGAAAGAGAAAAAAAAATCAAACTCTTTACTTACAATCATACTAGAAATTTTTTACATTGAATAAATACTTATTGGATAACTTATTCTGACATTCAAACAGGGCTGAAAGATTTTGCTATCCATGATTTTATAGGATAGTATATTTCATCTACGAGATGATTTATCTTATTCTAAAAAATTGACCTAAAAGCTGAATATAATATTTCATTCTAAATATTTGATCACACTTCTCATCATCTAAATGTACAAATTTTGAGTAAATCGAGAGTATATGTTTTACATAGATTTTCACAGAGATTTCATTCTAAATATTTGATCACACTTCTCATCATCTAAATGTACAAATTTTGAGTAAATCGAGAGTATATACTGAACAAGATTTTCATACATCTAAACAGAGCCCGTTTCGCATATATTGCCGTAGTGTCTTGTTCTACAGGTAAAATGCATGAAAATGCTCAAGAAAATATCACAATATCGCGAAAAAGTTAAAGAGAATAAATCACAATATCGCGGAAGTAAAGGGTCAAGAAGAGGATTTTCTTTCCTTTTTTTGTGTGTGTGTGTGTGTGCCATAATATGAAGAATAAAGCGTAATTTGCACAAACCAAATTTAACAAATTGAAATTAAATTCTAATATATTTGGGATTAGATTTAATTTGGCATATATAGATTATAATTAGGAGCGTAATTTTAATTGAATTAGGATTAGATTTTAGTTAGGAGACATGTATTATATATACATGCTACTGCCAAATTAATGACGCACTAAATTAAGAAGCCAAGTATTAATTATGTCTAGCTTGGTGTGCGCTAATTAGCCGTATGCGCTAATTAAGGCCAAATTTGTTAGTCCGTACGGATAGATGAGGGAGAGAGAAGTCATTTTTGGAGTTTCTTGTTGCAGTGTTTCGAATCTAATTACATTTTGATTTTTTAAGAGATCTTTTTTGTACTCCTCCTTTTTTCGAATTTAACAAAGTATTTGCTCCGTCTTCTCCCGTGGACGTAGGCCGTTGGCCAAACCATATAAATATCGGTGTATTTTTTTCGCTTATATTTTCTTTTCCTCTATTAAGTTATTTTTTGGATCTATTTTTCACCGTTCCGATTTTAACATAGGTCTTGAGAATTAATACCACAACCAGTATCATTACAGGAGTCTAATTTTTATATAGAAACAAATTAAGGTATAACTTAATGGATGGTAGGATTAATATATGTGATGAGAAAAGTAGTCGATAAATATGTGGTACATAGATGTGCAAATGCACTAGGTGTGCGCAATAATTTATCATCTTATAGTACATTTATGAAAAGACTAAAAAAATTAAACTGTTTGAAGAGTTTAGGGATCGACCACTAACATTTAAATCGAAAGTTCGAAAACCAAAATGAAGCTTGACCCAAGCTCGGGGATTTGTGGTGCAATTTGCCCCTAAATTCATCATCTTCAATGGCTAAGAGAGGCCACGAATAATTAATTGTTTGTAACATATTACTTGTGACTAAATGCCTAAAGAGAACATAACATAGTCTACGAAGCAGAATCATGTGAAGTAAATGTAACGCCCCTAATAGTCCCACATCGGATGGGATACTGATTCCGATCAGTTTATATGAGACTTACACGCTAATAATAATAACTGATGTTGAGCCACTTTTGAATCAGCCTTTCAAAGAATGAAAAATAGAAAAGAAAAAAGAAGACATTTTATTATATCTAATTTTGGGCCCTTTATAGAATATTAGAGATGAAAATTTCTTATTGGGCCAAATTTTGAGCTAGCCCATAAAGACGACATACAGCAGATTTTGACCCACATTCAATTAACGTTGGGCTTGCCAAGAGAGAGACAGTATTATATCATTTGATGAACCCGTTCAAGTCTAAGGCAAACTCCCCAAAATCCTCATTATTCCACTATCTATTAACTACCCCATTACTCTACTATCTATTAACTACCCATTCCACTATGTTCCACCACAACTACGCATTCCACTATCTTTTAACTACCTACTCCACTATCTATTAAGTATTTTGGGCTGATAGTTTGGACTCAACGAGCTATTATTGCTGGTAGGTCGAATCGTTGCAATTTCTATAAGAGCCGAATACCAGCCGGAAATGTAAGAGCTAAGTGCTATGCGGGACAAAGTGCTACACCAACGGATCGTTCAATTGGTATCAGAGCCGAATACCAGCCGAAAGTGTGAGAACTAGGTGCTATACGAGACAAAATGCTACACCAACGGATTTGGTGGAAGCCACCTCTTAAACCCGTAGGAGCCACCTGGCCACCTCTAGAATCTCACATCGTCTGATAATTATTACTGGCTTTACGGCCTTCGCAGCAACATTTAGTATAGTTTGCATAAGCCTTTTTTCGTCACCAACAGCACGTAGAGGCAGCAGGTCTGGTGCCAAAGTGACCTGCATCTGTAGATTTTTTACCGATGGTTTAATCACATTAATTACCTGCAAGATGAGCCATCAACTTGATCAACTATTAAAAGAAGTTACAAAAACCTAACCAGGAAGAAACAAAAAAATAAAGAGAGGATTACATCTCTTACCCTGAATTATCTGTTTTCGCAATTTCCCCCCAAAATCTGAATTTCACATATGCTGCCCGTTTAAAAAGTCGATTTCCGACATATGTATAAATTGTAATAATAAAAACCCCCCCATAAGTCATTTTGAACTCTTTGCGTCTTCTGGACGTGTAACAACGTGTAACAATTCTCCTATTGGATGCAATTATAACAAATCGACCCTGGGAGGAAGACATGGGTAGAAGAAGCAGAGGAAAAGCATCATCCGGAGGGGAGAGTGAACCTTCAAAGGGGATTATTCGCAAGGACAGTTTGAGGGGGAAAGGAAAGTCGGCTATAAAGCGAGTTGCGCGGGCTGACGAGGTGGGTAAGGAGTTAGTGAAGGTCCTCAGGAGCATTGATGTCAAGAAGGAGGCTTATAGGAGCATTGAAGACAAGAAGGAGTTATTACCTGGCCAAGAAAAGGATCGAAAGAGACAAAGAGGGCGCATTGATGGTCAGTTAAGAAAGGAGCATCTGAAATGTCAGCTTGGGACGGCCGAGGTAGGTGTCTCCCTTGTGAAGAAGCTGAGGTGCCAGGGTGGAGGGGAGGTGACTTTGCATGCTTTTGGCAAGGGGGAAAGATTTGAGCCCAAGACAGGAGGTATTGACGAGCACCGGGATGGTAATAAGGGTGTGATTAATACCTCAACAGAGGAGTGTGGTGGGCGCTGCGAGGAAGGTGGGAGCAGTAACTCTCAGGCGCCCAAAAGGTGGACCTATAAGGAGGCTGTTGTTAGGGGCTTGCAAGCACCATCCTTCCCTAATCACGTACCTCCACTAAAACTTAGCTACAAGCACAAGCTGAAGCATCTGAAGAACCTTGAAAGAAGGTGCTTTAGGTGTCTGGCGTTGGATCACAAGGCCGCAGAGTGTCGGGACCCGGTGAGGTGCCGCAGGTGTCTGGGGCTGGGCCATCGAGCTTACCAGTGTAAGGAGTTGGGGGGCTACAAGCTGAGTGTCGCCATGAATAGGCAGATCCGTTGCCAGGGCCGCATGCCGGAGTCGAAAGTATTCGTCCCGTACACGGAGGAGTTTTTGAGAAGACGGAAGCTCCGACGGAATGCCATTCTCGCGGACGTGCTACGCCTTGCAAACTTGGGGCCCGATCCAATCACAACGATCAAAACAGCGTTAGCAAGGCAATTCGGAGGATATATCGACGACTTTGCGGTCGCTCGATATAGGGAGAGGGATTTTGCGATCTTTCTGCCGGAATGGGTCCTAGCGGAGGATCTAACAAGGAGGGAGATGATTACGCTTAATGATTTCTGGCTGCGGTGCTATCCCTGGGGTCAGTACAGGTATGCTCGACCGCACCGGCCGAGGGTTCGCGCCTGGATCCGGCTGATCAACCTGCCATTCGAAATCTGGAACGTAGCCCGTGTGGCGGCGCTGGTTAGTGGTTTTGGGAGGTTTGTGAAGGCAGATTCGACCACCAAAGAAATGACTGATCTGCGTGTGTTTCGGTGCCAGTTAGTCCTGGATTCGGTGTATGAAGTTCCGTAAAATCTGTCGATCGTTCTGGATGAGGTCTTGTACCCCGTCATGGTGCATGTAGAGAGCTGGGAACGGATTGAGGAGGGCGAGCGCGGGGATCCTCGCATACCTCCACAGAATGGGGCGGACGATGAAGGGATGGAAGAGGATGGCGATGAGGTTAGCCATCAGACTGACGTCGAGGGTGATCAAGCGAAACAGGACGCGGCGAGGGGTACAGAGGCGGGAGAAGTTGTCGAATCGGAGGCGCCCAATCGAGCTCGGGAGGGTCCCAGGGGGAGCGGCGCGTCAATCTGGGGAGCGAAGGCCGACGGACTCGCTGCGAGGTCGGGCTGGTATCACGTTGCCCCGATCTTGCAGGGCGACGGCGGCAGAGACGGCTGATGGTCGAGGGACAGAGTTGCTCTTCTTGGCGGAGGGGAGGGGGGGCGGCGACTCAACGCGACTCAGCAGGGCGGAGTTAGAGATGGGAGGAGCAGCGCGACTCGAGAGCTCGGTTACTCGGAGGATGGCGTACGGGGGAGGGTGGCTTGGTGGTATTGGCCGAGGGTGCGGTGTTGCGACGGCGAGGAAGCTGGATCGCGAGAGAGGGGGTATAGTGAGGCTCCATCGGAGCTCGCACGGGAAGGCGGGCCGGGTGGACGCGCCGGCGGTGTACGGTGGAGGGCGGCTTCGCTCAACGATCGAGGATGGTGTGAGATTCGAGGCCGGAGGGTTTGCGAGGTCCGAGGTCTCGATTGGGGGAGGTTCGAGGTGTGGGGAGAAGTGGGGGTGCAGGAGTTGCACAAAAATGAGGGGGGCTGGTGGGGTTTCGAGGGTTAAGGACGTTTCCCTTTTGGCTGATAAAGGGGTTGGGGATTTAATTGGCTTGGGGCCCAAGAGTCGGGGGCCCGAGGAGATCTTTGAGCAGGTGCAGGTTGTGGGATGTCAATCTAGAAAGCTGCTCAAATGGTCAAACAACGGTTTATTGCTCCTGGTCACTTGTGGACGTGGTAGAGAGGCAGTACATGTGGGGATGTGGGCCTGGCATTTGGCGCCGAGCCGGGGCCTTGATTTTTTGACTTTGGGGATTGTGTCTTGGCCTCTTGATGGACCGAAAGTGGGAGGGGCCCAAGGGCTTCATGGTGGGGCCGGGGGTGAGTGGAGCGAGTTTGGGCCAGGAGCTGGGGCAGGGTACGAGGTTGGGGGACAGGTGCTCAGTTCCTGCATGATTGGGCCCCTTGCGCTTAGTGACTACTCGAGGGACGTGGGGGCCAGAGTAGGGGGAGGGTTGTTAACCAGGATATTCAGAGCCTCGTGACGGAGCCGTTCGCTCAAGGGATGGTTGCTTTGAAAGGTACTCAGCCGCGGACCAGCAAGAGGCTAGCGGGTGGAGATAAGACCCCTATCCTGATCAGGGCTATGACTAGGAAGGCCTCCCTACGTGAGGGGGGGGGGAAGGGAGCGGTGTCGATCGCCACGTCAAGGGTCTGGTTCGGAAGAGCCGGCTGTGTGGGGTTACTTTGGGAGAAGCTGAAGCAGCAGACTTTGCCGAGTTCTTAGGGACGCGGGGGTAGGTCGGTTGGTCATGCGCGACACCATTTTGGGGATTGGTGTAGGGTGTCGGCCTTGGTGTTTTGTTTTGTCTTGTGTTGTTATTGTTGTCTGTTATGTTAGGAGTCTGTAGTTGGAATGTCAGAGGGCTCAACAGCCTGTCTAAGCGTGTTGCCGTTAGGGAGGTTGTCTCTAAACTTGGTAGTGTAGTTGTTTGCTTGCAAGAGTCTAAGGTGCAGTCTATTTCAGTCTCTTTTCTTCGTAGTTTTGGTGGATCCTTTCTCAACAAATGTGTTTTTCTTGAATCGGTGGGTGCAGCTGGGGGTGTTATCACGTGTTGGAACTCTCGGTTCTACACGGGGAACGACATTCTTGTGAGAAAATACTCGGTTACAGTTCTTTTAACTCACGCCAAAACCGGAGCTAAGTTTTACGTTACGAATGTGTATGGACCAGCGACGTGGGATGGAAAGGAGGAGTTTCTCTCGGAAGTAGCACAGCTTAAGTCGCACTGCGAGGGAAGATGGGTCATCTGCGGCGATTTTAATTGCATTAGAAGACAAGAGGAGCGAAGTGGGAAGACCTGGAGTGTTAAATCTATGGAAATGTTTAACAAGCTGATAAATGAGTTAGCACTAATAGACCCTCCCATGATGAACCAATCATTTACGTGGTTCAATTTACAAAATCCCCCAACGCTTGCGAAACTAGATCGCTTTCTTCTCTCGACAGAATGGGATCAGGATTTCCCCCTATCCAATGTGGTAGCCCTGCCTCGCGTCACGTCGGATCATTGCCCTATATTGTTGAAGACTGGGGTAAGTGCCAGGGGGAGGAGGAATAGATTCCGGTTCGAGGAAGCGTAGCTCAACCACGAGGGTTTCTGTGCTAAAGTTTCGGGGTGGTGGAGCGAGGGTGTGGCTAAAAGATCAGCCGGGCTCACATTTATTGCGAAGCTAAGGCACTGTCGACACAGAATTAAAGAATGGTGCAAGAATGAGTTCTATAGTATTCGAAGACTAAAGAATGACTTAATGGGGGCAATTCACCAAATAGATATGGATGGGGAGTTAGGGAGTTTGTCGGAGGATAATATAGCGAAGCGAACAAAGATGAAAGAGAATTTGCAGGCTGTTCTAGAGGATGAAGCGTCGCTGTGGAGAGCAAGGGCCAATCAGCACTGGCTACGAGAGGGGGATAACAACACGAAATTCTTCCATAGTGTAGCCAACGACAGAAGAAGGACCAATGGGATAGGTATGGTTACTGTAAACGGGCGAGTGTATCAATTTGAGGAGGACAAGATGGAATACTTTTATGGTAAATTTAAGGGTTTGTACACGTCAGATGTTTTGGCCACACACTCGGTCGGAGACTGGAGCGGGCTGTTTACTGATAATCGGGTCACGGAAAGCACGCTAAGGCAGCTCACGGAGAAATTCAGTCTAGAGGAAATAAAGGATGCGGTTTTCCAGCTGGGAAGTGATAAAGCTTCGGGTCCCGACGGATTTCCATTAAAGTTTTATCAAGTCTTCTGGGAGATCATCAAGGGGGACCTAGCAAAAGTGTTCGACGAACTCTACGAGGGTAGGCTGTCCACCGAGCCGGTTGATTACTCCTATATATGTCTAATCCCCAAGAAGCAAGGGGCGGAGAGTGCTAATGACTTCCGACCGATAAGCCTTATTAATGGTTTACAGAAGATCATATCGAAGGTTATAGCAAATCGGCTGACGGTGGTGATGAACGAGCTTATTTCGCCATCTCAATCAGCATTTCTGAAAGGGAGGAATATTACTGACGCATACGTTACAGTCTTGGAACTAGTGGGAAGGGGGCGAAAGAGGTTCATCGACGGGGTTGGTATCAAAGTGGACTTTGAAAAGGCGTATGATAGGATCCATTGGCCGTTCCTCTTCAAGATTCTTCAATGGTGGGGTTTCGACGCAAAATGGACGGGGTGGATCAAACAATGTGTATGCAACGCCAAAGTAGCTATTTTGGTGAATGGTGATGCGACCAATTGGATCAAAACTAAGAGAGGGGTGCACCAAGGGGACCCATTATCACCCTTCTTGTTTTTGCTGGTTGCGGAGTGCCTCGCCAGAATGACTAGCAAGGCCACCTCTAATAACCTATTCAAGGGTTTTGGCCCTTCAGATGATAGTATTACGGTCCTCACACAGTTCGCTGACGATACCTTTTTCTTCTCGATGGCTAGGAAAAGTTACTTGAGAAATCTCAAACTGATGTGGCACCTATTCGAGTGGGCTTCTGGCATGAAAATCAACAAGGAGAAGTCAGAACTTTTTTATCTTGGACGGAATGAGGATAAAGCAGCACATTTAGCAGGGATGCTTGAATGCAAGATTGGAACCTTCCCAACAACCTACTTAGGATTCCCGCTATCCCCAAGACCGCCTACGAAGGAGGTCTGGAGGGGGGTTATTCAGAAGATGCAGCATAGAATCGATGGATGGCAGGCTAAACTTCTCTTCTGCAGGGGGGGTGTCCCCCTATACTTTCTATCCGTCTTTAAGGCTCCTTGTTGGGTGATCAAGCGCACCGAAGCATTGCGTAGAAACTTCTTCTGGAACGGGGATAGCGATTACACACGAAAAGGGGGCCTGGTAGCATGGAAGAACATTTGCACGAGCAAAAGAGCAGGTGGGCTAGGTTTACTGGACGTTGAGGTGTTGAATCAGGCACTCCTGCTCAAATGGTGGTGGAGGTTTTACACGGCACCATATCTGCAATGGAACAAGATAATCCGTACATTATTCTATCAAAGGCGACGGCCTCTGTGGGAGGGAAGAAGCTTCAGGCCTCATTCACACTGGTGGAAAGGAGTGCTAACCACTAGGGCGATCTTTAAATGGGGCATCAACTTTAAGCTAGGTAACGGTATGACTATTGACTTTTGGGCGGACAGGTGGTGTGGGGCTACCACACTCCAAACGTCCTTTCCGGAGGTCTTTGCAATAGTGGATGGGGGCCCAAGATTCGTTAAAGATTGCTTTGGAAGTGAAGACTGGAACTGGAATAGGATCCTAGGCGAAGTAGCGACGGCGACGCCTGGACTAGGCCCTGTCATCTCCGGACTCAAGGATAGGGTCGGTAGTTTTAAAGTTGAGTAGCAGCCTGACACAATAGGATGGAGATGGGATAGCAAGGGTCTATTCTCGGTGAAATCGGACTATAGAATGTTGAGTGACGGGGGAACGAGGGATGGGAGCGCGTACAAGATCTGGAAGATCGACATCCCGCTTAAGGTTAAAGTGTTTGGATGGATAGTGCTTAAGAAGAGGACACTTACCTATGATAACCTATTAAAGAGAGGGTGGAATGGGGATACTACCTGCGTGTTGTGTGGGGCCCACGAGGAGTCCGTAGATCATCTGTTCACTCAATGCGTCTTTACCAAGTATATCATGGTGATGGGGCTCGAAGACGTGCGGGACGGAGAGATGGGTAACGACGTGCACGCCGTGTGGGATACGTGGATGGGTGGGGCTGATTCGCAGGATAGGAGAAATAGACTTCCGGAGCTCATTGCATGCTGGTGAACGATCTGGAAGGCCAGGAACAATATTATTTTTCGTAATCTTCAATTTGATCCTGCTTCGGCCGTCCTGAGGCTTAAGGCGCTACTTGTGTCATGGAAACATTTGCTAAGTTAGGCGTTTTCTAACCGTTTTTTTTTTTTTTTTTTTTTTTTCGAGGCCTTGGATGCCTCACCTCTGTAGCCTAGTTCATCCAATCAATGAATGAAGTAGGTAGCATGCTACCTATTCTCAAAAAAAATAAAAACACCCCCAATTTTAAAAAAGAAAAAAAATTTTAAAACAAAACCAACCTTCTGAATGTATGGAATTGAACATTCAAGGGCATTATGAAAGTTCTGATTTCAAGTGTTACGGCCGAAACTTGATGATTTTGCAGGAACTGATGTGTAAAAAGTCCCCGTAAAATTCCAGTAACTTACATCTCTCAAAACAGCATGTTACGATAAACGCACAAACGGAAACAAAATGACCTACACGAAACAATCAAACCACAAGCAGAAAACAAAAGAGAACATACAGATTTACGTGGAAAACCTTTTGTAGGAAAAAACCACAGGCGAGGGAAGAGAGAACTTCACTATCGGACAAAAAAGAGAATACAATGTTCAGTAGATTACAACCAACCACGATCTCACGCCTCTAGGGCAAAGAAAACGAAAAGGAAAATCATAACGGGTTTCGGATCCGATTTGTACCACGGGAGCCCTCCACTACGCACCACAAACATTTATTTTTCCTTCTCAAATTTGTTTCCCAATTTGGTCGCACCGCGAAATTGTCAGCGAGTCGAAAACCCGAATTAACTTGAGTCGATTATTAATTTCGAGTCACATCTAACACAGCATGTAGATTGAAAGGTGCGATCTCTAATTCGAGGCTACCATCCTCGAGCTTGGAAAGGTCCAAAACATCATTAATATGAAAGTACCTGAACTTGAGATACATAGTTCCTATTTCTACTACCTAATTAACCTTTCATAGATAATGATTTTAACTCGATAGTTTGCAATGTGAGATGCTTGAAAATCAAGCTAAATGAGAAATCAGGAGGTAAAATTGAAAGTTTAAAAGTTCAGTACTTACTATAAGATACACCATGCTTCAGGAAACATCCATAATTTTTACTTCAGGAATTATATGAAGAAATTGTAAAGTAATTAGCATTTAACCTTTTGAATAAAAAGGTTAAAATATGCACTTTATCACCTTGAGGAGGGGAAAAGAGTGATAAAATGAAGGCAAATTTGGTTAAGAGGCTTTTGATTATCATTACAAGTCAAAGTTGTAACTAGATGAAGGTCACCCATTAATTGCAAGTAATAACTTAAGAGAATGAGTTAAGAGGCTTTTGATTATCATTACAAGTCAAATTAAGTTGTACCGAATTAAGTATTGGAACTAATCTATGAGATAAAGAGTTATGTATACTCTTAATTCATACCATAATAAGGAAAAAAATGAACAGCCAAAAGAGCAGTAACCTGATCGAGAGTGCTCCGGATTTCGTGCATATAGCATCCCATATATACGTGCCTTCCCGCCTCCTCTTGCGTGCGTATAATTCCCATTGCCCGATCGAGATCGAGCTCCTCCGCCTTGTTCTTTAAGAAAAGCTCTCTTAGTTTTCACGCTTAGCAAGTCGGGAATAATGTGAACTAGCATCGGGGCGGCTGTGGCGCACGACACTTAGGGCTGGCAAACGAGCGAGCCGGCTCGTGTTCGACTCGCGTTCGGCTCGATATTTGGCTCGCTCGAGCTCGGCTCGAATTAATTCCAAGCTGAGCTTGAGCCTAAATCTCGGCTCGAAATTAATTTCAAGCCGAGCTTGAGTATTACTAGGCTCGTTCGAATTAGGCTCGAAAAGCTCGAAAGCTCGAATATATATATATAGTCTACAATATCATTAATAGTACCAACCACTTGCTGTTAGATTTTCAGTCATTGGATGATGAGATGTATAGTTAGGATGATAGTGATTCTCTAGAATTGAGTGGGAGATTAGTTGAATAGTATAATCTAATGGGTGAAAATGGTCAGAGGGTTAGATCTAACGGTACAAAATTCGATAACACTAAGCATTTTGTACTATCGATAATATAATAGCCAGACTCTCTCTCTCTATACATATTCCAGCTACTATACTATCTATACTATTGATAGTACTGAGCATTTTGTGCAATCGAGTTTTCTATCATTAGATTTACCTATATATATAGAGTTCAGCTACTGTACTACCGATAGTAGCAAGCATTTGGTATTCTCGAGTTTCTTCCGTTGGATCTACCCCTTTGGCCAATTTCATCTGTTAGATCACACTATTCAACTAGTCACCTACTGAACCCTAGGGGGCTACTATCATCCTAACCGCCCATCCCTTCATACAAGGGCCGAAAACCTAATAGCAAGCCATTTGCACTATTAATATAATATAGTAGTTTAAATATATGTATAATAATATTATAATATAGTATTGCTATACTCTTATAAGTATAGATCTCTTTATACTTATAAATTTTCGATCGTTGGATGTGCGATTAGGATGATAGTGGTCCCCTAGGATTGAGATAGTTAAAAGAATAAATCCAACGATCGAAAACTGATGAGTATAAATGGATCTATACTCAAAATAATATAGCAGCCGAACTCTCTCTATATATAATTATATATAATATATACTTTAATTATATAAAATAATGTATATTAATTATGTATTTTAATTATATCTATATAGAATTTAGATAATTGGGCCCACAAAATTAAATCAGTAAAATTCTACTCTAATTGCTCTCTCTCTCTCTTTTTCACTTGCTCGCAGAATTATTTTTTCTAATTTTTATAATATTATAATATCTTATTTTATGCATTTATTTTATATGTTGAACTATTAGATATTTTTTGTATCAAATTTGAGATAATATTTTATAAAAATTAAATTATAGATTGCACGATGTTAAAAATTTCAAGCGGCTCGTTTAGAGCTCGAGCTAGCTCGACTCGAAGTTAGGCTCGAGCTCGACTCGAATTAATTTCAAGCCGAGCTTGAGCCTAAATTTAGGCTCGAAATTAATTTCAAGCCAAGCTTGAGCTGAGGTAAGCTCGCTCGAGCTCGGCTCGTTTCCACCCCTAACGACACTACAGCCGTCGAGATCGACTTTCGCAACCGTCGTTAGTAAAGCTAGTGTTCTTGAGTGCATGGTTGAAGTCCATATATAAATTTATTAAGTGCATGGGTCGCGCCACAAAAGAACGATGAAGACGCGGTAAGGAAAGGAGGATCGAGGACATCTCCACGAAGTAGATGAGCTCTAGCTAATGGTATAGAGAAGTACGCGAAAGCAGCAAAAAAGTGATCAGATATGTACTGATACTTTTTTTTTGAGTAAACAGGAATAAACCCTATTTGGGTAACAGAAAACGACCAAACCAAAATCAAAACAACACAACAGCCCCTATGGCGATGGCGATACATGCCCCCACACTAGAGAGCCGTGCAGAGGTCCCAGGCAAACAAACATAGAACAGCTAACTGCAGAAAAAAAGAAGAAACACACACGAAGGGGAGAAACTGGGAAGAAAGAAAAGACAAAACAGACACATGCAGGAGTTGTCGTCAGTTCTTAAACACCGCCGCCCAAAGCTTTAATAGAATCTCATCTGCAGACCACTGTGGCTCGATGCAGTCGCAAGCTTCCATATTCTAGCAGTCGCGGTCAGAGGCAGCAATCTTTACACTGCATTTCTTGGAAACATATATAGGAGAGAGATTACCTGTCAAAATATATAGAACAATCAACATTAACTTGAATAGCTTAATTGGAACTCGCTAGCCTATTCCAGATTTATTCAATTGTAATACAGAACAGGTCACTTTTAAACCGGACAGATGAACCGTGAACGTACAGAATCTACTGCAGAACAGGAGAAAATAATGCTAGAAAAAAAGCTGATTTCACTTTCTCGATTCCAATTCGAAGAACTAGCTAGCATGTTTCCAAACATACGTTCGAACTGGCTAATAGAAATTGAGAACAACTTCTCTACCCGAGAATGCGGAAAACTAACAAGCATCTAACATGCTTAACTACCAATGTTTAGCAGATCACTAACAGCGCCAAGTGCCAAATGAGTTTCAACAGTGTATTGCCCGTGGAACGGAATGTTAGGATTTGGTTAGATTTGTAGATTAATTCTAGTGGATAAGAATTAATATTTAAATCTGTTGTTGAAGATAAACTAAAGATTTAAATATTAATTAAAGTATAAATCTAACTAGATTAGAATAAATATTTAAATCTATTAGAGATAAACGAAATATAGATTTAAATATTTATTAGAATAGGAATCCTAAATATACTAGAATTTAGGTATGTTTTATTATAAGCATTATATAAGCACCATGTGGGGCGCTTTTGGAGAGGGAGTAGGGCAAAAAAGTTGAAGCTCTTTGGTGGATTGTACCAGAGAGAGATGGTCGGTTGAATGCACCTAGTGAACGGGTGCATGTCAGAGAAAAAAAGAGTTGTCTTTTAGATTTATAAAAGATGAGAGAATGAAAAAAGAGATTCAGAAAGAGAATTCGGATTGTAACTTCTTTTTCTTTTCGTTACCGTTCAGTCACGTGCATTCAACGGCTCAGATTTAATTTTTTTTAAATTATGACCTGCGTCACTTTGGAAGAGGTACCGGTTACTAGATACCTCAAAGAAGAATATTTTTGTCTTTTAATATATAAATAATTTAGTCACTTTATCTACTATATTTTCAAATTTTTTTATTTTCTTTTTGTTTTCTTTTTCTCTCTCTAATTTAATATTTCATATAAAAAAAATTTTAAATTATTTGTCAATATGATTTTTTAAATTTTCTTTTCTCTTCGTTTATTTGTTTAATATTACAAATAAGTTTAATTTTAAGAAACTTTTCGCATCCGCCGTCGTCCTCACGATCACCGTCTAGTTACGGTGGAGCCACGACGAAGCAACGGGTCTCTTGAAAAAAGAGATTTAAAGAGATCCGCTCTGTTGCTGCCCCCGCCGCCACTTTCTTCGTTTCACTTTTTTTTAATTTTATTTTTAAATTTTTTATTTAATTAATTTTTTTTAAGCTTTCTTGATTTAGCGACATTCCTCTAAGGATCTCAATTAAAAGTTTCTGTTGTTGTTTAATTACCAAACTAACCTTGAATAAAATAATTATTTACCTGTTAAATATTAAAATTACTTTTTTAACCTCTATTAATCAATGATTAAGATTTTTTTTAAATGTACCGAATCATTTCGCTTCTCATATTTAATAAATCTTATTTTGCCTGCATATTTTTTTTTTTTTATTTTTCTCTCTTTTATGATTCTATCAGTTTTTGCTGAGAAGACAGATTTATAGTAAAAAATCCGATTCTATGCTTCTGTTGCAGAATCCCAACAATCAGTACTGGATCCATAGCAGTTGGTATCGAAGCGGGTTGCAGATTTACAAAATTCAATACCGGGACGAGTACCAGATTCCCAACACAGAAAAGCGGGTGGACAACTACGTAACACAAACAGAGCACTTGCGCCACTAGAAAATAGTATTAAGACTGATTCCATTAGTTCTTCTCAGACAACACTCTTAAAATTCCAGCATAGTCCGAATTGTCTGAATGGAAAATAACTTTACATTGAGTATCCTTTATTACCCAAAAAAACAATTTAATAGGAAATTGACCCGAAATACATTTAACGTTCTTACTCATGTGCTGACCTTTCTTAGCGTAAGTGGCAATGAATTTAATAATTGGTATTCGAAATTCCAAATTCGAAACCTAACTGTTTCACATTTTCAGCTAAGTTTATTTTCTAAGAAAAATGAACAAAGCAGGTAGCATGTGGATAGCATACTACCATTCCCTCAAAAATAATTCCCGCTCGTACGCACGATGAATTTAAAGGACATGGAATTAGCATGAGACGTGAGAGATGTGGATTAACCCATTAGAAAAATATAATACAGAAATTTAATCCGTTGAATGTTGAAGATCGGGTTCGAACCTACAACCTTATAGAATATCAGGACTTAGAATTAACTCTGATATCATGTTATTCAGAAGATCGATTTGACACGAGAACAGAGCCAGGAATATAGTTATCATCCTTGAATACAATTATCTCAAAATTATTGAGTCAATTAATTAACTCACTTAAGCACTTCAATATCCAATAATTAATTCCAAATTACTTTAAGAAATGGCTACGAATACTATGAACTCCAAAAATGGAATCAACAAACCCCAAAATTACATACAAAGGGGCTCAAAACAGCATGATCTCAACTTATTGAAACACTTGAATCACACAACAACACCATAGTGCTCAAAAATAGCTAATGAGTTTAGTAATTAAATAGATAATATTAACTAAAAAATGAGCTAAAAAAGGCAAAAATTTTACCCAAATCAACGAATCAACGAGCTCTCGATCTCCTCCTCCTCGTTCCTTTCCAAAACGCCGTAGAATTTAGAGAGAGAAAGAGCAAAAGCATGGGGGGGAGAGAGAGAGAGAGAGAGCGTGGGAGCCGCTTTATTGAAAAGAGAGGAATTTGGAGAAAGTATAGGGGCTTATACGAAAAATGTGGTGCCGCCGCAGACGAACGGACGAGATCGGTCGCTTCGAACAAATCTGACGGTGGATTGGATGCTTCGCATAAAAGAAATCTACGCGGGTGTTCGGATCCGACAATCCGCCCCCTCCGAATGGATAGGGGGAATCAGGTGCTGGGGAGTTACCGCCAAAAATAAATAAATAATAAATAAATATTCATCCTATTTGTAAAATTTTTAAATTTTTTTAAAAGGGATAAATATCTAATATATACTCTTTAAAACATGAGGCGGTAGCGACCGTCCCAAGAGCAAGTGTCAAAAGGTTTGGTGGTTGATATCGGGGACACTAATTCGAATCCTAGTTGATTCACATTTCTAACTAAGTTTATTTCTAAATAAAATAAATGAAGCGGATAGCGTGCTATCTATCTCTCTCTCACACACAAAAAAAAAAAAGAGAGAAAAAAACAGGAGGTGGTGAAGGATGGGGTGGGTTGGAGGGAAAAGGAAGAAGTAGATGAAAGATGAGGCGACGAGAATTGAAGAATAGTAAAAAAAAAAAAAATTGAAATAGTATAATTTTTTATCGAAATAGTATAATTTTTAATTAAAAAAAATATAATTTTCATCTCAAAAAATACAATGATTTGTTGGGAGAAGAGAGTGATCTAAATTCTCTCACTATGCAAGATCAAATGGAAATAACATAAAGTAGATTAATTCCAATTATACTACACCATAAAGAGAGCAACTATAAGACAAATATAAACCAACCAAGAGATCAAACACCAAATTTACGTGGAAACCCTAGAAAGGAAAAAATCACGGGGCCACCTCCAAACAACTCCACTGTATGAAATGGGATGAGTACAATTCCTCTCTAGTAACTACTAGAGACATGAATTACAAGAATCAAAACTATTGCTCCAAATAAAGAGAAATATTGGAGAGATCTCACCAATGTTGCTTGTGAAACACCTCCCAAAAAAACCTCCCGGCAAGGTAATCGGGCTCCTTCGGCTTCCCCACGAACCCGGCTTCAAAAGCTTCTCTAACAAGCCTAACAATGGTGACCTCCAATAACTTTTTCTTCTCTACCCATTTTTCTCCTCTTTTCTTTTGCAAGAGAAAACTAAAGAACTACACTTCTCTAACTCTCTCTCATCCCAAGCCCTAACTTCTTAAGTCATATGAATAAGTGGAGATAAATCTTGGCCCAACTATTTAGCCCATGAGCCCAAATGGCTCCAACATAACCCAACAAAATGGGTCCAACAAAATATGTGCAATTTTGCACATAACTCCCTCATGAGAAGAGACACCACAACAGATTTTATATTAAATAGTATATTTTTTTTGTAAAACAGTATAATTTTATTTTAACGATGCAAACTTCATCTTTTTTTTTTTCTTTTTCTCCGGTTCTTAGATTTTTGCTACAATATATAATAGTTTTTCAAAGAGAAAAAAATTTTTCTTTATTTTTTTATTTTTTATTATTTTTTTCTACCCTCTGTATTTTTATTCGCTCTTTGGAGATCGGCATGTCTTTTTTCCTCACCCTCACGGATGGCGAGCACCTCCTTAGCAACGACCTCATCGCCTCTGTCTGCTCTGTCCTCACTCGAGTTTGCTTTGACTTACCATGTAATAAATATGTGTGTTTTATGCCAGTGATATACGTACGGATATCTGTACCCAATCTAGCTAGAGTAGACCACACCTGACTTATATCTGATCTTAAGTGGGTAGTATACAAATAGTCACTATCTATACCAACTCAAATGAACTTCACAGATATATTAGAAATTAAGTATCAAGACTCAAACCCGCCCCAAAATTGAACGGTTATGGTATGTTTTTTTTACGTATCCTTTTTTTTTAAGATATGGATACAATATATTAACAATCCAGGCCTGATCAACTACACGGACATCTCTAAAAAATTATCTCATTGAATTATGCTGCTAAATTTAATATGTTAAATTCATGCTAAAGTCGATGCAGTCTCTATCTGCACATATCACAAGATCTATAAATCTATAATCTATAATCTATAAAATACATAAATCTCCAATCCTAAAAAAGATCTCTCCTTATTTTAGGTTGTGGGGTCCACATATATTTTTATGGGAAAACTTCAAGAACCCCCCTGGTTTCGTGTTTTCTCACTTTAATCTGCTGTGGTTTAAAACGTATCAATTCGCCCTCCTGTTGTTTCGTTTTTATCTTTTTGTTATCAATTTTGTTTGTTTTTTTTTTTAAATCAGTGACAAAGTTAAAATTAAAGGGTACTAAAGTGAATATTCGTAGGTATTTGAAGTTTTTTGTATATAATTTAAGAAAATATTAACAAAAAAGCTTTAAAAAAGATAAAAACAAAACGGGGGGGGTTAAATTAATACGTTTTAAATCACAGGGTACTAAAGTGAGAATAGACGAAACCACAGGGGGGGTTTTTTAAAGTTTTCCCTATTTTTATTAAGGGTTAATTGCACCATTAGTACCCAACCTTTGCACCATTTTTTTTTATTTTGGTCCCTAATATGTTTTTTCAATCAAGTTCCCAACCTCTTGATTTTATTGTAATTACGTCTCTGCCGTTAAAATAGGTGTTAAAATTTATGAAATTGCCATTTCAGTGCCTACTTGACTTTTTTTTTTGCATGTCAATTTTGGCCGTAAACTTTACATATTTTTCGCTTTAGTCCCTAAAAATAAAATTTTAAAATTTTGAATTTAAATTCGAAATTAATATTGAAATTAAAATTTTAAACAAACCAAAAATTAAAATTTTAAATTTAAATTTAAATTTGAATTTGAATTGAAATTCAAATTTTATGTTTGAATTTTAAATTGAATCTAACTTTCGATTTTCAGACTTAAATTTTTTATTTGATTTTGATATTTTAATTTGTATTTAAAATTTAAATTTTACTTTAAATTTTAATATATAATTTAAATTGAGATAAATTAGAACAAGTAGCAACTATTAAGTTAATTTATCATTTTTTAAATCATCTTAGATGCTTTACTTCATAAGAGAAGATGCAAGATATATAGTGGGCCATTTAGCGAACTATATCTAATGTATATTTTCTTCTACTTTTAATAAGAACTAGTGAAGGCCCGCGCTTCGCGGCGGGAAATTAACGTAATTTCTAAAAAAATTTGAACAGGCTATTCAACATTATTTACCAAAATCGATTATAACATTTAAACAAAACCGATCATTTGTGTAAGTGAAGAGTGAAGGAATCACATGTATAATCTGGACCATAAGTAGCTAAAAGTCTATCAAGAATGAAGGGAAAAAAACCCAATAAATTGAGCTTCATGTAAATAGCAGAAAGATGAACCTTTATTGTATAGATTAAAACATGCATAGAGAAATCTAAAAAATATACAGGTAGAACAATGTAAACGGCAGAAGTAAGAACAACAAATCACTAACTGTAAGCAGGAAGTGCGCAACAACAAAGGATAAGAATGGTAGGGAAATGGTTGTTGAGCAATAGATTACCGTTGGAGAGAATTCTGTGAAATCACTAAGAACAACAATAGTAGAAAGCGGTTGCCTATAAGTAGGCCGTCCAAGCTTCCAAACTTCCACTCATTCGAAGGCAATATTTTCCACACTCCCCTCTACTAATCATCATAGCCTCAAATAAGAGAAAGAAAGTCAGAAAGAAACAGCAAGGAATAAATAAAACCAAGTAATAATAGACACCAGTGGCAATGATCATTCGCATCCGCCCAACGGAATAGCATTACCAGCCCAACAGTAAAACTGCATTATAAGAGAAAATATGAATTTCATATAAGGCATATATCAACCAAGATACAGGAAAAAATCGGAAACAAAAAAATAGTAAATAGCAAATATATGTTCGAATATCTTTGTCAAACCATTCAAAGTGAATTATGCACCCAAACTTAGAATCTTACAATTTCACAAAAAGAGCTTTCAATAGATGCAGAATTGAGTTGAGTTGTGCTTAGACCAAGTTACATGTAGATTGATTCTCATAATAATATAGGCAGAGCAAGTAGAACTAAAGAGAGGGATTTGTTGTTAAAAAAACATCAACTGGACCTGAAGTGGAAGGGAAATTTCCAGAATTTGCAAATTGCAGCTATCTAAGACAAATAAAAAGTCATTTTCCGACACAATCAGTTGGTAAAAATTTAGTGTAAGAGCATACTTACCCAACTATGATCAATGTGAGGGCAACAACCAATAATATTAACTGGTAAGCCTTATGTCTCTGTGGGACCTTCCTTCCAGGAGGCAGATTGTGCCGTTCCAACTATGCAAACTGAGGTTTGAGCAGCAGTACAAAACCTAAGAGAAAGCTAGTGAGAAATGCCCCAATATGTGCAAAGTTATCTACATGCGGGAGTATTTCGAGGGCCCAGCTGATCGCGATCATGGCCAAAAGAGTTATAAAGCTCCGGCTTGTAGAAGTAAGTCGGAAAAAATCAACTTCCAGAAAACCTACTCATGAGCCTCGAAAAGGATATGAGTGAAAGAAAAGATAAATCTTGTGTGGTTATAAGGTCCAGTTAGTGAGAAGCTCCGACAGCATTTCTCCGAGAAGACTGAATAAATCACCAAAAGCACCTATAGAGATGCTGTTTCGAATGAAGAGAGTTCTCAGCGAACAACGCAGAAAGATGAGAAACAACATAACGAATCAGCCTATGGAAATGGGAATAAACCATTCATATATATATAGAAGCAAGGTAAGGAAAACCGAATAGCGAAAATAAATATATTTTGCTCAGACTCCCCGACCTTTGAACATTATTAGATTGGTGCCGAAACCTGCCCACTCAATACTGGAGATTGAGTTAGAACGGACATGTATACTGAAAGCATTCTTAGCACAAATAAGAGCAACTGGTTGTCTGGGAAGAAGGCCGTCCAAAGTGCCCCTACCACCAGTGAAGAAGTAGGCCAACTGGTTGCCTATGAAGTAGGCCATCCAAAGTGCCCCTATCACCAGTAAAGAAGTAGGCCACCGAAAGTGCCCCTATCACCAACCAAGAAAGCCTGGCCCATTCTCAATGATCGCAAATATCTCACATTCAAGGGGAAGGTCATCATAGCATGGGTCAAAAGAAGTGAAGAGAAACTCCGGAAACATTAAAGGACTGGACTAAAAGCGAGGAAAGCAAAGTACCCCAAAAGCAACAAAATATTATCACAAACGACGCAAATCTGGATTCAACATATGCAGGAGGAAATCAAAATATGTCGCATTTAGAATTCAG
Organism: Aechmea fasciata; assembly: GCA_025177825.1. NCBI lineage: Eukaryota > Viridiplantae > Streptophyta > Magnoliopsida > Poales > Bromeliaceae > Aechmea > Aechmea fasciata. The sequence continues at coordinate 7,743,328 of CM045944.1, read as the reverse complement.
CATATTAAATTCTGAATCACCTAGCCGAAATCTGAATTCAATATGCTGAATTCAACATATTGCCTAGCCGAATTGAGCTGAATTCAGATTTCTAGATGGAATTTCGAATTGTGTTGATGAATTTTGTAGCCCACCCAATTGCCAAGCTTATATCGGAGACCATCAATTGAACAATCTCAACAATCAGATGTTCTATTGCACGATAGTAATCTAAAGCATAAAAGATAGAACTTAAAATCATTTAATTTGGCATTGCAAAATTGAGAACACTGAAGAGAAACAAATCAAATACTAAAATCAAACTGAAAAGACTAGGTTTCTAGTTCATTTTTTTGAATGAAGGCTAGGAGCATAATGAGACTCAATCATTTCACGTGCTAAATTTCACCAATAGGCTCCTGGAATTCAGATTTCTGAATTCTAAGAGTTTAGAATTCTAAATAAAAGGTTAAAATTCAGGAAAAGAGGCTTGAATTTTTTTTGGAATAAAGGCTAGGAGCATACCGAGATTCAATCGTTTCATATAATAAATTTCACCAATAGGCTTCTAGAATTCAGATTTTTGAATTATGAGAGGTTAGAATTCTAAATAAAAGGTTAGAATTTAGGAAAAGAACCCTGAAAAATGCACCAGCGAACGACAGCAAATGAAGAACTGGAGCATAAAATCGATGCTTGCAAGAAAGATGAGGAACTCCATAATAAATCAGCAACCAGATAGTTTTTTGAGAAATCAATGACCAAAAAAAAGCTTTTTGGGGAAATACCAACAGCTTCAAAAAGATGAAACTAATGTCCGCAAAGAAGAGAAGAGTGGGGGTAAAAAAAGAAGAGGACTGTGAAAATACATTAAATCAATCAAAATAAGTTCAGAGTGAACAACAAAATCCAAAAAAACTGAAGTATAAAATCGATGGTTGCAAGGAAAATGCGAAACTCCATAGTAAATCAGCCTATGGAAATAGGAATAAACCATTCATATATATATACAGAAGCAAGGTAAACAAAACCGGATAGCAAAAATAAGTAATCTATAGAAACAAAGAAATAAATAGCACACAAAAACACAAAGAAAAAGCGTAATGTAAAAAAATTACATAAAGTTCCTTCTGCAAGACTTCTAAAGAGGCTCAGATAGATGGCCGTCTAACATACAGCCTGTATTTTCTTTAGGAATCAGCGTAAAAAGTATGCCCAAAAAATTTTGGTGTTGGAAAAAGAAGGGAGGGGATCAGTTTAAGAAAAGTATAGACAACTAATAGTAAAGTAAAGAGGATGAATCAAACTAATGAGACAATAATACGACAAATCAAAAGCTGTAGGTAAAGTATGTATATATTACAAAATACAAAAGCTGAAAAGATAGACAATATTAAAACATGTGAAAATAAGAGCAAGTTAAAGTAAAGCAGGAAATGCAAATACAATATGTAAAACAATGAAAGTGAGCTTCCAATTCTTACTGCGAAAGAGTTACCAGTGATTGATTAGCCAACATATGTAATATATATTGAAAAGTTACATAATCAAACCATATAAATAAGCCCCCAGAAACAGTTATTGAAGTAGAATAAAGCAAAGAGAACAGATAGTTTCAGCTTATCTAGAACTGTTTTGACCGATTAAAACAGTGTAGAATAGAGCGGAGAATGTAGGAAATCAATAACAATAAATTAGGCTTCATGTAAATAGTAGAAAGATCAAGAAGTATTGAGCTATATAAATAGAAAGCAGAAACTACAACACAAAAAACTAAGATTCAACTTAAAAGTAACACCATGAAGCACCGATTTCCAATTAAAACATCCTAAACGTTCAAAAAATAATAGATAAAAACCCATTACTAAGTTCTATGATCTAAAAAATATAAATTTTACGCATCCAAAAGTAAGTAATCAAAGAAGAAAAACACTATATTAAAGTAAAAACGTAGATCAAACCAGGCTAAGATGAAAGGAAGGGTGTTTTGGGGATAGGGGAGGAAATAAAAATTGAGAATTTTTACCCTGAAGTGAAGGGTTTTGAGGATGGAGTTCGTCTACGGTTTTAAGGCCGAATTCGTTTCAGCGGCGCATAGGACCTACTTCTGAGCTGCTCCATTCCTGCAGGATAACATCGAAAGCTTCTAAAAGTTTACCTACAGGGGGAGAGAAATAGATAAAGAGTTTGGGTGCGAGTGTTAGTAGGTCCATTCGGCAGGAACTTTTATTTAAAAAGTCAATAAGCAAGAATCACACCAAACAATAGTATAAATTATAATATAATGGTTCATGGAAAATTAGGAGGGGGGTTGGGGAAAGAAGAAAAATAATTCAAACAATCTTTAAAACAATGCCAAAAAACGTAAGCCCGGTGTTACGTGGGCGACGTGGCGCCTTCCCCGCCCCCCTCTCCGCCGTTTCTCCTCGAGCGCGCTCGGCGCATCCTCAACGCCTCTCTCCCTCTCCCCACACCTAGCCCCCCCCCTCTCTCTCTCTCGCTCTCTCTCTCACGCGCCCGTGCTACCACGTGGGCGCGACCTGCACCCGACGCCGCGCGCGCTCCTCGCGGTTATGATTGAATCAAAAGAAAGGTCAAACCAACATAATCAAAAGGCTGATGCATAAGGTAAACACGCAAAAAAAGAAGAAGAAGAAGAAGGAAATAGACCAAAAATAAAAGAATATTTCCCCTACCATGCAAATTGTGTTACTTCTAAAATGCCAAAACACTAAACACCTAATAAGGGCATTGTCGAGTTAATTGGAACCTTTTTTTCATGATAGCCTACCATGCAAATTGTGCTATTTTCAAAATGCCAAAATACTAAACACGTATTCCTCTTATCCATCTAACATTATTAGATCCAATCCAAACCTTTTTTATAAGCATTGCCGAGTAAATTGAAACCCAAACTGAGAGCCCTAATAAGAGAATAGTGTTGGGAAGAAGCAAAGAATTCTCACAAATCTAAAAATATCCAAACTTGAATATAATAAGAGAAAAATCTGAAAAGTTGAAACCATCTAGCAGGTAAATATGTTGATATGCAACTGCTCACTATGCAGAAATTATCAGTGTCCTAGTATCTAATCTAGTTTTAACATCCATAAAGCAAGAACTCCAAATCAGTTACTCTAAATAGAACGTAAACAAACAGTAAATACACTTTTCAAAAATTAATTCCACTCCCATGAAGCTGCAATTAATTAGATTCTTACCTTAATGTTATAAGGAACGGCCATTGCTGTAAGCTTTCCAAGAATTTCCAGAGAAACAAAAGCACAGATGAGCCAATATATCAACTTGAGATTGTATCGAGGCTTTGTTAAAATAAGTAATAGCGGCAGAGTAGAAGAAAAGCCTGAGGAAAAAAAATGTCATTGGCATTTAGTTCTAATGCAAACGTCTAACAACACCTTCTAGTAACAAAAGCTATTCAATATAAATGCAAACCAAGATACTGATTCAACGCAGAAAATATCAGCAAATTCATTGGCAAGAAACTTTGTTGCTAATGTGACCACAATTTAATCCTAGGATATTATATGACTAAGAATGGGAAATAATCAAGTAATAAATGCCAAAGATGAGCAAATCCATTTCTATCACCCTTACATAGTATTACCATCTAAGATCAATTTTCCAAGGTGTTACACCAAACCTTCTCTTTACAACCCCTCAAAAAGCAAATGTGCTAAGCTATTATCAGTTTATCACTATCATCTAAAAATTCAATCAAGGATCAGAGGTTTTAAAGAAAATAAACAGTATCAGAGCTTGCTGTTGACAATACGAAAAGATGGCATAGCATTTAAATGGATATTAGTTCATTTGCAAAACTTCCAGATGATGCAATAACCAAAACTTGAAAATTTCATAAGCCAAAATTTAGAGCACTAACCTTCATGAACTCTCTCTTGCGATCGATCACAAAGTCTGTATTTGGGCCATAAAGTCGAATATTCAAAACAGAATCAGCAGCACTGTCTTCTCTCACATATACTTTTAGCACTAAAGAAATGAAGACCAAATGTCGTTAATTAGGTTTCGCACTATTAAGTGAACAATATTCACATTAAAATCAAACAAAAGGTCCGATATCCAAATTTAAATAGATAAAAACCCATCACTGAGCTCACTGTCCTATCAAAAAACACAATTTTTTCTACCTTCTCTCTCTAAAAAAAAAACATAATTTTTTGCATCCTGAATGAGCAATCAAAGGGTTAAAAAAAGAACATATCGAAGCAAAAATTTAGATCTCATTGAAGTCTAAATTATAATTTCCAACTAAAACATCATAGAAGTTCAAAAAATAATAGATAAAAATCCATTACTAAGTTCTATGATCTAGAGCTAGATAGACCATAAAAAAAGGAGAGGGTCGAAGAGAGTATTAAAGAAAAAACTTCAAAAATATTTTAAAAAACTCGTTTTGACATTTTGTCGAACAATTGAGAGCCATATATAAAATGAGAGGGAGGTCCACCGTGGACCTCCTCTCACGTGGTCCACGGGGCCGAAGCGGCCTCGTGGACCCCATGAAACCCACGGCTATGAGCCGCGGGTTTTCTCGGCTCCGCGTGCAGAGCCTGCGCTGCGCCCAACCCCGCGCCCGCTTCCGCTCCGCCGCCGCGCCGGCGCCCAGCCTCGCCCGGCGCCTCCGGGCCCCCGCGCCGGCCCCCGCGTCAGGGCCGTGCCCGAGACCCGCGCCGCGCCCGCACGCGTACCCCGCGCCCGCGCCTCCGCCCTCGCTCCCGCAGGAGCCCCGCTCCCACCCGCTTGCGCACCGAGCCTGGGAGAGAGCAACGGAAAAGATGGGGGAGAGAGGGGGAAGGAGAGAGGGAGAAAGCCTGGGGGAGGGGGGGGAGGGAGGGGGCCGGGCGCTGCTCGCCCGGGCGCGGGTCGCGCGCGGGTCCCGCTCACATGGGGGAGGGGGGGTAGGCGGGCTGGGGGTGGGGAGAGGAAGAGAGGGGGGAGAGAGAGAGAGCAGACAGAGGGGGGCCCTCTGTCTGCCCTTTGTCTGCTCTCTCTCTCCTTCTCTCTCCCTGGGGAGAGAGAGAGAGGGGGAGACAGAGGGCCCCCTCTGTCTGCTTGTCTCCCCCTCTCTCTGCTCTCTCTCTCTGTCCCTCCCTCCTCTGCTCTCCCTCTCTCTCTCTCTCTCTCTCTCTCTGTGGCGGGCCCCCCAGTCAGTCCGCTCTCTCTCTCTCTTTCTCTCCCGCTCCCAGCACCCACGCAACGCGGGGCGAGCGCAAAGAAGGGGGGGGGGGGGGCGCGGAGAAAGCGCCACGTCAGCCACAGTAAACTGGGCTTTTAATATATGTTATGATTATGACAAGACCTTTAGCAATATATATAATTATGTTTAATTTGTATATTAAAGTATTCATTCATAAAAATGTATTCAAATATGAGTTAAGATTTTTAAAATTATGACTATTGACTCATGATGATTGATTGATAATGTGAATAGTTTTTTTTATTTTTTTTAAAATTAACAAATTGGTGTCTTGAGATGAGAAAATTTAACTTTTGGATTTTTTTTCTTGGATGATTTTTTGATATTAGTTTTTTTCTCGAGTTAAATAATATTTTTTTAGTTCCCATTAGTGATATTCGCTAATTCGCATGCTATTAATCTTAATCTTAAACTAAAGAATTTATTTTCTTCTAATATATAATATTAAAATATTTATTTTGGTAGTTGTATATTTTTGTATTTTTAAAAAATAGATATTTCAATTTTTAAATGTCTTTTGATTAGTCTTTTTTTTTGTGCTTATGATAATTACCTATTGATTCATTCACTGACTTGAAATTTAGGAATCAAGAACTTCTCTTAATCGTCAGTGACGACAATGGAGACGCTACTATACCAAAACTACTTTCACTTCAATTAATTTTTTTTTAATATTTTTTTATTTGTCTATTTTGATGATAATAAAAAAATATTACTCATCTTTTTTAATATTACAATAACTTTTTTTTACTTTAAACTAGTTTGTTCATTTTAATTAGAAAGAAATATACTTTAGTTTTGTTTTTGTTTATTTTTAACTATTCAGTACTAACATAATTAATATTTAAAAATATTCATACACATTTATAAAACACTATTAATCCTCATTATCTAATTCCACGTGGCGGAACCTCAACAATTTGGGCTATAGTGGTAGGGTCCAATACATCTTTTCTATTGGTTGGTGATGGACCCACATAATGAATTTTGATACATTTTCTCATATAATTTTCACCTTTCTTGCATCTCTTCGTTACACGTAGCGGAACCTAAACAATTTGGGCTATAGTGGTAGGGTCCAATACATCTTTCTTATTGATTGGTGATGGACCCACATAATGAATGTTGACATATTTTTTCATATGCTTTCTAACGTTCTTGCATCTCTTCGTTGCTTGAGCCCGCATCTCTTCGTTGCCTGTGCTCTCATGCCGATACGTCGCTCCAAAAGCTTGCTTCCATCTCTTCATTTTTTGTGCCCTTGCATCAGTACATCGCTCATAAATCCTTCGTCGTCCTATTTTTTCCATCTTGAACTCTTTCTTTTCACCTTCTCCCACTACCCCACTTTCGTCGCAATAGTTCTCAACGCTAACAGCAATGATGACGAAGGCTCTTTCTACTACATTTCATGGAGTGGGATTATTAATATTTTATTTTATTTTAGAACAGATGAAGCGAAAGAATTTTCAGAATTGATATTGAAATAAAATATTATATTTTTTTTTCTTTGTTCTCTACTTGATAAAAACTTTTAATATATTTTTTATATTATTAATCAATTAAATATGGCTATTTCTTGTTTTTTTTATATTTTTTATTTGTTTATTTATTTCGTAAATTTTTACTATAATTTTTATCCGCCGCATCGCGCAGGTGCCTACACTAGTAATTAATGATAGATACAGATGATAAATAGATTTGTGTTATTCGATAACTATGTATTTATAGATTATTTTTTTGATATAAATTTTTATATTAAAGTTTGCATTAATCTACACACCCATGAGGACTAATTATAATAATATCTACCCGCCGCCTCGCGCGGATTCTTTAACTAGTATTACATTATGCCCCATTGTGAAGATACTTTAACTAGTATTACATTATACTTTATCTCCTGTCTCAATTACTTCTTGGTATAAAATTTTGCTTTAATTTAAATCCCACCCTGTGTACAATAACCGTTTGGTTAGGGAATAGGGATAGGAATAGACCCTTATCCCTCCTTTTATACCAAAACACTAATTTTTTAGCCGAAAATAGTAGTTCTCGATTATTCCCCCAACACATTCATTTTATATATAAAACTACCTAATATTTTTCTTATTCTCGAAAACAACCCAATTTTCATCCAAATACTATTTTTCTTATCCCCATACTTGTACCTATTCCTGTAATAGCTAATTCTTGCTTATACCCAAACCAAACGATATAAATTACAAAAAAAATTTCTTATAAACGTATGCTTTTTTACTGTTCCTTCCTAACTTTCAAAAATCTATATTTTACCTCTTCAATATTTCAAATTATTGTATTTAGCCTCCTCCATTAAGGTTCTATCACTATTTTGTTTATTTTTTATAATTTATACTAAAAATACCCTTTAAAATGACAGAAATATATTAAAAAATTATATTTTTCTCTTATAGAAGAAGGGTAATTTGGTTATTTTGCCCCCTCCATTGACACCGTACAACCCTAAAAATATTTCTGAAATTCTGAGGCAAACTATAGGTTTTTGAAAGTTCAAAAAGGAAAATGGAAAGACAGGCATTTACAAGAGGATTTTCTGTATTTTTGCCAAACTTTTATGAAAAAGATTAGATAGATAACCATTGTCATAGTTACTAAAATATGAAAATATTAATTGAATAAATTACAGCTTTAGTTGATTGCATCCAAATTCAATGATCCTTCTAAATTTCTGGAGCTATTCGAAACAGTAGTAAATTAAAGTGCATGGTTCAAATTGAGATAAATTTTTAAATAGGGTATAATCGAGACAAGGACCAAAGTGCAAAAGTAAATTATGTAAAGTTTAGCCTTAATTTCTAATGATGACAAAGAACATAATGTGATTTGAATATTGGTCCTTCTAAGCTTGAATTATACATACTCTATATATACATACATATATATATATATATATATATATATATATATATATTGTGAGAGTGAGAGATAGATTGTGAGAGAGAGAGAGAGAGAGAGAGAGAGAGAGAAAGTGTAGAGACCTGGAAAATTGCACCTGAGGCTTGTCGACAGCTCTGACCAGTGTCGGGACAAGTCCGAGTCGCGTTGGCGCCAAATGGACGCCAAACGGGCCCCGTGGGAACGCGAGAGCAACGTGTGTCACGAAAATCGGCAAATAGCAGATTTTCAGTGATCTGTACCGGTACAAGTCTGAGGCTGTACCGGTATGAGAGTGATGGCTATACCGGTATAGCCACCAGGAGTATACCGGTATGACCCTGCGAAGAGATGCTCTCAGGTTGACCGATCCGTACGTACGAGAGGTCTTTGTACTGCAGCCTTGACAAAGACGGGTGCGCTTTGACTTTTTGGGCACTTGTCACATCACCTCTTCACCCCCCCTTACCTTGCAGAAGAGAAGAGAGAGAGAAGGACTCTTCTCTCCTCCTTCTCCTTCTTCCATTGCTGCTGCTGCTGCTACCTCTTCTCCTTCTCCTTCTCCTCCACCTAGGCAAGGGAGGTGCGATCTTCGTCGACGGCGCGCCGCGGAGCCGAGCGAAGGTGTTTTCGACGACGAGACGCTGGGAGGGAGCCCGGCGTGCGTGCGGGACCGCCGACCTCGACTCAGCGACGGGCCTTGAGAGTTTTCCGAGGTGAGTAGCCCATCGAGTTTCCCTCCGTTGCTTCTAAATTCCATGATTTTCGAGCTGCTGCTGACTGCAGCGTCGACCCGCGGAGTTTTGATTAGATCTCTGTGTAGGAGTGTCGAAACGCGATGAAACTTGGGGCGTTAGATCCGCGACTGCGAGACGATTCCAGAGAGTCCTTATTTGCCGGATTTGGAGCAGGTTTGCCCTGTCGAACCCTAGTTTTTCTGAGCCGTTGTTTGTCGAGCAGTTTCTGAGGTGCTGTTCCTGCAGTTTCCAGCGTCAACCGTCAGTGTTTTGCCTTGATCTCAGCGTAGAAGAGGCGGAATCCAGCAAAACTTGGACCGTTGGATTCGTGACTTCGAGACGAAGCTTCTGAGCCCTGAGTCACTGAATTCGGAGAAGGTTAGCTTATTTGGATTTAAGCTTTTCTCAGCCGCTGTATTCCGGACAGATTTTGTGAATTGGTGTAATGTTAGGTTACCTCTTTGCAGCAGGGGACCTCGGACCTTGGCGGACCAGCAAGGGATCATTTTGGACGTGGGCCACTTTCTTCGCTGCCAGGAGATTGCTTTAGAGGTGGGATTTCTTCGATTCACTCCTAAGCCCATTGTAGTCAACATGTATACCTTAGTCGTTAATATCAATTCATGTTAGCTCAATTCATGGATTACTGTAGGTTTTATTATCTTAATTGGAGCATGAGTAGTAAGTAATGTTTTCATACATGTTGGACTTGGAATCGACTTAGGAGAAAACCCCGAATTGATCGTCATTTACTTACACTACCGGATTTAGCTATAGGAGCCGTGTTGTCCTTGTATCGTCGCGGGCTTTGTGCGATGGATACCCAGGGTAGTGTAGCTTGTGTTGGTGCTCGTGCTGGGACGCCAAGCGTATACTAGCTGAGTTTAGACTGTACGGGGTGTCGGGCGCCGTCGGGACAGGCGGTGGGCCCAAAGTCTGTTTTGTTACTTGGGTTTGGCTAGTAGGGCCTGATTGAGCTCGACAGATCTACGCTGCAAACTCGGCTGGGTAGCTCCCACGAGTGCCACTCCGGAGTTAGGCTTTGTGCTTTCGCGTCGGTGTCGAGTAGTGCAGGTTGGACTTGCTCTCCACTGAGGTTTAGAGTGGGGGTAGTCAGACAACACAACCGGGCACGGGACGGGTGCGTTCACAGTCCCAGGGACGGGTGCGTCCACAGTCCCCTTTCAGATTGCGTCTGGTTGACTTGTGTCTACAGGTGTTGGTTCTGGGTTTTGAGGGCATAGCGACTTGTAGCTGTAGAGAGTTCCAGCTTTACTTTCTTCTATCGTGCTTACCCTGTAGACTTAGTGAGTGGACCGATGTTGTTTAGGGCGGCACCCACTGAGGACTACTTGTTTTTATAGTAGTTCTTATGCCCTCTTTCTTCTACCGTTGTTGCAGGGCCTTCTGTTGCAGCTGCTGCTCCTTCTGAGACGGACCGCGGGAAGGGCGTGGCGAGCTAGAGCCTACCCTTCGAGTACAGTACTAGAGGACTCCCACTGCAGGTAGTGACAGCTTTTTGGTTTGGACACTTTTGTACATACGATCGAACTGGAGCGAGTAGTGTTCTTTTGTATTCGTGGATGATGTATGTATATAAAGTTTGTTTTTCCTACCTGCTTGTTTATTGTTACTTCTGCTCTATACTACTGCTTGTAGTATTGTATGTTATATAGGTACAGCTTCGCTTCGTATACAAGGGAAATTTTTTGTATATGGCGGATTTGTCGGCGTGTCCAGGGAACTGTGCAACCCGGGGCGTGACAAAAAGTCTAGCAAGGGTATTTCTAATGGCACTAAGCACTTGATGCTATCGAGTTTTCTATCATTAAATTTACTCTTTTGATCATTTTTCTTCATTAGATTATACTATCCAACCAGCCACTCGCTCAATCTTAGGAGATCACTATCATTATAACCGCACATCCGTTTATCCAAAGACCGATAACCTAATAGAACCAATGACTTGGTACTATTAGCTAGAAGCATTCCAGTCTCTCTCTCTCTATATATACAGAAAGAGAGAGAAAAGGTGAGAGAGAGTTGAGCTGGAATACTATATATTAATAATATTTAGGCTCTTTTGCTATTGATTTTTTAGCCATTAGATCTACACTTTAATCAATTCCACCATTTAAATCATACTATTCAACCAACCACTCACTCAGCTCTAGAGGAACTACTACTAAATTCTAGGGAACCACTATCATTCTAATCCTATAATTTTTCATTCAAAGATTAAAAATTCAATAGCAAAAAAATTCAAATACTATTAATAATATTCCAATCCAATTATATATATATATATATATATATATATATATATATATATATATATATATATATATATATATATATATATATATATATATAGTATCGTACTCATATGAGTAATGAGTGTAGATCTCTTTGTACTCATAAGTTTTTGGCTATTCGGATGAAAAAATGTGCGGTTAGAATGAGAGTGCATGATTACAATCGGGTTGATAGTGGGTCCCTTAAGGGTTAAGTAGATGGTTAGGTGAATAGTATAATCTAGCGGTGAAAATGATTAAAGGGTAAATCTAACCAAAGATTTATTAGTACAAGATGCTCTATACTCGTAAGAATATAATAGTCAAACTCTATATATATATATATATATATATATATATATATATATATATATATATATATATATATATATATATATATATATATATAGAGAGAGAGAGAGAGAGAGAGAGAGAGAGAGAGAGAGAGAGAGAGAGTTCGGCTATCGTGCTAGTAAAAGTACAAAGCACTTGGTGCTTGTAAATTTTTTACCGTTAAATTTAGCCTTTGATTATTTTCAACCATTAGATTATACTATTTAACCAACCACCCACTTAACTCTAGGGGGCCCACATCATCCTTGCTACTTTATATGAATATTTTTCTTTGTATACTATTCCTTATATTATTATATACTATATTAGTTGTCTTACCAATTCATAATTTACCATGTATTAGCTTGACACCTCTTTATATAAAGAGGTCTTTTGTAATTTACGAAATCAGAAAAGAAATATATTTTCTTCTCAAATTATCCTTGTTTTCATGGTATCAGAGCGTGACTAGCTTAATCCGCAAAAGCTCGTCGTCACAAGCTCGCCATCGGTGTTTCTCGACCTAGTTCTGTCATGACATCCGCACCTCCATTGGTGCCGCTTGTACAGGTTCCTACACTGGCACCTCCATCGATGCCGCCTGTACAGGTTCCTACACCGACTATTGCGCAACTCGATGTTAAACTCTCTGGGCTTAATTATCGTGAATGATCGGTGTCCATTCAATTCTTGTTTGATGCTCTCGATCTAACTTGACATATTGATGGTGCTGGTCCACCAACCGATGATTCCAAACTCAAAGACTGGCTTATTGCTGATCGGCGTGCTCGTGGAATTATTTCTACATCGGTAAACATAGACATTCGGATGCAGCTTATCAATTTGTCTACCGCTCACCAGATGTGGTCTCTTCTTCGGCAGATGTATGAGCAGTCTAGTTATGCTCAATCGTATGCTGAGTTTCAAGAGATCTCCATGGCTCATCAAGGTGAGCGTAGTATCCAAGAGTTTTACATTTTTATGCAGGCTCGTTGGCGTCAACTAGCAACCATGGATGAACCCTTGTGTCACACTTGCTCAGCTTGTCAGTGTACTGTCAAACAAAAGCATGTGCGTGATCAACAAGGATTGTTCCAGTTTCTTATGCGCCTACGACCTGAGTTTGAAGCGTTACGTGGCCAACTACTCCATCGAACTCTCTTCCCTACTATTGATGTGGCTCTCGCGGAACTGATTGCCGAGGAGACACGTCTTCGAGTTTTGACAATGCCTAATGTTCTTGCTGCTCATGGTCCTACCAATCCAACTCCTGTGCCAGCGCCTACTTCTCATCATCAACCACCTTCTAGTTACATACCAAATCCTGGTACTAGAAAAGACAAACGAAGCATTCAATGTCGTTATTGTCATCTTTGGGGCCACTCAATTCAAGATTGCCGGAAAAAAAAATGGGCAGATCAGCATTTACAATCCTCTCGTAATATGCCTACTGTTGCCTCTGCTCCTTCTGTTCCTCCGGTCAACAACATGTCATCTACAGAGCAACAACCTTCAACCATTCAATTGAGTCTTCCTCAACTACTGCAGATGTTTCAGCAACACTAGTTGACTTTATCCGCTTCGTCCGGGCAGTCCGCCTCTATTTTTCCATCTACGCCATCAGGTTTTGGTATGACTGGTCCTGGAGGTATTTCGGAACATTCCTGGATTTTAGACTCAGGCGCATCTTTTCATATGACGCCACATGCTTCTTTACTTTCTTCACCTTCTCAATTAAATTCACCTTCACAAATTTTTACTGCTGATGGTACCTCTCTTTCTGTCAATAATAGTGGCGCTGTTTCACCTGAATCTGATACTTCTGGACGCTTTACTATTCCCTCTGTCCTACATATACCATGACTCTCTCTCAACTTATTATCTGTTAGCCAAATTACTGATCATGATTGCACAGTGACCTTTGATTCTTCTTCTTGTCGTGTGCAGGATCGTCGGACCGGGACTTTGATTGGACAGGGTCATAGACGTGACTGCTTATACTACATGGACTATCTGCACCTTCCTCCTAAAATTAACTCGGCAAATATTGCTGCAACTTCAAATTCTGATCTATGGCATCGTCGTCTCGGTCATCTCTCTTCTGATAAGTTTACTGTTTTAGTTCGTAGTGGTGTATTAGGCCCTATTTTTAATTCTGAATCTGTTTCTTGCATTGGATGCAAACTTGCTAAATATTCCATTAAACATTTTCCCGTTAGCAATTCTGTTTCAAGTGCGCCTTTTGATCTTATTCACTCTGATGTTTGGGGACCGGCACCTATATCAACCCGTGTTGAAAATAAATATTATGTTATTTTTATTGACGATTACTCACACTTTACCTGGGTTTATTTTATGCATAACAAATCTGAACTTTTTTAATTGTATCAAAATTTTTCTGCCATTGTTCAAACTCAATTTGGTGCCACTATTAAAACTTTCCTCTCTGATTCTGGTGATGAGTATATTTCAAATGAATTTCGCCAACTTCTCGCTAAACATGGTACTTTGCCACAACTCTCTTGTCCTTATACTCCTCAACAGAATGGTGTTGCTGAGCGGAAACACCGACACATCCTTGAAACTGCTCGCTCTCTTCTAATTGATGGGTCTGTGCCTAAACAATTTTGGGCTGATGCGGTTTCTACTGCAGTTTATCTGATTAATATTATGCCCTCCAGTCTTTTCTCTGGCTGTTCTCCTAGTGAGCGATTGCATGCTAAATCACCATCTTATACTCATTTACGCGTTTTTGGATGCACTTGTCTTGTTCTCTTGCCTCCGCATGAACGAACCAAACTAACTCCGAAATCGTCAATTTGTGTTTTCTTAGGATACAGTCTTGAGCATAAAGGGTATAGATGTTATGATCCTACCGCTCGTCGCATGCGAATCTCTCGAGATGTCATTTTTCTCGAACATTTATCATATTATGCTCAATCTAAGTGTAATAATCGATATTTTTATCATAATAAAGAAACCCTTTTGTTGACGATGTTATTGTGTGTAATTTAATTACAAAAGTACTCGTCAAGTTTCAGGTCAAAATGAGCTAAAACGAAAAAGTTACGCGACCCGGAAGAAACGACTTAAGTGAATAGTAACTCCGGATTTTCGGTAAATCGCGGAGTAGAGAATGGTCCCGGTGCGTACAAAACTCCGAACATAGGACTTCAATAGCTCGTTTCGTATGGCTCGACCATTCAGAATCCAATGGCGCTGACAGATTTGGATTTTGATCCACGGATGTCGAGAAAAAGGGTTTTGAACGGTTATACATATATTAATAAATAAGTGAAGTTATGGAGGAAATAATGAGGGGGTGTTTTGTCGCAGATCGGAGACCAAATCGAATGAAATAGAATGCTAGATTCGATGTCTCCGTCGTGCTGAACGCGCTGGCGCAATCCGATCGGAAATCCGACGGACGGATCTTCGACAAATGCCTAATGATCGCTAAGGGGTCAAAATGGCAAAACGGCGAATCGCGAAAAGTATTAGTATTTTATGCGCCGAAGTGCGAGGTTTTGAACGTAGAGGGGTTTATACGCATTATTCACCTACTGGCAGGGATGAGGGCATAAATAACAGTATTTGGGGGACTAAATTGCAAAAGGGCAATTGGATATATATGTATGATTTAGGGTTTCTTCTAGGAAACCCTAATCATAGTAGCCCCCTCACCTTCCCAAAACCCTAACCGCCTCCAGCCATCCCTCTGCCATCTTGTGCTTACGCCCCGGCCGCCGGCGAGAGCTCCGCCGGGCGAGGAGCTCCGGCCGCCGGAAAAGCTTCCTCGAGCCCGAATTCCCCCTCTCCATCCTCCCCCTTCCACTTGTTGGCCGAAAAACCCACAGAAGGCAAGGAGAAGCCTCCAAGGTCCGGATCTGACATTCCTCGACAAGATCCACCCCGAGGCGCGCTCTCCCGCCATCCCCGTCCTCGCCGTGCGTCGCCGCAGTCGCAGAAGAAGTCGCGGCGCTAGGGTCCATCCCGGCCGAGCTCGTAGCGAGCAGGATCCGGCGTCGCAATCGCCTAAGGAAGGTTGCACCGCCCTTCCTCGGCCCCGAGCAACCTCGAGCGCACCTTCCCGGCATCCCGCACGCCGCCGCCGCCGTGGAGGAGTGCTACGGCCGCTCGGAACTTGTGCAGACCGAGGTTGAGGCACCTCGCCACGTGGCTCCGCCGCCGCCAAGCGAGGGAGCACCATCATCCCCCGGACCTCCGGCGCCGAGCCATCGACGTCCCGACCGCCTCCGGCCGCCGCCGCGCCGCCGGAAGCCACCCAACCCGAGAGCAAGAGAATAGATCTCTCCGCCGTGCCTCCGCCACCCTCTCGCCGCCGCCGCGTGTGCCGTGGACCTCCCGACCGGCCGAACCCGTCACTGGCCGGACCGCCCACCGCCGGGCCGCCGGCGACTTGACCTAGCCTCGGGTTCAGGTAGGTCATGTATTTTGTTTACAGTGCATTGTTTAGAGTTTTTAGGGCTTTTTTCTGGGGATCCGTGAGGTCTTTTTGACCTTGTGAGGTGAGCACATTCATCGATTTTTCGTGCTGAACGCGATGCTCACCTCCGTTTTGAATTTCGATGCCCCATTTAGCGGGACAGTCGTACTTTACGCACTGTGCGCGATGTTTCGCAAATTTCACGTCGCTCGTGCGCGTGCTACGAAGCCCGACAGTACTCCGAAAGGTGAGCACGGTCTTCGGCACGTCGAGACCTTTCAGCGAGTGTGATCGTGCGATTTATGGAGCACTGGTTTGCGTGTACGGTCCATAAAAGCTGTAAAATCGCATGAAATAGTGCGATTTTATGTTGGAACAGGGACTTTTATGCAATTTTAAAATTTGTGGTCGCTGTAGACAGCGTAGGGATGCTGTGGGTAACCTCTGGACTGGTCGTCCACGGTCCCAAATAATTACAGAAAATCAGAAGTGATTATCGGAGCGTTTTGTGGCGAAATTCGCCGACGGAACGTTATTTCGACTCAGAATTCTTCCGGCAATTGTTGTAGGGCATTCACTTTGTCGCTAAGCCTTGTTGGCCGGTCACCCACATGATTTCGAGAGTTCAGAAACATTGGGTGAGCAACTTGGGGTTCCGGTGTCAAATCCGACGCTTACGGGAATCCGGATCGGAACGGTTGTACAACGACGATCGTTTCGTGTTGCGAGGGCACTACCGCTGTCTGGTTACACTAAAATGGCTTTTAGTGGCAGCGGGTGACTTATGTTATATTAGCAAAGTTTTGGGATAACTTGTGGGTCCCGGTGGAGCTCCGGCACAGTTTTCGGAACTTTCGAGCGTTCCGACGATCGGTTTAGGGAAACCGAGTCTCGTGCGTTTATAAATGGAATTATAGTAGTGGAACTTAAGACGAGGGTTTGGATTCTAACGCGAGGGACCTTTTATAGGTTCGGGTGTTCAGCAGTCAACAGGTCGACTTCGGCATACATTTACAGGTGGGTATCCCAGGTTGCCGTCCGTTCAGTGGTGCAAGCTTGGTGACGATTCCTTCACCCCTTGCTTTTACATTGCTTACTATATACTCTTGCATCGATTACTTCTATTTACTCTGCTCAGTAGTTTCCTTGGTTTTTACTACATATAGGAGTAGAGTAGCTTTCATCAGCTTATCCATACTTGGGACCTGGTTGGTCAGTTTCTTTCTCTACTTGGGGACCTGGTTGGTCAGTTTTCTTCTCTACTTGGGGACCTGGTTGGTCAGTCACTTTCTGTACTTGGGACCTATTTGGTTAGTTACACTCTATACTTGGTACCTGGTTGGTTCTTCTGGTTACATGACGACCAATGTGGTCGATGGGCCCTGGAGGGCAAGATTGTCGGCTAGTTGCCGATGGATGATCTTTGAGCATATCTACATTGATCGCCCGATACGTACTCGTCCATTTCACGAACACCAGCGGTCTGATCCACCGTCTGAGGGTGTTCTTTTCCGAAAAAGTGGTTCGACAGAGGATCGACCCGTGAGCCCTAGAGGGGTTATATGCACTGGAGAGTAGTAGGGGCATTGGCTTGAGGTCTGCAGAGCTGACCAAGAGAGCATTAGTTCAGATTGGGTACTCTTGAGCTTGTTGTCCTTTTGACGTATATTTACAGTAGCAGTTAGTTTACATTTCTACATATCTCCTTACTCAGTTATAGTTGCTACTGTACTACTATCAGCTTTACTTTGTTTGTCTCCCGATACCCACTGGGAGGGGGAGATATGTTTATATGTTCTCACCCCCTGCCTTCTTTTTCAGGTCAGATTGCTGGTCCGAGTGGGACTGCTGGTGAGGCGCGTACCTAGCGCACGTTCTAGTACCCGACCCACGGTTTGCTTTTACTATTTACCTTTTGTTTACATTATTATAACTTAGACTTATATTTGGTTCATGTTCTCTACTTATATTTGAATGTTAAATTATCATGTGGCTTTTGGAATTGAATGAAACAATGGTTTTGGAATTATGTTATATAAAATGGTTTTCTACCCCTCGTGGTAGCGTTTTAAAAAGAAAGGGTTTCCTTGTGGGAAACAGTTTTCAAAGGTTTTTCTCGAGAATTTTATAACTTAGTATTTCAAAATCTCGTTTCCGAGTAGGAAACATTTCAAATGATAGATTGTGGTTTTTGAATGAATACTTGTGGTTAAACCTGTGGTGAATGGTGTGATTGTGTAGAAATGTAAGTTAATATCTTCACATTTACACGTGGTTGTGGTTGTATGATTGTAAGTCACTCCTTGTACTTGTGCGATGCCGTGCAAATACAGGGGAGACTCTGTCCGTGTGTACATTGGTCTCCCTGTATTTGTGGCAGGTCTGACATGTCCTTGGGGGTCAGGGTTTTCAAAAAAAAAAAAAAAAATTCCGCTGTTTTTATACTCTAAAATGACCCGGGGCGTGACACTAAGTGTTGATCCCTCTGCCGCTTCCTCACCTTCTGTTATTGATCTTTCTTTTCTTGTTAATCCTTCGTCAACCACCACATCTTCTCCCGAAGAGCCCCAACAAATTGCCTCTCAACCCACTGCATCTTCGTCTTCTGTAGAAGTTCCTATAGTACCGGCACCACATGACGACCTACCTATTACTGTCCTTTCCGACGATCTGATGACTGCTGAGCGCCGCTATCCACTGCGTAATCATCGCCCCACACAAATTTTTGGTTGTCTGGCCTCTCCTTCTTTTTCTCCACGATATCATGCCTTTCTTGCAGCTCTTTCTAATATTCAGGAACCACATACATACCGCCAGGCCGTTTCCATTCCTGAATGGCGAGATGCAATGGCCACAAAACTTACTGCCCTTCAACGTACTGGTACCTGGGAACTAGTTCCTCTCCCGCCTGGCAAGACTCCAATCAGTTGTAAGTGGATTTATAAAGTCAAAACAAATTCTGATGGCTCAATTGATCGCTATAAGGCTCGTTTAGTTGCTCGAGGGTTCTCTCAAGAATATGACATTGATTATGAGGAGACATTCGCCCATGTTGCTAAGATGACCTCTATTCGTATCCTTATTGCTCTTGCCGCTTCTCGTACCTGGCCTCTTTACCAACTTGATGTTAAAAATGCCTTCTTACATGGAGATCTTCATGAAGAAGTATATATGCAACCACCTCCTGGTCTTTCCCATTCATCCGGTCATGTTTGTCGGCTTCTGAAGGCTTTATATGGTCTCAAACAAGCTCCCCGAGCTTGGTTTGGAAAATTTCAGTCTGCTATTCTTTCTTTTGGATTTCATCAAAGCGAAAATGATCATACCTTATTTATTCATACTTCTGCTCGCGGGCTTACTGCCTTACTTTTATATGTTGATGATATGAAAATCACTGGCGATGATCCTGATTGTATTCGTTCCGTTAAATCCCATCTCCAGCAACAATTTGACATGAAAGATCTTGGCCCTCTTCGATATTTCTTGGGAATTGAAGTGGCATATAGTCCTCGAGGATATATATTGTCTCAACAAAAATACACTGCTGACCTGTTATCTCGTGCTGAACTCACTGACACTGCCATTGTGAGTACTCCTATGAAGCTCACCAAAAACTAACTCCAACTATGGGCGAACCTCTCACTAATCCTACGCGTTATCGTGAGCTATATAGTTGGTGCGTTAGTCTATCTCACCATATCTCGACCCGACATTATTTATGCGGTTCATATTGTTAGTCAATTTATGCAGGCGCCTACTTCTGTTCACTATGCTGCTCTTTTACGCATCTTGCGCTATTTGCGAGGAAGTATTAATCAAAGTCTATTCTTTTCTTCCTCTTCCAAGCCTCAACTTCGTGCCTATTGTGATGCTGATTGGGCTGGAGATCATACTGATCGTCGGTTTACGACTGGCTATTGTGTTTTCTTTGGAGATTCTCTAATTTCTTGGGTTCAAAGAAACAAGATATTGTCGCCAAATCTAGTACGGAAGCTGAATATCGTGCTATGTCCTCTGCCGCCTCAGAAATTGTATGACTTCGCCGACTCCTTGGTGACCTCGGTGTCCAGTACTCTACTTCAACACCTTTATATTGTGACAATCAAAGTGCTATCAAAATTGCGAATAATCCTGCCTTTCATGAACGTACTAAACATATCGAAATTGATTGTCACTTTGTGCGCCATCATTATATTAATGGAACGATATATCTACCGTTCGTTCCCTCTGCTCAACAGCTTGCTGACTTTTTCACCAAATCTCAAACTACTCAACGACATCAATATCTTCTATCCAAACTCTCAGTGTTTACTCCACCTTGAGTTTGCGGGGAGGTGTTACTTTATATGAATATTTTTCTTTGTATACTATTCCTTATATTATTATATACTATATTAGTTGTCTTACCAATTCATAATTTATCATGTATTAGCTTGACACCTCTTTATATAGAGAGGTCTTTTGTAATTTACGAAATCAAAAAAGAAATATACTTTCTTCTCCAATTATCCTTGTTTTCAATCCTTACTGCACATTCCTTAATCCAATGGCTAAAAATTTACAAGCACGAATAACTTGGCACTTTTAAAAGCATAGAAGCTCAATTTTATATATATATATATATATATATATATATATATATATATATATATATATATATATATATATATATATATATATATATATATAACTAGGCTACTATGCTATTAATAGCACCAAGTCATTGGTGCTACCAAATTTTTGGCCTTTGGATTGAGAGATGTGCGGTTTGATGATCCGAGACCCCTAGGGTTAAGTGGGTGGTTGGTTGAATAGTATGATCTAACTGGATCTAACGGCGAAAACTTGGTAGCACCGAGTGCTTCGTGCTATTGATCGCATAGTAGGGACCGCTAATAACCTTTGGATCAAACACTATTCCACCTACCTACCTACCACCACCTATCATCATCATCTCAACCCCACATCTATCCATCCAATGGTTAAAAACTCAAAAACACCAACTCATTGGTGCTTTTTAGAGTATTCTAGCTCAACTATATATATATATATATATATATATATATATATATATATATATATATATATATATATATATATATATATATATATATATAGTAGGGCGACTATACTATTATGAGTAGTAGAGCCCTACTACTCATAAGTTGTTTTCGATGATAGAGCTTCCGAATCGACGATCCACTCCGTTAAATATGATCTAGAGTATTTACAACTTCTAGAAAATATATATTCAATTCCTTGTAGATTCTTGCTAGCTATAAATTAAGTCCCTACATTCAAAGTAGCCAGCTATTGGCATGCGTATGCTCTTCTAGTCACATTGACCCCCTTAAAAATTCCATCACTCACATGGCCCACACCACCCTAATTCCAAATAATATTCCAAAGTCATATCATAGTAAGAGATTCTAGAAGCCCAGTTTGGACCGGCACCTCTCTGAGCTCGCTCTCTCTCTCTCTCTCTCTCTCTCTCTCTCTCTCTTAGCTACCATTTGGTTCGGGATTAAGGAAAAACTAGTTATTTCAGGAATAGTGTCAAGTTCAGGGTTAAGGTGGAGTTATAGTGTTTTTTTTGTTTGGTTGGAGGTTGGAGTTAGTTCAGGATAGTGAAAAATAGTGTTTGGTTGGAGTAGGTGGGATAAGAAGGATAGTGGATTATTATGAATAGAAAATAATGTTTATGAATAGTGGATTATTATGAATAGAAAATAATGTTTAGTTGGGATTTGATAGGGTTAGGCGAGATTTAGCTAAGCCGGAATAACCCATTTGAGGTGAGGTTAGCTAACCCTACCTATTTTTAAGAGTGTTTTGGAATAATATGAAGGTTAAGGGGTTATTCCACCCCTTAACCCCCAACCAAACGAAGGCTTAATTAAAGCATTCATCATATCCTACAATACTAATTTAGATATGAGCACGATAGTTTCACATGTTATCAGAGCACAATGTTCAAAATTTAATGTTTCTCATATCCGTAATCTTAAAACGCCTCAACTACTTAGCTGAGGGTTTCTGAGAGAAATTGAAGTTATTTCATATTTTATCGATTAGAGGAGAAGATAAAATTCAAGTCTTTTCAAACGCTTGGCGTGGCATGACTTTCTCTCATGCATTTCATTGCAAAAATCATATCTTGGATCTAGCTACTATAAAAGTCTTTCAGACACTCTCTCTCTCTCTCTCTCTCTCTCTTAATATTAAAACAATACTAATTATTAAGTGGTCATTTCAGGTACAAGTGATAAATAGCTCGATAGTTGGTACGTATCTAAGATTCTAAATTTGAAACCTAACTCGTTGATTCATATTTTCAAATAAATTTATTTCTACAATATATGAACAAAGCGGGTACCGTATACCATCTTTCACTCAAAAAATAAAACAATACCAAGTAACTAATTATTGAGAGGTTTCTGAGAAAACAAAACTATTTCGCATGTAATCAGAGCATAAGGGCAAGTTTCAAGTCTTTGTAAACACTTTAATACCCTACTAATTAAAAGTCTTGAATCAAATGCTATCGACCTCTCATTTTGCTTTACACGTTATCAGAAGGGAAGGACGGCAAACTTAAAAGTCCTTGTGGACACATGGTATACGTAACTCTCTCTTATTTTGTTTCAAAATTCATATGTCACATCCCAATAATTTCACATCGAATATGAATGAAGATGTGATTGGGTATATAAGAGACTTAGACACTAGTAATAATAACTGAGCTTAAGTATTTTGGGCCATTGGTTGGGTTCAGCGAGTTATTATTGCTAATGGACTGGGTCGTTACATTTGGTATCAGAGCCAGATCACCAGTCGAAAATGGGTGGCGACTCTCGGCTGACCCAGGGTCTGAAAGACAAAATGATTGGCCATGTCGAAATCTGAATGATAAGGAGACTAATTATGCCAGGGTTTGGATGACAGGCTAGCAAGACGAGTCTCACATCGCCTGGTGATTTTGGGCTGTGCGTGTGATTAGACTGACGAAGACGTCAGGGTCTTAACGGGGGATCTATAAGGGTCTTAACGGGGGATCTATAATAACTGGACTTAAGCATTTTGGGCCGGTGGTTAGGCCCAAAATATAATGACCAAGCCCACTAACAACAATTTCTCTCAGAAACCCTAGCTTAGCTGAGACTCGTGAACCTGACTCTGATACGAAATATAATGACCAAGCCCACTAACAACAATAACTCGTTGAGCCCAACCACCGACCCAAAATATTTAAGCCCAGTTATTATTATTAATCACAGATGTGGGATTATTGGGATGTGACATCATATCTTGGATCTACGAAAAGTCTCCAACTAGACACAACTCTCTCTCTCTCTCTCTCTCTCTCTCTCTTTCTCTCTCTCAAACTCTATAAATAACCACTCCTTCACTTGCACAGCCAACCAACTCATACAGTAGTAACTGAGTTACCTGCAGAGAGCCCCAGAAACACTTCAGAAAAACTTTGCTCAAAAACACTCCGGATAAAAATGGTTTCTGGGAGCATCACAAAGGAGGAGACGTTCTCCGTCGGAGTCAAGAGCTTGTGGAAGGTCGGTGTCGCCGAAGATCACATCTACCAGCCCAAGATCGCGCCGACGCACATCGCGAGCGTCGACGTCGAGGGGAGCGGCGGAGTGGGAACTATTAAGAAAATCAACTTCACATCAGGTTTAAAAATCACAAATTAGCCAAATAAGTTTAATTATATATCACTAAGTAGTAAATCTAGTTTCTGCAGTGAAGTTGTTCTCGATGATAAATGATTTGTGCAGTAATTAGTTCTTACTATAATTAAAAAGAGGGGTCTTTTGCAATTTAGCCTCCTAAGAAAATTTATAAATGACCCTAATAAATTTATATTTACAAAAATGATCCTTTCCCAATCACGCGAGCATTACGCTGGATAGATAAATGTCGTGTGGAAGTTTTTCAATTGAACCGGTGATCTAGTCACCATATTTAAATATGGTGGTTGAGCTGACATATTTTTTTAGTATTTTTTCACCGTGTTTCTTTAATTTTCATTGCCCCTAAGTCGAAGAATAGGGACTAGGGCGTACATATGAACAGAGTAATCCAGTCACTGTATTTAAATACTACGATTGAATCATCGTATTTAACTTATAATATGGCCCTTTCCTATCTAATGTGGCACTCACGTAGCAGAAAGAAAATTATTTATGCAACTATAAGTTTACTAGGACCATTTATTAAAAAAAATTGAGGGGGCCAAATGCAAAAAAAAAAAATAGAAGAAAAAACTCATTATAATGAGGAAGAAATTACATGAGAATAAAACTTAGACATGACACATTCTATGAAAAATTATTATTTATTTAATTTGGTATTAGAGAGAGAAAAAAAAATCTTCTGCTTAAGACTTCTTGAGCTAGGCTGAATTACTATACATTTATAACACACGCAATTCTGTTATTTGAACTTCTAAGGAGCTAAATTTTATAATTCTTCGCTATCATTCGCTTAATAATAAAACAGTCTCAAAAGTCATAATTTTAATAGCATGTATGGGTTGTTTTCTTATATAATAACTATAT
This sequence comes from Aechmea fasciata, assembly GCA_025177825.1. NCBI lineage: Eukaryota > Viridiplantae > Streptophyta > Magnoliopsida > Poales > Bromeliaceae > Aechmea > Aechmea fasciata. The sequence goes on along the minus strand of CM045944.1, from coordinate 7,718,807 downwards.
AAAATAATTCAAATCACTTGAATCTTTGCGAGAAAATACTTTTAGGTTGTGTTTGGTTCCACATAAAGTTGTGGAAAAAAAAATTTCGGTGGAAAAAATATTTTACGTCGTTTATGTTTGGTTTGTAAGAAAAGAAAAACAGTTTTCCGAATTGTTGTTTGGTTGAAGAAAAAATATATATAAATAAAAATTATTTTATATTTTTTTTATTTTATTTTTATATTTTTAATATATAATTATTATCATATTATTTTATATATAATATTAGTATTATAGTTTATATTTATAAATAAAATATATTTAAAATATATTATGCAATAATTAAATATATAATATAATATATAATAATATATATTTAATACTATAAAATAAATTATTGGATATAAAATATTATTTAATAAATATATTTATAAATAAAATATTATTTTTAAAATATATATACATATATAAATATATATTTATATATATATATATATATATATATATTATATATTATTATATACATAAAAAAAAAGAAGATGGAGGAGAGAGGTCTCTCTTGCGGTCCACGAGGTGGGGTTCGTCTCGTGGACCGCTCTGCCCCTCTCAACGCCACGAAAAATAGTTTTTGTTTTCCGCTCCTCCGTATTTTTCATATTTGTAAAAAGTCTTTTTCGAAAAAAAAAAATTTATGAACAAACAAACTCTCGGAATCATACTTTTCCATTGAAAATTTATTTTCCACACGATTTTACAGGGAACCAAACATCCCCTTAACCATTTAGAATAATATCTACGGCTTCAATCTTGAATTTGAAATTCTTATTTTTTGGTGAGTAAATGGCTTAAAACATGTTTTTCAAAAATAATAAAATTATCAATATAATTATGGATTATTCTACGTACATATATACTTGCTATTAATCTGTTAATGAACTTATGTTATCTAAATGAGGTGAGACCCATTACTATTTCTTTTCTTATGACACAACAAATATATATAGTAAATTAGCTTTCAATTTAAATGTAATTATAATGCACTATTATTTCTTTTTCATTGATATTATATATGTCATGTCCCTCTTTCTTAATTGAAGCACCAGCAAGCTGAACCAAGGAATTTCTATATATCTTACCATGTGTAGATGATCTACAATACTTTAGATGCATATTTAGTCCTTAGCTAAAGAAGTAATAATAATACAGGTATCTCTACTAGCTATAGTTTTATCAGATTTATTGAATCTGGTCAGATTCGGTCAGTCGGTTATTACTAGATTCAACGAATCTATCTACAATCGAGAATCGGCTTTGTTAGTAATATTGTGTGCTTTAACAATTCGTATGTCGAATTTTATGCAGCTGTGCCAGGTGTCACCTTCTTTAAGAGTCGTGTACTGGTGGTCGATGAGGCGAGCTACGTGTTCAAGTTCGAAGCTATCGAAGGAGGCAAGATCGGTGAGAGGTTCAAGTCGCAGGTGTTCGCGTACAAGTTCGAGGCCGCGGGAGAGAACTCCTGCGTCGTGAAGCTGAAGGTGGAGTATGACACCATCGGCGACAAGCCCCTCGACGCGGAGGAAGAGAAGCTCCTCCTGGAGAGGAGCTTCAAGATCTTCAAGAAAGCGGAAGAGTACTTGCTTGCCAACCCTGGAGTTGTTGCCTAAGTATATCTCTTCTGATTAGTCTCCAAAAAGCATACATGCATGAGGTTTCTATGTAGAAGAAGTTGAGTGGTTTGCTTTGTGTGGAGATATTCTCAGTGCTTTGTGTGTGATTGGTACAATAAAGAGATGAGTCATATATGTCATCTTTAAGTAATTATATATGAGTGTGCTTAATCTTTATAGTATTTGTAAGTGATGTACCAGGCCAACTTTGGTTTTGTATGAATAAAAGTTCTGTGGCAAGGGTCAATTTGGCCATTGCTTTGGATGTGATGAAGTTTGGCCTAGCTTCTACATAAGTAATTTCAGAAAAAATGATTTTGGTTTTGAAAAGTGATTTTAGTTAAAAGCTGTAGAGTGTTTGGCAGAGTTTAGATAAAAATAATTTTTCTAAAGTAATTTTGACAAGCTGTTTGGCAAATTTTTTTAATGTTTGCAAAAATTAATATTTTTATTAAATTTTATTTTAAAATAATTTAAAATCTAAATTTAAATTTGAATTAAAATTAAAATTTTTTGAATTTCAAAATTGTACAAAATTTAAAATTTATATTTTTACATTTCAATTTTAAAATCTAAAATGTCAAATTTGAAATTGAAATTTAAAAATTGAAAATTGAATTTTGAATTTGAATTTTGAATTTTAAAATTTTGAAATTAGAATTTTGAATTTTGAATTTTGAATTTTGAATTTTGAATTTTGAATTTTGAATTTTGAATTTTGAATTTTGAATTTTGAATTTTGAATTTTAAAATTTGAAATTTGAATTTTAAAATTTGAAATCTAAAATTTGAAATTTGAAATTTGAAATTTGAAATTTCAAATCTAAAATTTGAAATTTTGAAAATTGAAAATTGAAATTTAAAGTTTGAAATATATTTTTCAAAATTTAAAATTTAAAGAATTAATTTGAAAATTAAAATTTGAAATTAAATTTAAATTTAAATATTGAAATTAAAATAAAATTAAAAATATGAAGTTTAAATTCAAAATCAGAATCAGATTTCAAGAAGCAGCTTTTTTCTGCTTCTAATTCTGGGGCTTTCAAAATCAGTTTTCTGATTCTAAAAAGTAGAATCAGATTTTAAAAATGAGTTGCCAAACGCTCTATTGAGTCGAAAATCACTTTTCAGTCCAAAAGCGTTTTTTAAAAGTTAGGCCAAACACCCCCGAAGTGGTATTTATGTAGTGTTATTAGAAGAATCACTTTAATAAAACTTCTCCCAAAAGCTTTTATTTCCTGTAAATCACAAACTGGATAGGTAGGTTTGAACTCAAGAGGAACAAAGAAAGAAATCAACCTTATCTCCTCTCTGTTTTACTCTTATCTGGTCAAATCCAAACCCATTGGATTTAACCTAATCCAAAATGGATGCACCACATAGCATTACTAGGCCTTTTTGATCTTTGAACAGCACATAAAATTTTAATTTGTTCCCTATCAGATCGATCTTTTAAATAGCATAACAGCACAATCGCAGATTAAAATCCTCCCCATTAATTAAAACTATTTTCAGGTAGTTTTTTCTTTTTATAAAGTCGGTCTTTTGAATAACATGATATTAGAAGACCTGCCCTAAGCATATCATGCATGATATTAATTTACTCTTTTAACTGACCGTTAGAAATGGCAGCGTGCAGACGAGACCCCGTTCGAATCCTAGTTGATTCACATTTCTAGCTAAGTTTATTTCTTAACGAAATATACGAAGCTGGTAGCGTGCTACCTATCTCTCAAAAAAAAAAAAAAAATTACTCTTTTATACTTTTGGTAACATTTTCTATATTCAAAAAAGTGTTCAATGAAGAGAAAACAGTCCAAGAATATATCATACCAGTATCAGCTTGACCGCTAAAAAGCTAACTTATTAACTTTTATCCAAATATATATTTAAATATATTTGAACCAAATTATATTTCCAGATTGAAATTGAAGCACCTTTTTTTTGTGAACTTTTTTTTTTTTTTTTTTTTTGTGGTGAACAACATTTTTAAAATTCTGAGAGAAATGCCCAAAAGCAATATTAGGGTGAGACCATGGGCTTTCCTTTTTTATTATGTACTGGCCGGGCCCACAATAATGCAATATCCCAATTGAGTGGTGGCTCAAATAAGTGAAAAAAGTAAAAATTGTGAACCACTTAAACTTTGAATTATAATTCACCACATAAACAATTAAACCTTGAAATGTACTATTGGAATAATGATTCTATTGCAATTGACCATATAAATAGGAAAACAATGTGGAAGGAGTCCTTTTTGTGCCAATTCTAACTCCTCCTAGAGCCAAAAACATACCTGTAAAAATCCTTAGCGTCTTGTTCGCCTGCGAGATTTCGCGATCTTTGTAGTAGTTTCTCTCTGTGATCAGTGTTCACTTTCGATCCAACCGACAGCTATAAATCCTAACTCTTTCTACTTTTATATATCCTGATTGCACGATTGAATGCCTGTCAGATAAGAGCTGGTCATCTTATGTAACGACTCAGCCCACTAGCAATAATAACTCGTTGGGCCCAACCACCAGCCAAAAATACTTAAGCCCAGTTATTATTACTAGTGTCCAAGTCTCATATAAATCCAATGACAATCCCATTTCCATCCGATGTGGGACTATCCAATGACAATCCCATTTCCATCCGATGTGGGACTATTGGGGTGTCACAGACTCCCCCCGTTAAGGTCCTGACGTCCTCGTCAGTCCAATCACACACTTGGGGTGTCACAGACTCCCCCCGTTAAGGCCCTGACGTCCTCGTCAGTCCAATCACACACACACAGCCCAAGATCACCGGGCTATGTGAGACTCGCCTCGCTAGCCCGTCATCCAGATCCTGGCTCAGCCGAGACTCGCAATACATGTCCAGCTGGTGAACCGGCTCTGATACCAAATGTAACGACTCAGCCCAGCCCACTAGCAATAATAACTCGTTGGGCCCAACCACCAGCCCAAAATGCTTAAGCCCAGTTATTATTACTATTGTCCAAGTCTCATATAAACCCAATGACAACCCCATTTCCATCCGATGTGGGACTATTGGGGTGTCACATCTTACTAAAAATTAATACGACCCGAGACGATGATGTGAATTGCATCATGCAGAAGCATTGCTTAAGTAGTTAATTTTTCAATTTTCTAAGGTTCAAGTGGGGACTTACTTTTCGAAAAATGTCGATTACTTGTTCTCGCATATGAGATTAATCAATTTTAATGCTTGTTTAAATCCCAAATTTACTCTCATTTTGATTTGTTCCAAGTTCATGTAATTAACAAAAAATGCAAAATTATAACCTTCAACAATTACTGTTTGATTGGAGCACATTTTACCAAAAATATTACAGAAAAATTTCCAGTAAATTAGTTAGTAATTGCTGGGAAAAACTTTTAATTAAAAAACTAGGGATATTAATTGCTCCCTCATATATAGAAGGGATAATTGCATATATACCTCTCTCATACGTTTGAAAATATTCGATTTATTCTTCTCTTTTTTTCTTTCTAAAATACTCCTAATATGTTTCACCATTATTGCAAAATACCTCCACAGTTATCTCCTGTTAAGATAACTAGGGTTAAACGTAAGTTAAATATTTACCACAGTTAAAAAAAATTAAAATACCAATTTTGTCCTTAACTTAAGAGCAAATAAGAAATGTTGGTGACTGTAAAGGAATATAATGGAAAAAATAAAAAGTTAAAATATTTTTTGTACCCCTGACTTTAAGGACAAATAAGAAAAATAGTAATGATGGAGGGCTATATTAATTTGAAAGGGAAAAATAGTAATTTTACAGAGATAACAGAGTTAATTAACAGATTTTAACTCCAGGGTATATTAGAAATAGGTTGGAACGTAGAAAGGGTATTTTCAATTTCAATATTAACCTTCTAAGGCTTCGTTTGGTATTGCGGGGAGACTGCGTTACGTGCGGTGAGAAAGTACGTTGGGAAAATACCCCGTTTGTTTCCGTACGTAATATTACGTTCCGCATATCCCGATGAGTCAGTTACGATATATTTTCTGCGTTCCCACCGGAGAACGCAGAAGCATATCCCTATATGCTTTTTCTACAACTCCATTTTATCTAATAACGTTAGATAGGCCTCAATACCAAACTAAGCCTAAAAGGATAAATCGAAAAGTCAAAAACTTTTTAGGAATATATAAGCAATTGCTCCTATGTAGAATCTTCAGCTAGATCTTTTTCTTTTCTTTTTCTTTTTCTTTTTCTTTTTATTGTTGATACCCTCTCAACAATAAATTTATTTAATTTCAAGTACCTTTTAAAAATTAAATTACAATTGTATTAAATTAATAATTCCATTTGCTATCAACTCTTATCACCTAGTAATTGTTCAAAATAATTAATTTAATAGAATCATCATTAAATTTTATGAAAGCCTCATTTCGCTTAGAAAATAATTTAAATTAAAATAACTAAGAGTCAAGTAGATATTATTAAAAAATGCATATTTAAGTATATTAATTTTATTAAATAGAAAAATATGCATATATTATTGTTCTAGTGTTATATTTAATTATAAAATATTAATTTCTAGATCAAATTAAATAGATACAAGTTTTTAAGTTTTATTTTTTATAAGACTAATCTATGCTAATAGAAAATAAAATTAGCTAAATTAATTTTAAGCCATTGAATTTTAATATGTGTTGAGTAAAAAAAAAAAAAAAAAAAAAACCAACCGGTTTGATTAAAATCGGACCAACCATGGCACTGTCTGGACTTATCCGGTTCAAAAGATTGAACCGAACCGCTTTACATACCGGGTCATGGTCGGACTGATTGAAGCGACCAGGTCAACACGATTTCTAAATCAATATAAATTATAGCAATTAGGTCCTTCATTCTTATACCTTATTTTTAATTGGGTCCCTAACCTTAAAACTGCATGCAACGACCCGCCCCGCTAGTAACAATAACTCGTTGGACCAAACTACTAGCCCAAAATGTTTAAGCCCAGTTATTATTTCTAGTGTGCATGTCTCATATAAATTTATATCGAAATCAGTATCCCATCCGATATGGAACTATTGGGGGCGTTTAGCCCGATTATTATTTCCTGTGTTCTGTGTGCATGCGCGCAAGAAATAGTGGATCACCTATTCATGACTTGTGAGTTTAGCCGCTTTCTTATATTGCTTATTGTTGATTGTTGATGAGTCAATAGTAGGGGTGGCAATCCAATATTGCTCGCGAGCTACCAAGAGCCATTAATGAATAGACTACCATTATTAAGAACGACGTTCGTCGTTTAAGAACGAGCGAAATAATTTTTCACTAAGCGATTAAATCCAGCCGAACACGAAATGGTCACCGCCAATCGTGTTCGGCCCGATAACAAGGGCCAAATACATATATTTTTATATTTATATAATTTATTTAATTTATATTTTTATATATAAATAAATAATTATATGTAATATACATTTTTATTATTTAATTTTTAGCAAAATAAAAATATAAATGCGAGCTTAATTATAAAAAAACTCATTTGTATATAAAATTTAACTATTAGATCAAAATCTAATGGATAAAATTTATAACTTTATTTTTTGAATATATTTAATCTAATTTTTAATTTGTTTCTCGAAGCTAACGTGTCGTTTCTGCTTTAATCGTGTTCTCGTTTATTAAACGAGAACACGAATTTTTCACGATACTTTGATTTAGTTCGTTTCGCTCGTTTAATAACGAGAACACGAGCCGACCACCGCTCGTGTTCGGCTCGTTTACACCCCTAGGTGCGGCAGAATCAAGTGATTGAGACCATCATCAATTTTTCAACAGTCCCACAAAAAGTGGTGCTGTCATGGAATTCGCTCGTCCCAGGTGTGCCGTCTGCTAACCCGCGCCACAGAGCGCTGCTGCGGCGGAAAGTAGTAGAAGCTGCTTTCACGTTTCCAGCACTAGAAGTCTATTTGAAAAAAAAAAAAAAAATGTTATCTATAATAATTATTATATATTAGTAAATGAGTTCAGCTTCTTCGGAGCATAGAAGTAGTTACGCCTGTAACTTCTTAGTCGTCGGATTATTTCAAAATTTGCGCAACAGTTATCGATATGCTCCGTTAAATTACTGTTATTAGTATTATACGAATCTTAAGACGATTAGACGGTTAAAAAAATGACTAGTACAGATATTTCTGTGCTTTTGAAAGTATATAAACTCAACTCTTATTAAATATATCTTAAATAAAATTTATTGTGCCGTTAATATAATAAAGGGTCTAAAGGGAGGTAAAATGTTAATTTTATGTTAAGGTAAACTTCAAAAACCACCCATGTGGTTTCGCACTTTCTTATATTAGTACCATGTAGTTTAAAATGTATCAAGTTAGTGTCTCGTAGTTACATTGTTATCTTTTCGTCAGTTTTTTCATTAATATTTCGTTAAGTTATATACAAAAAAAACTTCAAATACATCACCTAGATTTATCAAATATTCACTTTAGTAACTTTTAGTTTTAATCATTTCATTGATTTAACAAAAAAAATTAGTGAAATCTTAATTAAAAGGATAAAAATAAAACTACGGAATACTAAATAGATACATTTTAAATCACATGAAACTAAAAATGTGAAAAAAAATGTGAAACCACATGAATGACATTTAAAGTTTTCTCCTTGTTTTAAAACTGTGTATGAGAAATATCTTGTTCTAACATAATGAAATGTATTGTGGTACCTTCTTGAAAGGATTGGGTACCCAAATCAAGTGTCGGACGAAACTGTGAGTTCAGGATTCCAAATAAAAGAAAATGCGACAATTACAAATTAAAACACTGCTTTACAATTTATTTTTTTTGTGTATTTATATAATAGGAAGATATTTGATTGGATGGCGTAAATCTTATACGAAATAACTGTGACAAAAAAAAGTTTCTTCTCTCGCAAACTGACCAATCTGACGCCTAACATCGCCACGGAACCGACCGTCCCTGTAATGTGGCTTTGTGACTCGAGACCCGAGTTCGAATCCTCGTTGTTTCACATTTTTAGCTAAGTTTATTTCTTAACGAAATAAACGAAACAGATAGCGTGCTATCTATTTCTCAAAAAAAAATAAAATAAAATAAAATAAAACTTAGAAACCAAAATGAAACTCTCCATCTAATTCAAAAAAAACCCACAATAAAATAAAAATGAAAAAAAATAATAAAAAAAAAAACTCTGTTACATGTATACCCAAAAATAAATAAATAAATAAATAAGTGTATATCTTACACCCCCTCGTTCAAAAGTATGGATGTCGCCGGGTCGATTTTTAAAAATCCGAACTCAAATCCGAAACCCAAATCCAAATGTGAATTTGAATCCGACGGATTTTAAAAATTCATATCCAAATCCGAGCCGAATCCAAAAATCTGAATCAGAAACAATTATTTCTCTTTTCAATATTTAAATTTAAAATATATTACATTAAATCTAAATTTTTAAAATATAAATTCAAATATAACATCAAATTTTTATATGCATATTATATACAAAATGTAAAATAAATTTGCGTTCGGGTTGGATTCGGTCAAAATCCATATCCAAATTTATATCCGTCGGATTTTTATTTTTAATATCTACATCCAAAAACATATCCATCTAGCATCGAATAAATTCGCTCAGTTTCGGATCCGAAAAAAAATGTTGAGTATCCATTACCATTGGGATCCCTATTCAAGGGCCAAAACTGGTCTCTTATCTTGTCAAATTAATTTATTTTTTTAGTGCTAAAAATTTTTCAGTAAAAAATGTTCTAAAATTTGTCTTAACATCTATTGCTAATTAACTTCCACTCATGTGGATAATAAATGGCATGTGAACTATATATGTCATGCGGGGTAATTGAACAAAAAAAAAACAAAAACAGTAAAATAATAGAAAGAGAATATATAAATATATACTAGTGTAGTGGCCCGCGCGACGCGGCGGATAGATATATTACAATCTTTTAAAATTAAATCTTAAATTTTAGATCTTAATATTTTCATAAGTTATTTTGTAAAAAGTAGAACATATTTATTTTAAAAATTTTAGTAATTTTAAAATAATTTTAAAATATATTGAAAAGTATAAAAAATAATTTTTTTTAATATTCTAATTTTTAATTTGAAACAACAAAAAATATATTTAGTAAATAAATTCCAACATATCCATTAGATTTCGCTAAGTATGACATTAGTCTGCATAATAATAATATGACATTTGATTTCCAGGACTGCATTACAGAATCATGAACAAGAAGGTCACAGTCTCAAAATGCTGGAAGGAAAAAGGGTGGAGATGGAGGTACATAGCCAGGAGGCTTCACACAGCGAACAATAGCGTTAGTCGACAACAGACGAACGCGCTCAAGAATCTGCCCCTACAGTATAGCCCATCGGACACAATGGATGTAATCAAGTGGAGATGGACTGCCGACCAAATTTTTACTGTTAAATCGCTCTATGATTTCATCACAGTTGGTGGCCAGACAAACTCCCTATTCGTTCAGCTTTGGAAGCTAAGAATTCCGACTAAAAATAGAATATTCATTTGGATTCTCCCTCGCAAAAGATTACTCACCGCGGACAGGTTGATCCGAAGAGGGTACGCGATGGAATAGTTCTGCATGTTTTGCGCGATTTTCAAAGAAACCTGCGATCACCTCTTTCGGGAGTGTGTCTTTGTAAGATATCTTCTATTCAGTGCGGGAAGCGCAGATACAAGCGAATTGGAATCGGGGGATGTATGCCGGCTATGGACGGACACTGCCAACATTCGCAATGTCGCGTTGAGTACAAAGAGTCTAACCCTTCTTGCGGCAATCTGGTGGGTAACATGGACGGAACGTAATAATACTATCTTCCACGGTGAGCGGCCCAATGCTGCCCGAGCTATCGAGCGTGTCACATATTTGACTAAAGCCTGGACCGACACCCTTTGACTTTCGACCGCGCCTGCCGTTTGGTCCCTTCTTTTGCAGTTGCTTGTTTTATTGTTAGCTTTCTCGGTGTATTTTTTCTTATTCCTCAGCTTTTCGTACTTTGGTTTTTCTTTTCTTTATCCTTTTTTCTGTTTTTTTCTCGGTTTTTTCCTCCGATCCCTCTAGGAGGCCTTAGTTGCCTCCAACATGTACGCTTAGTTCATTTTGCCTAATAAATGAAGCAGGTAGCTAGCTACCTATTTCTCAAAAAAATAATTAATTAATTAATTAATCATTTCAAAAATTCTAAATCCTGATATAAACAAATCCGTCAAAATTTTCAATACAATCAAATCATTATATAATAGAGACAATATGATTAGTAAACAAAAATAAATATAAAAATTTATAATATAGTAACCAAATATTAAAAAAATATAGTAATTCTAAAAAAATTTATCTTAAATTGGAAGAGTCGAATCTCACGTAATTTAAAATATACTATAAGGTAGAAAAATCTAAGTAAACAAACAAAACATCAAATTCAAATTAAAGAAGAACGTGATAAATATGGTTAATCGTTGCAAGTTTATGCTAATAATTTTTTGAAACAAAATAAATAGTATTTAGCATATCATTTCTTATTTATCCAAAATAAGTATAAGTGCAATTCTTTATATAGACTATAAAATGATCTTTCATATTCTAAGATGACTTTTCATTTTCTTCTATTAATATATATGACTCTTCATATTCCAAACTTTTTAAATGAGAAAAAAACTCAATTAATTAAAAAAATAAAAACTTATTAATGAAATTTATTAATATATATGATTCTTCATATTCTAAACTTTTAAGATGACTTTTTTTCTATTAATACATATGACTCTTCGTATTCCAAGCTATTTAAATGCAAAAAAAATTTCAATTAATTAAAAAAAATATTAATAAAATTTATTAATATATATGACTCTTCATATTCTAAGTTTTTAATATGACTTTTTATTTTCTTCCATTAATATATATATGACTCTTCATATTTCGAGATTTTTAAATAAAAAAATTTTTAATTAATTAAAAAAATAAAAAATATTAATGGGATCTATTAATATATATGACTCTTAATATTCTAAACTTTTAAGATGATTTTTTATTTTTTTCTATTAATATATATGACTCTTCATATTCCAAGCTTAAATGAAAAAAGAAAAAAATTCAATTAATTAAAAAAAATATTAATAAAATTTTTTAATATATATGACTCTTCATATTCTAAGCTTTTAATATGACTTTTTATTTTCTTCCATTAATATATATATATATATATATATATATATATATATATATATATATATATATATGACTCTTCATATTTCGAGATTTTTAAATGAAAAAAAAATTAATTAATTAAAAAAATAAAAAATATTAATGGAATCTATTAATATATATGACTCTTAATATTTCAAGTTTTTTAAATTAAAATAAAAATAAATTTTAAAAAAAATATGGCTTTGCCACGTCAGCTTTTAAACCATGCAGATTAATATAGTTTATATAGGTATAACAAATAAATTAAATTTAGAAGACGGCTCGCAGGCCAAACTTCTTTCCAGAGGCGGTCGGTTAACTCTGATAAACTCAGTTCTCTCAAACTTACCGATACACTTTTTTTCTATCTTTAAAGCACCGAAATGGGTGTTAGAACGCTTGGAGGCGATGCGAAAGAATTTTTTTTGGAGCGGAAGGGCGAACTTTACAGAGGGTGTCCATTTGGTCGCCTGAAAAAATGTGTGCATGAGTCGAAAGGAATGAGGCTTAGGTATTAAAGACTTAGCGACCATGAACGAGGCACTCCTTACTAAATGGTGGTGGAGTTTTTATAACGATCGGAAACTATTAATGGAATAAGTTAATCAGAAGTTTATACTACGTTAGAAGGCGTCCACTTTATGAAGGATAATCTTTTCGTCCGATCTCATAATGGTGGAAATTTGTCTTAGATATGAAGGAGGTTTTCAAAAGTGGACTGAAGCACGGACTAGGAGATAGGCTGCTCATTGATTTTTTGTCCCACCGATGGTGTGGTGACACATCCCTTAAATCGTGCTTCCCTAAAATTCACACACTTGTTGACCATAAAGAGGCGCACATTAGTGATTGTTTCTCAACTTCTAGTTGGAGGTCGAAAAAGATCCTCAGAGGGACAAGACGAAACACTCTCCTTAGTAGACAGTGCATAAGGGCTTTTAAGAACACCCTCGCTAACTTCCGAGTAATTGATCAACCTGATGTCATCCACTGGAGATGGGAATCCGGATATAATTTTACTGTCAAATCGGTGTACTCTCTCATCAGGACAGGGGGTGTCAGCGATGACAGGACAGGAGGTGTCAACGATGACACGACACCGGCCATTTAGAAACTGAAAATTCTGATAAAAGTCAAAATTTTTCTATGGTTAACCTTTAAAAAGAGATTGCCCACCGTGGATAACCTGCTAAAAAGGGGATGGACGGGAAATAACTGCTATGTCATTTACGCAGACAGTTTGGAGATCGCTGAGCACTTGTTCGTGGGTTGTGTCGTGTCACGCCCCGCGACCGCCAATTTGGTCGGTTCGGGCACGCCAACAGACGCCGAACGGACAGAGTCTCCCCTGTCCGCCCAAGGCTCAACGACAACGAGTACATGTATAAAGAAATCAATAATTTCCAGGATAACATTTCAATATACATGGCTTGCTCGAGGGCAAGCAACACAAGCAAAAGTGAAAGTAAGCTATCTAAACCATTCACACATTGTATCTTGATTACTTTAAACCAAATACAAAGCTTATATAGTTATTACATTCATTCTTCCATAATTAAACCTTGGCCATCTCAATTTACAAGTTCACCTCAAAAGAACTTAATACATTTTCACCCCTCACATGATTTTATTACATTTTCATTTCCTCAACATAATAGATGAAATATATAAAAGGTGTCTCTATACACAATGCACGGTAGAACTCTACCTAGAGCACGATAACCATACCACAAGCCCCGATCGCCCCGCTCGCGCTAGAACCTGTATGGTTAGTGGGATGAGAACTACAACAAAGTTCCCAGTGGGCTCGGCCTCCAATTACACCGACTTTCCCACTAGGTCTATCTCAGGCATAATTTGAAAGAATAAGTAGATAGTAACCAAACTATAATGCATACAACTAATATGCCTGAACAATATTAAAGATTGCTTATGCTCAACAGGATAATAAAGATGAATGCAAGATCATAATTCCATAACCCAATTTTTTGGCTAACCCGTAGGTTTCGCCCTCAACAAGACTCAACCAACTCAAATCCCTATTGTCGAGGAAACACTACAACCCGACGGGACCGTCCTCTGGGAAAACACTACAACCCAGTGATGACAACTCCGGAGCACATCGTCCGAGGGGGAGCTACCGCGCCTCGAGCAAGGACTATATGGTGAGTACGATCAATCCTTAACTTTAAGGATTCCAATTCAATCCATTCCTTGACTTCAAGGAGAACTATGATCAAATGACCCTTAGCTCTAAGGTTTCTTTGTCAATATATCTTTCATGTTCTTTACTTGCATTCTTTGACTTGTTCTAGTGTCATATACACTATGATTCTTTACACACATTTATTAATGCCACACACACTCTAGTGTTCAATGCATACATGACTCTTGTCAATGCCACACACACTAACTCTAGTGTTCTTTATTCACATGCATACTTGTTCTTTGACCATGTCATTACACTAACTCTAGTGTCTTTTATTTTCTTTATACTTATTCTCAATATCACACTAACTCTAGTGTTCTTTACAATCATAGATGCCACTCGATCTATATGTCACAATATTCTTGTTCTTTAACCTCTAGGTTCTTTATCTCAACACATGCATATTAGTGTTCTTTACAATTCTCAAATGCCATTCAATCTATATGTCACAATATTCTTGTTCTTTAACCACTAGGTTCTTTGTCTCATCTCATGCATACATAGGGTTCAATTCTTTTTATTTGTTCATAACAAATCTCATTTGCATCTTAACTTTAGGCATGCAACACATAATTCAATTACCCTACTATGCATGAAAATAGCTATAACATACATGCTCAATGGTGACACATAGACATAAAGAGAAGTTCAGAGTTAGTGGAAGCACCCCCCACCTTTTAATAGTGTTCCGATTGCTCGTCGTCACTTGCAATCGGCCTCCCGCGACGCACGCCGCACTACTCGACCTAATCCATGCGCAACACCGAACGACCTCCGATTCGCAATCTAGGGTCTTCAATGACTCATCTCTAACCTTCAATTAGAGAACAATAGGGTCAAATGATATCAAACCCTCATTTACTAAAAACACCCATCACTAACCTTAGCCTCTACACATGCTCCAATTAATCCAAATATTAGAGATTTAGCATTCTATTAATACCTTAGAGATCATTAGAACTTCATACACAAAAAGGATTTAATTAAAATCCCATTTGCAATTCTAAATCTCTATTTCATCAAGAGGGTCTCATTAATTATGATACTCTCTTCATTAAATTAGTTTAGAATCATATATAGATCCTAATTAAACACCTCATTTAGTCTTAATCCTAACCTTAACTCAAATTCACAAAACTTACCATGACCACAATGACATCAAGCTAAATCCACCATTGGAAAGCTTGCTTCCACCATTGGAGAGCTCCAAGCTTCATCTCTAACCTTCAATTAGAGAACAATAGGGTTATTATAGATCAAAACCCTTATTTACCAAAAACCCCAATTACTAACCCTAGGTTTAATACTAGGTGAAAATCCACCATTAGAGCTTTAGATTCAAGCAATAAACCTCTATTTAGCATGGTAGAATGCATCTAAATCAATTATTAGAGCATATAATCAAAGCTTTAGACATCTACCATTAGAGGGTTCAAGAAACTTATCTCTAAATATGCTTCAAACCATGGAGAAGATGAAGAAGATGAAGACGATCCATTTCTATGCTTCAATCTCCACCAAAATCACTATTTTTGGGAGAGATTTAGAGAGAGAAATGGAGCTCTCTCTCTCTATCGCCATGTATGTGTGTGTGAGGGTGTGTGCGTGTGTGTGTATGGTGCTCTCGGGTTGAGGGAGGAGAAGAAAAGAGCACAAACACTTTTTACACATTAGCCCCTCAACATTGCACTATTCAACTTCTAACTTTCGGTTCAGCCATCTGAAACAGTTGGAGCCCTTCTGGATGTCCATTTGTGCTCAAATTTGACAGTCGGGTTCATTTTAATCTACTGAGTGAGAAAATATGTTAACATTTCAGTTTGGACCCCGTTTGGTAACCGCGAACTCTACCAAACTGTAATCGTTATCAGATAACATCCGAAATTTATTTCTCATCTTCTGGGTGTCAGAATGGCACGAAACTTTAAATCTAATCTCGTAAAAATAATCCTGACATACCCCTCAATTTTCATAATTTTCTGACACTGTGCATTTTTTGCTAATTTATCTGCCCGATTTCTCACAGAAAATTCTAAATCTTCCGTTTTCATTCCGATTTCAGCACAGGTCCTTTCAGACTTATATTTTATTTCTCTAAATCCAATAAAAATAGTATCTCACACTATTTTTATTTATTTTTATTTTTATCTTTAAAATTCGGGTTGTTACATGTCGTCGGCAAGTTCTTACTTTTTTCGCTCTTTATAGATCCCCTCTCCTTCCCTTCAAATGAAGACGTCATCTCTGTCTGGGACAAGTTGACTGCACAAAGATCTTTGGTTGATATTGCAAAGGCTCAAGTATCAGTGACACCACATGGTGGATGGTCTAGCACGAAAGAAATAATGTTATTTTTCGAAACCAACCTCCGAACGCTATCTCTATTGCAGATCGTATTAAAGCGCTTGCGAAAGATTGGGCTGCTTGGTATAAAGGCGGGTGACGCTGGTATTTGTTGCTCTCCTCTCTTGACAACGGATTTTATCTTTATTGTATTTTTCTTTTCTTTTCTTTTCTTTTTTTTCCCTTTCTCTGCTTTTCGTTGACTTTGTGTTATCTGAAGGCCTTCACTGTCCACTACATGTAGTCAAATTTTGTCTAAATACAATTAAATTTTGTCTAAATACAATTTAGCACTTTATTTTTTTTTTTTTCCTTCTAAACTACACAAAATAACATCACACAAAACTCCCTACTTCATGTACGGTACTAACGTTGTACGGTAACACTAGGGTCCATGCCCATCTCTCTCTCTCTCTCTCTCTCTCTCTCTCTCTCTCTCTCTCTCTCTCTCCCACCCCCAAAAATAGTTAAAAAAAAAAAAAAAAAAAAGAAGAAGGAATAATCTAGCACCATCCATCATCATCACTCTTCTAGTAGTACCCGATGATGGGGGGATCATCAAATCCACACCGCCCCCATTCAATAATAAATGATCCGCACGAATCTCAGAGCACGATGGGCGGTGGATTCGGCGGTCCCGTGTTGGCGATCGTCGTCACCCCCGTCCATCATCATCATCATCATCATCATCATCGTGGTGTCGTCGTTCATCAGCACGAATATTTAAGCATAGAGGAACCCCGAAGGACAAGGCCATGAGCAGCACCGCGGCTCTCTCCTCCTCCTCCCCCATCATCCCCATCATCCTCTTCTTCGTCGCCTCCGCCATTGTCGACCTCGGCTCCACCACCACCCCATCCCTATCCTCCAACACCCTGAGCTTAAGCGACACCCCGATCCCCTCCCCCTCACCCCTCCTCTCCCCCTCCTTCGATCGCGCCGTCTCCCTCCTCCTCTTCCTGTACCGGATCCCGCACGCATTGCACAGCGACTTCGGATCGATCCGAGGACCCGCAACAACATCGATCGTCATCAACATCGGATCGAGCAAAAAATGGATGGGGGAGAGGGGGGGGGGAAACAAAAGAAGAAAAAATCGGCGAGAAATTCGATCGGGATACGCACCTTGGGACCGGAGGGGCCGCCTCTCCACAGCGGGGTCTTCGTCGTACGGCAATCGGCGCAGCACCTCCGCTCCTCTCCGCCGCCCCCCCGATCCATCAGCCCCGCGCCCAAAAACCCCCGAATCCATCACAAATCGCCCAGAAAACCAAAAAAATTAAAAAAAAAAATCGAGAGATCTCGCGATCGATCGAGCTCACCTTTTCCTCTAACGAATCCATCTCAGCTCGCCGATCGACCAACCCAATCGAAGACGATCCCCTCCTCCTCCTCCCGATCGTCGATCGCTTCAAGATGATGCGCGATCCGATGACGAGATCGAAGCTGAAGCGATCGATCGAAACCTCTTCCTCTCTCCTCTCTCTCTCTCTAAAAGCGAACGTGAAGTAACAGAGGATCTCTCTCTCTCTCTCTCTCTCTCTCTCTCTCTGATCAGAGGATACTACGAAGAGAGAGCTCGTTGGTGAGTGTCTTTATACGGAGAGAGAAAAGATTCTTTTTTATTTTATTTTTATTTTTTTATTTGTTCTTTTTTTTTGCTTCTATTTTTGGAGCGATTAATTGACGTGGAGATTGAATTAAAATTAAAATTAATAATAATTGATGATTATAAATAACGGGGTTAAAATGTGCAGTAGTAGTCCCTGGATTTTGGGATATTGCAGTTTAGTCCTTATGTTCTCAAGTGAATATTCTAGTGCATTAATCGAAAATTAAAAAAGAAAAAAAAAACTAATATTTTTTTATAAATTTTGTCATTTTATTTTTCTACTGGAAATAATTTAGTTATTTGGTCTATTTTAAATAAGAATTATTATCTGACTATAACAAAATATATTAATACAGTATACTAACAAGAGCAAGATTTAAAACCGTAATACTTAACTCCATACATATTCAAAATTATTTTATATTGAAAGTCTAATTTTTAAAAATAACAAATAAAAAGTTAAATTACATGAAATTTTTTTATAAATATTTGTTTTTTATTTTTCCTCCCTAATTTTTAAAAATTTATATTTTACTCCATCAATATTTCAAGTTGTTGCAGTCAGCTCCCCTCCGTCAGGGTTCTAATATTATTCCGTCCATTTCTTATAATTTATATCAAAAAATTATTCAAAATGACAGAAATATATTAAAAAATTATTTTTTTTTATTAAAAAAGTAAGGACAATTTGGTTATTTTACTCTTTCCATTAATGCTGTATTTTTTTAAAAAATATTTTTAAAATTTTAAGGGGGCAAAATGTAGGCTTTCTATAAAACCAAGTAACTATAGGGGGCTTTCTATAATTTAGGCTAAATAAAATTTAAAATACCTGTATAAACTACAAGTGTAGGGACGGATTTGCCATACAGAAATAACACAGGGACCAAATCCAAACATTTTACCTGAATTAGTAAAGTAATATTTTGGAAATTTTAGTATTTATGACGTCACCACGGAAACGTCTTGGGGCGCAAGCTATTGTATTGTGTGCTCAGTGTTTACTAGGGATGCAAATGGTTGTTGGAGTCTCCGCCGACCCCGACCCGCCCGAATGGGGCAAGAACGGATGAAATAAGATTCGGTGAAACGATTTTTATGATCCGAGGCGGATTCGGGCGTAAAACGGAAAAATTTTTGATCCGCCCGACCCGAATCCGCCCGAATCCGCCCCGAAATTATTTTTATTTTAAATATATATTTTTAAAAATATGTTTACAAAAAAATTTAAAATACAAGTAAGTTAGTACTCTCATTTCTAATGTATTTGAAATTTTTTAATTTTATTTTGAATTGTGATTGATATTTTTTATTTTTATAATTAATATTGTTAATATATATATATATATATAATTATTAAAAATTATTATTTTATATTTTACAAAATATTAATAATTAATAATATTATAATTTTATAAAAAATATTAGTTGGCGGGGCGGATTCGGGGCGCCGGCAGGCGGGTTACGACGCGGGGCGGGTTATGGGATGTATTTTTTAACCCGTCACGGATTCGGGGCGGGAGGCGGGGCGGATTTTTGCTCGGATTTTTGCTAATCGGGGCTGGAGGCCGGGCGGGGCTCCCGGCCCCAGATCCACCCCGTTTGCATCCCTAGTGTTTACTTCAGGGTAAATTGCAAGTTGGATCCTCAAATTATAACAATTTGAGCCACTTCACTTACTAAGCAAATGATATCGAAAAATCGCAAAATTTATTTTCTAGATACTTCAAATACTCTAGATCAAGTCTAATGGAGCCGATCGTCGATTCGAAAGTCCAAACATCAAAAACAAAGTGGAAGCAAGAAAGCCTCCGTGCTCACGGAAGCATCCCAACCGCACTCTATATATTTTCTTATTAGAAATTCTATAAGTGTCACACTTACCATATAATCAACAAGTTTAATATAAATTATTAGAACACCGTCCTCTAATGGCTTCAAGTGTTTAGAATTAAGGCTACGACTGTTTCGTATAATTGTATATAATATCAAAAAATGAAGAAGTTTTTAGTTTAAGAACCAGCAGGTCAAAACTTCAGTAGAATTCGAATTCGAATTCAAATTTTAGTTTACGTAAAAAAACTCGGTGTGCAGGTCAAAACTTCAGTAGAATTCGAATTCGAATTCAAATTTTAGTTTACGTAAAAAAACTCGGTGTGTACGTATACGTGATAACAACTCAACTTAATCTATTGATACCATAAACACTCAAAATATTTAAGAAATAGAGTATCTAAAAACAAGAGAAAAGCCAAACACATGAAAGTAGGGGAGAAGGGTATATATATATGTTAAGCATGAACAATGAATGCAAAGGAGGGGACAAAACCCCAAGTAGAGAGTGTTTATTTCTATAAATTAACTACATAGGGGCAAGAGAGGCTTAAGAATAAGGTAGAGCTTGGTTTCCCACTACTCTTATTTGTCTCTTCTTTTTATGTACACTTTTTCTATACCATACACTCTCCTAACACAAACACACACACACACACAAAAGACACCAAACCAATTATAAGGAATAGTGGAGAATTAAAACATCAGGAGAGAATCTAGAGATGCACAACAAGTTGTCCCCCCACCCCAACATTCCTATTATAAAAACTACATTAATTCTTGCTCAAAAGACTGAAAGCACTTTTTGAAGCTTTGGAAGAAAGTTCATGTGAAATTAAGCAACTTTGTTTTGGACCAAACTCAAGAGACTGCTTGCTTTCACTTTCTGCTGTTTCTAAGAAGTCAATGCCTGCATTTATGTGATCATCCTTTTCTCTTTTTTTCGATATTAATACTATTTTTACCAACCGTCCCCAATGCAAGTAGCAAAAGGGCTTGATGGTTGGTATCCGAGACTCAAGTTCGAATTCTAGTTGATTCACATTTCCAGTTTCGTTTATTTCTAAATGAAATAAACGAAACGGGACCTTTCTCTCTCCAAAAAAATAAAAAAATAAAAAATTAAAGATATTAATACTATTTTTTGAACCTAAAAGCTTTGGCGGTGTTTGTCTCCAAAATTCTCCCCGATCCCTGAAAATGCCTGATCTTCCTTGGGATGCGTGCTGGGATGAAAAGTGGTTCAGATTGATGACCCTCGAGAAATGCGCCCTTCTGATCTTCAAACGATTCGATCGGCGAGGGATCAAACCGATCGGGTTCGAAATCCTATTTTCACTTTGATTCGGCCGAAAGAGTCGAAAGGTCAACACAAGTAATAGATTAAGCAAGGGAGGAGCCGAATAGCCAGAAGAAGACTTAAACAATCGGCTCGGCTCAGCCGAAATGTGACTATATTAATAAGAAAAACGGGGAAAAACAAGGAATGGACCGTAACTCTCAAGAGTGATGCCCAAAGGGCAGACAGACTCTAAGAACTACAACAAAGAGCGGAGTGATGCCACTGAAGGCAGACAGACTCCAGAAGTTTAAATTAGAGGCTACTCCTAAGAAAAAGCAGTAAATGCGAGTAAGAAAATGCGAGAAAATAAGGTGGTCTTCTGTTCGCAGGGGAGAAAAAGACCTCTTTTCAGTATATTGAGTGCCTATTTATAAAGCCTCCTTGAATCAGTTATGGTCTTAGTATGACCGGCCACCATCCCACGTCTCCTGATATTGTGGACCACCTTCGAACGATCGCCATTACTACTTTGAAAACCGCTCAGCTTATTATAACTCCTGCGGTTCATGCTCTTTTCGTACTCCTGGCGCACAACTCGGTTGTCGTGTTTATCAAAACACCCAGTGTATAACTTAGCCGTGCTAAATCGGCTCAACAATTGCCCCCTCGGCAGCTTCCGGAGAATCGCTTCGGTAGCTGGCGGTTTTTTGTTCTCTTTTTCTCGGGTAATCATTCTATTTCTCGCTTGAACCTTTTCGGTTCAAATTTCTCTCCCAACTTTACAAAAGTGTGACCCGATACATATCTCCCGATCCGATCCAATCAATCTCACATATTCTGCGTCAGCGAATTGCACTGGATTCAAAGCCCTAGAATACGATTTCAATCTTGACCGTTCTTTTTCTCATTGACGGTCTTGATTTACTTTAGGATTTTGTCTTATATGCGGCATTGATTGCATCCTCTTAATTGCCGCCGTCTATTCATCATCAAAGTGCATTTCGCAAACCGTATCGTTGTGACGAAACGACAGGACAGTTTCTTTTCCTTCTTACCCAAGCTTTTAACCTTCTGATTTCGTCTTCTCCGTCGTATACTTCTATTCTTACCAAATCCTTTCTTGGTTTACCTTCGCCATCGGCCAATCTTTCTTTCTACCCCTTTATTTCTGCTTTCGATGATGGCCAAAATTCCGTCTTTGCCGACTCGTCCTTTGTTGGACTACAATATTCTTCGTCCATATCTTTTGACTGATAAAACTAGATTTGTTTTGGGTCCCTCTTTTACTGGAGATGCACCCATTGACGATTTCCCTTACTCTAGTGATGGTCTCCCCTTGGCAGCCGATTCAATCGACCTACATTCTTGGCTTTCTTCAACCTCCACCGGGTAG
Organism: Aechmea fasciata; assembly: GCA_025177825.1. Taxonomy (NCBI): domain Eukaryota; kingdom Viridiplantae; phylum Streptophyta; class Magnoliopsida; order Poales; family Bromeliaceae; genus Aechmea; species Aechmea fasciata. The sequence goes on along the minus strand of CM045944.1, from coordinate 7,696,263 downwards.
AAGCCTTCGAACTTGGCCGATCGTTTCCGATGCCTATTTATCATGGCTAGATAGAGTAGAAGTCGCCTACGGTGAAGTTTGGCGAGAAGTAGGTATATATGAGGCTATTCATTTTCTCGAAAACCTCCTCTTGCCGATAACCTCCTCGTGGCCTCTGCTCTTTGTTTCTGGTCCCCTGTTTCTAATGTTTTTCTTTTCCGAGGGGGCCCTCTAACTCCAACTCTTCTAGATGTCGCAGCCATCATCGGCCTAAGGCCCCATGGCATTATTCTCTCTATGGCCTACAATCCCGATGGTATATCCGACTTTGAAAATCATCTTGACCTTGCGGATTTGGCCTATTCTAAATTTCTTCGACGATTTGCTGGTGAAGCATCTGCTCCTGTTACCAGGAGAGAACATATTGCTTTTTTGCTATACTGGTTGTGTCACAATCTCTTCTGTACTCGATCACAAAAAATTAACCGAGATTTTGTTCCCATCGCCGTTGGTTTAGTCAACGGCGATAAATTAGCTCTCGGACCTTATTTCCTTGCTTTTGTTTATAGAGAAATTCTTGATTCTCTCAAATCATCACCCTCTAGTAGTGGTATCGCCATCAGTTCAGGCTGTGGCGTTTTCTGGTTTTTGCAAATGTTTTTACAAATTTACTTTCCTGTTCTGTGTGGAGCCCCTCTAGATGTAAGCTCGGCTGCTAATTTTGATTCTTATGGATTGGCACTTGGCCGTCCTGAGCCGCTTACCCCAGGTCAACTTTCTGATTTTTTTCTTTATTTTAAAACATTCTATGAATGTCCACCTCATACTATTATCAACTGGAATCCATTTAATGACCGTGTCACCGGTCCGTCTTGGTTTTTGGCTCGATATGAAGCTATTCAAAACGAATTAGCTTCCTCTCGTGCCGGAGAATATGCAGAGGTTTGGTATTCCTTTTTGGCCCCTCGAGACCTGCATATTGGATTAAAGTCGCGCTCAAAGCTAATACCGAGCACTGAAGTTTATTCCCCTCATTTTGCGGCGCGCCAATTTGGGCTTGCCCAAGCAACGCCTGCTCCTGCCAAATTCTTCACATCCAATACTGCCTTTAACCGACCCCCGAGCAAGAGTATAGCTGACATTGATGCTATTTCGGCTAAGGGAAATCGTCTTCGGCGATTTTTTAAATTAGTAAGCTTCAGGCCGAGTCCCATGGGAGTGATAGCTTACCGCTTTACCATCAATTGGGAGAGCTTTGCTCAAACAATTTTCAATCGATCCTCTATGCAAACATACCGCCAAATTATTCTTCCTTACGGTATATTCTTGGCCTGTAAACTTTCTATTCTTTGTGTTTTTTTTTTTTTTTCATTTTTTTTTTTTTTTTTTTTAAACAATCTTCTTGTTTCATATTCATCAGCTATGGCGGTATCTCGGGATCCTGTTACCCGCTCAACTCCTGCTCCATCATTATCAACTGATTCATCAGAAGAGACCTCTAAACCATTGCCTTCTTCCCCTGTAATTTGCTTCATTCAAATTTTAATCTTTATATTTTTCATGCACTTAACATTTCTTCTAAAATACTTCCTTTTGATAATCAGTCGATCCAGACTTCCTTATCGACCCCAGCTTCAGAAAAACGGCCGACTGAACTGACTCAAAGTACATCTTTGCCGCCTTCGAAAAGGCGTAAATCTTTGGCAAAGAGACCTCGGCCAGATGTAGTTGAAAAACAGTCGACTGCGCCTTCTCTTCCAATTGCTATCTCAGAAAATATTTCTTCAGTTGATATGGACGAATTGGCTAATATTTTGGAGCCGAATCCTACTTCTGATAAGCCGATTGATTCTACCGAGGTTGAGGTATTTCTAACCAAACACTCATTCACTCGCTTTTAAATGATTGATTTATAATGACTCGAACCGTTTCTTTCCATGGCACGATCGAAAAAGAACTCATCGTGAAATTCACAGCAAAAGAAATCAAGAGGTCAAGCAACCATTAACTACACCTTCACCAGAAGATGAAACAAATCCAAATGACCCTCTGTTAGACGACCTTCAGGATGTGCAACCGGACGTCTATCCTCCTGTCTCTTCATCTTCAGACGATCCTTTATCAACGACTCTTAATTTATTATTAGCCTCCATTCCTGGCTCGAATAATGGAGATGATCCAGCGACTACGATGTCGTCGAAACTCAACAAAATCTGGATGAATGTCTCCAATTATACTCTCTTGGCCTTCCTTATTTAGCATCAAGAACAATCTGATCGGTTAAGTGCTCTTTTAAGTAATTTAATCGATCAAATAGGTATCTCCCCTATTAATCTATGTTTCATAGAAACTCTTTCATCTCATCTTTCCTCTTTTTTATCTCGGCACCAATCTTTGCATGCCGAATTTCTGTCTTTACATCAACATTTTGATCGTGTTGATCACATTAAAAAGAAGATTCCTGAGGTGACAACTCCTATCACTGAAGTAAGTAGTGAAGATAAATCTTTGGCCGATCAAGAATCTGCGTAAACGAATATTAACTCGAAAGAAGAATTGACCACAATTGAAATGGCCTTAGCCCGCACTTCGAACAGACTTCTTCTTCAAGACCAATTGAAGACGAAATGAAGGCATAGAGCTTCGTGATCAACTTTCCCAATTATACCAGATACATCCATTGATGAAGCGAAAGAAGAAAGTTATTGAAAGTGCTCAGGCCAATCTGATAGCCGAATGGAATCAAATTAAAGAATTTTTGTCTTAATTCGGCTTGTAATATGCTAACTCGGATTGTTTTCCCATATGGATGGATAATACTTCTTTAAATATTTCCCATTGATTGCCTTTTCATTTTCCTTCTCTATCCCATTTATATTCTTGAGATAATAAGCATTTCCTTTTACTATTCGGTTAATTTGAAATGGACCTTCCCAATTTGGGGACCATTTTCCATATGTTCGATCTTTCTGACCGATAGGAAATATTAACCGAAGCACTAGGTCACCAACTGCAAATGATTTGGCTCTAACTCTTTTATTATATGCACTACACACTCGGCTTTGATACTCCTGTATGTTATTTAGAGCTATCCGCCGAGTTTCATTCAACTTTTCTATATTTTCTTCCCTTAACTTGCTCTACTCTTCAGCCAAGAGTTCTCCTGGTTTTGCTGTTCTCAAAGAAGGTACCGTTATTTCGGCTGGAATTACGGCCTCGTGACCATATACTAACTGAAAAGGTGTCATCCTTGTTGCCGTTTTTACCGAAGTACGACACGCCCATAATACTTCGGTGAGCTTTTCATGCCATTTTTTCGGATATCTTCCGATGTGCTTCTTCATTAAATTAATGATAATTTTATTCATTGCCTCTACTTGTCCGTTTGCTTGAGCATAATAAGGAGACGAATGAAGTAATCTGATATTTCGAGACTCAATGAACCGAACAAATTGTCCACCTGTGAACATTGTCCCTTGATCGGTTGTAATAGTCTCTGAATTCCAAAACGATGTATTACATTATCTTCAACAAAATCAATCATTTCTTTTTGGGTAATCAACCGAGTAGGTTTCGCCTCTACCCACGTAGTGAAATAATCCACAGCTACTATTAGAAATTTATGACCAGCCGAGGAATTCGGCTGTATTTCTCCAATCAAATCCATTGCCCATCCTCGAAATGGCCAAGGTTTTATTATGGCATGCATTTCGGATGCTGGAACTCTTTGTATCGAACTATGAAATTGGCAATCTTGGCAGCCTTTGGCATAATCTATGCACTCCTGATACATAGTTGGCCAATAATACCCTAACTGCCGAATTGTCCATCTCAATTTTTTTTCCTACTAAGTGTGTTCCGCATATACCCTCATGTACTTCTCCCATTATCAATAAGGCCTCTTCCGGTCCTAAACATTTCAATAGTATTTCTTCGGCTGTTCTTTTGTAAAGTCGTCCATCCAGCAAACAGTAACCGACCGCTTTTCTTTTAACCATATGACTTGCCCCTTTATCTGGATTTTCTAAGTACTCAATCAAATCTTTTCTCCAATCCTCTTGCACGTTTATCGGGGCTATTATTGACTCTCGTACATGAACCGAAGGCAATAACCTTTTTTGAATTCCAACTGATTGTAATTTCGGCTCTCTATATCCAGAAGCCGACTGGGCTAATTCATTTGCTCCTTCATTCTCTTGTCTACTCATATGTTCAAACTCAGCGTCTCCGAAGCTACATAACAGCTCCAATGTTTTCCTTAAATAATTTTGTAAAATCGGATTTTCACATCGGTATTCCCCCATAACTTGTTTGATCACTAACTGTGAATCACCGATGACTTTAATTGATTTCACTTTTAATTCTTGCAAAATTTCAAGTCCAATTATCAAAGCTTCATATTCAGCTTGATTATTAGAACAACTGAAATCTAACTCAAAAGCAAATTTGCACACATACCCTTGAGGCGATTGTATCACTATCCCTTTCTTGATTAATTGTTCTTGAACCATCAAAGTGAAGTATCCAGTACTGACACCCAATCATACTTTGTGTCGAATCCTCCACTTCCACACATGGATGATCAGCCAAAAAATCTGCTATGGCTTGTCCCTTCACGGCTTTTGCTGGGACATATGTCAGGGAAAATTCGGATAGTGCCAAAATCCATTTTCCTATTCGTCCTCGTATTACTGGCTTAGATAACATATATTTTATCAAATCGGTTTTACATATCACCGACACTTCAATCGGTAGAATATAATATCTCAATTTTGTACATGAATAGTATAAAGCCAGGCATAACTTTTCAATAGCCGAATATCGTTTCTCTGTGTCCAGGAGGCGTCGGCTTAAATAAAATATGGCTTGTTCTTCTTTTTCGTCATTTTCCTGGGCCAACAAACATCCTAAATTTTCTTCAGCAGCCGATATGTATAATTTCATCGGCTGATTCTTTTTTGGAGGCACTAATACTGGAGAATTTGATAAATATCTTTTTATATTTTCAAACGCCTCTTGATGTTCATTTGTCCATATAAATACTTCTTTATCTTTGAGCCGAAGTAATGGAGTGAAAATCCCTATTTTTCCGGCCAAGTTAGATATAAACCGTCGAAGATAGTTGATTTTCCCCAACAAGCTTTGTAATTCTCTTTTTGCAGGTGGTGGTAACTCTAGTATCGCTTTCGCCTTATTTTTATCAATTTCAATCCCTTTCTCATGTACTAGAAACCCCAGGAAATTTCCTGCCGAGACTCCGAAAGCACATTTCAAAGGATTCATCTTCAGATTATACTTTCTCATTCTCTCAAAGGCCAGTTTTAAGTCAATCCAATGCTCAACTTGCGACTTGGACTTTACCACTATGTCATCAATATATACTTCTAACATTTCACCAATTAGATCATGAAAAATAAAATTCATTGCTCTCTGGTATGTAGCTCCAGCATTTTTCAAACCAAACGGCATGACTACCCATTCAAAAGTTCCGATTGAACCAGGGCATCTAAACGCCGTCTTAGCTACATCTTCTTCAGCAATAAAAATTTGATTATAGCCGGCATGACCGTCCATAAGAGATAATATCTCATTACCAGCAGCTGAATCTACTAACATATCAGCTATCGGCATTGGATATTCATCTTTAGGCGTAGCTAAATTCAGATTCCTAAAATCAATACAAATCCTTAATTTGCCATTCTTTTTGCGCACAGGAACAATATTAGATACCCAATCGGCATATCGGGCCGCTCTAATAAATCCTGCCTTTAAAAAATTTTCTATTTAATTCTTAATCTGAAGTACAATACTCGGCTCAAATCTACGAGCCGGCTGCTTAAAAGGCCTAAAACCCTTTTTAATAGGTAACCTATGTTCTACAATCTGCCGATTTAAACCCGGCATCTCCTCATAACTCCAAGCGAAACAATCTTTATACTCTTTTAGCAATTCCTTCAATTCTTCCTGCCGCTGAACCGAAAGTTTCGCACTTATATAAGTCGGTCTTCTTTCTTCTCCATATCCAAGATTCACTTCTATGAGTGGATCCTGAGTTTCCAACTTCTTCTCACCGACTTTGATGGGCGATTCTTCCAACTTACGCCTGTTCATTATCTTATCGGCCTCATTGGCCGAATTTAATTTTTCCTTAACTTCGGCTAAACCAGCCGAATCAATTACATCGTTTTCGGCTGTTCGAACCGAATTACTCAATGTTGCAGCATCGGCCTTAAATAGAATTTTCCTCACAAACCCTTTCGATCGGCTTTTCTTGAGGCTTATTAAAAGCCTCTATTCTTGTCCTTGGTAATTCCATTTCAACCATTTTGGTGGCTCTTCAGCTGCCACCAGGGCTCCCATATCTTTAGAGAGAATTAGTTGGACACCTTCTTCCGTTACTTTAACAAAAGAAATTTGATCAGGATCAGCATCGGCCCAACTGACATGGCCGATTTCTTCTACATTCACTTCTATCATATGAGGCCGCCCCTCGGCCCGGATTTCTTCGACTTTATCTCCAATCCATTGGAACAACTTTCCATGAAGTGTCGAGGGGACGCACTCGTTTGCGTGTATCCAATCACGTCCGAGTAAAAGATTATAATGACTATCCGCATCCACTACAAAAAATGCAGTTTTCAGCTTCTTAGACCCCACCGTTATTTCGGTGGTAAGCACTCCTCTAGCCTGTTGACCGTTCCCAGTGAAATCAGTCATGATGGAGTCTGTAGGCTTCAACTCATCCTCATCCTTGCCTAATTTCTTGAAAAACGAAGTGGGCATCACGTTGACCATTGCTCCCCCGTCTACCATGACTCGACCTACCGGCCGACCCTCGATCAAAGCCTGGATAAATAATGGCCTTATAAATCTAATCTGCATAGCCGATGGTTTTTCAAATACCACCGCATCGGCTGATCGCACGTCTTCCAACTGTAATTGGGCTACTTTAATCCCGATTTCTTCTTCCTCTTTGAAATCTTCATATTCAATAAACTCCGCTTTAAATGATTGCGGTAAAGTATACACCATATTCACATCGGCCATTGATTCCTCATCCGATTTATCTTTAAGCTGTTGCTTTTTCTCTTCGACTCCTCGGCGATTCGACTGAAGAATCGGTCTCCATTCGGACCTCTCTTTCCTTAGGAGGCCATCTTTCCCTTTTAATGATCGTTTCCAAAGAAGCTATCTTGTCTTCCAACTCTCTTCTGGTCAGCTTCTCTTCAGTTTCGGCCTCAATTGGCCGCTCTACTTTTGATTTCAACCACGAGGCAGATTTTGACCCTCCTGCCTCATTATCATTACGCATTGGGCGAATAGGATATTGTGGATGGTCATCAGGACGTCTCCACACATTGAATCTCATTCCTTTCGCCTCTTCATAATGTTGCTTAGATTCTGCTTGCATCCTCTGCTGTCGACGCTTTTGTGTTTTAGTCAACATCGGCCCTTGCCATCTAGCCGATGGTTTTACCTCTACCTCGTGCCATTTGTCAATTGGCACGTCAGCTGATACCTTGATCATCCTGTTACTAATTGATTCGTTGATAGGTATTTCTACCATTCTCAAATGCTTTTTCAATATCTCTCTTCTCTCCCAAGGTCTCGGCCACGGTGAATCTGAGTTCATTTACCAATCTTCGACCGAGGAACTCAATATCACCTTCGGTCATTCCTTCAAACTCGGGTTCCATTCTCGGCTTTGGCTTGGTATTGCCATTGTGGCGGTACCTAGGAAATCGTTGCTTAGAGCCGAACGGTCTCTCCCGACGATTCCATCGACTGTCGTTCATCATGTAATAATTACGCGAATATTTTGCATCATCGTACCTTGTTTACCTTGAACCGGATCTCCTTCCGGCTCTGTGTCATTAGAGGCTTCTTCTGAACCTTCGTTTTCCTGATCTTCTCCATCTGGAATATCATCCCATTTCTGAGGAAAAGCCAATAGCTCTTTCCATTCATTACTCTTCTTCTTATCATTAACTATGACTTCCAAATCTTTTTTTGTCATCTCGGCTTTGCATTTTATACGAGCCGAAGGCTTCTTTTCGCGTGTGCGATATCCTCTGCGGCTGTTCTAGCCGCGATCGCTTTACCTCGTATGTCCATCACTTTGCCCTGCAAATGAAACATGTCTCTGTAAGATTTTGCGTTCTGACCTTGTTGGTCGGCAAAGATAAGCCGACCCTCTTCTATTTCTTCTTGAATTCGCCTATTGATGGTAGCTTTTCCTTTCATATCCACCACGTTGACCTGTGGTGGAAAAGGGTTTTTATCAATCTCCATATTTTTATTTTCTTGACCGGCAAATATGAGCCGTCCTTCATTGATTTCTTTTTGCACCTGCCTTTTAAAAGCAGTGCAATCGCTTGTTTTGTGGCTCCATGAATGATGCCACTTACAGTATCTTCGCCGTTTTAATTCTTCTACAGGAGGAATCGTTTGCCCTTCCTGTAATTTAATTCGGCCATCTTTCAACAGCCGATCAAAAATCAAATCGATTTTTGAAACATCAAATGAGTAGTTGAAAGCTGATACATGTGCTTTGGCCTCGCTTGATTTAGCAGGTTTCAGTAAAGCACATTTATATGGCTGATTATTTCTAACCATCTCAGCCGCACAAATCTCAGCTTCATCAGCCGAATCATCCATTTCTTCAGGTGAATTCGGCTCTTCATGAATCGAAGACTCTTCAAGCAAAGAAATATTTTTCTCTTTTCCCTTATTCCAATCTTTATTTCGACTCCATCTAGGCCGATCCTCACTATTACCTTTCCGAAATTGCTCATATTGAGCAACTCGGATTCCCAAATCGAAAAGATTTGGAAAAAACTTATCTTCAAAATGATCTTTGATTTTAAAATGCATGCCGTTGAATGCCATTTTCGCAAATTCGATTACGGCATTCTTATAAAACAACGGCTTCGAGCCGTTTTAAATCGGTTCGAGATACTCATCAATCGACTCTCCCGTTCTTTGTCTAAAGCTAAGTCTACGATTGATAGTTCCTCTCCTATAAAATTGTTCATGAAACTTCCCTTCTAACTCGTCCCAATGTCGGACGGAATTAGCCGGCAAGCTTGTATACCACGTAAAAGCCGTTTTAGTTAATGAAGTATTAAATAATCTCATTTTTAAAAATGGATCGGCTGCGGCTTCCCTACACTGAGCTGTGAACCGAGCAACATGTTCAACCGTGTTTTCGGTCTCATCGCACGAAAATTTGTCAAATTTCGGCATTTTCCAATTCTTGGGATAAAGATGTTCTACATCTACAACTGCATGATATGGTGATCTAAATACAGGCCGTATTGTCGGCCTTGCCCCGACTCCGAATGTATTTCGGATGGCTTCTTCTATTTGAGCATAAATTTCATTATTTACTCCTTGTACCTGTGGAACAGGCGCTTGGACTCCAATTGGTCTATTTGCCAGACCAACATTTGGTGCTATGGGATTGACTCCTTGTATATTAGGAGCTTGCCCTCCAGTCCCTACATTTTGAGGCTGATGTGTTGCCAATGGAGGAGGAGGTGGTAATCCCCATGCTACCTCTGGCTGTTGGCCGACATTATTCGCCTATATCTTTGCCGATATGGTGCCCCACAGTATTGAGGTAACACACCTACCGGTGCTGCTGGATTTTGCAACACTGGCATCATTGCAGGTACTTGTAAACCTGCCATCGGTTGTTCATTCCGAGTTAGAAATTGCCCAATTCGGGCAATATTCTCATTTGAAGCCGTGAGTGCGGCTAATACTGCGTCCAGTCGTGCGGTACTAGCATGGCTGTTCTGATCTAGCGTATGCAAAACTCGAGTCATTTGCCCAAGTGTTTGGGCAAGATTCGGCTCTTGCTGGCTAGATTGTCCACCGCTAGTTTCACCTTCTGCAGGTAAAACTGCTCTTTGATCTACAACGTTATCTGAATTATCAGGGTGCTCATTCCCAGAATTTCTGGGAATAGTTCTATTACGGAGATTCATGGCATTATCATCAGCCATTTTATATCACGAATAAAATGTTACCTCAAATAGTGGGTCCCACCGGGCGTGCCAAAATTGTTTGTCTCCAAAATTCTCCCCGATCCCTGAAAATGCCTGATCTTCCTTGGGATGCGTGCTGGGATGAAAAGTGGTTCAGATTGATGACCCTCGAGAAATGCGCCCTTCTGATCTTCAAACGATTCGATCGGCGAGGGATCAAACCGATCGGGTTCGAAATCCTATTTTCACTTTGATTCGGCCGAAAGAGTCGAAAGGTCAACACAAGTAATAGATTAAGCAAGGGAGGAGCCGAATAGCCAGAAGAAGACTTAAACAATCGGCTCGGCTCAAATGTGACTATATTAATAAGAAAAACGAAATACAAGGAATGGACCGTAACTCTCAAGAGTGATGCCCAAAGGGCAGACAGACTCTAAGAACTACAACAAAGAGCGGAGTGATGCCACTGAAGGCAGACAGACTCCAGAAGTTTAAATTAGAGGCTACTCCTAAGAAAAAGCAGTAAATGCGAGTAAGAAAATGCGAGAAAATAAGGTGGTCTTCATTCGCGGGGAGAAAAAAGACCTCTTTTCAGTATATTGAGTGCCTATTTATAAAGCCTCCTTGAATCAGTTATGGTCTTAGTATGACCGGCCACCATCCCACGTCTCCTGATATTGTGGACCACCTTCGACCGATCAGTTACTACTTTGAAAACCGCCTGCAGTTATTATAACTCCTGCGGTTCATGCTCTTTTCGTACTCCTGGCGCACAACTCGGTTGTCGTGTTTATCAAAACACCCAGTGTATAACTTAGCCGTGCTAAATCGGCTCAACAGGCGGTTTTGAATTCTTTATAGGGTCCAATTTTCATCCTTTGTGGTTATATTCGGACAGTGAATTTGGTGTTCGTGGATCTATCCTCTGCTAATTCTGTCTAGAAAAAAAAATTATAAATATTACTTAAAACATGTAATATGTGTTAATTTCTTTTAAGTTGTTATGTGGTACTGCACGGATTTTGAACTGCACTAGTGATCTAAAAGCTATCATATGGGCCATGCGGTATTGCGCAAGACATATTCCACATATGATATATCTTTCACTAGTTCTTATCCTAAATATATCCTTTAAAAGCTACCATAATAGTGCTGCATAAATTTTAAAATGAAGATATATTCTTATACAAGGTATATGCAAATATATATTCCACACAGGATTTAATTACCTTCCACGTAATTCTTATACATAATGTGCTTCTTAAAGTCACTACATAGTGTTGCACAAATTTTGAACTGCAGATTCAACCGGTTAAACCACATGACATTACGCAAGACACATTCCACATATAATATATCTTTCATTAACTTAATTCCATACAAAATATGTATTCTTTAAAAGCCATCATATGGTATGCAAACTTTGAACTTCCTAATTAGGTCATCATATCTATGTTAATCCTTAACATACATAATTTGACCGTTTTTAAAACTATAGGTGGCAACCTCACATTTTTTTTCCTTTGTTTTCTCTCTAAGTCAACCTTGGATTGACACGTGTCCCCTCAACCCTCCCCTACTCTCTCTCCTCTATATATATATTATAGCATAAAATTTCAAAATTTTTATAACAAAATTTAAAATTTTGATATTTTTAAAGTTTCAAATTCTATATTTCAAAATTTAATTTATAAATATTTATTTCTAACTTTTAAGCTTCAAAATTTAAAAATTGAAATTCCTAAACTCTATAAAATTAATTATTTAATTATATTAATAATTAATTGTGTATAATATAATTAATTAATATTATTAATAATACACGTAATAAATCGCATAATAAAATCTAATTTGATCGATGTATAAAAAAATATAAAATTTAAATTTGAGTATGATTTTAGAAATATAGTGCATGTGTGTATATATATAAAATTAATTTTATTAAAAAAATTCTTCTATTATTTTATTTCCTTCTATTTATCATTTTTTAAAAATAAGTTGTTGTTTCAATAAATTTGATTTAAATAAAATTTACTATTAAATTATTTTTATATAACTTTTATTTAATTAATAATTAGACTTATAAAATTATTTAAAAATATTAAAAACTAAAATTTATTAAAAAAATATTTTTATATCCGCAGCATCGCGCGGGTATTTCACTAGTAATATATGAATCCTCAGTTTTCTTTGGACAGGTGGCGAAGGAAGGGTTGGGGTTGGGGCTGGGGTGGGGTTGGACTAGGCCTTTTTTTTTCTTTTTTTTTTTAAAAACATTGTCCACTAATTGGATTAAACAAATTATATAGTCTAACCTAATTTTACTCTCTTTCATCATAAAAATTTAAAATATATATGTCTGCCACCACGAATGACGTACCTCGCACGGTGAAATTTATCTTGTTTTTCCCGTGGGGTAGTATTCATGATTCAGATTAATATTTAAATATGTATAGTTATCAGGTATTGCGGATCCATGGCTTCCAATAAACGCAAGCATTTATTGTTAATTACCCCTATAAATGTTAGGGTACCTTCGATTAAGAGACCTTTGAAATGCTGAAGATGAACTGGAATTGGACAAAAAGGAAATTTATAATTTATTGCTCAATTACATGGCTTTAACCAAGGGCATACCCTCAGTGTACATGAATAGAGTATAAAAGAAAATGTTTAATTTCATCTTAGTTATATGTTCTAAGATGGTCAAATTAATTTTGTTGGACTCTATATGTTTTGGAGCTCAACATGGTTCACCCTAAGATGAAAGATTGATTAAATTCCATGTATATGTATTGGGATTTAATCGAATCTGATTAAACTCTAATTATATGTATTAGAGTTTGATTTGGTTTATTGAACTTTAACTGTATATGATAAAGTCCAATAGAGTTTGATTTGAGCTTTAATCCCAAATATATGTGTCAGGACTAGCTCAAATATTTGAATTAGACTCTAATTTTATATTTTTAGAGTCTGATATAATTAGGCTCTAAGTTTATGTATTAGAGCTTAATCACATTTGATTTTGATTCAACTAAATCCTAATTATATGTATTAGGATTAGTCAAATTTAAATTAGACTCCAAGTATATGTATTAAAGTCCAACAAGTTTAATTTGATTAAATGGTTTGATCAATTCTAAACATATAATTAGAATTTGATCGAATATGGTTGTGATTTGGCTCTAGTTTTATATGCTAGAGGATCAGATGATTTGTGAAAAATAGGTTTGGGTTTAGTTTAACGACATTTCGGTCAGTTGAGATTTGGGTTTAGTTTAACGACATTTCGGTCGATAGTGAAATTTGGGTTTAGTTTAAAGACATTACGGTCAGTGGATTTGGGTTTAGGTTTAGTTTAACGACGTTACGGTCGGCAGTGGATTTAAGTTTAGTTTAACGACGTTACGGTCGATTGAGTTTAGGTTTAGTTTAACGACATTACGGTCGAAATTGGGTTTAGTTTAACGACGTTTCAGTCGGGGTTTTAGACTTAGGATTAGTTTAACGACGTTTCGGTCGATATTAGGTTTGGATTAGTTTAACGACATTTCGGTCAAAGTGGGTTTGGATTTGGGTTTAGTTTAACGACGTCTCGGTCGAAGTTGGAATTGGATTTAGTTTAACGACATTTCGGTCGAGTTTGAGTTTTAAGGTTTATGGTATTGGATATGTGAGATTTGGCTCATGAACTTGATTTGGTTCATGAATTTGGTTTGGTTTATGATATATGGACTTAGGTTCATAGGTTTATGGTTCATGAACATAGGTTCATGGGTTTATGGATTATGAACATGGGTTCATAGGTTTATGGTTCATGAACTTAGGATCATAGGTTGTAGACTCGGTGTATGGATTGGTCCATAGTTTGTGGACTCGGTGTATGGATTGGTCCATAGTTTTGGTTCATAGTTTGTGGACCTGGTGTACAGGTTTACGGTTCATGGTTCATGGACCGGGTGTACAGGTTTATGGTTCATAGTTCATGGACCGGGTGTACAGATTTATGGTTCATGGTTCATGGACCGGGTGTACAGATTGTGGGCTTTGGTATTGGGCCACTATTTTGGATTGGGCTTAATGGATGGGCCATTTGAAATGGGCTTTTGGATGTGGACTTCTTTAGGTAAATGAATTTTGGGTATGTGGGTTTTGGATATATGTTAATGGGTTAATGGGTTTATTATAGGTTTATAGATATAATGGTTTTGGTTAAATGGGTTAACGGGTATATTGGGTTAATAGGTATAGGGTTATATGAGTTAAATGGATTTATGGGTTAGATGGGTTTATGGGTTAAATGGGTTTGAATATATGGGTTATTGGATATATGGGTTACTGGATATATGGGTTATTGGGTTAAATGAGTCCATTTGGGTAAATGGGTATATTTGATTGGGCTTAATGGATATGGGTATATGGGTTAATGTTAATAGGTTAATGATATGGGTTAATGGGTTTATGAAAATGGGTTAAATGGGTATTGGAATCCAAAAGTGAGTTCGGGTCTAATTCAAGCCCTTGAGATTTAAAATGTGAGTTAATTCAAATGAGATTTTGAAATAATCGAAATTGAGAATTTTGATTCAAAACCAAGTGCATTCGATCTTATTCAATTTAACTTGCATCGAATGTAATGATATTTTAATTTGGTTTAATTTGACTGAGTCAAAATTTCAACATTCGATTTAAATGGATTTAATATAGTCATCTCTCTCTCTCTTTGATTTGAGAATTTTCTCTCTTTTTGGTGATGTTTTTGCAAAGAGCACCGTCGAGCGGTTTGTTGACATTCCGTCGAGCACATGGCTAGCATTCCGTCGAACGGCTTAACTAGCATTCCGTCAAATGGTTTGGCTAGCATTCCGTTGAACGGTTAATTGGCGTTTCGTCAATTGCTCCGTCGATGGCTAAGCATCAAACGGAATTTTCGTCATCGTTGCCTTCGTCGTCAACTTCGTCGATGGCTAAGCATCAAACGAAGTTTTCGTCGTCGTTCCGTCGATGGCCAAGCATTAGACGGAGTCGTTAGCAGCGACTCGGGCATTTCATCGAACATATGGCGGGCGCATCTTGGTCGTCATCAAGGCTCCGTCGATTTCGTCGCCGTCAATGCTCCGTCGATGGCAAAGCATCAGACGGGCTTTCCTCGTCTTGGTCATCGTCAAGGCTCGCCGTCGATTTCGTCGTCGTCAAGGCGTCGCCGTCAAGGCTCCGTCGTCAAGGTCGTCGTCGGCTCGTCGTCAAGGCGTCGTCGTCAATGCTCCGTCGTCAAGGTCGTCGTCAAGGCGTCGCCGTCAAGGCTCCGTCGTCAAGGTCGTCGTCAAGGCGTCGCCGTCAAGGCTCCGTCGTCAAGGTCGTCGCCGTCAAGGCTCCGTCGATGGCTAGGCATCGGACGGGCCTTCGTCGTCTTGGTCGTCGCCGGCTCGTCGTCAACTCCGTCGATGGCTAAGCATCAGACGGAATTCGCCTTCGTCGTCTTCGTCGTCGCCGGCTCGTCGTCGGCTCGTCGTCAAGGCACGGCGAGCTTCATGGCTCGGTCATCGTCAAGGCTCGCCGTCGATTTCGTCGTCGTCAAGGCTCCGTCGATGGCAAAGCATCAGACGAGCCTTCGTCGTCCTGGTCGTCGCCGGCTCGTCGTCGATTTCGTCGCCGTCAAGGCTCCGTCGATGGCAAAGCATCAGACGGGCCTTCATTGCTTTCGTTGTCGTAGTTAGCAGCGACTCAGGCATTTTATCGAACACGTGGCGAGCGCTGGCTGGTTCGTCAAGGCGAAGCCGAGCAGCTTTGTCGTTGTCGGATTGGAGCCGAGCGGGTGGCGAAGCACCACGCTCGGCCGTCGTCGGAGCGGCTTCGTCGTCGTCGGATCGGAGCCATGCGGGTGGCGTCCAGGTCCTGCGCGCGAGGGCGGCGGGGTCTTGCGCGGTGCGGCGAGCTTCAGGATCGAGGCGCGGCGAGCTTCAGGATCGAGGCGTGCGGCCGAGCCTCAGGATCGAGACACGGTGAGCTTC
This sequence comes from Aechmea fasciata, assembly GCA_025177825.1. Taxonomy (NCBI): domain Eukaryota; kingdom Viridiplantae; phylum Streptophyta; class Magnoliopsida; order Poales; family Bromeliaceae; genus Aechmea; species Aechmea fasciata. Next base: position 7,680,278 of record CM045944.1, on the reverse strand, counting down.
AGGATCGAGGCGCGCGGGTTGAGGAGGGGCGCGCGGGGGCTGCGCGGCCGAGGGGGGCGCGCGCGCGTCTGCGCGGCCGAGGGGAACGCGCGCTGCTGCGCGTCCGAGGGGCGCGCGCTGCTGCGCGGCCGAGGTATGGGCTCCGTGCGGTGCGAGGCGCGGCCGAGGGATGTGCGGCCGAGGCTTGATGCACGGCTGAGGGCGGCGGCTTCAATGTGGGTTTGGTGGAGGCACGCCGAGGACTCCGAGGTGGTTCGGCTGAAGTAAGGCGCGGGCGGCGGGATCCTGCGCGAGGCGGGTTTGAGCAGACGTTGGCGATGACATCGGAGGGGTGCGCGCAGTCCGAGGACGGCACGGCGCGTGGTACGGCTCGTCGGCGATGACGTCGGAGAGGTGCGCGCAGTCCAAGGACGGCGCGTCGCAGCGCGCAGCACGGCTCGTCGGAGATGACGTCGGAGTAGTGCGCGCAGCCCGAGGATGGCGCGGCTTCGACGGCGGCCTCGGACGACGAAGTCGAAGAAGGTGCGGGGAAGTCAAGGCGGCGTGGCATGGCCTTCGTGCGGGTCGGCCGAGAGGAAGCGGTGAAGGGTGGCTTCGGGATCACCAAGAGAGAGAGAGAGAGAGCTTTTGATGTAAAAAAAAAAACGAGAGAGAGAGAAGCTTTGTTTGATTTGATTTTTTTTTTATGTGAGAGAAAGATAGAGGAAGCCTATTACTTTACCCTTTTTTTTTTGCTTCTTCTGTCAATAAGGAAATAGGATTGGGTTTTTTCTTCTCTCTCTTTTTTTTTTGGTTTTGGTCTCTCTTTTTTAAAGGTCCTCTCTTCCCTTTCTTTTTCAATTGGGTTGAACGTGGGTAGTTGTCACGGGATAGTGGGGATATAGGATGGATTGTAGGGACGTGGGTAGTTGTGGAGAAAGTAATGGGAAGTTAGGTTCTATTTTGTCCATGCACCTAGTGCATGGACCACTTTATACACCATATTCTCTCTCTATTTATATATATATAATATATATATATATATATATATATATATATATGTATATATATATATGTATGTATATATATATATGTATGTATATATATATATGTATGTATATATATATATGTATGTATATATATATATAAGTATGTATATATATATATATTTTATGCCTCAACAATATAATTTTTAAATAGTATAGATTATATGTATTAAACATAAATTTTAATTTTATAATATTGACCGCATAGATATAAATTGTACAATAAATATTAAAAAATAGATTGATAGAGTTTAAGTTAAAAATTATTTTAATAAATTTAGTTGCGAAAATCACGTGAAGTATATTAACTAAATTTGTAGGCTAAATGACGGATTTAAATTTTAAAGTTAATGTATTATTTACTCAAATTTAATATGTAGAAAGATTGAATAGTAAAAACAAAATTTCGAAAAATTGGTTAGCTAATTCTTAATAATTCTATACGTTTTTACTTCGATTTTCATATCAAACTTCAATGCCATATTCATAGTTTGATGAGCGATCAATTTTACATTTAAAAATTTTTAGAATATTCAAAATATGATCTGTCAATTTTTAATTTTAACAATTAAATATTTTAAAATTTATTAGATAGTTTAACATATCGTATGGAGTTTGGTCCTCGTTTGAAATAGAACTAAAATATAAAAAAATAAATTACACTTTTGGTTCCAAACTATAAGGGAAAAATTTTAAAAAAACCCCATGTGGTTTCGTCTATTCTCACTTTACTACCCCGTGGTTTAAAACGTATCAATTTATATGGTTTCGTTTTATCTTTTTTAAAACTTTTTTGTTAATATTTTCTTAAATTATATACAAAAAACTTCAAATACCCACGAATATTCACTTTAGTACCCTTTAATTTTAACTTTGTCACTGATTTAAGAAAAAAAAAAATAACAAAATTGATAACAAAAAGATAAAAACGAAACCACATGGGGGCGAATTGATACGTTTTAAACCACAGGGTACTAAAGTGAGAAAACACGAAACCACGGAAGGGATTCTTTAATTTTTCCCAACTATAAGTTACTGTAGCAGTGGTTGTTTCTTATTAAGTTTTTTTTTTTTATTTTTTTTTTTAAGCTATGTAGCATGATGAGAAGTTTTTAGAAAAATCACCATTTAGTCAACATGGATCGTTGGACTTTTCTTTGTCAAGATGTACTAAATTGTTGGATATTGAGACTTGAGGATGTAGTGGGAATCAAATTTCAGTGACTAAAATATTAATACAATTGGAACTTTCTGCATGAAATTAAAAATTTAGGGATAATTGCCTATATACCCCTCATGTGTATGAAAATATCCGATCTTCCCTTACTTTTCTTTTCTTTCTAAAATACCCCTCATACGTTCCACCGTTATTGTAAAATACCCCCGCAGTTATCTCCTGTTAAGTTAATCTGGGTTAAACGTGAGTTAAATATCTACCACAGTTAAAAAAAATTAAAATACCAATTTTGCTCTTAACTTAAGGGCAAATAAGAAAGATTGGTGACGGTAGAGGGGTATATTGGAAAAGGCCAAAAGTCGAAATACTTATTGTGCCCCTGACTTTAAGGGCAAATAAGAAAGACAGTGATGGTAGAACGGTATATTTGAAAAGGGCAAAATAGTAATTTTACAGAGATAACAGAATTACTTAACAGATTTTAACTCTAAGGGTATATTAGAAATAGGTTGGAACGTAGGAGGGGCATTTTCAATATTAGCCTTCTAAGAGGGGTAAATCGAAAAGTCGGGAGCTTTTCAGGGGTATATAAGCAATTGCCCCTAAAATTTAGATCAAACTTTAAGAATTATCTTTGTTATTAAACATTCTTGACATTGTTGTTTCCATGATGATTGAGCTTGAGTAGTTTAATGAAATTGTAGTCACCATTTTTTTTTTTATTTTTTTTTTGCTTAGCTTCTTGATCTTAGGAGGAGTATCAAACTTTAGTTCATTTACTAAACTTGAACTTTCTTTCTTTCTCTTTTGTAGCTGATGTAGCAAATAACAAATTATATATGTACACTGACCTTCATATTAAAGACATCTAACATGAACGACCCGCCGCAACGCGTGGGCCCTACACTAATTATATTATTATACGTGACAGATATAGGGCCTCTTTTCGCCTATTTTCCAAGAAGGTTTAAAAAAAAAATTTTTGGTTTAGAAAAGTGATTTTTGTTAAAAGCTGCAGAGCGTTTGGCAGAGTTTAGATAAAAGTGACTTTTCAAAATTACTTTAGAAAATTAAAAAGCTGTTCAGCAAAGCTGTTCAGCAAATTTTTTAGCAAAGCTGTTCAGCAAATTAAAAAGCTGTTCAGCAAATTTTGAAAAGCTGTTCAGCAAATTTTTTTTATAATGTTTGCATAAATTAATATTTTTATTAAATTTTATTTAAAAATAATTTAAAATCTAAATTTAAATTTGAATTAAAATTAAAATTTTTTAATTCCAAAATTGTACAAAATTTAAAATTTTTATTTTTACATTTAAATTTTAAAATCTAAAATGTCAAATTTGATATTGAAAATTGAAAATTGAAAATTGAAAATTGAAAATTGAAAATTGAAAATTAAAAATTAAAATTTGAAATTTGAAATTTGAAATTTGAAAATTAAAAATTGAAAATTAAAAATTATATTTTGAATTTTGAATTTTGAATTTTGAAATTTGAAATTTTATATTTGAAATTTGAAATCTAAAATTTGAAATTTAAAATTTGAAATTTGAAATTTAAATTTTGAAATCTATTTTTCAAAATTTAAAATTTTAAAGTTAAAATTTAAAATTTAAAAAATTAATATGAAAATTAAAATTTAAATATTGAAATTATAATAAAAATAAAAATATGAAGTTTAAATCCAAAATCCAAAATCGTAATCGATTTCAAGATGACAAATTTTTTCTCGCTTCGATTCTGCCTTCAAAATCGCTTTTTCCGATTCTAAAAAGCGAAATTAGATTTTAAAAACGAATTGTCAAACGCTCTATTGTCCGAAAATCACTTTTAAGCCCAAAAGTGCTTTTTAAAAGCTAGGCCAAACACCCCCATAGAACATGCACGTGTAAATCTTGTCCTCCATAATTTAATCTAGAAGATGATTTTTTTTTTTTTCTTTTTTTTTTTTTTTTTTTTTTGGGGTCTAGAGAGGAGTGCGTAGGATCGTTATATGGAGTACGTAGTTTCTCAGATTATTCTTCAAAACTCTAAAAAAGATTTCTTTTACATTATCTATGGCCATATATATATATATATATATATATATATATATATATATATATATATATATATATATGCCTATTTGTAAAGTAAAATAGAAGTTGTCTATAAATGCTAGATTACACATTTTCTATGTCTATGAAATTTGTTCGCCATTAAAATCCTGCAAACTATTTCTCTGTAGTTCAACTACTATACTGTTATGAGTAAATGAATAATTCAACTACTATATATCCTCATTTTTTTCACACTTTAATGCGCTGTTTGTTTCATGATCTGTAGTATTTTTAAAACCTTGGATATTTTCTTAAAATATTCAAATCGTCAACACAAAACTAAAGTTGGAAAGTTGCAAGAGATACAAAATTATGTATATTTGTATATTTCTGACTCGTAGAAATATTACACAAATTTAGATCAAAGAATTTCGTCACTTTCATGTTCCTGGAAACAAAGACTAGAGTTTCTCCCGCAACACAAGTCCTATGATTAACGGTGTGGATCGTCGATTCGGAAGCTATCATCGAAAACAACTTATGAGTACGAGGCGATCGTACTCATAATAATAGATAGAATGACTCTATATATATAATTGAGCTCCTATGCTTTTAAAAATCTGCAAGTCATTTGGTCTTGTAAGTTTTTAACATTTGGATTAATAGATGTGTGGTTAGATGATATGGGCCTCCTTGGGTTAAGTGGGTGGTTGGTTGAATAGTATAATCTAACGGATGAAAATAATCAACATCGTAGATCTAACGGTAAAAATTCACAAGCACGAAGTGCTTGGTGCTTTTACAAGACTATACCGACTATATATATATATATATATATATATATATATATATATATATATATATATATATATATATATATATATATATATATATATATATAGAGTAGGGCTACTATACTATTATGAGTTGTAGAGCCCTACTACTCATAAGTTGTTTTCGATGATAGAGCTTCCGAATCGACGATCCACTCGTTAAATATGATCTAGAGTATTTAAAACATCTAGAAAATAAATTTCATAATTTTTCGACATCATAATAAAGTCTATCAAATGGGCATAAAATGAACGGCCGAAATTGAACAATGTCCTAAAAATAGATGATCGGATCCTTCAATTTAAGATCGGAGTTATTGATCTTTATCTAGATAGTGAATAGAATTTTCTATCAAAAATTCAACCTATTTCAATTCTTTATATATATATAACTGTGTTATTCTCGCTTTCTCCTTAATAAAGATCGTTTCCTATCAAAGTACTGCCATGGCGCTGTTACTCTCTAACCTTTCCTTTCTCTCTCTCTCTCTCTCTCTCTCTCTCTCTCTCTCTTTTTTTTAAATTTTTTATTTCATCAAAGTGAAGAGGAATAGGATATTATCTAAAAATATTCGTATCCGTATTCGATAATATTCAGATTCGGATAGAAAATATTCGATAATATTCAAATTCGGATAGAAAATTTTCATATCCGGATACGGGTATGGTTTTAGAGAGTAATATTTTTTCCGATATCTGAAAAAAAAAAAAAAAAAAAAAAAAAAAAAAAAAAAAAGAATATGAATGGAAATATCTAGACTTCTAGTATTATTATTTTTATGATACGGTTATAGAGAATTAAATTTTTTTTTCGATATCTAAAAAAATGAATATGGATGCGGATATTGATACTCTAGTATTATTATTGTTATATATTCTTTATATATATTCTTTAATTCCCACCCCCACTTCCCCCACTTCTTGTGCTTTCCGAAGACTCTTTGAACTTCAGCCTTCAAGCTATTATTATTACATATTTTATATGTAAAGAAATATGGTTAGGAAACCAGGTAGGAAAATAAAATAACTTCTTGTGTATATGCATAATGCATATTAATATTATTTATATAGGGATAATTGCTTATATATCCCTCATGCGTTTGAAAATATCCGATCTACCCCTACTTTTTTTTTTCTTTCTAAAATGTCCCTCGTACGTTCCACCGTTATTGTAAAATACCCCCGCAGTTATCTCCTGTTAAGTTAATCTGAGTTAAACGTGAGTTAAATATCTACCACAGTTAAAAAAAATTAAAATACCAATTTTGCCCTTAACTTAAGGGCAAATAAGAAAGATGTGTGACGGTAGAGGGGTATATTGAAAAAGACCAAAAGTCGAAATACTTTTTGTGCCCCTGACTTTAAGGGCAAATAAGAAAGACAGTGATGGTAGAAGGATATATTTAAAAAGGGCAAAATAGTAATTTTATAGAGATAGAGAGTTACTTAACAAAATTTAACTCTAAGGATATATTAGAAATAGGTTGGAACGTAGGAGGAGTATTTTCAATATTAGCCTTGTAAGAGGGATAAATCAAAAAATCGGAAACTTTTCGGGGGTATATAAGCAATTGCCCCTAATATATATTATATCATTTGAATACATATCCGATCCATATTCGAATCTCAAAAAAACTATCTGACCCTGAAACCGCTTTTAACGGATATGATAATAAAAATTTAACATCTGACACATATTCGAATCTCAAAAAAATTATCTGACCCTGAAACCGCTTTTAACGGATATGATAATAAAAATTTAACATCTGACATGTATCTGTACCTGAATCCGTACCCAAAAAGAAAAAAAAAAAATTGGACGCACTTTTAAAGACAAAACTCTCTCAATCCATTAATTTTTGTACTTCAATTAAGTCTCTAAACTTTGGCCTATAGCGGATATGCTTCCGCATTCTCCGATGAAACTGCAAAAAATATATCGTAACCGACTCATTGCAATATGCAAAACACGATATTACGTACATTAATATGCTTCTGTGCGAACGAAGTTACGAATTGGCCAAACATTTTGATCTCATGTGTTGCATACACAACTTTAGATTGACTTCAAAACACTAACAAGGGATTTACTTCTTTTCCTTCGATTCTGATAATCATTCAAAGCATGAGAATCGAAGAACATAATGAATCTATGTGTATAATTTATTGCTTTCTTTTCATAGATTCAGGTAAATAAAAGATTATATGCAATACAAACAATCAAAACAACTGTATAATTAGTAACTTCGATCGATGAAAAGCCCTCAAATTATGAAGTGCGTAACACTTTACTCTTCAAAATTTAATTTTGTTGCAATTTCTAGCTCGAACTTGTTAAATTGCTGCAATCCACTGCAGCAGTCCAACATAGTTGATTGAATGGTGACAAAGTTGTGATTAACATCGCGACGACGACGACTAATACACCCACATTAACAACATATTGGCAAAACCCTATCAGCATCCGGTCGACTAAATTGAACTATGCGACTTTGCTGACAACTATTTAGACAGTTAAAGAGCCAGAAATTGTAACAAATTAAACTTTGAAAAACCTTAGTATCACACACACCTCATTGTTTGAGAACCAAAAAAAAAGTAAAAAGGACCCAACTATATAACGAAAAAGAACAAAACTATCTATTAGTCCCATTGTCATCAAGTGAAGAGCACTAGAACCAATCAGGCATATATATACACTAGTTAAAAGTCAACAGCATAGACTCGACAAAGCACAAAATTTACGGGGTTCGATAATTCAATTTTCCAAGGCAAAGAAAATAGATCTCGACAATGGCGACTATGATAATGTCACACAACACACACGCATAGTTTAAATTTGGTTAAAATTCGAATGAGAGCGAAAACAACAAATAACATAATGTTATTAATGAAACAAGACGCACCGAGATAAGATGTGACAAAATAAAATTCTCGATTCCTTTCTTCTTAAAATACATACTAAGTTTGTTGATAAGACATTTTTCTTCGTGACAGCTACATCATAGATATACCAGGTCACAACATGAGACCGTTTCGACAAAAGTGACAAACCATAATAACAACAACAAACCTATCATGAAATGTAAACCTCGGAGAAACAGGGAAAGCTCATGCTATACAGGAGGTAGAAGACTGATAACTTCAAATACCTTTGATGGGGATCGACTGCGACCGACGAACAATCTTCTCCACCTTCTCGTGAACCGAAAGAGGCGACCAAAAGAACCCTCCTTCCTTTTTTATTTGGGACAACCCATCCGAGACCAGACCGACAGGACCCAACAATGACACAACAACAACCGACTCTGCCCGACTTTGACTTTCTGACTCGGTCCCCTGATGCAACTAGCTGGGGCACACTCTGCTTCAGCCTCCCTCGACCACCTGTAAAAGAAATCAAGAAGCAGAAACGAGACATTAGGTGAAATAGGTCGAGAGATTCTGGAAGGGACAAGAGGCTGAAATAAGCTTCTGGACTCGAAGCAGAAGCTCTAATTCAGCCCTCCCAATCAGGTGCGCACGGTTAGCTTCTAGAGCAGCTTCACTATTCCAAAAGGCAACAGCCTGCCGTTTCGCAAAGAGAAGGTCTAGGTGCTGCCGCAGGCAGCTGAGATCAGCTTGTGAGCCTTGAAAGAAGTTCCAACTTGAAATTTCTACTTCTGCTGTTGCAGAAACCTGCAGGCAGGTATTTTTAACAAAAGTTTTTGGTTCTCCCCAGACCCTAAGCTTTTGGTTTAATTTTAATAAGAAACTATATAACCTCCAGTCGCACGAAACAAGCCCTAAACCACAAAAAATAAAAAAAATAAAAAAGAAACGAAACCTCGAGAAAACTAAGGGCCCGCACCTTTCAACCAAACTTGAATCCACCAGATGGAACGGAGACCTGCTCAGTCCCAAAACGGAACCCACCAGGCTGAGCACCATTATTATCACCACTTGAGGGCATAGCTGTGTCGTCCTCCTCTTCCTCCAGCCAGTACGTCTCGAGGATCTTCACGGCCTTTTCATAAATCTCCGTATTGTCGTGGCTCTGTAAATTCTCAATCTTCTCTAGGCCCTCGGCCTCATCGATCATCTGGGCATACACATTCACATCCCCTGTCGTGCCCAGATTCTTCTCAGCCTCCCCGACCTTCAAGATGTTCTCAAGGCCTTCTAGGCAAACAGTGACAATTCGTGGGTCCGGGCACACCAGAAGGTCGCAGAGCGGCTTGATGCAACCCTGGCTAACAAGATACCTGTCGGAAGGGGTGTATAAAAAAGTGTCAGGTAATTTACAACTTAGGAAAAATGACCGAACCCCGGCAACTATAGACCATTTTGAGAAAGACCCTACATTTTCTTTGAACAATAGCACCTTCAACTTTTCTTCCGTTTGAGAAGGGGGGAATAAAAAAGTGTTAGGTTATTACGATTAAGGAAACATGAACAGACTCCACCAACTTTAGGCCATCTAGAGATAGACTCCTACATTTTATTCAGAACAATAGCAGCTTTGCTCAACTTTTGTTCCATTTGATCCTAGTTATTTCAATCATTTGATTAGGAAATTCTATTAATTTTGATGGCCCTGTCACCTATCAGCTGAGTATTTAAACCTAACAGCTAAAAACATATCCAAAGCAGTTATATCTATCGGGATCCCCACTTCAAATGATAAAATAACTTTCAATCAAAACAAACAAAAAGTCGGGGGGATGTCAATCGAATAAAAAAGAAGTTTTACAAAATGTCCTCCATTCGACAGGGCCTACAACTAAGCTGTTAATGTCATAATTTATCAAAGGATGCATAAATTAGTATCTGCGTACTTTATCTGGTCATGTGTGCCGCCGGAAGTAGCATTTGAAATAGCCCAAGCTGCCTCTTTCTTGATATCAAACTCAGCAGTTTGGAGGAGTTGGACGAGAGGGCCAATTAAACTAGCAGCAATCACAGCCTATGATTAAACAATTATATGTCATCAAAATAGTAAAATATAGCATAAACAATATAGAAATAAGATATCAACTCATTCGATACAGACTAATTCACTACATATAAATATCAATTAACATATTAACGTTCATCTTGATGCTTCTATTGAGGAAACCCAGTTTAAAATAGAGATAAAATAACATTGATCATATAGTCTGCGCTAGATTTTAGATAATAACAAATGTCAATTTTGTGGCAAATTTAGAAGCTCAGCTGGCATTTTTGTTTTTTTAAATTTTGTTTTTCGACAAGTTTCACACAGTTAAAAGAATCTAAGGATGTACTTTTGCATTTCTTTATCTGTAATAGCCAGTTAGTTTGCGAGTTCACTTTATTATATAAATGCAAGTTAACAGCAATTGTTTTTCTATTATCAAGTATGATAGAAACCAATAATATAGAGTCAAAAGCTATCTACCTCCATGTTCCTTTGACCTCGGAAAAATCAGACAACAAAAAACAAAGAAAGAACCTGATATCTAAGTAAAAATTTATACTTTTCATTACACATACCTGGATCTGATCCTTATTTCCAGCTGTGATGTTTGATATGGTCCAGCAAGCTTCCTTCTTAATGCTTTTCTTATGATTATGTGTCAAGAGATTCAAAAGGCACGGAAGAGCCTGATGATCGATCACACACTGCAAGGAAGAAACAGGAAAACTTCATATAAAAAGCAGATTACCAAAGATAGTTGTATCTTCCTTCAAAAAAGATAATTGCATCTTAAAAAAAAAAAAAAAGGGAAAAAATGAGAACATACTTAGCAGACAAAGTTGCAAGAGTAACAATAAGAATACACATAGAGACTCAGCAGAAACATAGCTTCACAAATGTAACCCATACAATCTGTTTCACATCCATCATCCATCATAATACATCAACAAAAACACTAACCATTAAAATCTATGGTGAAAGTATCAAACACCCTTAATAGATACTGTAAGGAATGAAAATAACTGCAAATTAACTACTGTCAATTATTCAAATTAATCGAGAACATATGGGGAAATCATCAATGAAAATAATTCTTAAATCAATTATATTAATTAGTTTATGACCAGCAAAGATATAGAGTTAAAAAAAAAAAATTAATGGTGACAAGTACTTCCTACGGGACAATAGCAAAGCAGTATAACCCAATATGGGAGTCCTAGATCCGAATGTCTAAACATAAGATTCACATCATCCAAACAGGAATTCCCTCTTCACAACCAATGCTTCAGCATCACATAACTGAAGGATGTTGTGCTAAATTGGCAAAAATACTAATAATAATAATACATACAAATCACCCATCATCTCCATGTTTTAACTTGGTGGTACTTGATTATAGAAGTTATAGAAAACAAGCAATAATTCTGAATCAATTTCCCAACCATTGAAAAAATTAGACACTGACAATCCTCCAACCAATTCCATGAGAACCAGCACAAAGAAAAGAAATGATGAAGCTGATGGACATGTTCACAAGAGTCTGTGCAATCATTCAATCCTCAAAACAGTAACATACACACGGGTATTTGATAAACATACAATTGTGTGCTTAGAGACGATTTGCAACTACACTATGCTAAATTTGCTGCCGAGAAAAGCCTAATATTTCAAAACTCTATATTGTATTTAGTTATTGGTGCTCATCATCCACTCTTATGTTCAGCCAAATGATAGGGAGTATAATCTATCGGACAATACAAACAGCACAGGGAATAAAATGATTTCGAGTTTCACCAGGAAAACTTGGATCTAGATGGAGTTTTACATGTAGTTTCCATTCTTTGTTAATTTCCTAAAGGGATTTCGGTGCACATTCAATCAATTAGAAAAGTCCAAGATAAAGCAAACAGAAAAAAAAAAACAAAAAAAGGTTTAGTGGCTTGTTAGGGAAAGATAAAGTGGGACAAGAGCGCGCGCAGGGGAGGAGGGGGGAATAAAAAGATAACAGGCCAGAAACAAATTAAGTCGTATCATGTGTATAGGATAAAGACAAAATTATCCTATTTGGAAGAGGCCTCTCTGACCAAGACCTCTTCATTCTGGGGTCTGGCTCACGAAAGAACAAAATAAAAAAGAAACAAGATCGTGTATTAAATTCTTTTCAATGTAGGCCATCTTATTTACCTGTTTCTCTATCTCTTTAATATATCTATTTCTTCTCCCATTTATTCGGAAGAACAAAGTTCTAAGCAAAATCCACCCCATTTCCATGTCAACAAAGAGTAAATTAGTAAAACTATGAATTGTCCATGTCTGAATTTGCATCAATTAATCTAAGAACTATTTGTATACCAACTCCTTATATACTTGAACATCATAACTGTTGTACACAAATTGTAGAAAAATAAAATATATTGGGATAAAAAAATCAGATATATCACAATAAAGACAAACTATTAGAACAAACATCCAAAGCTCTTCATTGTAAATAAAAGTACTTCGCTAGCTCCCAAAAATATAAATTATAAACATTCCACATGCTTCATACAACAAAACATAAAGAAATAAGTAGCTTGACTGTAAAAATATCTCAAAAATTAATTTGTTCTTCAAGAATTAAGTAAACATGTTGCAAGAGAAAGTACACATGAGTTTCACATTGATTAAGTTTTATAATCTTCAAAGAATAAGAAAACGATGACAATATATGCAATAATGCCTACTGACCGAAAAATTAGGACTTATGCATGATCTTAATTTCTATCAAGCAATTGAACAACAAAGAAGTTAGAGAAAAGAACTCAGCCGAAATCCATTCTTACTAGATACTAAGCTGTAGGCCTGTAGCAAAACATCAGGAACAAAAATACGAACCTACCTACTACAATGTTTACAATGATCAAAAGTACTAGGTAAACCAACTCTTGGATCTAACTCTTGCGGATGACCAACTCCTAAATAAGAAGTTCATTTATAATACACACACATTAAACAATAGTTTCAGGCTTATAGCTGTCAATAATAGCAATTTAGTACTTAGTATTGTCGCAAACATTAGACAAATTATGATCCAAGAGTTGAGGTCTATAGACACAAAGGACCTGTAAAATTTACCTTCTTCAAAATACTCCACCCATTATTATTAGAACAATATGCAGCATTTGGAGAAACAAATGACTTGCTGAAAGCATAGAATACCCCAAAAAACGAAACTAAGACTAATTAAACTTCACTAGAGCCTACATAAATAACAGAAACTAAAAGTAGCATACTAATAGCTGTATATAAACCTCATGAAATAAAAAGTAGAAAAGCAGCAACCCAGAGAATGAACCACAAAATATACACGTGAAACGCCTAATGGATTCAAAATTGGAAAAAGTTTCTACTGCACCACTCGCAGTAACTAGCAACTGAGAAATTACAAAAAGATTATGCAATAGTTATTAGCATGTCACAAGCACATTTTAATTATATAAACCAATGTCATATAAGAAATCATGCTTGTAGTTTAAAATTAAGAATTGTGAAGACAGAGATCCAAGCACAAAATTGGCATAATGTCATAATTTGCTAATCCATAGTTCATAAAATGACCAAACATGAGAAGAAAGGAAAGGGAGAAGTCCAGCAAAATGTAAGACGGAAAAAAGCAACATGCCTGTGTTTGTATGTCATCCCCAGTGACGATATTACCAACAGTTCGAAGAGCTGGAATAAGCACTGAAGGAGAAGGATGTCTGATAAAAATAAAAAATAAAAAAAGAGTTAAAAAATTACGATATAAGTGCATCTTAATTAACCATACTATGTAAATAATCTGAGCAGGTGCCGCATACAGAAGAAGCTCCACGAGACGTGGGCAGACGTCAGCTTCAATGACAGCTTGGATTTTGTCATTGGTGCCATCAGACAAATACGAGAGGGCCCAGCAAGCATCGGTGAGGACTTCCTCATCGTTCGAGTGGATAAGGCGCTGAAGTGCTGGAAGAGCGGGCTTAACCTAATAGCGGCAAAACACAATAGGGATCAATACAATTACAAGTACAACCAAAGTATTATATCAAGTAATAACTTAAATCCTATAACTAACATCAAACCTGTTCAAAGGCTGGCTGTGGTTTTCCCCTACAGAAGTTTGACAAAGTCCATGTGGCATTTCTCAGCATCGAGAGTTTCGCATGCTCATTCAGCTGTTGCAGCAATGGAAACAGGGCACCGTGGGCAAGAACAAGGTCTCGGCATCTGGGGGAATCACCAGCAACATTTCCCAATGCCCACACAGCCTACATACAAAGTGAGCACAGCATTCATAGATTAGCTACATCACGAACGAAAAACAAGTTTAGAAAACACTTTAAAAAATCCACCTTTCGGGTCTTATTTATCAAGAAACACTAGAGAACTTAGTTCGAGAATCTCATCATAAAACCTATACCTGCTCTCGGACATCATCGCTTGGGGAACTCAATAGCTTTACAAAAATCGGGACGGCACCGTGATCAATTACAACCTTAGTGTTCTCCGAGGTCCCTGACGCAATATTAGTCAGTGCCCAAGCTGCTTCAAACTGCCCATACAATCCAAATCAGGTACACATGGATAAAAATTAATTGAAAAAAAAATAAAAAAAGGGATCTTTTCTATCAATCCAAGAATATCTAACCTGAAGTTGGGGATAATCCTCTCTAGTGAGAAACTCCACGAAGCGGGGAACCACGCCAGATGCAATAACCTCCTCAATGGGAGGGCTTCGCTCTAAATTTATAGCGGCGACCATTATAAGATGGATACGAAAAGCAAACTTATTAAAAGAGTTACAAATTACAAATTAACAATTTTGATGTTGCTTACCTATTGATAGTAGCTTACGGAATTGGGTAGTCGCCTCGAGCTGGAGTGTACTATCGTCCGAGTAAACCCCAGCGACCATCGCCGGGAGGCTCTCCAACTGCAAATTCGAAACAATCACAACGAAGTCAACCACAAATCACCGATTCCCCCAATCCAAAACCCTAACCCGAGACCTCAAAAACTTCAGATTCAAAAACCAAAACCCTAGAAACCCGATCTACAGAGGGGGGGATCCGACCGACACCTTCTTCTCGAGGGCGGAGGCGTGGATCGACGGGGCGAAGGCCTGTTGCTGCATCTGCTGCGCCTGCATGCCCTCGCGGCGCTTCTTCAGGAGGCTCTCCTCGCGGCGGTTCTTGCGGATCTCCACCATGTTGTCCTCCCTCCTCCGCCGCCCCTCATCGGCGTCCACCGCCACCTTGTACTTGTTGCGGCGGATCTCCGCCCTCTCGCTCGGCCTCAGCGACATCTCCGCCGCAACGACGCGATCCACCAACCGAAACCCTACAAGAAGCAGCACCAGCAGAGCCCAAGCTCGAGAGCGAGCCCCAACCCTAACCCTAACCCTAGGAGAGAGGGGACACGAGCTCGGAGAGAGGAACGAGCGCGAGGAGGAATGGGCGAGAAGAGGAGGAAGGAGACGACGCGAGAAAGGGGGCTCCTTTTTATTATAGATTTAATCGCGAAAAAGAACTTTTAAAGAAATAAATAAACAAATAAATAAATAAAATGGTGGGGATCGACCCCACACGACCCCTCCGTCCTCGATGCTCTAAGATTCGTGCGGCGCTACTGATGGACGGTCGACGCCACGGTCTCACGTTCGCGACGTGTCCCCACCAATACATTTTTTTTTCCGTTCGCGACGAAACCCTAGGTTCGAGATAAATTTTCAAATTAGTGCACCCGAAATTTGACACCCACATTTTCACCCACATATAACTTTGTGGGCCCCATGACCTTTTTTTTTGGGTTTTTTTTGCAAATAGCCCTCTGAGTTTTTATATTTTTAGCCAATTTGAACACAACCATTCACCGTGTTTAGCACGGTGAATGGTTCACCGTGTCCAATACAACTAAGTTTCAGGGAGGGTATTTGTATTGGACACGGTGAATGGTTCACCGTGTCCAATACAACTAATTTTCAGGGACTTGGTATTTTTTTTTGGATGTGGTAGTTGTATTGGACACGGTGAACCTTTTACCGTGTCCAATACAACTAAGTTTCAGGGAGGGTATTTGTATTGGACACGGTGAATGGTTCACCGTGTCCAATACAACTAATTTTCAGGGACTTGATATTTTTTTTTTCGGATGTGGTAGTTGTATTGGACACGGTGAACCATTCACCGTGTTACCGTGTTCAACTTAAACACCTGGCCCCACCCCGGCCCGCGTGGCGCTGGCGTGGCATGGACGGGGCCATTTTTACAATTTATTTTACAGTAAAACTATTTTACAAAATATAAAAAGTCAGGAGACTATTTGCAAAAAAAAAGCCCTGGGGGGGGGGAGGACAGGGTATCAGAGAAGAGTAGAGTTTTGCGTGTTGTTTGTTTAAACAATTAAACCCCACTACGTGGATTTAAACCCCTTCATTAAAAAATTAAAACAATTGCTATTATTACAAAACATGCCGGAAAATTAGCTTAATTATACAAATAAAACCCCTGTACTTTATTTCAATCTCAACCAGGTCCATCTTTGGCATAAGCCCTTTGTTTTGAAAATTGAAAGGGCTAAGAATGTCAGTAGGTCTGAATACCCGAAATTTTATCCGAATCCTAACCTCAACGGAGCTGACTTACACGATCCTAACCTCAACGGAGCTGACTTACACGATCCTAAATGGATCAGTTTTGGATATGGGTAAAAAAAAATAAAATTTCGACGGATTTGAATTCGGATATAAATTTTGTCTGAATCCGACCTGAACCCAAATTGATATATATATATATATATATATATATATATATATATATATATATATATATATATATATATATATATATATATATATATATATATATATATATATATATATATATGTAACTAAAAGCATTACGTTATTAATAAGACTAAGTCAATGCACATACCAAGTTTTTACCATTGGATTTAGACGCCAATGTTATACTTAAGCGCCTTAGGTTACGGCATTTGTTGAATAGTATGATCTAACCATTTAAAATTATCAAAATGAAATGATCTAATTGCTAAACCAGGAAGATTTAAACTCATACAACAAGATAAAGATAGTTAAATTCGACTTATATATATATATATATATATATATATATATATATATATATATATATATATATATATATATATATATATATATATATATATATATATGTTATATTTGAATTTTTGAATTTATATTTTAAAATTTTAGATTTAATATAATATGTTTGAGGAAAAGAGAAATAATAATTTCAAGTTCGCATTTCGGATCTTTGGTGGGATTTTGGTTTGGGTGTGGATTTTTAAATTTTGTTGTATTCGAATTCGGATTCAAATTTCGGATTTGATACTCAGATTTAAATTCAAGTTCTTGAAAATATGCTTCGAATCCGATCCGCTGACATCCATAGAGATAACACATCTTTATACTTAAACTCCTTACGCAGCTTCAAATATCAAAATCCAAAACGAATAACAAAAAGCATTAACGCATGAGCATTTAAGGGGCCGTTACGACAGTTGTAACTATATGTAAATACAAATTTGATGTTTGATTTGATGCATTCTCTGTTGTAGGAGAAGGTCCAATGCAGTTAGCTTGAACTACGCCAAATTGGCCGCATTTCCAATCGCAAAGAAATTAGAGTGAGTAACTTTAAACAAAAAGTAACCTTACCTCTTTAAATATTTTTTAAACAAAAAATAATTTTTTTATATTGGAGGTAATCTCACCATTATATATATAAAAGAGTCCTAGCTACTATACTATCGCAGCACGGAGGGCCTGCTTCGTGCTACCAAGTTATTTTCGACGATGCGGCTTCCAAATCGACGATCGGCTCCATTATACTTTATTTATATTATTGAAAGTATTTGGAAACTAAATTTTAAATTTTTTCGACATCATTTGATCAATGATCAAAAGATTTCAAAATTGACAATTTTAATGATCGATGTGGTGTGTTTGAGAGTTTAACGGTGTAAATTAATCCAAATCCGATGAAAATTTTATAGAAAATTATTTTCACTATTTAGAGTAAGATTAGTATATTTAATCTTAAATTTAAATCTTTTATTATTATTTTTTACGAGATTTTTATTTTCAGTCGTTCAATTTTAGGCTACTTGTTTGATAGGTAAATGTTATCAAAAAATTAAGAAATTTAGTTTCTAAATACTTTTAATAGTGTAGATCAAGTCTAACGGAGCCGATCGTCGATTTGGAAGCCGCGTCATCGAAAATAATTTGGTAGCACGGAGCCCCACCGTATCATCGATAGTATAGTAGCCTGACTCTACATAAAATGATAAAATTTTAAAAATTATTTATCAATCGTATGCAACCATATAAATTATTTATAGATACAACGCTTTCTACGATCCAACCAAATATGATGCATGTAGTTATAACTGCTCATTTCCAACTATATCGTATTTATAATTACATATAACCACCACGGCCTCTAAGGGTGTGTTTGGTTCAAAGTTGGAATCAAGATTTTAATCAGATCAAAATAAGCTAGAAACGGAATTGGAATAATTCATTACCTCATTCTGTTTGGTTCACCACTTACATCGGAATCAAAATAAATGATTTTCATTGTTAATGTTTGGTTCAGATAAATATAAAAAACATAATCAAATTAATATATAAATTTTATCTTTATAATATATTAGTTTAAATTCAAACTAGATATTAAATATTAAAAATATAGATCAAAATTTTAAATAATTTCTTAAAAATTAAAATTTGAAATTGAACGGATAATTCAAAATATAAACTAAATTTCAATTTATTCAAATTCAAACATAAAATTATAATTTCAATTTCAATTTCAATCCATAAATTTAATTTAAATTTTAAATAACATTTGAATAAAACTTTTGACTTTAAATTAAATTCAAATTTAAATTCAAATTTATAAATTAGATTCAAAATGCTTGATTAAATTTTAATTTTTAATTTAATTTCAAATTAAAATTAAAATTTATAAATATAATTTTTAAACTTAAACTTATTCTTTAATTTAAAAATAAGCTTTAAAAAGTTAAATTTAATTCGAATAAATTTATTTCGTCTGGATTCAATTTTCAATCCAGCCTCTTAGATCGGATTGGAAAAATAGGTGATTAGAGAGATTCTCATTCACCCGGGAATTGGAATCGGAATCAAAATGAAAATTCCGCATACCAAATACGAACAAATGAATTCATCCATTTTCGATTTTGATTTTAGTGTGAAAATAGAAGGGAACCAAACATGTCCATTTTTAATGTGCAAATCATCTTGCCACGTCATCATCATTAGCACTTCTATAAAAGAAATTAAGGAAAATTTTAAATTATAGAACCAATTTGATACAAGATTGGCATAATAATTTTTCGGGATAATTCCTTATATACCTCTCATACGTTTGAAAATATCCAATTTATTCTTCTTTTTTTTTTCTTTCTAAAATATCTCTTATATGTTCCACCGTTATTTCAAAATATTCCTTCAGTTATTTTCTATTAAGTTAACTTGGGTTAAACGTGAGTTAAATATCTATTACAGCTAAAAAAAATTAAAATATCAATTTTGCCCTTAACTTAAGGACAAATAAGAAACGTTAGTGACGATAGAGGAGTATATTGGAAAAGACCAAAAGTCAAAATGTATTTTGTACCCCTGACTTTAAGGGCAAATAAGAAAGACAATGATAGTGGAAGAGTATATTTGAAAGGGCAAAATAGTAATTT
Source organism: Aechmea fasciata (assembly GCA_025177825.1). Lineage (NCBI taxonomy): Eukaryota > Viridiplantae > Streptophyta > Magnoliopsida > Poales > Bromeliaceae > Aechmea > Aechmea fasciata. Next base: position 7,660,506 of record CM045944.1, on the reverse strand, counting down.
TACAAAGATAACAGAGTTAATTAACAGAACGTAGTAAGGGTATTTTCAATATTAGCCTTCTAAGAAGGATAAATTGAAAAGTCGGGAACTTTTTAGGGGTATATAAGCAATTGCCCCTAATTTTTTTATGCTCAAGATATTTGAGAGCTGAGATAAAGTGCAAGAATAGTGTTTATAATTAAGCCCTAAATTTTGAAATAATTTTTAAAGTTAATTTTAAAACATCGTAGAAATAAATTGGTACACAGATAAATTCAACTGTAATTAATAATACAGTAGAATCACATAAATTGAATAAAATTATTGAATAAACTATTAATTTCGACGGAAATAGAAAAATGAAAGATTTTATTTATCTAAAATATAACACTTCTTTTTTGTAAAATTTTTCAAAAGACTAATGGACATATATTTTATATTTTATGCAAAATAAAAAACGTGACATAAAAAAAGTGTGAGGGGACTTTTGTAATTAAACCTAAAATAAAGGTTAAATGTATGGAAATTAACTTTTTTTTTTTATTGGAGCCCCTCAATTTCCATTTTTTTAAAAGTATAAGTGATTTAGTTAAAAATTTTATAATTTTATTAGATTTAATGATGATTTCATTAAATTTAGTAACATCATATATTTTTAAAAATAAGACTAAATAAATTAATAGCTAGTAATGAATGGAGATATTACATTTGGTAAAAATCTTAACCCAATTAAGTTTTTTTTTTTTGCATTTAGTATGTTTAGTTCAATTTTTTTCAAATTTACCAAATTTAATAATTTTAATTACCTTTTAACAAATAAAGGTTGGTAAGTTAACATCAAATAGCTAATAAAATTTTTAACTTAATAATACATAAAAACTCATATAGAAAAAAAAAAAAAAAGGTAAACTTCAAATACCACCTCTCGGTTTCACACTTTCTCGACTTTAGTATCATATGATTTAAAGTATATCAAGTCGTTGTCACGTGATTTCATTTTTATCTTTTCGGCTTTTTTCATTAAAATTTTGTTAAATTATATATAAAAGAATTCGTGTAACCCATATAGATTTATCGAATATTCACTTTAGTAACCCTTCAATCTTAACTTGTCACCGATTTCACGAAAATAAATTAGTGAAATCAATAATAAAAGAATAAAAATAAAATCACATGGTACTAAACTGACACACTTTAAACTATAGGGTACTAACGTGAGAAAGTGTGAACCCATAGGGGTGGTTTTTAAAGTTTTCCCAAAAAAAAAAAAAAAAAAAAAAAAAAAAAAAAAGCTGAGGGACCGGTTTCCAAATAACGCATACTTTAGGGTGGTAGTGGAAAGAGTGGGGGTACAATGTCTCTCACTAAACAAAGTGATCACCGTTTGTTTACCCACGCGGCGCTCTGTTATTGGTTCTTAATTTTTCGGGCGACTAATTAAATTGCGCCACGTGGACGTCCATGGTTTAGTTAAAATGTGGTTAGTGAGTAGGGGGGGGTCATAGGGTGCGTCGTTGGGGTGCGAGTGAGCGGGTTTGGTTTGAAACTGACCATGGGAAAGTGGTCACTGCTTTCGCGCTATTTACGGATGATGCCACTGTGCTGTAGGGGATGTAGATAGGGATGTAAAACGGGGCGGGCGGCGTGTGGGCTGCCTGTCCCGGCACGACCGAGGGTCGGGCCATGGCCAGGCACGACGACTGTAGCATCCGTGCACGGCTGGGGCAGCCCAGTGCTCCAAGTTGTGCCAAACTAAGTTTTTGCGACTTGCCGGTTCGAACGGTACGGCCCGTGTCGGGCCTGGGCCGTCACGACCCGGAGGTCGGCCGCAAGCCCGGCCTGGTACGGCCGTAATGGGCCGTGTCTGTCGAGCCGACACGGTCCGGTGGTTTAAATCCCACAGACTCGGGCCTAGGGGCTATAGAACAACAGGCATAAAACTACCCTAAATCTTAGTTTGGTATTGAGATGGATCTAACGCTATTAGATAGAATGGAATTAAAAAAAAACATATAGAGATATATTTCTGTATTCTATGAGACAAAATAAAATATATCGTAACCGACTAACCACAATATGTGGAACACAATATTAAGTACGGAAACAAACAGGTATTTTTCTATCGTCATATCTCACCGCAAGTAACGCAATTTTCCTGCAATCCCAAACGAAACCTAAACCCTTACCTAAGTGTAAGGCTGTAGAATAACAGGCATAAAACTACCCTAAAGCTTAGTTTGGTATTGAGATGGATCTAACGCTATTAGATAGAATGGAATTAAAAAAAAGTATATAGAGATATGTTTCTGTATTCTACGAGACAAAATAAAATATATCGTAACCGACTAACCACAATCTGTGGAACACAATATAACAGGTATTTTTCTATCGTCATATCTCACCGCAAGTAACGCAATTTTCCCGTAATCCCAAACGAAACCTAAACCCTTACCTAAGTGTAAGGCTGTAGAATAACAGGCATAAAACTACCCTAAAGCTTAGTTTGGTATTGAGATGGATCTAACATTATTAGATAGAATGGAATTAAAAAAAAGCATATAGGGATATGCTTCTGTATTCTACGAGACAAAATAAAATATATCGTAACCGACTAACCACAATCTGTGGAACACAATATAACAGGTATTTTTCTATCGTCATATCTCACCGCAAGTAACGCAATTTTCCTGCAATCCCAAACGAAACCTAAACCCTTACCTAAGTGTAAGGCTGTAGAATAACATGCATAAAACTACCCTAAAGCTTAGTTTGGTATTGAGATGGATCTAACGCTATTAGATAGAATGGAATTAAAAAAAAGCATATAGGGATATGCTTCTGTATTCTATGAGACAAAATAAAATATATCGTAACCGACTAATCACACAATATGTGGAACGCAATATTAAGTACGGAAACAAACAGGTATTTTTCTATCGTCATTTCTCACCGCAAGTAAGGCAATTTTTCCGCAATCCCAAACGAAACCTAAACCCTTACCTAAGTGTAAGGCTGTAAAGTTAATTTAGCCCCGTGAGCTTGCAGACCCTCAACCTTGGAAGATGGGCCCAACGGCACTTAAGCCGTTGGGTCCCTTCCTTTTTTTTTTTTTTTAATACTTTTTTTTTTTTTCAAAACCAAAGGGTGAAAAAAAATAAAAAAGTATATAATTTTGAATTTTTAAATTTTTATATTTTTCTCTAATGTAATTATGTAATATGATTAATTCAAAATTTATACATTTTATGTAATTTTTTTAAAAAAATATTAGATTCACTTCAAATAATTAAAAATTATGAAAAAAAAAGATATTAATTTTATATTAAAGTTGGTTATTGGATCAAACAAATGTAAATTAAAATATTTATATTAAAAATCTATAAAATTGAAAGTGAAAATTATTTATCCATAAGCTTTAAATTTTATATACCATTAATTACTAATATTAAAAAAAAAACTAAATTTATTCATACTGTTTAACTTTTTTAAAAATTTATAAAATTTTTAAAAAAAGTTTCAAAAAAGTTGGACATAATTGTGTAAATTAAAAACATTAAATCAAAGGTTTATAAGAATTGAGATCCTATGCTTTTAAAAGTACCAAGTCATTGGTACTTGTAAATTTTTAACCCTTGAATTAATAGATGTGTGGTTAGGATGATGTGGGCCCTTAAGTTGGGTGGTTTAATAACAAGATAATCTAACGGATGAAAATGATCAAACTCGTAGATCTAACGGTAAAAAATTCACAAGCATCAAATACTTAGTGCTTTTACAAGCACCATAACCGGACTCAGGTTTATAATTTAAAAACAACTTATCTCTTTTTCTTCAAAAAATAATTTTTTTTAAAAATACAAAAAGGACAAAGAAGAAAGAGGAAAAACTCTATTACTAGGAGTTGGGCCGAGCCTCTCCCTATAATTAAACGGGCCAGCTCGGCCCAGCCCGGATTCGTAACCGGGACGGGCCAGCCTGACCTTGGGCCCGAATAGGCCCGGATAATGTGGATCGTGCTAGCCCGGCACGGCCGACATTACACTCCTAGATGCAATACCGAATTCGAAGTAGGGGCGGGGGCGGGTTTTCAAAAATATTAAAAAAAAAAAAAAAATTTCCGAAGCCGAACCCGAAATCCGAAAGTATCCGAAACCGACGATTTTAAAAATCTATATCCAATACCGAATTCGAATCCGAAAGTCTGCACCCGAAATAATACCTTTACGATATTTTAAAATATATTACAATAGATTAAAATTTTTAAAATATAAATTCAAACATTTATACATATACATATACATAGAGAAAGAGAGAGAGATGAGCTGTAATGCTATCGGTAGCAAATGTGATCTATTGCCATCCATTTATTTGTGATGATAGAGCCTCCAAATCGGCAATCAATATCGTTGAACATAATCTATACCACTGAAAGTGTTTAAAAATTAAATTTCATGTATTTCCGATAATATTTTCTTATTCATCGAACGGACACAAAAACGAACGGTTGAAAATAATAATCTTCAAAAAGTAATGATAGGAGTCTTCTGATCAAGATCAAGAATATAGATCTTATTTTAAAAAGTGCGTGAAGAGATTTTCGGCCATGAACATCTATTTATTATCAAACTCTCCAAAACATGGTACTTGACCTCAGCTCGGTCTAGAGCAAAATTAATTACAAAAGAAAAGAGGAAAAAAATAGTAAAGTATTAACCTATCTATCAGACTTCAGCTTTTGTGTCATTCCCTTCTTGCTAAACAAAAAATAAAATCCAAATATTTTAGTTCTACAGCCTTACAGACAAATAGGGGAAGAAAAGCAATTTTCATATAAACTCTAGTTTATTCGCAGCCTCCTAGGGATGTCAACGGGTCGGATTCGGATCGGGTTTTTAAAAACCCGAACCCAAACCCGACTACCAAATCCGAAATCCGAACCCGAACCCGAGCCCGATGGATTTTAAAAATCCACATCCAAACCCGAACCCGAGCAAAAACCCGAAACCTGAACCCGAACCCGAACCCGACCAAAAATCCGAAAACCCGAACCCGATTCTAAACCCGAAAACCCGAACCCGAAAATAATATTTACCAATTATATTAATATATATATGTATTTTGGTTTAGATTACAAAAGTTTAAGTATTTTTTTTTTTCCTTTAGATTCAGATCTAAAGCTTTTTTTTTTAAATATATTATATTATATTTTTGTTCGTGTTCGGATTCGGGTTTGGATTCGGATTCGGGTTGGGTTCGGGTCGGATATAGTCAATATCCATATCCAAATCCATATCCGTCTGGTTTTTATTTTTAATATCCATATCCAAATTCATATTCATTTGCCTCGGATAAAATCCATATCCGTCGGGTTTGGATTCGGATTAAAGTCGGATATTCATATCCATTTACATCCCTACAGCCACCCGGACGGATCCTCCTGCAAACACTCGATCCGTAGAAACTATTGGCATTTGTTGCCCCATTTGGCAATCTCATTAAAAAAAAAAATTTATTTTTATCTTGTTCATGTACCTAATATTATGTTGTTCGTATCGGGATTGTTAACTTAAAGAGGTCGGCATTCTACCTTATGACTGAAGGTCCGGCATAGGCCGAGTCACGCTTAAATGGCAGGAGGTCGGGTTGAGCCGATTCATAATCGAAATGACGCGATTATGCTTGGGTCGAATCACAATCGAAATCTGTGACCGATGTGTATGTACGTTTTAAGTAAATTGATTTCGTATTTTCAACAACTAAAGCTTTTGGAATTAATAATTAATGCAAACGATCCAATGGGAACGTCGAGAGATTTAGAGTGGAAGAAAAATATATGGCAAAAAAAATGTAGCAAATAAATTAGCGATAATTTTTTTTCCCTTCAATAACACCTTTTTAATTTTTATTTTATTTAAATTTTTTTTGTTAATTTTAGTTAAGTATGCATGACTATAGTCATACATTTTAAGTTATTTTTTTAAAAGTTTTAATTTTTGTAACAGTGTAATTCAAAAATTGCAAATTAATTAGCTATAAACTATTCTATGTTTTGAATAACACCTTTTTTTTACTTTTATTTTATTTTCTGAACGATTTTAGTTAAAGTAAATTAAAATTTTTATGAATTAAAAATTAATTGACAATCCATTAAATTTTGCATTATTATTGCCATACATTTTTAGTTTTTTTTTTCCCCTTATTAATTTTAATTTTGAAATAGTCAGATTCAAAAAAGTAAAAGGAAAACTATGATTTTTAATTAAGTAAATAGAACATGTTTATGAACTGTATTAATAATCCATTAAATTTTGTTTGGTGATTTGAATTTAAATTTTTAGAATAGAATTTTTTTTTTAAAACATATAATAATTTTAATTAAGTACAAAAAAACAATGCTTTCGTTGAGAGTCCATTAAATTTTGCATTATTATTGCCATACGTTTTTTGTTTTTTTCCCCTTATTAATTTTAATTTTGAAATAGTCAGATTCAAAAAAGTGAAAGGAAAACTATGATTTTTAATTAAGTAAATAGAACATGTTATGAACTGTATTAATAATCCATTAAATTTTGTTTGGTGATTTGAATTTAAATTTTTAGAATAGAATTTTTTTTTAAAACATATAATAATTTTAATACAAAAAAACAATGCTTTCGTTGAGAGTCCATTAAATTTTGCATTATTATTGCCATACGTTTTTTGTTTTTTTTCCCCTTATTAATTTTAATTTTGAAATAGTCAGATTCAAAAAAGTGAAAGGAAAACTATGATTTTTAATTAAGTAAATAGAACATGTTATGAACTGTATTAATAATCCATTAAATTTTGTTTGGTGATTTGAATTTAAATTTTTAGAATAGAATTTTTTTTTAAAACATATAATAATTTTAATTAAGTAAAAAAAAAAAAAAATGCTTTCGTTGAAAGTCGAACTCAAGACCTCCCCCTTACTAAACGGGTGCTCTAACCAACTGAGCTACGAAAGCAATTATATAAAATTTTGAATATTTGTTTATATAAATAAGTTTAAAATAATTTTATCAAATTTATCTTTTTTTTTAAAGTTTAAAAACTTAAAAAAAGTAAATTTTAAATCTTTGGAAGAGTTGGTGTGAGAAGTACACCCCATTTTTGGATGTAAAAATAGCATTTATTTTGTTTTCTTTTATAAGAGTCTAAAATTAAAAAACAAGAGTAATGATATTTGTACCTCTAAAAGGTGATGTAAAATTTACACTGCACCAATCGAAAGATGATACATAGTCAAACCACAACTCTAAATTTTTAAATATTTAATTTTTTTTTAAAAAAAATATTTGGTCTATTGAATCAGTGGGTTGTAAGATTTATGCATCTCTTTTCAGTGTACATATAAGCATTTTCTCAAATAACAAAAGATTGTAAAGTGTCAAAAGACTTGGTGGTTGGTACCCGAGATCCGAGTTCGAATCCTAGTTGATTCACATTTCTAGCTAAGTTTATTTCTTAATGAAATAAACGAAACGGGTAGCGTGCTACCTATCTCTCAAAAAATACAAAAGACTGTAAAGTGGCTATACTATCTGTACAGCTAAAAAATCGGATGTGAATCTGCGACTTTTCCATCAAAACACTATTTTTGTTACGCTAGTCTTATCAATCTTTATTTTTAATATTAAAAATTCAAAGAGCGCATCTAATTAAACTCTTGAACTTTGAAAGTGTAATATGCTTATTGTTTAGTTGTATAAGTAGCATTTCTCTCCTAAAATTGAAATTAAGGAGAGTAATTATGTTTTTATAGTTTATTATAACGTGAGCGGTACTACTTGTACACAATAAAAAAAAGGGGGAAAACTTCAAAAAAAAAAAAAAACCTCTGTGGTTTCGTGCTTTCTCACTTTAGTACATTGTGATTTAAAGTGTATCAATTTGTCCCCATATGGTTTCATTTTTATCTTGTCAGTAGTTTTTTCGTTAATATTTCATTAAATTATATACAAAAAGCTTCAGATATCCATCTATATTTATCGATCGAATATTCACTTTAGTATCTGTAACGACCCAGCCCACTAGCAACAATAACTCGTTGGGCCCAACCACCGGTCCAAAATGCTTAAGCCCAGTTATTATTACTAGTGTCTAAGTCTCATATATACCCAATGACAACCCCATTCTCATCCGATGTGGGACTAATGGGGCATCACAGACTCCCCCCGTTAAGGCCCTGACGTCCTCGTCAGTCCAATCACACACATAACCCAAGATCACCAGGCTTATGTGAGACTCGTCTTGCTAGTCCGTCATCTAGACCTTGGCTCAGCCGAGACTCGCCACACATATCCACCGGTGAACCGCTCGATATTAAAATGTAACGAGCCTCTAAAGAACAATAACTCGTTGGGCCCAACCACCGGCCCAAAATGCATAAGCCCAGTTATTATTACTAGTGTCTATGTCTCATATAAACCCAATGACAACCCCATTCCCATCCGATGTGGGATTAATGGGGCATCACAGTATCATTTAATTTTAACTTTGTCACTTATTCAAGAAAAAAAAAAATTTGATACTAAAAAGGGAAAACCACAGGGGGGCAAATTGATACATTTTAAACCACATGATACTAAAGTGAGAAAGTGAAAAACCACAGAAGGGGTTTTTGAAATTTTTCCAAAAAAAAAAAGAAGTAAAACTATCAAATTTTTTAGCCTTAAATTTTAAAGAATTTCTAAACCCTCGTATGAGTGGGTGCGAGTTTTATACCGCTTTTTGGCTATACATATAATATTTTTCTTGTAACATTGACTTCTAGGACTATAATTGTGACGCCCCAACTTTCTAGAGAGTCACCCATCCTAGGACTATTCCCGTCCTAGCACGCTTAACTCTCTTAACCTCTTGGGCCTTGCCACCACCCAAAATGCTTAAGCCGGGTTAAAAGTTTAGCCATATTATATCTCATATATATAGGACCATTTGGGATCTCACAATCTCCCCACCTTTAAGCCCTGACGTCCTCGTAAGGCTCAGACTCATAAGTACCAGGCGATGTGAGACTCGTCTCGCTAGCCGTCATCCGCACTCGACTCACTCGAGACTCATCTCACACTTCCTGGTAATTGGCTTTGATACCATCTGTGACGCCCCAACTTCCCAGGGGGTCACCCATCCTAGGACTACTCTCGTCCTAGCACGCTTAACTCTCTTAACCTCTTGGGCCTTAACACCACCCAAAATACTTAAACCGGGTTCAGAGTTTAGCCCTATTTTATCTCATATATAGGACTATCTGGGGTCTCACAATAATGACATTATATATATATACTATGAAATCATTAAAATTTAAATTTAGATTTCAAATTATTTTAAAATAAATTTAATAAAAATATTAATTTATTCAAACGTCAAAAAAAATTGAGAAATAGCTTTTCAAAATCACTTCAAAAAAATTACTTTTATCTAAACTCGGCCAAACGCTCTGCAACTTTTAACCAAAATCATTTCTCCAAATCAAAATTACTTTTTCAGAAATCACTTCTTCAAAAACTAGGCCAAACAGAACCTAAGAGTGGGTTTCTTTAATAAAAATCCACTTCTCCTGCTACAGCGATAAAGCTTATTAGTGGGAAGCTTCCTAGTAAATGCATTGTTGTTTGGTGGGAAGCTTCCTAATAAATGCATTGTTGTTTAGTGGGAAGCTTCCTAGTAATGCATTGTTTCTGAACCCCAATCTACTGTCCAGTCTGTGGCATATTAATTTTGCCTTTATCTAATAGTTTATTAGTTTTTTTTTAATATTAAAATTTAAGAAAAAATTTTAAATCATAGAGAGAAATAGTACAACCGTTTGATAGAGATAAAAATGACATATGATGACAGATTGGTTCTTCTCAATGAAGCGTCGTTGAGAAACTCCTCATTGAAATATTATTATTATTATTATTATTTATTTATGTAACGATCGTACCCCACTAATAATAATAATAACTCGCCCAACCACCGGCCCAAAATGTTTAAGCCCGGTTATTATTACTAGTGTCTAAGTCTCTTATAAACTCAATGACAAACCAATTCCCATCCGATGTGAGACTATTGGGGTGTCACATTTTACCTTATGAAAATTTAGCTTCCCATCATCAACCCACTGATTTTTGGGCCTAACAAGAGAAGGGACTGCTTATTTTTTCGGTTTTATTTCTTCTAGGGATGTCAACGGCTCGGATTAGAGGCGGATTTTCAAAATCCGAATTTGACTACTAAATCCAAAATCTGAATCTAAAGCCAAATTCGACGTATTTTAAAAAATTCATATCTGAATCCGAACCAGTCTAAAAATCCAAAACCCAAATCCGAACCCCAAATAGTTATTTCTCTTTATAATATTTCAAAATATATTATATTAAATCTAAACTTTTAAAATGTAAATTTAAATATAATATCAAATATTTATATATGTCTACATATTACATAATGTAAATTTTATTCGGGCTGAAATTGGATTCGGTTCGGTTCAGAGTGGGTAAAATATAGATTTCTAAAATTAGAAAGAAAAAAGGTAAAAAAAGTTACTTACAAGAAGATTATCCTAATTTAGTCTATATTAAAAACTTATCAAATAATATATATTATATATAGATATATTGAGAAATAGTGAGGTCTACGGTGGACCTCTCTCTTACGCGGTCCACAATGCCACTTTAAGCTCATGGACCGCGTAGTTTTTCGCTTCTCATAATATGTAAATATATTTTCTGTTAACTTTTTTTAATGTTGAATCACATATTTCACAAATTATTTTTGGACTGAAAAATAATTTTAGCTTATTTTTATTTTTATATTAAATTAAACACACTCTGAACGAAAATGCGAGTTTTCTCCGAATTATGTAAAACTCCCCTCACTATGTTTCGAAACATATTACATTAAAAGCTAAATTACAGAAAATCTCATTTTAAATATCTATTTTTTTATTTTTCCTTCTTAACTTGCAAAAATTTATATTTTACTTCCTTGACATTTCAAGTTGTTGCATTTAGACCCCCTCCGTCAGAGTTTCATCACTATTCTGTTTATTTTTTATAATTTATACGAAAAATGCCCTTCAAATTAACAGTAATATATTAAAAAATATTTATTTCCTCTGTCATTTAGACAAAGTATAGATTTTCAAAAATTAGAGAAGAAAAATAAAAATGCGGATATTTGTAGGAAGATTTTATGTAATTTAGCGTACATTTTAAACTTCAAAGATAAGACAAAATATTTATATACACATTATATAATATTCAGTCGAATGTGGGTTCGAATCGAGTACAGATAAAATTCATATCTGAATTCAAACCAGTCGAATTTTTACTTTTATATCCATTTTGCATAGAAATAAGTTCCTCCGTTCAAATTTAAAATTTAAAATTTAAAATTTAAATAAAATTTTAAATATCTCGATCCATTGACCCACCACAAGTGGGAACGCACGCTGAAAGGCATACTCTCCACGTAAGTTACGTTCGGCAAAAAAGTTACCCAAGTTTTTTTTTTTTTTTTTTTTTTGGCCTTTGAAAATTTATTTTTCATAAATACCTTTATAAAATTGGCTCTATCTCTGTCATACGAGCGTTACGTGGACGTGGTGACAGTTTAAGTTGAATACGGTGAACTATTCACAGTAATTAGATACGGTAAATCACACCGCATCCTTCCTAAATTCAAAATTTCAAATATTATGTAATACTATGATAGAAAAATAATAAAATACAGTAAACCATTCACTGTGTGGTTTAATGTGTTCAAATACCATAAATGGTTCACTGTATTCAAAATTTTTCGACATTATTTGGCTAATGATCAAAAGGTCTTAAAATTGACAATTTTAATAGTAGATGTAATGCATTTGCAAATTTAACGGTTTGAAAAAATTCCAATCAGATGAAATTTTTATAGAATTTTTTTTTTTACTATTTAGAGTAAGATCAGAACCTCTGATCTTAAATTCAAGTCTTTTATCATAATTTTTTATGAGATTTTTATTTTCAACTGTTCATTTTTAGACTACTCGTTTGATAGGTAAATGATACCGAAGAATTATAAAATTTAATTTTCAAATACTTTCAATAATGTAGATCAAGTATAATGAAGCCGATCGTCGATTTGGAAGCGATATCATCAAAATAATTTTAAGAACATAAAGACTACCGATAATACCGCAAGATACTCTATCTCTATATATATATATATATATATATACATGCTGTGAGTCTGTAACTTATATATTTCGAGATGAGTGTTGTGGGTTAGTCGTTTTAACGAGACAAACTGGCTCACGGAATTGATGAGAATCTTATGATAGGGGGACCCCAATATGTTATAGCAGGGTGGGGCCCTCCATCTAACTACTCTCATCAATTTCCACGCGCCAATTGGAAATTTTTTTTTAAAAAAAGAATAATTATCCATATATTCTATCTATGTTTGAAAATATTCGATTTACCTCTATTTTTTTTTCTTTCTAAAATACTTCTCATATGTTCTACCGTTATTATAAAATATTCTTACAATTATCTACTGTTAAGTTAACTTGTGTTAAACGTGAGTTAAATATTTACTATATTTTAAAAAAAAATTAAAATATCAATTTTATCTTTAACTTAAGGGCAAATAAGAAATGTTAGTGACGGTACTGGGATATATTGGAAAAGACCAAAAGACAAAATACTTTTTGTGCTCCTGACTTGAAGGGCAAATAAAAAAGATAGTAATAATGAAGGGATATATTTGAAAGGACAAAATAGTAATTTTATAGAGATAATCGAGTTAATTAACAGATTTTTAACCTAGGGCTATATTAGAAATAGATTGGAGCGTAAAAATGATATTTTTAATATTAGCTTTCTAAGTGGGGTAAATCGAAAAGTCGAAAACTTTTCAAGAATATGTAAGTAATTGAATGTAATTAGTAATAGGCTTAGTTTGGTATTGAGGTCTATCTAACGTTATTAGATAAAATGGAGTTATAGAAAAAGCATATAGGGATATGCTTCTGCGTTCTCCGATGGGAACGCAGAAAATATATCGTAACCGACTCATCGCGATATGCGGAACGCAATATTACGTACGGAACACAAACGAAGTATTTTTCCAACGTACTTTCTCACCGCACGTAGCACAGTCTTCCCGCAATACCAAACGAAGCCATAGTATGATAGAGTTTAAGCGCTTTACTACGTGGTATAACACATCTATATTTTGCCCACTGTAAATTGCACCTTACAATCTTGTGATTTTATTCTATATTAACAAAAAAAAAAATGTGTCGTCAAATGAGAAATAACATAAAGTATCTTGACAATTACGAGGTGGTATCATGTTTAACAATAGATTTTTACAGTAAAATAAAAAAAATAAAATAGTGGTACATTTATGTGTAATTTTTAGAACCATGAAAGAGGCAAAGTAAAATGCAATATACCACATAATAGTTAGGAGTAACTTTTTTTTACCAGCAAGTGACAAGATCAAAATACCGTTAACTGACATGAATCAAATAAATTAATAGATTGGCTAGTAAAATTAAATGTTGAAAGATTGAGTAAGTAAATAAAAAAATTTATAGTTTAAGCAAGTTTTGTACGTTCTTATCTTGTAATTAGAGCCGGTAAATTAGCTCGTCATTCACAAATCAGCTTGTGTTCGGCCCTTTTATTAAATGAGCGAGTTGAAGAGAGTTGAGCTCTTTAGTTAGCGAGCTGACATAAGTTAGGATCAACTTGCTCGTGTTCCGCTTGATATAACTTGAATATATATATTTTTGGGGCCAACCCATTTGTGTTCGGCTTGATATAACTTATATATATATATATATATATATATATATATAGTAGGCTATTATACTATTATGAGTAGTAGAGCCCTACTACTCATAAGATATTTTCGATGATAGAGCTTCCGAATCGACGATCCACTCCGTTAAATATGATCTAGAGTATTTAAAACTTCTAGAAAATAAATTTCGTAATTTTTCAAAATCATAATAAAGTCCATCAAATGGGCATAAAATGAACGACCGAAATCGAACGATGTCCTAAAAATAGATGATCGGATCCTTCAATTCAAGATCGGAGTTATTGATCTTTATCTAGGTAGTGAATAGAATTTTCTATCAAAAATTCAACAAATTTCGATTCTTTTGCACCGTTAAACTAGCAAGTATCCCATACCGGCCGTTAAAAATTGTCAAATTTGTGACCTCTTGATCGTAAGGTAAATGATGTCAAAAAATTATAAAATTTTATTTCTAGAAGTGTTAAATGATGTAAATAACGCTTAACGGTGTGGATCGTCGATTCGGAAGCTCTATCATCGAAAACCACTTATGAGTACGAGGGCGATCGTACTCATAATAGTATAGTAGGACTTTATATATATATATATTATAGTAGTGGACTCTATATATATATATATATATATATATATATATATAGGCCACGGCTACTATACTATTATGAGTATTGAGCCATCGTACTCATAACTTTTTAGTAGTTGAGATGAAAAAATGTGAGGCTAGGATGAGAGTGATTACGGTTAGATTGATAGTGGGCCCCCTAGGGTTGAGTAGGTGGTTGGTTGAATAGTATAATCTAACGGGTAAAAATGATTAAAGGGTGGATCAAATGGCCAAAAAGTTATGAGTACAAGAGCCTCTATACTCATAAAAGTATAGTAGGACTCTATATATATATATATATATATATATATATATATATATATATATATAGGGCTATATACTATACTATTATGAGTAGTAGAGCCCTTCTACTCATAAGTTGTTTTCGATGATAGAGCTTCCGAATCGACGATCCACTCCGTTAAATATGATCTAGAGTATTTAAAACTTCTAGAAAATAAATTTCGTAATTTTTCAAAATCATAATAAAGTCCATCAAATGGGCATAAAATGAACTACCGAAATCGAACGACGTCCTAAAAATAGATGATCGGATCCTTCAATTTAAGATCGGAGTTATTGATCTTTATCTAGGTAGTGAATAGAATTTTCTATCAAAAATTCAACCTATTTCAATTCTTTTACACCGTTAAACTAGCAAGTATCCCATATCGGCCGTTAAAAATTGTCAATTTTGTAAGCTTTTGATCGTAAGGTAAATGATTTCTAAAATTACGAAATTTATTTTCTAGAAGTTTTAAATACTCTAGATCATATTTAACGGTGGATCGTCGATGAGTAGAGCTCTATCATCGAAATAACTTATGAGTAGTAGGGCTCTACTACTCATATATATATATAGTCCTACTCTATATATATATATATATATATATATATATATATATATATATATATATATATATATATATATATATATATATATATATATATATATATTCCAAACTTTTACTATTTAGATTTTATGTCAATCCAAATATAAAGAGACTTCTATTTAATAAATTTCAATCATTAGATTCCAATTTTCCAATTTTAAATTTTATCTTCAATTTTATGCCAGGTAATAAGACTGGCAATCTAATTTGCTATTCACGAACTAGCTCGTGTTTGGCTCGTCGATAACAAACAGAATACTACGAGTTAAATTTGTTAACTTGATATTCTAGTGACCCGACATGTTTAGTAAATGGGCAAGCATTAGTCAACTTTAGCTCTCAATTGGCAACCCTACTTACAAGTTACAACTAAGCCAAAAAAAAAAAAAAAAAAAATTTCAAATACCATCCTTATGATTTCATATTTTCTCACTTTAATATCCTGTGATTTAAAGTGTATCACTCTCGTATCTCGTATCCTGTGATTTTATTTTTCTTTTTGTTATCTTCTCCATTAATTTTTTTCGTTAAATCAGCGACAAAGTTAAAACTAAAGAGTTTTAAAGCGGATATTTGATAAGCTATAGGTGGGGCAACTGAAATTTTGTACATGATTTAACTAAAAATTAACGACATGGCGGGCAAAAAGAGAAAAATAAAACCACGTGATACTAAATTGTTACAATTTAAACCATGTACAAAATTAAAGGGGCTATTTAATGGAAAATGCTAGATGTATACCCCAAAAAGGATGTACATCTCACAACCCACCCATCCTTAGGTGGGAATTGACTCACCAGTCACATAATGTGACTGGTGAATTACACTCCACCCAAGAATGGGTGGAGTTGTAAGATGTACACCCCTTTGGGGTGTACACCTAGCATTAATCCTCCACTGTGGTTTCACACTTTTTCACTTAAGTACCATGTGATTTCAAGTGTATCAAGTTAGTACCCTGTGGTTTGGCACTTTCTCATTTTAATATCCTGTGGTTTAAAGTGTATCAAGTTAGTACCATGTGGTTTTATTTTTATATCAAGTTAGCATACTATGGTTTTATTTTTATATCAAGTTAGTACTATGTGGTTTTTAAACCATAGGGTACTAAAGTAAGAAATTACGAAACCATATGATACCGAAGTGAGAAAATGCAAAAGCACGGGATATTAACTTGATACACTTTAAACCACGAGTAATGCTAGCTCACCCATCCTTGACCCTTGGGTGTGAATTTGCTCAATAGTCACATGATGTGATTGGTGAATTACACCCTACCCAAAAATGAATGGGGTTGTAAGATGTACACCCCTTTTGGGTGTACCATTAACATTTTTCTTTAAACCACTGTTAGAATCGGAACGTCGAAAAATAGATTCAGAAAATAATTTGATGCGAGAAAAGAAAAGATAAAGCGGAAAGAGCACACCGATGTTTACGTGGTTCGGCCAACGGCCTACGTCCACGGGCGAAGACGGAGCAAATACTTTATTAATGTCGAAAAGGCGGAGTACAAGAAAATCTCTCAAAAGACCCAAAGCTTAATTAGATCCGAAATGCCGCAACAAAGCAACTCCAGAAAACGACTTCTCTCTCAACCCATACGAATCCTGAATTAGCACGAATTAGTGCATGCGGCTCCTTCTCAGCTAATTAATTTGGAGCACCAATCCTCTCGGCTGATGATGCTGCTGCTGCAATGTACGGAACACCCAATTAACCATGAAGCATGGTTCTTCCGCCAACAACCGTACCCGTCTCCGAGAAGCTTAATTAATTAATGCATGGCCCTTAATTTGGTCGCGCCGATTAATTTGGCCGTAGCATGTATATATAATACATGTCTCCTAATAAGAGTCTAATTCTAGTTCTACTAGAATTATCCTCCTAAATATAATCCATATATGCCAAATTAAATCCAATCCTAAATAGATTAGGATTTAACTCTAATTTGGATAACTACAAATCTAAACCAAATATTAACAATCTCCACCTTGGTTTAAGTTGTAGTTTAGCCACCGCTATGTCGAGATCGCCACAAAACTCCACCTTGAATTTAATTCGCCTCAATGATTCTTAACGCTCCGTGCTCCATCTTCTCCAAACGCCTCATAGGGCCTTAAATGCTGCCAACTGCCACCAAGTCCAAATAATGTTTGAACTTGGTAATTGTAAGAGACTTAGTAAGCATATCCGCCGGATTGTCCTCAGTACCAATTTTTTTAACAGTCACTGTGCGCTTCCCAATCACATCCCGAATAAAGTGAAACTTTACATCGATGTGTTTTGTTCTCTCATGGAACATCTGATCTTTTGACAAGTGAATAGCACTTTGACTGTCCGAATAAACAATCGTCGGATCCCAACAAGAGGTAAGCTCTCCAAATAAACCTCTTAGCCACATAGCTTCCTTCACACCCTCCGTCGTAGCAATATATTCCGCCTCCGTCGTAGACAAGGCGACAATAGGTTGTAGTGAAGCTCTCCAACTAACTGCACATCCGCCAATAGAGAATACATAACCTGAAAGTGATCTCCTTCTATCCAAATCACCTGCAAAATCCGAATCAACATATCCAACCACACCATCCTTACACCTCCCAAACTCCAAACAAGTGTTAATGGTATCTCGTAAGTATCTCAAAATCCACTTAACAGCTTGCCAATAAGCCTTACCGGGATTGGTCATATATCTGCTAACCATGCTCACTGCGTAGGAGATGTCCGGCCGTGTGCAAACCATGGCGTACATGATGCTCCCGACTGCACTAGAATATGGAACATGTGACATGTACTCCCGCTCATCATCGGACTGCGGTGATGCCTCGGCTGAAAGTCTGAAATGCGCCGCAAAAGGAGTGCTCACTGGTTTTGCGTCTGTCATCCCGAAACGCTTTAAAATCTTCTCTATATATTTTTCCTGTGTCAAATGCAGTAGTCCTGACTTGTTGTCCCTCTTAATTTTCATACCAAGGATTTTCTTAGCAGCACCTAGATCTTTCATCTCAAACTCACCCTTCAATAAAGTCTTCAATTTATTTATCTCAACTATGTCGCTGGAAGCAATTAACATATCATCGACATAGAGCAATAAATATATGAAAGATCTCTGATCAAGCTTTCTGAAATAAACGCAACTGTCACGCTTGCTTCTGGAGTATCCATGACCTGTCATAAAGGAGTCAAACCGCTTGTACCATTGTCGAGGAGACTGTTTTAAGCCATAAAGCGACTTCTTTAACAGGCAAACATGGTCTTCCTTCCCTTCAATAATGAATCCCTCCGACTGTTTCATATAAATTTGCTCCTCAAGTTCTCCATGCAGAAAAGCTGTCTTAACATCAAGCTGCTCAAGATACAGGTCATTCATGGCTACTAACGATAAAAGAACACGAATAGAAGTATGCTTCACGACGGGTGAGAAAATATCATTGAAGTCAACACCTTCTACCTGACTGTAGCCCTTGGCAACTAAACGAGCTTTATACCTTGTATCTTCCACGCCGGGGATTCCGTCCTTTTTCTTGAAGACCCATTTACAGCCAACAATTCTCTTACCTGTATGCGGTTTTACCAACTCCCATGTGCGATTCTTATGGAGAGACACCATCTCCTCATTCATCGCCACCAACCACTCTACAGAACTGGCACCTGAAATAGCTTGATTATACGTAGAAGGTTCACCTTCTTCTTCTGTGTCTTGTGTCACTGAAAGAGCGTAAGCAACCATATCTTCATAACCATATCTCTGCGGTGGTTTAATCCGCCTCCCTCGCTCCGCCTCGTAGCAATATTCGCCTCTCAACTTGTGGGGTTTCGATCGAGGTGTCCGCCGACCGAACTTGTTCCGACCGAGAAGAATTCTCGTGATCGAACTATAGCATCGGTCTCTACCTCCACCTCGCTTGCTAGCACTCGGGTCTCATCGGAAGAAATACGATTAGGATATAACATAGCGATTCATCAAATGTGACATCCCTACTAATAATTAATTTAGACGATTCAGGACAACACAATCTATATCCCTTAACTCCCGATGCATAACCAATAAAAATGCACTTTTTAGCCCTAGGTTCTAACTTGCCTTCATTTACATGAAAATAAGCGGGACAACCAAATATTCGCAAATTAGAATAATCAGAAGGGCTGCCAGACCATATCTCTTCCGGAGTTTTGCAATCAAGTGCCGAATGTGAAGATCGATTCACCAAATAGCATGCTGTAAAGATCGCCTCTGCCCAGAAACTCTTCGCTAAGCCAGCATTAGAGAGCATACAACGAGCTCTCTCCAAAAGAGTTCTATTCATCCGTTTGGCCACCCCGTTCTGCTGTGGAGTATGCCTAAAGGTCTTATGTCGAACGATCCCTTCATTCTTGCAGAATTCTTCAAACTCTGACGAACAGAATTCCAAACCATTGTCGGTCCTTAATCTCTTGATCTTCTTTTGGGTTTTCTTCTCAATCATGACCTTCCACTGCTTGAAATAATTGAACACCTCATCCTTACTTTTCAGAAAGAACGCCCACACTTTACGAGAATAATCGTCAATAAAAGTCAACATATATCTAGCACCACCATGAGTAGGAGTACGAGATGGTCCCCAAAGATCAGAATGGATGTAGTCCAGAGTACCTTTTGTCCGGTGAACTGCGGCCTTAAAGCTGACTCTCTTTTGTTTGCCAAGAACACAATGCTCGCAGAAATTCAACTTTTCTAAACTCTGACTACCAAGTAGACCTCTCTCGTCCAACTTCATCATACCATATTCACTCATATGGCCCAGTCGCATATGCCATAATTTGGTGCTATCCGAATCTGACATAGAGGAAGAAGTCACCGCTGCAGAACCTGTCACAGTGGAACCCTGTAGAACATATAACATGTCGGACAACTTGGCCTTCATCACTACAAGACTCCCTTTAGCGACCTTCATTAATCCGTCAGCTGAAGAATACTTAAAGCCTTTAGTATCAAGTGTACCCAATGAGATCAGATTTTTTCTTATATCCAGAACATGCCGAACCTCAGATATAGTCCTCACTACTCCATCGAACATTCGAACGAGCATCAATTCCAATAACTGTACACTTAGAGTGATTTCCCATCAATACATCTCCACCTTCAAAAGGCTTGTACGTCGAGAACCATTCTCTATGCGCGCAGATATGAAAGGTACATGCGGAATCCATAAGCCACTCATCCTGTCGGCGTGTCTTATCCGTAACTGTGAAGACGATATCATTTTTATCTGATTCTCCTGCTGCAACACTTGCTTCTGCTTCAGTATTGGTGCTTTTCTGACCTTGATTCTTATCACCATTATTCTTCCGCTGCTCTTTATTTTTCAACTTGAAACAATCAGCTTTTATGTGACCCTTCTTCTTACAATAACCACAAATCAGATTTCTGTGTTTTGACTTTGATCTTGATGTACCTCTATTACCAGAACCCTTCTCTCGCGACCTCCCTCTAGCGACCAAACCTTGTCCTGAAACTCCACCTGTCTCGTTGCTTATCTGCATGTCAATTCTCTCTTTTGAAAGTAAAGAGGATTTAACATCATCGAGACATAGAGTATCTCGTCCAAACAAGAATGTCTCACGAAAATTCTTGTAAAGAGGCGGTAGAGAACAGAATAATAAAAGGGCTTCATCTTCCTCCTCAATTTTGACATCAATCGAGCGAAGAACCATAATAATAGAATTAAATTCATCTAAATGCGACTTAATAGAGGTACCTTCCGCCATGCGTAACATGAATAGACGTTGCTTCAAATATAACTTGTTGGTGAGAGATTTCGTCATATAGAGACACTCCAATTTAAGCCAAAGCCCTGCAGTGGTCTTCTCATCCAAGACCTCGCGCAATACCTCATCGGATAAACATAATTGTATTGTCGTAAGAGCTTTGTCATCAATCTCCTCCTTTTGCTCCGCCGTCAAAGAATCAGGCATCTTTTCTTTTCCCAACAGTGCCTTCCGCAATCCTTGCTGCGTCAATAAAGCACGCATCTTGACTTGCCATAATGCGAAACTGTTGGTCCTGTCAAATTTATGAATCTCGAACTTCGTCGTCATCTTAATCCTCAAAGGGAATAGAAAGGCTCTGATACCAGTTTGTTAGAATCGGAACGTCGAAAAATAGATTCAGAAAATAATTTGATGCGAGAAAAGAAAAGATAAAGCGGAAAGAGCACACCGATGTTTTTAGTTCGCCAACGGCCTACGTCCACTGCAAGACGGAGCAAATACTTTATTAATGTCGAAAAGGCGGAGTACAAGAAAATCTCTCAAAAGACCCAAAGCTTAATTAGATCCGAAATGCCGCAACAAAGCAACTCCAGAAAACGACTTCTCTCTCAACCCGTACGAATCCTGAATTAGCACGAATTAGTGCATGCGGCTCATTCTCAGCTAATTAATTTGGAGCACCAATCCTCTCGGCTGATGATGCTGCTGCAATGTACGGAACACCCAATTAACCATGAAGCATGGTTCTTCCGCCAACAACCGTACCCGTCTCCGAGAAGCTTAATTAATTAATGCATGGCCCTTAATTTGATCGCGCCGATTAATTTGGCCGTAGCATGTATATATAATACAGGTCTCCTAATAAGAGTCTAATTCTAGTTCTACTAGAATTATCCTCCTAAATATAATCCATATATGCCAAATTAAATCCAATCCTAAATAGATTAGGATTTAACTCTAATTACAAATCTAAACCAAATATTAACAACCACATGATACTAAAGTGAAAAAAATGTAAAACCATAACTTGATATACTTTAAATCATATGGTGCTAAAGTAATAAAAAGTGAAACTATAACGGAGTATTTGAAGTTTTTCCCTTTTTTCTATTTTATTTTATTTTTTTTTTATTTTTTATTTTTTAAAAGAAAAGGCGAAGACTTACTTGTTTCCATGGGAACTTTCCCGCGACCTTCCCATTCCCATTCCCTCCATTTTCTCTTTTTAATCTCTCCCTCTCTCTCTCTCTCTCTCTCTCTATAAATATATGGCTCATTTAATTTCCTCTACATTCCCCATGGCTACACCTCCCACTTCGTCCCCCTCGTCTCCTCCCTCGGATCAGCTCGGCCATATCTCGCCGCGGCACCCGCTGCTGCGGCGGTGGCGGCGTCCCAGCCCCCTGTGAGTGCCGTTAGGGTTAGGGTTAGGGTTTTACTCGCTTCGGATCTTCACTGGAGCTCCTTCTTGAGGCTGATTGCGGGTTTTTTGTTTGTTTGTTTTTGTTTGTTTCTTTAATCCTCACGCATCGTTGGTCGCAGGGAGATGATGATGGGAGAGGGGTTTCGGCTGATCGTTTCACAGAAGTTCGAATTGATGGCTCGGAGAGTGGTAAGAGCTCGATTGCGTTCTCTCGGTCGTAAATTTTTATGGGTTGAGATCAAATAACGCCTTTTTTTTATTTAGCGCTTCTCCACACCAGTGCCTTGTGGTTTCATTTGTGCTGCTTAGGTGCTTTGCGATTTATGCTTTTGTGCTAGCGTTGAACAATGGCTCTTTGTTGTAGAGCAACTTCACGTCTGTTCTCTGTGATTTCCTTTTGAGTTACGTAGGTGATTTAAGGTCGATCTAGTTTCCAAGATTCTAAATTTTAATGGGTTGAGATCAAAATATGGCTCTTTGCTATAGCTCATTTTCATGTGGATGCCCTGTTGTCGAGTTACTTTGGTGCTTTAAGGCTTATCTCGTTATCAAGATTGCAAATTAGTATGTGTTAGCATCGAAAGATGGCTCTTTGGTATAGAGCATCTTCATGCCGGTTTTCTGTGATCTCATTTGAGTTATGAAGGTGATTTAAGGTTGATCTAGTTATCAAGATTATAAATTTTAATGGGTTGAGATTAAAATATGGCTCTTTACCATAGCTCATTTTCATGTCGATGCCCTGCAATTGAGTTACTTAGGTGCTTTAAGATTTATCTCGTTATCAAGGTTGTAAAATTTAAATTTTTATGTGTTAACATCAAAAAATTGTCTCTAGGGTGTATAGCATCTTCACGCCGATTCCCTGTGATCTCATTTGAGTTACCTAGGCGATTAAGGTTGATCTCACTATTGAGATTCTAAATTTTTATGGAAAAACACCTAAAAATGGCTCTTCGCTATAGCTCATTTTCACGTCGATGCCCTGTAGTTGAGTTACTTAGGTGCCTTAAGATTTTTATTATTGTCCGGATTGTAAATTTGTATGCGTTAGCATAAAAAAAGGCTCTTTGGTATATAGCATCTTCACGCAGGTTCACTGTGATTTCATTTGAGTTACCTAGGCGATTAAAGTTGATCTTGCTATCAAGATTCTAAATTTTTATGGGAAAACACCTAAAAATGGCTCTTTGCTACTCATTTTCACGTCGATGCCCTGTAGTTGAGTTATTTAGGTGCTTTAAGATTTATCTCGTAATCCAGATTGTAAATTTGTATGTGTTAGCATAACAAAAAGGGTCTTTGGTATAGAGCATCTTCATGCTAGTTCACTGTGATTTCATTTGAGTTACTTAGGCGATTTAAGGTTGATCTCGTTATCAAGATTCTAAATATTTTATGGGATAACGCCAAAATATGGCTCTTTGCTATAGCTCATCTTCATAATTTTAGCTACCGATATAACTCGATTATTGTCAGAGACATACTTAATTGTCATATTATTTTCTGTAACAGGTACGGCAAGAGCTGGAAAAGAGACTTTACAACTATATAAACCCAATTCCCAGGCATAGTATTTGCTTTAATAATTGCTGCTTCTGACTGTTGATTTCATTACAGAGATTTCATTACAGAATATAATATATCTTCTTGCATATTGATATGTAAAATAACCTTTTCGTTGCTATGAATTCCTAGTTCACTGCGTTTTGGCATGCTGAGCTGGGTACTGCTCTTCAAATGCTTCATTAATACAATATTTGGTGGATAGCAATCTATCTTGTTTTATGTATGCAGAAAGTATAGCATAGTTTCCAACCATAATAGGGGAAACAAGTTTCACATTTAAAGCAGCTGTTAATTGCTTTACTTAATTTTTGCTGGCCTTGTAAATATAAGGAAAACTTCAAAACAACCGCCTCAGGTATAGGATATTTGCAGTTTACTATCCTGTGGTTCAAAGAGTAGCACTTGTTAACTCGCATTTTGTATTTCTGTTTTCTGTAAGGAGTTGCTGTTTACATGTGGCAGCAAAGTGCTTCTTTTACAAACCACAGGGCTTTAAGTGTAAATTGTGGGATGTAGTTTGTAAAATGTTGTACTTTGCTATCCTATTTACTGGCAAATCATTACAGGAAACAAAAACCAAAATCACAGGGTGGCAAAATGCTATAATTTGAAGTTTTTTCTCGGTATAATTTTCTACCTCTTCGTCAATCTCGACTATACTTTTATATTCTTTCTTGTTGTAGACTATTTAGCTGGCAGGGCTGATTCTGAAGCTCTCCTTCTGTATACTTTTTTACTTTTTCGTCAATGTCAATTGGATGTTAATTGTACTCTTATTATTTTTTTCTTTCTTATGCCGCTTGGCATATTATTTTTAATTGTTTCCTATGTTCTTCTTATAGGCAACTAGTTGGTGGAGCTCAGCATGCCAGATATCGTCTAGAATTCCAGAACAAGATATGTGATCCTCTTCATACCTTTAGAAATATAAAAGGAGAGGCAGAGAGTGATGTCGAAATTGCTTTATTTGATAATGATAAAAAAGTTATTGTCACATCTGGTCCTCTTTCTTCAATTAAGGTTGAGATTGTTGTCCTTAATGGTGACTTTAATAATGACGATCGAGAGACTTGGAGCGAGGAGGAGTTTAATAAAAGAATAGCACTTCCGCGAGATAACAAAGGACAATTACTCAAAGGAGAACAACTTATCAAGCTGAATAATGGGATTGGTTCTCTTGGGAATATCGCTTTTACAGATAATTCCAGTTATCAAAAAACTAAAACATTTAGGCTTGGGGTGAGATATGCTCAAAGTGCGCCAAATGGAGAAAGAATTCAAGAAGGAATAACTGAACCTTTAAGGGTGAAGGATCGCCGAGTGGAATGTAAGTTTAATTTGAAGTTTCTATATTTTGCTTTCCAATTCATTGGTTTATTGACATTAGTACGATTGATCAACACTGATTGTGGGGACTGAGTGATTATTGCCTGAACCTGGACCACCACATTAGTTGTGGACTGCCTATCTTACCTCGCTCGATCCCTTTCATACTTCCAACCCAACCAACCAATTTACATTTTACAAAAAGTAAATTTTGAGTCAAGAAAAGGTGGTGAATCGACAATAGGTTGGTTGGAGGGAGATGGGATGAGTGGTCCACGACCGATGTGGTGGTGTAGATCCAGGCAATTGTTTCTTGTTCTTGAGTACAACAGGGCAGTCACTTTAAATCTCTATTTTATTTATTATTTTGGAGACTGACTCATAGATGAGACCCTGCTCACAGGACAAAACAAAGAAAAGACATAAATATATAATCAACACCAACATGACAATAAGAGCTTGATCCTTCTGCAAATCCTTATTTCTTATTGATTTCTGAAAACTGAGAATGCATGTAGTAATATAGAGACTGGTATTGATTACTGAAGGGCTACTGTCCGATGCTACAATTTGGCGGTGAAAAATCAATCTACTTTTCTTTTATGTTATTTTGTCTACTTGATTTTAAGAGACTTTTTTTTTGAGAAGGTAGCAAAAGAAACTTGTTATCTACTATTTGTTGATAGAGTCCTTGTGATTGCTGATTTACATTAAAAAGATTTTCATATGAAACTATTCTTCGTACAACAGTATTTAGATATTGTGGAATTAATTGCTACTTTATACTATCTAGATCTTCTCTATACCTAATCGAAGCACATCACATATATTTAGAAAATGGAGAATATTGAATATTTGTTTAATCTAGATCTCATCTCTCTTGTTTCTTATGCCATACTCTTAGCTAAAGTTACTTCAGGAAACTCTAAATAAATTATTTTAAATTATATGGAGACAATTTCTTCAATTGTAGAAACCCTTTTTTTTCGAGAGAAAGATGGCATGCTATCCGCTTCGTGTGTGTGTGTGTGTGTGTGTGTGTGTGTGTGTGTGTGTGTGTGTATATAGAGTAAGTCTCCCGTACTTTCGAAAGTACGGAGGCTTTCGTGCTTGTAAGTTGTTTTCGATGATTGGACATCCGATTCGACGATCGGCTCCGTTAGGAATAATCTACTATATTGGAACTATCTAGAAACCAAATTTCATAATTTTTTTACATCATTTACCAAGCGATCAAAAGGCCTCAAAAATGACTATTTTAACTGCCGATGTGGCACATTTTTAAGTTCAACGGTGTAGAAGTATCCAAATTACATGAAAGTTTAATAGAAAATTCTACTAAACATCAATAGCAAGATCAATACTTCTGATTTGAAATTTGAGTCCTTTATCACTATTTTTTATGAGATTTTTATTTTCGGCCGTTCATTTTGAGGCTACTCGTTCACTAGACAAACAAAATCAAAAAATTATGAAATTTGGTTTCTAGATAGTTTCAATAGCGTTGATCGAAGTTTAACGGAACCGATCGCCGAATCGGATGTCCCATTATCGAAAACAACTTACAAGCACGGAGGCTCCCGTATTTTCGAAAGTATGGGAGCCTAGCTCTATCTATATATATATATATATATACACACACATTTGAAATGAACGCAGCTAGAAATGTGAAGCAATTAGGCTTCAACTTGGGATCCGGGTTACCAACCATCAAAGTCTTTAGCCAACTGTGCTAGGTATGGTTGGTTCAATTGTAGAATCCATTGATTTTTGATACTGCTTTGTTGTTTAACGGAAGCACATATTGCTGTAATTTCTTCTTTACTCTTGGTATCTGAGCCTATTGGTTTCAATATGTTCAGCGGCTCAAAAGCATGATACTCCTTCATTGGATGCCGAAGTTTGGCGGCTTAAATACATTAGGAATGGTGGTAAATTTCACAAGAGGCTTCAAGAACATGGTATCGAAACTGTTCAAGACTTCTTGAGATATTACAATATGGAGAAAGGCAAGCTGCGAAATGTAAGTTATGAGTTTGGCGTGTACTATATTGTCTTGCTAGCAAGGCAGGAATTTACCAACACCATCTCAAGTATAGGTCATTCGAAAACAGGACACTGAACAGTAGCTTTTTGGATTTGAGCCCCACAACTAACATTTTAATTAATTTTAGAAAATTCCATCTGGTCAGATACTGTAAGATCTTAATACTTCTGCCAAAATAGTTACAGAATATTCCATCAAGTAATGCAACTTTCATTAATTACATATATCCCATGAAAAATTAAAAGGTTCGCTATGTACTGTACGAATCTTTGAAAACATGCTATTTGAGGGGTTCAAATATGAGAAAAAGATAGGTTAAAGGTCCTGTTTACAAATGACCTCTTAGTGGTACTAGAGATATGTCTGTATGTTTTTGCCTACTATCAACTAATAGAAACTTCCATTCTCAGGGAAGGAAAATACTAATGGAAACATATTTTGTGTTGCCCTATTTGTAGATTCTTGGTAGAGGGATGTCAGAAACTCACTGGAAAGAGATTGTTAAACAAGCTAGGAAATGTGATCCAGGAGACAAGCTCTATTCTTATTACATGAGAGAGAAGAACACTGTTGTACTTTTCTTCAACTCTATTTATCATCTTGTTGGTGTGAAATTTGGTAACTGTTATACCACCCTTGATAATCTCGACACATCCCTACAGGTGTTTATTCTTTTCCTTAAAACCCATCTTATGATTTACTTATCTTTTTTCTTTTTTTAACTTTTTTGAGAAAAAGGGGTATAACCTGTATATGATTTACTAGCATTTTGATAGAATGCTCGGTCAAAGAGCTGGGCAGAAAGGGCTTTCTCTCATCATTAAGACGATGCATGCATTCATTCACACTTTCTAGAAATTGATGTTTTCAGATTTTAGTTGTGAAGCATGTATATGTTCTGTTTATATTTGGTTACATGTTTAAGGAGTGCTGAAGTTGGTGATGCTAACAACTAACAACCAAATTCTTGAAATTAAAGAGTCCCCCGTTTTTTCATCAAGAATAGCTTATTATATTCTGTCATAGAAGCTGGTATGCCAACAAATAATTCTGTTCATTTGGTTGCAGGATTCAGTGGAATCATGGAAAAATCTAGCATATAGTAACATAAATGGCATGCAACTTAATCATAGAATGATTAATGGCCATCCTATGCCTCTCCTTGTGAGTGATGTTACTTCCTTACCCGGGTCAAGTACAATGTCACCTCATAATTCCAACTCCCAGATAAGAAATTCTGGTAAATTCCTCTTCACTGTTTGATGACTTAATGTTAGATTTTCTTTTTTTTTACCCCCTTAAATACATTATGCTATTAATCCATTTAAATTTTACATATATAATGCTATAAAATTTGATTTTTCACAGTAGCCTTATTTTACCTTAGTGCAATCTCTTACTATAGTAGCCTTATTTTACGTTAGGGTACCATCTAATTTATGTGGAAATTGATTTTCTTTAGAAAATGTATGTTATTGTAAGTGAAACAGTGTATATGCAAGACGTTATGTCTTTGTAGGGCATATATAAAAATTGTGATTTTGCAGGGATATATATTTATGTAAAAGTGGCTTTTTTTTAACTATCCCATGCTATGTTCTATCATTAACACAGCGATTTTAGCAGATCAAGTAAATTCTCAAGTTGGTCTGCTGCAAGAAAACTCCGTAGCAAGTGAGGATTCATCACTTAATTTATTCATGGACCCTTATATTGATGTCGATAATCATCAACCTTCATATGCAGAAGCAAGCGTAAGTTGATTTCTGTTTGAAAACATTCCCAAAGTTCGTTTTGGCTTTTAACAATGAGCAACATGATGTAGGGAGTTATCGGGTTTCGTTTTTTTTCAAGTATGACCGAACAAAATGGGTTCTTTTTTCATATGTATCTCTGCTACTATGGGGCATTCACTCAGATAACTTTGTAAAGTTGGTATTTTGTAAACATGCCCCTAAAAGCTATATTTATATGCATTAATATAAAGAAAGTGGATAATGAGGATAATTGAAGAAAAAAAAGGAAATCTCAGGTATATGTTATTTGAGACTGAAGAGAAGATAAGAAAAACGAGGAAGATGAGGAGAGCAGTTATTTAGGTTTCAGTTATTTTTTGCTTCCCAGGCTTACAATATATTAACAAACTCTTTTTTTAAAGCTTAATGGTATTCTTAACTTTTTGGATGGAGTATACCGTAACCTACCATAATATTTTGTTGCTTTTTTGATGGAAATTGTTAAGTTTAACATAAATCGATGGAATATTTTGAAATCAAAACTATCAAAAAGCTGGTACTTTGAATCAAAAATATTTTGAGCGCAAGCACCCATTTCGGAATTCATCTAGTTCTACAAGGTTAGAGTATGCTTTTAACTCTTAACCTATTTCCTCATTTTATCTTCTTATTATTACATAGACTCTTTGATACATACTGAAAAGTAATAATCTCTTTCTCATGCTGCAGAATCTCCCATTGGAGATGGGAAACTCATCATTTAACAATATCTCAACTGCTGCTCCAAATTCAGAGTTTCCTGCTCAACCAGTCACATATTACGGTAATTGGATTTAGCAATTTTTTGTACTAAATTAATAATTACCTTATTATATATTGTGATGCTTTACTAATCTGAAAATTTTGGCAGCTCCAGAAGCATGTTTCGGGACACAGCCTTATTCACGGGGCATTGAAACACCAGAGCAATTCCCAACTATTGTAAAGGTAATTCAGGCAGATCAGTTTTTGTCTCTTCCGACGGGAAAGGCTACAATTTAAACATTATCACAGCAGACCCTTTTTCCTTCAGATCATTAAGTTCATTTAAACGCAAATTTTGTGGTATGCCGCGGCAAGAGTTTGATAATGTGACGTGACGGTGATAATAGCATTACGTGGTAATTAAAGCTGCTAATTATGTTCTCAGTTTTGAGGAGTATATAAATAGTCTGCTACAAGAAGAGCTGCGATATTTTGCTCTGAGGTTATTTCTTATTCAGAATAAGACGTTTTCTTTGACTCAAGCATAATATGCTAATATCTTCAGTTACATACAAAAAGAGGCTTATATTGAAATACATGTTTAACATCTATATGGTGATACAAACTTCACCTGTTACGAATTTGTAAATCCAAGTTTCTGAAACGTTATTATTACAAAGTTACTGCATTTGCCTGACCCAGATAATTTCCTTCTTTCTAATCTTTTTTGATCAGGATGTCTTGTTTGAAGGAGATAATTCTCTGGTTTCCACCTTTCCAATGGAAACTGCACCTACTGAAGATACTGCTTACCCTCAGAGCATGGAGTGCCTGCTGGCGAACTATGTTCCTTCATGTTCGATTATAACCCAATTATCAAATATGAATTAAAATCTTTTCTTTGGTCTTTTCTCTTGTTGTTACATAATTCTTGATCGAAGTTTTAACTCCACAGATGAACAAGCTACTCCAGTGTGTCCTCAGAATCAAGTTGAGTCGTCCCCATTCGTGGAGTCTCCGAGAATTCACTCCACTATCTTGCAAATGAGCAGGTTGGACTCGAACTCCTGGTTGGACTCGATCTCCTGCGAAGGGCTGATCCAGACTTTCATAAGTAATCACCCTGCCTCATCGGGTGGTGAAACTAGTCGTACATCGACCCCTAGGTGGGTTAAGCTTCTTGCACCGTTCAAATGGGTGCACTTCGCCAAGAAGAGAAGGGATAGGATTTTGGTTCGCCAAACCCTCGTTGCAACAGTGTGAACTAACTTACGACCCAACTTATATCAAGGATGTATCTGTCAAATGCGATATAGAACAGAATAGCATTTCTTTGTAAGTTATACTAGGTAGAAATGCATTTAGAATTACAGTATAGTGTTGTGTCTGGACAATTCTGCAGTGAAGAACTTTATTATTTGTATGTCTTGGCGTTCATGTGATCTTAAGTATGGTGGACAAAAGAGTGTTATGTAACTTGGAAGTGAGATGAATTGATGCATTTTCATATATGCTACTACCTTGCTTGTGTTTGTATATTTATGCTGAATTGCAATTCTTTAAATTAATTTTGAAACAAGGAGCACCAATTTGATTGCCTATTTGAATATGAAATTTTAGCAAATTTCATACATTGGTTTGGAGATATGTTGCATCAATTTCTCCAAAAAGAGTAATAGCTTCTTTTTTTCTTTTTTTTTTTATAAAAAAAGAGAGGCAATCTTGCATCTTTTTGATGCCTCTCTGCTTGTCTTTGATCAAGATGATTATAATCTAACATCTAGATGTGGTATTAAACTAGATGAGGTATAAAGTTTGTATTTCAGTTCATAGTTTGTTTGTTTGTTTTTTTTTTTTTTTATTTTTTTTTTTTTTTGAAAATTTGATTTTTGATACCTTTGCAGACAAGCTCTCTCAATTTCATCTAATACTTTCAATCGAATCATCTGAATTTTAACTAAAAAGAAGGGTTGCAATACTACTGAGTGATACTAGAAACCACTTCCTATAAATCTAAAACCGGAGCTCGAGCCCATATTTAAGCGTACTTAAGCGTACGCAAAGGTTCGAACCTCTGATTTTAAGACCAGCTTCAGAACACCTTATAACTAGGCTAAAGAAACTACTAGATGCGCTTGCAAATCCAAAAAAAATATATGTATTCAAATGATTTGAGCTGAAAGCAAATAAACAAGAACTGGTTTTGTTAATATTTTTTAAGAATGTCTAATGCAATTTGGTTGTGCACAAACAAAATACAAGAAGATGAGCCTGGAGTTGAAAAATTTTCCAAAATTGTATGACATGGTAGCTAAGGATCCCTAAGAACAATATATCATCCATCAAAGATCCAACAACCAATTAACAATGAACTGAAAAATATTTCAATGCAAACAAGCTTTATTCTGAGCATTGTATTTGTAAACACTGAAGCTAGTTAGGAAAAGCACAATGAGACATTTGGCATGTAAACAAGATTTCACCTCCAATTCACATTTGCGAGAACAAATCATCATTCTTAAACTGAGGAAACAGTGACCAAAACACTAACAATAAAGTCATAGCAAAGCATTTAGCGAGCGAAGATTCGTTGTATTAAAAAGGGCTAATGATAGCAAAGCTTTTTGAAGGATGTGTAATGCAATTTGGATTGTTTAGTAAACATATATGAGAAGATGAGCCAGAAGATGCTATTTATCCAAAATCGGAAGCCATCGGTGACTACGGGACTCGAAGAACATAGGCATGAAAGGGCTAAAAATTAATTAGAACTAATTCGAGAATTATCCTATCCAAAGAGCCAATTTTATTCATAACAATTGAAAAACTACAAAGCATTATAAGAGATTAACCTGTAAAGAAGATTTCTTTCTTATACAATCCACATTTAAGAAAAACAAGTCAACCTACTTTAACTGAGAGAACAGCCAACAAGAAAGTCATTAAGGATGCCACCAGGCTAATCCAGAAAGTCATTAAAAAAGTGAAGATTCGTCACACTAAAAATTCTGCAGAAATTTAAGGCAACAATCTTTCTTGCGAATTACGACAACAATGTCAAAGTCACTGAATCGATGATAAGCAATTTAGTGCGCACCATTCTCTTGAAATTTGAATTGCTCGTGCATCAAGTAAATTTGCAGGCACAACTTTATCATGTCCAGTTGCATAAAATATTCGGAGCAAAACTTTATTTGGACAGGCTATGTCTATATAAAAAAATGTGAAGAAATGGCAAAAAGTAACTCAGCTAATTGAATAGAGCATAGATCGAGGATGAAACTTTTGTGATTGAAGGAGTAGAGGATCAACTTCTGACCTCGAAACAAGTACACTTAGTTTCAAACTTGAGATCAAACAAGAAAACGGCTAAGCAATTCGACCGTAAGAGGGGATCAGCTTCATTTGTGCTCTAGCTTATGTTCAATTTTTCTTCCAGCAGTGTTCAAAAGTCCAGCTTCAATGCGGGAATAGCAAAGAAGCCCCAGACATCGCAAGTGTTCAACTCCTCGACACAATGCGCTTTGGTGTAGATGATTCCTTTTCTATGCATAGTAAAATGTTACAAAAGGCAAATATGAGCATGTAAAAAAGTGGTATGAGGCACATTCCTCACTAAACGCTCAATCTCTTCAAACATTGCAAGTAACCTGATAAACAAGATTAAGTAAATGAACAACTTAACACAATAATTCCCCACAGTAAGGCTAGAATACTTCTGGAAGTAAACAAGTCTGTTTACTTCTGCACCGTTTCCACCAACAGGGCATACGAATCAACGACTGACACAGTTAAATATATTCTAGGATATTTGAATTTTCTAGATTTCAATTTTTTTTTTTTTTTTTGATATCATTTGCCTAGTCTTCAAGTGGTTAAAATATTGAAATTTTTTTAAGATGAACTTGACACCGTTTGATCACTAGGCAAATGATATTGTAAAATCATGAAATTTGGTTTTATAGGGTTTAAATAGCTTAGGACATATTTAACGGAGCCAACAGTTGATTTAGATGTCCTATCGCCAAAAACAATGTGGAAGTAAACAACTCTATGTACTTCTAGAAGTATTCTAGTTTTCTCTCTTTCTCTCAAGAGAGAGAGAGAGAGAGAGAGAGAGAGAGAGAGAGCGAGCGAGCTAGGATACTTTCAAAAGCACATGAGTAGTGTTTGGTCTCAACTTTTTAACCCTTGGATGGATGCCTAAGGTTTACTATTTGGTAGTGGCACTATTATAGATTCAAGGGCTAAAATATTGGAAGTATGCGCTATTCATGTGCTTTTGAAAGCACCCGAGATGGACCGTATGTATGTGTGATTCAGCAACCATCTGTCATTAAGTGAACAACTTCCATGTATAAACACTACCATCTTCTAGCCAGTTAGCCTTACGTGAATCGGAATCAAATGCCTTTCTTTCTTTATACCAACTCATACAACTCAGAACCCTTCTCCTATGCAAGAATAAAAACCAGTATTCAATAATTATTTTATCTTCTATTTCCACACATAATTAATCTCAACGAAGTTCATATGAACTTGATTAATTGATGTGAGTTTTGAACTTGAATCTAAAATGCTAACTGGCAAAATTAAAACCCTCCTGAATAAAGTAATAAAGAAATCGTCACTGAAAAATTGCTAATCTGAAAAGCATATTAGCAAATAGATGAGTTCCAATCAAATCATCTCCAACACACATCAAGTTTTCAGTAGTCCATTCTTCACGAAACATAACAATCAAATCAAGTATGTGCAGAAATAGGCTGCATACTTACCTCCTGTGGATACACTGGCTACTCGGAAAGGTTTTGTATGAATCTTCAAACTGGGAGTGCCCTGAATAATGTTAACCAAGGGAAAAACAGCAAGAATAGAAATATTACCTACCGTTATATGAATATGGTCATATAGTGGTGCACCAATCCAACGCCAGTAAGTTGTCTTTTTCCTAGTAATCTTTCCTGAGTAAACTCAGAAGTTTGAAGTTAATAATAGAAACATATGTACCTCAAATTCTTTGGGGAAAAGATAACTATGCTATAAATAATTGACTGAAAATATAGGATAAAATATAAGGAAATTGCAACAGCAAATCTCTTACTTTAATCACCGCTCATTTACCAGAGAAAAGGATATGCACGAGAGAATAATGTGATATTTCATTTCTATTGGAATCATAAGCAAAAATGACCTGCAGTAGTTTAGATGGTTTTTCAAGCATTTTTACACTACAAGAACTTTTTCGTCTTTCCCTTCGGATCAATTCTACAAGAAGCACCACCACCTCGAACTCTTCCTCCTTTCCCACCACTCGGACGTATTGAACTAGTGGCATGACTTTGGTCGCCGGATTGATTATTTTCTGATGGGACGTCCTCAATAATCCGAATAAGTTCTTGTATTGGGTTGCAGGTGAGGGAAGACTGTTTCAAAGAATCCTCGTCATCAAGACCCAAAAAGCACAAATCCTCCAACTGCAAAGCGCACTCATCCATAAGGGGAATCTCTGGATTAACATCCCATTTTCTATAGGGCCCATGCTTATAGTTTGAATTACACCTAAACACATACAAGTTGACAGCATAAGAAACTACAAAGAGAAAAATTGCTTTACCTAGAGGGACATGAAGATGTCTATTTACATATATACCCAGATAAAATTTGAATTTTCATATATGTTTTTTGAAAAACTTAATAAGTTCCGTGTATACTCTAGAAGTTACAACCAAAAATAAAAAATAAAAAATAAAAAACTCGTTTTTGAAAAACACCTAAGGACCAGTTTGGTTCGCAGTATTTAAGTTCCCATAATAAATTAAACTCCTAGGAATTATTATCCCAGAATTAAATTCCAACATTGTAGGAATATTTTTGTTTGGTATCTTAAAATACCTTGGATTATACAATTTCGGTGCATGGTTCAACATGGGAATAACTAAGGCATATGAAGAAGCTTACTATATCGCCCTTATTAATACAGATTTATATTATACATTACTTCATATCAAATAGGATGATAAATATCATTATTCGAATGGGGTATTTTAGTCCAATAAAATACCATGCGGGTTTTTGAATTCTCACATTTTGTGGGATTAGGAGATGCTATGAAATCGTAAATTCCTGGCACGTCAGATTCCTGTCGCAAACCAAACATGGTAATTCTCAACTCCTAACCCACAATACTGGGAATCTTAGAAAATACTGTGAACTAAACAAGTCCTAATATGAAACCAACTTCCCTCATATATTAGATGACTTGCCAACTTAAGATTTTAGGATATTTAAGTCGAAAAAGACTTAGGGTATAGATGAAAAGTCTGACTCTCATACATATATATATATATATATATAGAGTCCGGCTATGGTGCTTGTAAAAGCACCAAGAATTTGGTGCTTGTGAATTTTTTACCGTTAGATCTATGACTTTGATCACTTTCATCCATTGGATTGTACTATTCAACCAACCACCCACTTAACCCAAGGGGGTCCACATCATCCTAACCACACATCTATCAATCCAAGGGCTAAAAACTTACAAGCACCATGACTTGGTACTTTTAAAAGCATAGGAGCTCAATTATATATATATATATATATATATATATATATATATATATATATATATATATATATGAGTAAGGCTACTATACTATTATGAGTAGTAGAGCCCTACTACTCATAAGTTGTTCTCGATGATAGAGCTTCCGAATCTACGATCCACCCCGTTAAATATGATCTAGAGTATTTAAAACTTCTAGAAAATAAATTTCGTAATTTTTCAAAATCAATTACTTTACGATCAAAAGCTCACAAAATTGACAATTTTTAACGGCCGATATGGGATACTTGGTAGTTTAACGGTGTAAAAGAATTGAAATAGGTTGAATTTTTGATAGAAAATTCTATTCACTACCTAGATAAAGATCAATAACTCCGATCTTAAATTGAAGGATCCGATCATCTATTTTTAGGATATCGTTCGATTTCGGCCGTTCATTTTATGCCCATTTGATGGACTTTATTATGATTTTGAAAAATTACGAAATTTATTTTCTAGAAGTTTTAAATACTCTAGATCATATTTAACGGAGTGGATCGTCGATTCCGAAGCTCTATCATCGAAAACAACTTATGAGTAGTAGGGCTTTACTACTCTTAATAGTATAGTAGCCCTACTCTATATATATATATATATATATATATATATATAATATACAATAATGATTTTGCAGGGATTTATAAGTAAAAGCCCATATTAAATATATGTCATCAATAGAATGCATAATTTAAAAAAAAAAGAAAAAGAAAAGAGAAAGAAAGTACACCTGGATAGTAATCGTAAATTTGTGTGTATAAATAAAAGATCATCAGCGCAACTTGAGTTTAATCTATCTCGCTTTGCATTGTGGATATAGCTATAGGTACTCCATGGTCTCTCGAGAGATGAACTGCTGATTGGCTGCGCTAATACTTTAAATGCAACATCTCTCAACTCTTTCGTATCTCCTCCATGGAACTTCCACCATTGTAATACATTAATTTTAGGGTTTCTGGCATCTCTTTTGGCTGTAGCAGTTGAAAATTTCCCCCTCCTTTCGGTAAAAGCCAAAAATTGTAAACGAATAGTATCTGATTGCTCAATATTTTGGTGCATCTTGCAAATAGCAGCAGTGGCAGTATCGAAAATATCATCATCCTGTGCTGTCGAGATAAGGAAATGTATCATCAGCACCTTGAAGCCATATATCTAGATGTGAGTGATCCTCAAACAAATAAAGTAAAGAAAATAACAACAATTGGGTGCTTGCAAAGAAAATAAACAAACAAACAAATAAATAAATATTTTATTTTCAAGTCCCATCCATTTTTCTCAATTTGCAATCACGGACCATATCTTCATTCACGTACCGGAGTAACCCTAGCACTCCTGACAAACATATGCATCAGAGATGTGAGTGGGGAATTTTGGTCCATAAAAGTATTTTGGTTCAAAGTTGCAAAAAAGTGAAAAAAAGTGAATGTTGAAATTGCAAATTGGGAAACAGTTGTATCGTTTTGCAGAACAGTCGTAACTAAAAGACGAATGCAGCATATTCCAAGGAAGATATGGGAAAAATTACCTGGGTGGCATCTCTGCCTGCCGCCAGGTGCAGGAATTTGGAGATATTCTTCATCATAATACTTCGGTGTGAGGGCATAAGCTAAGCAATGCAGTGGGAAATTCTTTTTGTCCCACCAGGTGAAGACCTTTTGTTGCAGAACCATAAAAATTTCCTCTCGACCCCTGAAATTTTCTTTAATCTCCCCCAGCATGTTCTCCATTCGCTCGCAAACTTCCCCAATAATGGGCCCATCTTGATCGGTGAACTTGATCATTTTGTATATAGGTTTAATTATAAATAAAGCCAATTGAACTGCTTCCCAAAAATCCTCTGACATGACTGCTACTTTAACAGTTTGTCCGGAAAGCTTTACTTTCTCATCTAATTTAGGAAAGCTTGACCATCGCTCCCAATTATCAGATAAAACAGCGGCTTTTAGAGTTTCTCTCAAATCAAGTAGAAGACGAAGAGTAATATAGTGCGAGGCATGTCCTTTTCCTGCAACTTTCAACAATTCCAACCTCGAATAACTGTCGAAAATTTCGACAGCTTCGAAATGATATAATATATAGTTCACTACATTTTTGGCTGTCAAGTAAGTATTTTCGAGCCAAGGGAGAGACCTAATAGAATCTTTTAAGATCATATTCAAAGTGTGAACCATGCAAGGGCTCCAAAATATGAAAGGGTATGACACCTCCTCGCTTGCTTCTTTACACTCGATGGCATTTTCTGTTACCAACTGAACCACGTTAGATGGCCCCACTTTCTCAATTGCGTCCATTAAATAGTCTGAAATGCTTTTTTGGGACTTCTCGACCGCTAAGAAGTCAAAAGCGTGTAAGAACATGGACCCGAACTGGTTTGAGGCCACAACATTAATCAAAGGTTGGGTTTTTATGTCAGCCCAACCATTCGAAAGAATCGAAATTCCGTATTGCGGCCACTTTTGCCTGAAATCGTCGAATTCCCTTTCAACCCTGTTCCTTTCGTTTTCTAACAAAATGGTTTGTGCTCTTTCGAGCGTTGGACACCTATAACCCAATTCCCTACTAATTGCCAACACCATTTCTTCCCAGTACGGAGATTTCAACACACTGAAAGGAATGCCATTAGCACATAAACACCGTATCACTTTAGAATCCACCTCCTCCCTATTCTGCATTGAATAATCTTTCTCATATGGACCGACATACGACAAAGCTAAAGATGGGCCTTGCGAGCCCATTCCTGAACTCAGGGTTAGCTTTGACTTTTTCAACGGTACGATGTTGGGCGAACTCTCGACCTGCTCAACCTCTCTTTTTATTTGCATTTGTAAGTTTTTATCAGCCTTCACCACGGAACAATAACCGATTCCTTTGCTCTCACCTTTCTTATGGCCCATTAAATGGGCGTAAACGCGCGTGTAGGTGCCATGATATACCTTCTGACAATGCTTACATTTAAATATATGAGAACCACCATGAGCACTTCCGCATTTTTTACCTTTAACAACGTGTTTCCACAACACTGTCGCACTTACATCAGTTTGACTTTCTTCCGCTAGCTGTATCTCGAGCTCATGCTGGACATGGTCTTCATCGTTGTAAACCAGGTTCTTGTCTTCGAAAACAAAGTGCCCATCCCCGATTGAAGGGAAGTCAATAGCTCCGTCATTTGCTCCAGTATGCTCATCAAATGGAGAGCTATGTGACATTCTGAAGTAGAAGATCAAGCACCAAAAATTGAAACGTTAGAAGAACGAGCCAACATATAGAAACTACAAAAGATTTTACAATTTACATAGAAAAAAGAAACTCTGGCATTCTATTGAAAGAGCGCTAAACAATCGCCAGAAACAAATTAGAAGACACATCTCTGTTATCGTAATTGATAATAAATTTGACCATCAACTTAAAATACAAAACCATTGAGTAGTACCTTTCGTAACTTTCATAGGCTCAATGGAAGGGGACAAGATCTTTAATCTACATCAAGTTCAGATTCAGAAAAACCAAAGACGTGTCTATATGGTTTAGGAATCGCCCCTGAATGGACACGCAGAAATCACAGACCACAGCAGAGGTTCTCTAGACTAATTTCAGAATGCTTAAGCAGGCTAAAATGTCCGAAAGCTGTTGTGTATGATTCTGCGTTAAAAATTTCCAGTTGAAAGTGATGAAATTTCCAAAGTCTAGCCATACAGTAAATTGTAGCGCAACTATCAATAGAAGCATCTTAATATTATAGAAACATTAAAAGCATAAAACATAAAAAGAGAAAGAATAGAAGGTTGGTATTTGAAGTTCTTCGTATAATAATCAACAATACATTCCATTGAAGCCATTTTGAGCACTTAATCTTGAGAGACATTCTCGAGTACAAACTTTAATGGACACCATCAGAATATGGTCATGTTGTATAGTTCTTGAGAACCGTTTTAGCTGAAAACTTAATCGACATGATAAACTATGATACTTTGAGTCCGGCTATGGTGCTTGTAAAAGCACCAAGCACTTGGTGCTTGTGAATTTTGTACCGTTAGATCTACACCTTTGATCATTTTCATCCGTTAGATTATACTATTCAACCAACCACCCACTTAACCCAAGGGGGCCCACATCATCCTAACCGCACATCTATTAATCCAAGGGTTAAAAACTTACAAGCACCAATGACTTGGTACTTTTAAAAGCATAGGAGCTCAATTCAGATACTTTTATACATTATTTAGCTTCATATTGTTTACCAATTCTTCCACTGCATGCTGAACTCTCCAAGAATGATCTTTCAAAACTAAATAAACTAACCAACCCTGTTTTACCAACAATGTTAATGCTACAGTAGCTTTAGAAAAACTTTGTCATCACAAACACAGTTAGCAGAATTTATAAGTTGCAACCGCTATTATGAGCAGTGTTTGCAATTGACAAAGCTGGTACACTGAAGCTAGTCACTGTTCAGATAGCAAAATTGACCATGTTCATTGTACTTGCATTAATATCACCGAGCTAATTTACCGGAAAACTGGAAGAATGTAGCATGAAGAACGTCCCATTGCCCTCATGCCTCAGTCTACCAAGTTTATAGTCGCCTATACAATGCAAAGGTAAGATTCCAAATAGTTGAAGAATATCTAAAAAAGCCTCCGAACTGAGTATTGATATAGTTTTATCTTCGACTTGATCTTCCAAGAGAGAGAAACTAAAATGCTAAAACACCAACCATAGAAGCATGTAGACACATGATAAATGAACACACCTTTGAAAACTGTTAGTCACCATCTACACTTCAAAAAAGTCTTCTTTGTAAAAGTTTTAACACTTAGGATTTTTCCCAAATCAGTATTACTATGCCGAGTGAAATAGAATTTAGTAATTACACATTAAAATGATGCTTAACTTGAAGGATATAAGTGTCTATCAGCACGAGCCGTACCCACTGTACTGTATCGTGTCAACAAAATATCTGCACGATACAGGCCCTGTGCCAATGACACAACTTAAAACTCTATTTTTCTTAAATTAGTAAGTAATTTTCTCAATGGTTGCTAAAGAAAGTAAATATTTCATACCATTATGTGCCGACACACACGTTTATTTTGTGACCGGCACGCATCAGCACAGTCCGACACGCATTGTGCCGTATCGTGTTGTACCTTGCTTAACTTTTTTTTCTCGTACTTTTATGCAATGCAAAGACAGCTCATTAGCCATTTCAATTCCTACATAAAATAACTGTAATAGAGAAGACTTTTACATTAATCCTGAGAACAAATTGGTGCCATGGCCAGATGTATGGATGCCAGGTGCAGGCAATAGCTTGTTAGAGCCATTAAATGTGTCAAATCAAACAAATTGAAAGGTCAGTCAGTAAAAACAAAATTTTCAAAGAGTGAGTAGCCTTTCTAAAGGACTGTATAGTATAGTATTGAGGACCATCTAATGTTATAAGAAAAAACTGGAGTTGACACAAAAGCATAAAAGGATATGCCTTCTCATTTTCCCCATCATTTAAAAATATATCAGAATCAATCGGGACAATGCAAAGATTGATAATATAATATAACGCATAGAAAAAATAAGATATTTTTCAATCGTAAGTTC
Source organism: Aechmea fasciata (assembly GCA_025177825.1). Classification (NCBI taxonomy): domain Eukaryota; kingdom Viridiplantae; phylum Streptophyta; class Magnoliopsida; order Poales; family Bromeliaceae; genus Aechmea; species Aechmea fasciata. Next base: position 7,618,420 of record CM045944.1, on the reverse strand, counting down.
TCACCGCACACAACGCAATATTCCAGCAATCCCAAATAGAGCCTAAATAAACCAATGCCCCACCCCAAAGTTGGAATTAGTTCAAGTACATTTTTTGAAACTTTGTTTTTTTTGTTTCCACTCAAGTTAAACCTATCATTCACATGATTAAGTGGAGAGAGCTAATGCGAAGTGAAATACAACGCATAAAACCTAATAAAAGGAGAAATGAACAGTGAGACAAGCATAAACAAGCGCTCAAAAGCTCAAAAAAAAAATCCCAAAAAAATCGCACCTTTAATGCAATCACCTCCCCCAATCTTCGACTCCCCAAAGCTCAAACCCTACTCCCTATCAAACCCAATGGGGGGGGAAACGACCAAAAAATCGCCCAAAAACCCTCCAAAATCCCCCAAAAATCGTCGAAATGGGGGGCGAAGATCCGTGGAAATGCTCAGAATCTACGCCATGGGGCTCGAGGAGAGAGGGAATCGAGGAAACGAGGGGCTCGGCGTTTCCCCTCCGAGACGGGAAACGGCGGGGGGAAACGCGGTCGATGGTGTGGGGGGACGCAGCGGGGTGGTGGGAAACGGCCGAGTCGAGGTCGGGGAGAGGGGGGAATCGAGTGACGAGGGTTCGGAGAGCACGACAAAAGAAAGAGGTGGAAATTTTGCGGGCAGGCCCCTCGACTAAAGGATATTTGAAATAGGACCATAGAAGTTTCTATTTTTTAGAAGGGGAAACTTCAAATACCACCCTTATAGTTTCACACTTTTTCACTTTAGTACCATATAGTTTAAAGTGTATGAATTTAGTGGCCCCTGGTTTTATTTTTATCCTTTTATTATCGATTCCACTAATTTTTTTCATTAAATTAGTTACGAGCTTAAAACTAAAGAATAAAAAGCGAATATTTGATAAACCTAGGTAGGGTATGTGAAGTTTTAATTTTGTATATATAATTTAGGGGCAATTGCTTATATACCCCTGAAAAGTTCCCGATTTTTCGATTTACCCCTCTTAGAAGGCTAATATTGAAAATACCCCTCATACGTTCCAACCTATTTCTAATATACCCTTAGAGTTAAAATCTGTTAAGTAACTATGTTATCTATGGAAAATTACTATTTTGCCCTTTTCAAATATACCCTTCTACAATCACTGTTTTTCTTATTTGCCCTCAAAGTCAAGGGCACAGAAGTATTTCGACGTTTTGTTTTTTTCAATATACCCCTCTACCGTCACAAACCTTTCTTATTTGCCCTTAAGTTGAGGGCAAAATTGGTATTTTAATTTTTTTTAACTGTGGTAGATATTTAACTCACGTTTAACCCAGATTAACTTAACAGGAGATAACTGCGGGGGTATTTTGCAATAACGGTGGAACGTATGAGGGGCATTTTAGAAAGAAAAAAAAAATAGGGATAGATCGGATATTTTTAGACGCAAGAGGGGTATATAGGCAATTATCCCTATAATTTAACACAATATTAACGGAAAAGCTAACGAAAACATAAAAATGAAACAACAGGACACTAACTTGATACATTTTATACCATAGAATACTAAAGTGAGAAAGTACAAAACCACAGGGGGTATTTGAACTTTATCCTTAAAAAATTTATTTTGCACAATTCTACGCTTGTGCTCTAAACTTTAAATATCATCCATGTGATTTCGTACTAGGGATGCAAACGGATCCGGGTTGGTGGAGCTCCCGCCCCGATCCGCCCCGACGGAGAGCAAGAACGGAGGAAATAAACGGATTCGGCGGGAAACGGGGCGATTTTACGATCCGAGACGATTCGGGCGTAAAACGAGAGAAATTTTGACCCGCCTCGAATCCGCCCCGCCAAGATCCGCCCGAACCGCGCCCCGAAATCATTTTTATTTTAAAAATATATTCTTAAAAAATAATATGTTTACAAAAAAGTTTAAAATACAAATAAGTTAGTACTTTTATTTCTAATTCATTTGAAATTTTTTAATTTTATTTTGAATTATGATTGATATTTTTTATTTTTGTAATTGATATTATTAAATTATATATATAATATTATTAAAAATTATTATTTTATATTTTACAAAATATTAATAATATTATAATTTTATAAAAAATATTAGTTGGCGGGCGGATTTAGGGCACCGGCGGGAGGCAGGTTACGAGGCGTGGCGAATTATGGGATATATTTTTTAACCCGTCACGGATTCCGGGAGGCGGGGCGGGTTTTTGCTAGTCGGGCGGGAGGCGGGCGGCTCGGCTCCCGCCCGAGATCCGCCCCTTTGCATCCCTATTTCGTACTTTTTCACTTTAATATTCTATATTTTAAAGTGTATCAATTTAGTACCCTATATTTTATTTTTCTTTGTTAGCTTTTCGTTAAATAATATACAAAAAATTTCAGATACCCTACCTATAGTTTAATTAAATATTCACTTTAATACCTTTAATTTTAACTTTATTACTGATTTAACAAAAAAAATTAATAAAAAGGGATAACAAAAAAGAAAAAAAAATTGTATACTAAATTGAGAAGGCGAAACTGCAAGGGTAGTATTTGAAGTTTTTTGAAAAAAAAAAAAGTATATATACATAAGTGTAAATTTTACATTTATGTACCTCTTGTGACTCATATTAATCTATTTGTCTTTTATATTATTACTAGTGGAAGACCCGCGTGATGCTGCGGATATAAAAATACTTTAATAGTAAATTTTTAGTTTATATTTTTATTTTTTATATAATTTTATTAGTCTAATTATTAATTAAATAAAGTTATGTTAAAGTAATTTAATAATTAAATATATGTAAATAAAAATAACTTAAATTGGTATATGTGCAACGTAAATTATATAGCAGCATATTAGTAATTAAATTATTTAGGTCCAAATACAAATCCAAAATGAGTGATGCGTAGTTTTCGACAGGACAACAAAAAGATCATGCGCGCATGCACGATCAGATACAAACGCAGCAGTAGCAAAACATTTCATTTTTTCCTTTGAACCTTCGACACTTAACCCAAGAGAGCTGAAGTACCATCTGATGAATTAGTTTCTGCAATAGGGGGAAGAGAAACCAAGCAGTTAATTACAGTATAGCATTCTTCAATACCACAGCCCGCTCAGTCACAAACTCATTTATCTGTGTAAGAGTAGTGACATAGCATCACAAAGTTATACTCTTGAAGCAAGTTGGTGTAGTGTGCAAATAGCACAGCAAACTTTGTGGTTAGATGATTGTATACATTTTTATAAAAGATACTATCATCGTAATTCACATATTTAACTTGCAAATCATACTTTTCAACCATCTGCTTAATAGCAACCAGAGCAGCATCATGTTCAGTCACAGCAGATGTGTAGAATTGCGCCCCTCAACATTGCAGCATTTCAACTATAGATTCATCCCATGAAATTTGAAGATCTATCTATGCGTCATAAGTCCTCTTTGCTGTAGGAGTCACAACACACTGCGAGATTTCCATTTGAAGTTGTTCACAAATCTCACGCAATAATCTAAAATAAGAAAGTTGGACGGTGGTCATAGAAGAAGCTGCGAAAGAAAAGTAGGAAAAAAAAAAAGGAGGAATGAGAGGTAAAGGAGTAGTCATTAAAAGTGTAGAGAATAAAATGATAAAATATTTTATAAATATTATTAATAAAGTAAGTCTGGAATAAGAAAAAATTTTAATCTATCCATAATAGATAGGGAAAAAATTAATAAAGTAAAGAAAAATGCTTTACTTTTAGCAGTGAGAACATTTGAAGAACATTAAACTGTTAAGGAAGTAAGGAGCTAAAATATTAAATCAGGAGGAAAGTAATTTTTGAAATGAAAACATATAAAAAGTAAAAGCAAGAAAAACCGGGAAGACTCAGGTAATATAGGCAAGTCATTTATGCCATGGAAAGAGGCATATGACAGGATTTAAGAATAGCAAGTGGTTGCCTATGATAAGCGTCGCCAAACTTTTATTACAAATTTTGCACCTTTTAAAAAGAGAATTTTAAAACTTTTATTCCTACTTGCCTATCATTGTTGTATCATGCCATGGAAAGAGGCATGTAACCGTCTTTGAGATAAAGAAGTGCCTCGCCAAACTTTTATTACAAATTTTGCACTTTTTAAAAAAATAATTTTCAAACATTTATTCCTGCTTGCCTATCATTGTTTCATCATGTCATCGAAAGAGGCATGCAACAGTCCTTGAGATAAAGAAGTGCCTCGAAGCCAATACATTTAAAATAGCAAATAGTTGCCTATGATAAGACCCTCCAAACCTGCTATTCAATATTTGAAGAAAACCAATTTAAAAACAAAAGGCGGTTGCTTATGACAAGGCCGTCCAATCTTGCTATTCAATATTGTTCCTGCTTGCCTATCATCACCGCTTAGAAGGCTGGCAGAAAATGAAACAGCAAGCGACGCAAGTTGGAAAAAACACACATAGAGAAAAAAAGGCATGCTAAGTAACACAGAAAGAAAGAACAAAATAATCAAATTTGGAGTAAGAAATATACAATCAGTAGAGTTTAACAGAAAAACAAAAGCCAAAATCATCCATACAAATACATAACTTGATCAATAGAAATCAATAGAAATCAATCAAAAAACAGTAAGATGAAGCTCAGTTGGTCTCTCGCAATAGACCACATTGGCCTAAAATGAAATCTTCTAGGCACCTAAGAAACAGTGGCAATAAATTTATAAAAGGGGTCCAAAAGGTACTAAAGAATATCAACCTTTTGTGAATATCCATACAAATACATAATTTGATGATTGCGACAATGGACGTGGCAGCATTTTAGACCTCCACATCTATTTTGCCCTTTTTTTTGTCTTTACTGTGTGGCCTCTCTTTTTGTCTCTTCTGCCTGACCTAAAACCTAATTCTTTTTGTCTTCTCTGTGTGGCCTCTCTTTTTGTCTCTTCTGCTTGACCTAAAACCTAATTTCTTTTCTCTCTCCTCCCCACACGCCCGCCTCTTTCGAGGCGCCTCTCCACGCCATCCCTCTCTCTTCTCGACGGTTTTCGAAGCATCTCTCCATACCCTCCCTCTCTCCTCTCGCCGGTTCTGTACGCCTCTTCCAGGCGTCTCTCCACCCCTTCTCTCTCTCATACGCGCCCTCTTTCTCGCTGGCACAGTATGCTCCGAGGCATCTTCTCCACGCTCCTTACCTCTCTCCTCTCGCCCTCTACCTCTCTCCTCTCGCTCATGAGTGCCCTATCACCCTACCTATCGCGGCCTCTCTGGATCTCCGCCGGTCACATACGGGATGGACCCGTCAACCATGTTACACTTGTGCCCATGACGTTGGACCGACCGCGAATGCCATGAGTACACCTTTCTCTACCCTATCTTCCTACCTATTGAGGTAAGATCTCCGATCTCTCTCTAGATCGCTTCTCCCTTTGGTTCAACCGAGCGGATAGCATAGTCCCTCTATTGGACAGTGGACATCAAAGTTCGTGGAGGTCTCTGCCACTCCATTGGACCGCGGTTGGGAAGGCTTGCCTCTCTAAGATTTTAACAGATCCCCACTCATTTCAAAAGATTTTTACTCATTTTTCCTTCCATTTTGTCTCTGTGGAAATCTTCTTAGAGCTTCAAAAAAAATCTCCTTTGATTTTTCGAAACTCTTGAGCTTCATTTTAACAAATCTCTTGTCTTTGTTTTAACAGATCTTTTAGAGTTTCAAAAAAAAAAAAAACAGATTCCTACTTATTTTTCAAAAGATTTTTAATCATTACCCTTCTATTTTGATTTTTAGATTAAATTGAAATTCTCTTGTAGTTTTCTGCCTGTCTTGCTCTGTAAAGGAGATCTTCTCAGAGTTCCAACTCTGTAAAGAAAATCTTCTCAGAGTTTCAAAAGATTTCCACTCATTTCTCTTCAAGTTGGTTTTAACAATTACACTATAATCCTCTTAGATTTTACGTGCTGTCTCACTCTGGACAGTACTAATTACACTGTAATCCTCTTCTGTGAGAGTGCAAAGCTTGAGTTAGAAGTATTATAAATTGGACTCTTTATTACTTGTTGCACACTGCAGTCTACTCTTGTCTCCCAAAAACAGAAAAAAGGCATTGTCTTTATTTGTGCACGTAACAGCACAAAGGGCCTCTTTTTTACTTGCTGCATGCTACGATCTACTCCTATCTGCACGTAACAGCACAAAGGGTATTTTCTTGAGTTGTGCGCGTTTTGCACCTACTGTTACTATCTCTTCATTCTACTGACAGCAACAAAGGTTGATATTCTTTGCTTACTTCTACCTTCCACCCTTTGTCTTCACTTTTTTGGCGATCTTTGTTGATCTTTATTGGTTTTTACTGTTTTGTTGTGCTTAAACTCTGTTGCGTTTCTGTCTTTGTTGACTTCACCAATGATTTTAGGTTCCCCTTTTTTTCCATTGCTGTTGTATTTCTTGCCCTTCTGCTAGGCAATGATGATAGTCAGGCACAAAGGATGCAAAATATAAAATAGAAGTTTAGACGGCCTAATTATAGGCAACTACTTACTATTTGCATCTCTTGCCCCTCTTCTATACAATGATAAGCAGGCAGGATGAAATAAAAGTTTGGATGGCCTTATCATGGCAACCACTTACTATTTTTCGACCGGTTAACTCGCGGGATGCTTCCTTAACTAATGGACCAATCCTCCTGCATATCTTCTTTCATTGCATAAACTACTTGCCTGTAATACCTGAGCCTAGCTGCCGCATTTTCTGATGTTTTTTTGGTCTTCTGTTTCTACGCTTTTTCAGCAGTAGTTTTTCCGGATTTAGCTCTCTTCTTTTCTTACCCATTGGCTTTACTGTTACAGTTTTGATGTTGCTTACAAAGTTGAATCATTTTTCCTTTTTCTACTTCGTTATTTCTTACACTCCCTAACTTACCCAATTTTCCCTACCTTTTCTTTTTCCCTGTTTTTCTTCGAGCTTCATTTTTTTGCAGCTTCTACTATGTCGACAGTTCAGCATTCTTACTCTCGATTGTTTCGTGAAATTTGTGAGAAGCTGAATGTGGAAATACCAGTTTAGAAACTGTTGTCTCTCCCACTACAAATGGGGATTACCTCGCATATATAGATCTCCCTATTTCGCGAAATGAATCTACATTTGAAATTGTACACTGCTGGGGGTTGCAATGCTCCACGTCTTATGCAGCTGAGCAGGCTGCTGCTCGCGTTACTATTAAGAGGATGGTTGAGGAGTTGGGTCTACAAGTTAAAGGCGTGAATTACGATGATAGTATCTTCTATCAAAATTTATACAATTGTCTATCGACAAAGTATACTGTGTTGTCTACGCAGTACAACAACTTGCTTCGTGAGTTTAACTTTGTCAAGGATTGTTATGTGGCAGCTCTTGCACAAATGAATGAGTTTGTAACCGAGCGGATCCAAATACATCGTGCCATTGGAGAGTGTCATGCCGTGATTAACCATTTGGTTCCTGCTCCACCTAATTCAGAAAGTGAACCATCGGATGGTACATCCGCTCCCTTAGGTTAGTTGTCCAAAGTTCAATAAGAAGTGTCATATCTTGCTACTCCTCATGTGTAGTGTAATCTTTGTGTTGCCTATAGTTAATATATGACTTATGATTTTTTAACATAGCCTTCGCTTTATCGCATAGATGTAATGTAACCTTTGTGTTACCTATAGTTAATATAGGAGTTATGATTTTTACATAGTCTTCTCTTTATCCCAGTTTTCAACAATAGCTTAGCTTTTCAGAATTCTCTTTAATTTTGTTACCCATTATTACCAATTAGAATACATTTTACAGTAATCATAACTCTTACCTATAGTTAATATAGGTGTTATGATTTTTTAACATAGTCTTCTCTTTATGACTTAGATGTTTATGCTTTTTTAACATATAGCTGGTATTTACACCATGCATCCTCTTAGTATGTATTTGGCTTTTAAAATAGGAGTTATGCTTTTTTAATTACTCTTGACTCTTTCTTTTTTTTTCGGCATAACCTCCTCTTTACTAAGATGAATCCTTTATTGAAAAATTAGCTTCTTCCCAACTATTCTTGGTCTGCTATTAAATTTTATAGTTTAACATGGATTGCCTATTGTATATAGCTAGACATTATACATTAATTACATCCTCTATTAAACTTTCATATGCAACTTAAACATTAAACCCAAAGCAGCACATATAGAGCTTTTAATTGTTACATTACATCTGAGCTATACATGAGTTCTCTTTATAGCAGTTTTTAACAGTAGTTTTACATGAGTTCTCTTTACAGCAGTTTTTAACAGTAGTTGCTGCTACTTAATTTATTTTTAATTAAATTATTAATTTTGCAGGTTTCGATTTTATTTTGTAACCGCTGGTTGTGTCTTCCTTCTGCCCATTTTGGTTATGATGATTTCGTTTTATAACTGCTGGTTGTGTCTTGCTGCTGCCCATTTTGGTTATGATGGTCATGCATGCGCACGTGGTTTTTTTGTTACGAACTGATGGTTTATGACTTGATGTCGCTGCTTATTTTGGTCCTGATAGCCATGCATGTGCCCATGAATTGTGTGTTGTTTGGTCTGAAGTTATGCACTGGTCTACTTAAAATATGTATTTTGATAGTTGTGTCTACTGCACTTTTCTTATTTCTGTTTAGTTTAAAAGTAGGTTGGACTTAAATTTGTACTTAAAGTTATGGTCTCTTTCTGGATTCGTCTGTTTTCTACTTATCTCTTTGGACTTAAATTGGTGCATTGGTCTTTTTTGTTTTTAGTTTGCTGCACTTCTCGCTTTTGTTTTGAGATTATTAATTGAAGCTGTGCATTATGCTGAATTTTGTGGGTTGTGTGATGTTAAATTCTAGAAAGCTTGACCATTCTAAAATGCACCTCTCAACTTTTGCTGCTATATCTTTTATAGGTTCTGGACAAATGTTTTAACTATGTATTTACACCATGACTCCTCTTATAATGTATTTATTTACACCATGACTCTCTTTTGTTTTTAGTTTGCTGTACTTCTCTCTTTTGTTTTAAGATTATTAAAGCTATGCATTATGCTGAATTTTGTGGGTTGTGTGATGTTAAATTCTAGAAAGCTTTAGCACGTGGTTTTTTTGTTACGAGCTGATGGTTTTTGTCTTGCTGCTGCTGCTTATTTTGGTCCTGATAGTCATGCATGTGCCCATGAATTGTGTGTTGTTTGGTCTGAAGTTATGCACTGGTCTTATTTCTTTTTAGTTTACAAGTAGGTTGGACTTAAATTTGTACTTAAAGTTATGGTCTCTTTGTGGATTCGTCTGTTTTCTACTTATCTCTTTGGACTTAAATTGGTGCATTGGTCTCTTTTGTTTTTAGTTTGCTGCACTTCTCTCTTTTGTTTTAAGATTATTAAAGCTGTGCATTATGCTGAATTTTGTGGGTTGTGTGATGTTAAATTCTAGAAAGCTTGACCATTCTAAAATGCACCTCTCAGCTTTTGCTGCTATATATTTTATAGGTTTTGGACAAATGTTTTGACTACGTATTTACACCATCACTCCTCTTATAATGTATTAATTTTTTCCCGAATTTTTTCTGTTGTATATTTTATAAGTCTTTTCTTTATATCAGTTTTCAAAAGTATATTTTTTTTAAAACAAGTCTAGATTTATATTTTGGCCTAAACTAATGCATTGGTCTACTCCCCTTTGTTCTCCTAGGCAATGATGATAGTCAGGCATGAAGAATGCAAAATATAAAATAAAAGTTTGGACGGCCTAATTATAGGCAACCACTTACTATTAGCGTCTCTTGCCCCTCTTCTACTAAACACATGATATTATGGCAGGACGAAATAGATGTTTGGATGGCCTTATCATGGCAACCACTTACTATTTTTAGATCGGTTGGTTCGGGAAATGCTTCTTTAACTAACGGACCAATCCTTTCTCATGTCTTCTTTCATTGCATAAATGACTTGCCTATAATACTTGAGCCTAGATGATTATAACTTCCCCTTTACCTTCTCCTTTACCTTCTCTTTCCACCACTTTGTTGTTTACTTCGTCAGCGTTTATTTTTTCTCTCTACATTTACTTATTAGTTCTCAAGTTTAAGATCAATTTAGCTTGAATTTGTGCCTGGAGTGTGACTTGATAGTATGTAACCTGTTTCCTTGCTTAAAAAAAAACTAATTCTTGCTAATATTTATAATCAGTTCAATGGTTTTTTTGTGCTTCGTGCGTTACTTGATAGTATGCAGTCTCTTTCCTTTCTTCAAGATCTACTTTTGCTGATAGTTTTGTTTCGAAAATAATACATCTATTTGAATGAACTATAGTCCATAGTAAGATACAATGCATTCCACTTAATTATAAGTTTACTTTTTCGTATTCCTACGTTTTATTACTGCTTATTTGTTCTTACTTACACATGCTTTTGTATATATTAATGAGGAATACATCATTATTATTGCTTATTTATTGTTGCCTTGGATCTTGCTTTATGTTTAAAGTATACAGTACAGAACACTAGGATCTTGCAGTATTTATTATTGCTTATTTATTAATACCTCGGATCTTGCTTTATGTTTAAAGTATACAGTACAAACACTACTGCTCTTTAGTTCCAACTTTGTTTACATTTATGTTTAAGGTATAAAGTATTACTGCTATACTATTATCATCCATAATCATATCCATCCATACAAAACCATACATCTCCATACATTCATATTCATACAAATACATAATTTGATGGTCGTGACAATACATGTGGCATAATTTTACGCACGTACATTTTTTTTTTTTTTTTTGACTCTCTACTTTTGAAACTCTAAGGAGATCTTTAGAGAGTAAGACAGGATGAAAATTACAAGAGAATTTCAGTTTAACCATATGCAGCCATTAACAAATGGAAGTTCGGACGGCCTAACCATAGGCAACCACTTACAATTTTGAAATTGTTTGGCTTCCGGTGCTTCTTTCATCCTACCTAAATTGGTTTCCATACAATTTAAATTGATACATTTATCTCTCCTACTTTTAGTTTGCTGCACTTCTCTCTTTTGTTTAAAGTATGTATTTGCACCATGACTCCTCTTAGTATGTATTTGGCTTTTTTCCAACTATTTTTTGATTTTTTTTTTTTTAACAAAGTCGGCTCTTTATAAAAGTTTTCAATCTAAAATTATGCATTGGTCTACTCCCCTTTGACTTCACTTTATTGGTAATCTTTGCTAGTCTTTATTGATTTTTACTGTTTTATTTTTTGTTAAACTCTATTGAGCTTTTTGTTGTTGTTTACTTCGCCAATGATTTACAACTTCCTTTTCTTTCCATTGCTGTTTTATTTTTTGCCATTCTGCTAGGCAATGATAATAGTCAGGCATAAAGAATGCAAAATATAAAATAGAAGTTTGGACGGCCTAATCATAGGCAACTACTTACTATTGTCGGATTTGTATTTTGGATTAGAACTATATGCTGGTTAATTTGTTTGAACGTTCATTTTGATCGATGTGTCTGCTACAGTTTTTTGCTTTTAAATTTCATATATTCTGCTATATATCTATTTGTGTTGTGGTGAAAGGGGGTGAAGAAGCTTCACTTTCATTTTGAGTACACTAACCTGTACCCCTTTAATTGACTTTGAATAAGTTACATTTGTTCTTTTCAAAACTATGCCAGCTTATTTCAGATTTTTATTTTAATTCTATTTGAATGTGTATTTTGATCATTATGGTTTTAAATTATATTATGGTTAATGTTGCTGATTACGTACGTTTATAATAGTAAAAATGTGTTTTACATGAAGTTTATTAGTTCCTATTATTATTTTATTTTCAAACTATAATTACTGTCCAGTTTATAAGTGATTGTATTGCTTTTCGCCTATTGTCATTCATAATAGTAAAATTATCTTTTGCATGAAATTTATTAGTTACTGTTATTACTTCATTTATGATTACTATTTAATTTATTAGTTTTTATATGTTTTTCAAATAAAGTGACAATTTCACGTTATATCCAATTGTAGAAGCTTTCGCCCATAAATTCTTATAGGATCCAGATGTGTCATGTGCCCATAAATTCTTAAGTGATGAGTTTACCTCCAGAACATGTGCTTTTGCATTATTGTTGGCGGCTTTCTAAAGAGCTGATGAAACAACATTCTCTAAGTAATTTTTAACTTATTTATATATGATAAAATTAAATCAAAACATTAAAATTACATCAAAATATTAGTCTTAAAATTGTCCGCAGCGAAGCGCGGGTCCAACACTAGTATAGTAAATTGTAGAGTAAGGTAGGGACCTACAAAATAGTACAACTGATAATAGGACTTTGTCACAGTTAATACCAATGAATACTTTGTCACAGTAAAATAGAGAGTTTACCCTTTTTAGTTTGAGGATAAAACAACACTATGCACGAAGCAATAAAGCCAGGTATAAAGTCATGTATTTATAAAAAAAATCTGATGCAAGCTTTTGCCTATCACAGAAGTAAAGAGAGAATGGAAGAGGGCTAAGAATAGAGGTAGGGCTATAGGTATTATAGGAAATATGCAGTGCGCCATGAAATAATTTAGGAGATCTTTTAAAAATGTAAAGATATCTGTATAAATACTCCCAGCGTGCCTATAGGGGTAGGTTTATATTATATATTATTGATATTTTATTTTATATAAAAATCGAGAAATGAGTAGAAATTTGTAAAAATCTGCAAAAAAATCATTGCAGTAGGCTAGGTTTAGGGCAACATATAAGAGTCACATAGTAAAACAAATTGATAAACAAAAGAGTTTTTTTTTTTAAAAAAATCAACACAGATTACAAAATTCGAAAACAATTGAGTACAAATCTTTTGAAACTGTCACCATAGCCATCCATATATCTTGAGGAAAAAATATCTAGAAAACAATGAATAAAAATTTGTAAAAACTCAAGCAGTATGTTATGTTTAGTCCAGAATATAAGAGTCACATAGTAAAACAAATTAGAGAAGAAAGAAGTTTTTTTTTTTTTGAATTATTAACATATAAAAAATAATCCACATAGAAAGAAAAAATCGAAAATCCATAAAGAAAGGAAAAAATAAAAAATAATGAGTACAAATCTTTTGAAATAGTCACCAGATCCATCCATATATCAAGAGAGGGAAAATAATAAACATAGATAGAGATAAAGAGAAAAAATATCACCAGATCTATAAACAACCTATAAAAAAATCTTATAAGATCTGTAAAGAACCAACAAAAACCATTAAAATATGGTAGGTTTAGGCCCAAGAAGAATTGCCCAATAGGCGGGCTTATCGCACCCGCAGCTGAATCGCTCGACAGAGCGATCGGGAGAAACGACAACCGCCCAATGGACGGGATCATCCCATCTGCTGGCAAATCGAGCGAAGGAGTGATCCAGAGAGTCCTCGAGGTAGGAGGATAGGACACTCATCAGCGAGGCCACCCGCGGCCGAATCACCCGACGGAGTGATCAAGAGGAACGGCAACCATCCAATGGATGGGCTCATCCCATCTGCGGACGAATCGAGCGAAGGAGTGATCCAGAGAGGCCTCGAGGTAAGAGGATATGGCACTCATCAACGAGGCATTAGAGGTTTGAGAGAGAAAGGGCATAGGCGAGAGAGAGGTGTTGGAACAGGAGTATAGAGAGAAGAGAGAGCGGCAGAGAAGGAGGAGAACAGAGAGATTGAGGGGGAGAGAGAAGTAGACAGATCTAGGGGAGAAGAGAGAGGGGCATAGAAAAAATAGAGGGAAAAAAATGTACATAGTAGACGTAAAAGCACGAAATGTCTTAGGGGGCGTTTGGTTTGCTGTAAAATCACTCCGAAAAAAAAATTTCGGTGGAAAAGTAAATTTCTATTGTTTGTTTGATCGTAAAATTTTTTGCCCGGAAAACAACTTTTACAAATCCCATGAAAATGGGGCCTTTTCGTTTTCAAAATAAAATTTCGCGGCGTTCAAATGCTGAGGGCGGGGTGCAACAGGTGCGCGGTCCACGAGGGACACCCCACCTCGTGGACCGTGAGAGAGAGAGGTCCACGGTGGACCTCTCTCTCTCCCCAATGTTATATATATATATATATATATATATATATATATATATATATATATATATATATATATATATATATATATATATATATAGAGTCCGGGATACTATCGATAAGACTACGCATTTGGCTACCAAGTTTTCCGCCGTTAGATCCACCCCTTTGATGATTTTCATCCGTTAGATCATACTATTCAACCAACCACCCACTTAACCCTAGGGGGCCCACATCATCCTAACCACACACACCTCAATCCAGCGGTCAAAAATTTGGTAACACCAATGACTTGGTGCTATTAATAGCATAGTAGCCTAGTTCTATATATATATATATATATATATATATATATATATATATATATAGAGTCCGCTATGCTTATCAATAGACGAGATTTCTGCTACCAAATTTTCTCGTTAGATCCATCTCTTTAATGATTTTCACCCGTTAGATCATACTATTCAACTAACCACCCACTTAACCACAGTGGCTCACATCATCCTAACCACACATCTCGAAACTTAGTGTATATTAATAGAAATGACTTGGTGCTATTAATAGCATAGTAGCCTAGTTCTATATATATATATATATATATATATATATATATATATATATATATATATATATATATATATATATATATATATTAAAAATGTTATTTTATTTTTAATATAAATATATTTATTATATAATATTTTATTTCTAAATATTATTTTATAACTATTTAATAATTTATTTTATATTATTATATACTATATTACATATTTAATTATTACATAATATATTTTAAATATATTTTATTTATAAATATAAATTATAATACTAATATATGTAATATGATAATAATTATATATTAATAATATAAAATATATAAAATAAATATATATAATAATATAATCTTATTTTATTTTATTTTTTATTATAAATATATTATTATATAATATTTTATTTATAAATATATAATAATTTATTTTATAATATTAAATATATATTATTATATATTATATTACATATTTATTATATAATATATTTTATTTATTAATATAAATTATAATAATTAAATATATTATGATAATTCTTATATATTAATAATATATTATATATATAATTAGGGAAAATATATATAATAATTATAATATATTAATAATATATATAATAAAAAATCTATTAAATAGTTTTATATCTATTTTGTTTTTTCTTTCAACCAAACAACTGTAATGAAAAACTACTTTTCTTTTCCTACAAACCAAACACAAACAACGTAAAACTTTTTTTCCATCGAAATTTTTTTTTTCATAATTTTACGTGGAACCAAACACACCCTTAATAAAATGTCTATTTGTATGACTTGTATAAGTGAGAGTTGAGACACTGCAGCTTTCGGCCTTTCCTTTCACAAGAACACAACCCCGCGCGAACTCTCGGGAGTCAACTCATCCCCGTCCGCTCTTCCTCAAACTCTCTCTCTCTCTCTCTCTCTCTCTCTCTCCTCCGTCCTCCCTCTCCGCCCGCATAAACCCAAAAAATGGACTCCGACGTCGTCCGCGTCCGTCACGTAGAAGAAGAAGACGACGACGACGAAGACGAAGAAAATCGCTCTCCTCTCCTCTCCTCTCCCACTCTTTCTCCCTCTCCTCCTCCCTCTCCTCCTCCTCCTCCTTCTCCTTTACCGGAGCTCGACGAGATCCATCCATGGCGCCCCCTCTCCGATCCCCTCCTCTCCCCTCCGCCTCCTCCTCCTCCTCCGCTGAAGCCCCCCTCCTCCGCCGCCGAATCCGTCCCGTCCCCGCGCCTCGCCTCCCTCGACGTTTTCCGTGGCCTCACCGTCGCGGTAAACCCTTCCTCCCCAACGAATTGCTGTTCCTATGATTCGGAATCTCCGTTGATCTCTAAACCTGACGAGATTTCGCAGCTGATGATCCTGGTGGACGACGCCGGGGGAGCGTTCCCGGCGATTAACCACGCGCCGTGGTTCGGCGTCACGCTCGCAGACTTCGTGATGCCCTTCTTTCTCTTCATCATCGGCGTGTCGGTCGCGCTTGTGTTTAAGGTATCAAATGGAGTCCTTTTAGCCCTAGGTCATATTTGAAATTGATCGTTTCTTGCTTTTTCTGGGGTTTTATTGTTTTTTCACTTTACTCGCTAATCCTTCATTTCACTATTTACGGTAAAAGTTTGATTTTTCCGCTTGTTGTAGGTTATAGATCTCAAATTTGTCTTGGTATAATACTAATCATTTTTGTCCATCTTTTGTTGTCACATTTATCGCTGTTATCATGTGGCAGTTCATTGCTAGAGCATTAGGATGATAAAGATACATTTTTTTATACTATAATTCCTTGCAATTTGAATTACCAAATAAGTTGAATTCACAAGATTTGTACTTTCTCCTATATCTGTTAGGTACATATCGGCTTTAGTCAATCTTTTTGAGGCTTAGGGATGTTGATTTCTTTCTTATTTGGAGCTGCAAGTGGATTCCTTCGTGTTTCGACTCTCTCAGAGTTAACCTGAGATTTATTTTCATCTACTAGTAAAACCTCTTTGGTAATTAAGTCGGTTAACTCTTGATTTTGTTGGGTGATGCTTTGCAGAAATCTTCAAATAAAGCAGCCGCTACGAAAAAGGTCATAGTGAGGACAATTAAGCTCTTTGTCTTGGGTGTAATTTTGCAAGGTTCTGTTGGAGCTTCGTACATTTTTAAATTTTTTTAATGAATTACATGTAGAATAGAAACCATCTTAATTTTGTTGATTATAGTAGTTGTGCTCGACTTTTTCTTCATATGTATATGTACGAAGATTTTTTCATTCACTACCTTGTTGGAACCTTGATTCTGTCGTTACTATTGGTTGATTGCAGGTGGATACTTTCATGGCCGTAATAACTTAACTTACGGGGTCGATTTAGACCGTATTCGGTGGCTAGGTGTATTACAGGTTATGTGGATCTAATTTAATGATTTTGTGATTCTAATGACTCTTATCATATTTTTGTTATATGATGTGAACTTCTTTTTTAGATTCGCATTTATAAAATAATTCTAGTGACCTATAGTTGTTGCCTATAAGTTGTTGTTTTGTGTTGTATCTTGACCTCCACTTGTAGTGCTTTCATGAAAAATAATGATCAAAAGAACATTGTGTAAGTTACAAGGAGCCCTAGGATCTATTAACTGGTTAACAGGCCAATCCTTTACCGGTTAACAGCTTCAGTTTTCAGAATTTCACAATTTCGGGTTTCAAAAGTTCTAAAGTACTTTTGAATCCACTAATCTTTGATTTTCATGATTCTAATGTTTATAACTAAGTATGAATCACCATAATATAATTCAAAACTTACCTAAGCATCGTGATTCATGCCGTGAGATATTTCTGATTTCTTCGAAATCTTGGATTTTTCGATCTTCAACAATATGCATTGAACTCTTCAAGACTCCAACTCAATTTACAAAAATTGCCAACACACAATACTTAACACATTGTATGCTAGTTCTTTTAGCTGAAAATTGCTCACACTTGTGAGATGCCATGCGTGGTGCTTATATTTTGATTCGGTGATGCATTTTGTCTTAGTTGTAGGTCTATTTATCTGATGGTTTTCTTTGCTGGACAAAGCCCATTGTGAGAAAATATTCTTTAAAATGCAATGCACAGTTTATATTTGAAGTTTGAAAAGCTGAATTTTGTTCCTTTTAGGACTGCCGTTCTTCAAAGTAGTCCTTAGCATTCAAATACCATCTGGAAATTGGAACTATTGTTGTTTCTTGTGTTGTTATTTAGTAATTTCTTGTCTTCTGATTGTGCTTTTGCATATATTAGAGGATATCCATTGGATATTTTTTAGCAGCAATGTCAGAGATTTGGCTCATCAGTGACATCACAGTGGATTCTCCTTCATCATTTGTGAGGAAATACTACACTGAATGGTCAGTCATATTGACAACTCCCAAGTTTCAAAGATTTGTACTGCAAAGTTTTAATGACATATAGTGTATGTTTGGTTCACAATTGGAAACAGAATCAGAAAAGGAACCTGAATGTTAATGACCAATGCCATATGTGCATTTGGTCAACCAGAAAAGTAATTGGAATTAGTGATTCATATTTTACTTTGAATTGAGACTTCACTCCCCTCTTCTTAGCTGGATTCAAGATATGGGGCCTGTTCCACCAAGGAATGGTAACGGGAAACCGACTTATTTAACCAAAAGGTCAAAATGGGAGTGAATCATTCTAGTCTCCATTTCCAGCCCAAGTTTCCCGACCAAAAAAGACCTTGCAATATATCCCTTCCATTTCGTGCTTAGAGTAGCTTATGTAAATGATTCCTCTGCATCATGTGTAAAGTAGATTCATATATCCACTCTTTTTTGAGGTTGAAGTACCTGGATATAATCTAATATCTGCTATTCACCTGAAGGATCGCCACCATACTACTTTCTGCACTATATGTTGGCTTGCTTTTTGGTCTCTATGTTCCTAGCTGGGAGTTTGAACTTTCAAGCAGAAATTCTACCTCTTCAAGCCCAAATTATCAGATTAGTATTGAAGCAGTAAGTTCGTAACTGACTTTTACTTTCTAGTGATTGGTTCTTAAGTGAAATTGTATTCTGGAACTGGTAAACCCGCCTGTATAAGTAATTTCTCTGAAATATTTTTGCTGGGAAGAGGTATGCCAACCATGTAAGGGTCAGATTATTTACCAATGGTATGTGTTGTTTGATTTCATGGTGATACTGTGGCACATTAGATCCATATTAAGCATTACAGAGTCATAATTCCTTCTATGGGAATTGGGAAGTTTCTTTTTCATAGCTTAGTAAATTAATGTTTCCACTATGTTGGTTGTTATGCACAAATAATCTGAATCATCAATACTTGGAGTCTTGGATTAGTAAATTTAGTTTAAGCTCTTTTATTATCCGAGAATTAAGAATTTATAATTAGTTCAATGTCAAGCTTTTTGGTTTAGCATGCACTAATTGTCAATTCATTCATTATCCTGCATGCCACGAGCCAATAAATGTTATGATAGTATGATACTCCATGTGGTGCGCTTTTTAAAGTTCCAATATTTAACGAACAACTGTTGTATTGTTAAAAAACCATACATGGTGTTGCAGATGTTCATTTCTTGTCCTTTATAGCACATTCAATATCCCTAGATTTTCTCTTTGGTCTTAACTTAATGCTTCATGGTCCCTTCTGTGTGGTCTTTACTTAGATCATCCAATTAGGGCCATTTTCAGTAGTCACGTACTTCTATCTCTTGTTTGTCATGAGCATCTATCAGCTTATTGTTCAAACTTAAAAGGGCTTGGCCATTTGTATAATACATTAACCTAGTATAGATTCTTCTTTAATCGTACAAAAATGCTATTTCATCCCAAACAGCATGATCTGTTTCAGATGAGTGACTTGGTGCTCCAACTGATAGGGGCCCTTTGATTGATTGGGCCCTTGATTTTACCAGTATTTATAATGGTTATGGGAAAGAACTTGTTTACTGGCTACTCAGTGTTTGTCCGCAAATGTTTTCATAATTGGCAGGTCCAATGTGGAGTGAGAGGTAGCCTGGGACCTCCTTGCAATGTTGTTGGATTGGTAGATCGACTTTTTCTTGGTGAAAACCACCTTTACCAGCGCCCGGTTTATAAGAGGACTAAGGTTCTTTAGTTGAATTGTCAATTTATTGTTTATTTCTCTTATTAACTCTGTCTTTTGCTCCTAATGGGAAATAAATTATGTCATCTCACAGGAATGCAGTGTGAACTCCCCTGATTATGGTCCCCTTCCACCAAATTCACCTAATTGGTGCTTGGCTCCATTTGATCCTGAGGGTCTATTAAGGTGATTCTGTCTCATCTGTGAATTCTGTTTGCTACCGTCAATTTTACAAATTCTGAAATCAAAAAGTTAGCAATCTTACTCTGCTTGTTTGCTTTACTGCATACTATGTCTTTTATGTGTGTAGCCATCTGCATGAATTTGAAGTGATATCCTTCTGGCTGAACTAGAGCCTTATTTATAATTTTGAAATGAAGACCTCTAAGGAAAAAAACATTTTTGGAGATGATCTTACAGAGGTAAAGCACCTAGATGCCAAAAGTTGATGTGAAAGGTTTTTTACCCGTACAAAAGCAGATAATGTGAGGGGTGCAGGCCGAGCTACATTCTAAAGTTTATCATAAACCATTTCAAGTGTAAATTAAAGTAATAGATTTCTCTTTAAATTTTGATGATTGACGAAAGTTTGTCAGATCTGTATGCTTCTAGATCATAAGATAGACCATTTAGATTGATTTAATGGGGCCAGTTGATGATGTTTTATTATTGTCTTAGGTTGTCATTGGCTTTCTATGTGCGATTTGAGTTTAAAATTTGTGAATATTTTATTGGAATTTCCAACAATTACTTTGCTAACACGTATTAAGATTGTGATAAGTTAAATTTTCTGAATTTTTCCCCTCTTTTTATGCTCTTTTCAAGATTTTGCGTTGTTTTGGTCATCAAGATGGTTGGTTTCTTAATATTTTAGACTTTGTGGATACTAATTAGTTTTTCTTGCTTGATTTTACATGTAGTACTCTAATGGCAGCAGTGACATGCTTTGTTGGCTTGCATTTTGGGCATATAATTGTGCACTTTAAGGTACAATCTATAATTTTGGTTGCACCTTCCATCAAACTTAGCTCTTTGTTGATTCAGTTGCTAATTATTAGTTTTTTCTTCTGTAGAATAATGGCCAGAGAATGATTCTATGGTCCTTAACTTCCTTGGCACTTCTTGTTTGTGGATTCATAGTATGGTTGTCAGGTAATATAATTTAGTGAAGATTATGCCAACTCTATATATAGTGACATTTAGTCAGTTGTTTCCTAATTTACTTGGCCTTCTCTTTTGTTTAGTTACATTTATTTCATCTTTTTTTTTCCAGGTATGCCTTTCAGCAAGCCATTGTACACTATGAGCTACATGTTTCTTACAGCAGGCGTATCTGGCTTTCTCCTCACTCTGATGTATTATGTGGTTAGTTGATATTCTTTTCATTTATGCATGATATCAGATAATTATCTATCCAAGCAATCATAACCTGTAGTATTTTTATATTGCATATTAATTAATTATTGTGGTTTACTACTCTTTTATAGTCAGTTTTATATTTATTCCCAGAATTTCTCATTTGAAAGATCGCAATGAGGTGAAGTAGAGTTTCTGATCAAGTATAAGGTTGAGCAGTTTGAGTATTCTTGTGAACATTCAATGTTCCTTTTTTTCACTTGTGATCAAATATTACATTAAGTCCATTTCGATAAGCGACAATTTTTGACTGCTTTATGTTTGAACTCATTAAACTTCATGTCATGCCAAGTTTTGTGAATTCTTTGTTAGTTTGTTCAAGGTCTCTAGAATGCCTCTGCTCACGCCATTTGGTTTGGTTTGCTCTAGAATTCTCAAGGCCTTGCAGGAATTCATTTTTAAATGCAGTTAATGTGTTCTATCCCACTGTTAAGCTTTATGTTCTATGCAGGTTGATGTCACTGGGTTTAGGAAACCATTTGTTCTGTTCCAATGGATGGGCATGAATGCGCTTATTGTGTATGTTTTGGCTGCTTGTGAGCTGTTTACAGTATTTTTACAAGGATTTTATTGGCGCTCACCTAAATATAACCTGGTATATCTCTTTCTTCATTGTCTTGTTTTTGCTACCTCTATAATAGAATTGGTATGTATTGAAACAATGTCCTTATCCTTATTCAATGTAGTTTTACTTGTGCCTACCGGTCTGGCTTCTTGAATAAATAGTTCAGAGTTTTCGCTGCGGCTTGAAGTTAAAATGAGTTTTGGACCCCAATATTAGAAGCTCCAATATGAAGCTTCTATTTCTGCTGTAACAAGAAGTTAATGCTTCTTCGAATAACTCAAACAACACTTACACAAAAGTATGTCGGACCAAACAGGCACTTAGCCACAAAACACTATGGAGGAGCGATATTTGATGAGTTCTTCCCAAGGTTTTAAGTGTCCATCGGCACGGGCTGTATTCACTGGACCGTACTGTACCAACAAGATACCGGCACGATACAGATCCCGTGCCGATGGCACAGTTCAAAACCCTCTATTCTTTAAACTAGTAAGTAATTTTTCTCAATAAAGTTCAAAAGATGTGATAAAAAGACATAATAAAATAGTTAGAATATTTTGTTGCTAAAGAAAATAAATATTTCATGCTATTATGTGTCGGCACACAAGAATTTTTTTGACCGGCACGTATCGGCACGGCTCGGCACACACCGTGCAGTACCGTGCCAGCAAGTTTCCGGCAAGACTCCGTCCATACCACTGCACTTAAATTCTTGGTTCTTCCTAATGAATTACATGTCAATTTGACTCTGCATTTGGCGTTTTTTCTTTTTCTCTTTTTTTTTTTTGCCCCCCTAAATTTAATGCCTTGACGGTATTATGAAGAATCGAAGAACCTGCTGTTGGTACTAAATAAATTACATTGCAGGTTAACGCGACAGAGTATCTACTCCAAACCATCTTCCATTCCAAAAGGTGGGGAACACTTGGATTTGTTCTGTTGGAGATCTTATTCTGGTGTCTTGCGTCAGGGCTCTTGCACATGAAACGGATATACATCAAAATGTAGTTTCTGGAATGGTGGGGAACAGTTGGATTTGTTCTGTTGGAGATCTTATTCTAGTGGCTTGCATCAGGGCTCTTGCACATGAAAGGGATTTAAATCAAAATGTAGTTTCTTCCTAGCCAATCTGTTTGTTCAGTAAATTGCACCACTAGTCCCGAGACTTTCAGCTATGTTTCATTTTGGTCCTCGGACTTCTAATTTCGACATCAATGGTTTCTAAACTCTTAAAAAAGTTTCATTTTAGTTATTACATATATTTATTTATTCGAGGAAAAATTATTGCTCACACCCAGTTCATCTGTATATCAATACACCATGCGTCTATTAACTATTCTTTCCATCATATATTTCAACCATGACAATCATCGAGTTACATCCTTTTTTTAATATAAAAAATAGATATATGAATTGCAAGAATGAGATGGACGGATAAACGATGCATTCGGGTGTACGAACAAGCAGATGAACTAGATGCAAGCAATAGTTGTTAATCCGTGGTAAGGAGTAAAACAAAACACTTTTGAAAGTTTAGGGACAGAATTGAAACTTTACTAAAAGTTCAGAGTCTTGCCTGTCGAAATCAAAAGTTTGAGGACCAAAATGAATCTTTGACTCAAAAGTTCGGGGACTAGTAGTGCAATTTTTACCCCTTTTTATTCTATTTGCTAGCTACATTGCATTATACTTGTACCTATACTTTGTACATCAGTTGGATTATATGTTGTACTATTTATATAATATTATATCATTTTCAAGTGAAAATGATAGTGGGTCCTGATACCATTCAAAGTGACAAAATTCTCGTGTCATAAGATATTGCAACTTCAGATACTTCTCATGCCAATGTTAGTGAAATTGAGCGTGTCACAATCATGTGATGTATAGAATACCTATGAAGTACGAAAACTTATGTATGAATAATTACATCTTTACTTACGGTATCTTTGAGTAGTTATGTGATTGTTACATGTTCATTTTCCAAGTGTTGCATTTTATTCAAAGGAGACTCTGCGACGGAATCAGTTAAAACCATGCACTGGGAGTGCGTGGAGAGTTTTGCTTCTTATAACTGCGAATATTCAAAAGGTTGCAGGTGTGTTCATGAATCAGAATCATTTTAGGGGACCCTGCATCTTGCTGTGCTGTTCAAACATCCCAGATTCACATTGTGACTCACTTTTGCCTTTTCAGATCGGGTTGGGCTTTGAAGATCGGCGGCGAATGATCCAAATTCATCCGCAAAACAAAACAAGGTAGTGGAGGACTGCGACAACACGAAAGATTCTTCTCTTGTTTTTCCAGAAAGGAAGAAGAAAGAAAGAAAGAAAGAAAGAAAAGATCGGCCCCGCAGCCGACCCTTCAGCATAACACTTTCTTATCTTGCAAGATGTGCAAAGGATACCCTCTCTCTTGCCCTTTCGGCGCATACTGGGGTTTGTTTTTTCCTATCCCCTTTTTTTTTTTTTTTTCTTTTTTTTCACTTGCTGCTATAAGAAGCAACAGAATTCACATCTTCTTGTTCAAATAGAGAACACCTCCAAGAGATGGACGGAGAAAAACCCGCTGCCAATGCGTGCCAGAACGATCAGACGGCGGCCGACAAGGAGCGGACGCGGCCTTTTGCCGGTGCGGTGGCGCACAGGGCTTTGTACGGATCGAACCGGTGCGGGTACGGCGGCCGGAAGGTCGGCGGGAAAGAGGGAAAGCCGGCGCCGAGCAGGTTGAGCAAGATGTCTTCTTCTTCTCCTCCTGCTGATAACTCACAACAAGCTCATTTCAGTGTCAACTGAAAAAGGTTAATTGCATACAGGTCCCTGCAAATATAGTGAATTGTAAATATATTTCTACAAAATTCAACTTTGATACGTTGTTTTTATAAAAGTTCTCGTGTTTTCAAATATGTTCCTACCGTTAAAATTCGTTAGAAAATTTTAGTTAGGTTACATGTTAAATATTTAATCCTGGTTAGTTGATGAAGTGAATTGACTTTTTTATCTTTCTTTAATTAACCGTCGAGATTTTTGGAGGGACATATTTGTAACGGCAAAAATATTATTTCACTTATAAAACAGACAATACTTTAAGTGTAACAAACTAAATGGGCATATTAAAAGTTAAATTTTATAGGAATATATTGGTAATTCACTATATTTGTAGGGACCAATATGAAATTAATCCTAATTGAAAATACTAGTAATGGTAGTAACCTTTCTTTGCAGTAGAATTTAGTTATGGATGTCACTTGGTCAGTGTAAATTGTAATGTGTTGAGATTGTAAATTAATTGAATATGCTCATGAGAGTTTCTTAGTGGTTGTTTGGTAATGCTTCTGCTTTTCGCCTAAAAGCCGATTATAAGAAAAGTTAGGTTTTAAAATATTTTTAAATATATATATATATATATAGAGTCCGGCTACTATACTATTATGAGTACGATCGCCCTCGTACTCATAAGTTGTTTTCGATGATAGAGCTTCCGAATCGACGATCCACACCGTTAAACATTATCTAGAGCATTTAAAACTTTTAGAAATAAAATTTTATAATTTTTCGAGATCATTTACCTTACGATCAAGAGGTCACAAATTTGACAATTTTTAACGGCCGGTATGGGATACTTGCTAGTTTAACGGTGTAAAAGAATCGAAATTTGTTGAATTTTTGATAGAAAATTCTATTCACTACATAGATAAAGATCAATAACTCCGATCTTGAATTGAAGGATCCGATCATCCATTTTTAGGACGTCGTTCGATTTTGACCGTTCATTTTATGCCCGCTTGATGGACTTTATAATGATTTCGAAAAATTACGAAATTTATTTTCTAGAAGTTTCAAATACTCTAGATCATGTTTAACGGTGTGGATCGCCGATTCAAAAACCCCAACATTGAAAACAACTTATGAGTAGTAAGGGCTACTATACTATTATGAGTATAGAGCCATTTGTACTCATAAGTTCTTAGTCTTCGGATGAAAAAATCTGCGGTTAGGATGAGAGTGGTTATGGTTAGGTTGATAGTGGGGCCCCTAGGGTTGAGTGGGTGGTTGGTTGAATAGTATAATCTAACGGGTGAAAATGATTAAAGAGTAGATCTAACGGTAAAAAAATTATGAGTATAAGAGGCTCTATACTCATAAGAGTATAATGGACTCTATATATATATATATATATATATATATATATATATATATATATATATTTTTTTTTTTTGAGAGAAAGGTAGCGTCTTTATCCGTTTTGTTTATTTTATTTAAAAATAAACTTAATTGGAACTGTGAATCAACTAGGATTCGAACTTGGATCTCGGGTATCGACCACCAATCCCTTTGCCATTTATGCTAAGAATAGTTAAAAAAAATAAAAATAAAAATAAAAAGAAAAGGAAAAAAAAATCTTTTATTGCTAGTTACTGTATAGGTAAAACAGACGGGAATTTTTTAAATTATGGACAGGTTGGACAACCTACTTGTATCCATGGATATCTGTAAATATAATTTCTAAAAATTTTTTTAGAAATGAAATAGTAAATAGTCCTTTTATTTTACCTCTTTCTAAAACCCTAATACTAATTTCTCTTAGCGTTATTTTTTTTTCATTATTATGTATTATATGTTGTGATATTTGAAACAATAAATTTTAATTTTTTAAAAATAATATATATGTTATTTGTATTTAAAAAAATAAAAAATAGAAAGAAAAATAAAAATTACTTTGTGGGTAATCCCGAATACCACTTTGTCCATTTGGTGTTAGGTTTGGTGTAAAACAAACCGAAAAATTATTTTCATGAAAAATACTTTTTCATTTTTTGGTTCTATGTAAATAATTTTTTCATAAAAATTTTTTTTTACGGATTTAAAAAAAATAAACTTTTTGTTTTTCTTTATTTTTCGGCGGAAAACAAAAACTCTGTTACTTACCATCTCTTTCTCCTTATATTAATAACCTATTATATAATATTTTATTTATAAATATATATATATTATATATTATATGTGTTATTATATATTATGTTATAATATAATATTGAATTATGGTATAATAATTTTGATATATCTAAATAATAAATATAGATGATGATGATAATAATAAGGCCATGGCTACTATATTATTATGAGTATTGGATCCATACTATTCATAAGTTGTATATATATATATATATATATATATATATATATATATATATATATATATATATATATATATATATATATATATATATATATATATATATATATATATATATATATATATATATATATATATATATATATATATATATATATATAATTAGGCTACTATACTTTTTAAGTACTAGAGTCATTGATGCTTGTAAGTTTAGCCTTGAATTAATAGATGTGTGGTTAGGATGATGTACTTGGGTTAAGTGGTTGGTTGGTTGAATAGTATAATCTAACGGGTGAAAATGATCAAAGACGTAGATCTAACGGTAAAAAATTCACAAGCACAAAGTGCTTGGTGCTTTACAAGCACCATAAGGACTCTCTATATATATATATATATATATATATATATATATATATATATATATATATATATTAGATTTATTCTATTGATTATTTTCATTAGTTAGATCATACTATTCAACCAACTACCCACTCAATCCTAAAATACCGCTATCATTCTAAGTGTGGACCACCGTCATCCTAACCACACATTCCATCAATCAACGGTTAAAAATTTATGAGTATAAAAGGGTCTATACTCATAAGAGTATAGTAGCCAAGCCTATATATATATATATATATATATATATATAGAACTAGGCTACTATGCTATTAATAGCACCAAGTCATTGGTGCTATCAAGTTTTTAGCCCTTGGATTGAGAGATGTGTGGTTAGGATGCTGTGGGCCCCTTAGGGTTAAGTGGGTGATTGGTTGAATAGTATGATCTAATGGGTGAAAATAATCAAAGGGGTGGATCTAACGGTGGAAAACTTGGTAGCACCGAGTACCTCGTGCTATTGATAGCATAGCAGCCGGACTCTATATATATATATAGGCTACTATCATATTAATAGGATAGGAGCACTTATCCTATCAAGTTTTTAACCATTGAATGAGAAATTGTAGGGTTAGGATGATATTAGTCGGTTAGAGTTGAATGGTTGGGTTATAGTATTTAATCCAATGGTTATAAATGATGAAAAGAATTGATCCAAAGACTAAAAAACTGATAGGACAAGTGCTCCTATCCTATTAAAAGGATAGTAGCCGGACTCTCTCTCTCTCTCTATATATATATATATATAGGCTGGGGCTACTATACTTATATGAGTATAGAACTCTTTCTACTCATAACTTTTCGGCCGTTCAGATGAAAAAATGTGTGGTTAGGATGAGAATTGTTACGGTTAGGTTGATAGTGGGACCCCTAGGGTTGAGTAGTTGGTTGGTAAAATAGTATAATCTAACGAATGAAAATGATTAGAGGATAGATCAAACGATAAAAAATTTATGAGTACAAGAGACTCAATACTCATAATAGTATAGTAGCCAGACTCTCTCTCTCTCTCTCTCTCTCTATATATATATATAGTAGTTATTTATATAAATAATACATAATATTTAATAGAAAACAATTATATAAATTTTTTTATTCACAATTTTCCTTTCAACTAAACAAGCATAGCCGGAAAACCTTTTTTTTTTTTTTTGTACAAACCAAACATTAAAAAGCGTAAAAAAAATTTTCCATACAAATTTTTTTTCTATCGAGAATTATTTTTTTTATAGTTTTACGTCAAACCACGCATCGCAGGCGAGTATGAATAAAGATGGTGACTACCTATGTCACGCCCCGGGTCGAAGGATTCTCCGGGCACGCCGACAAATCCGCCGTGTACAAGAAATTTTCTCTGTACACGAAGCGTAGCTGTACCTGTATAATATACAATGCCACAAACAGTAGCATAGAGCTGAAGACAACTATAAACAAGAAGGTAGGAATAACAACTTTATATACATACAACCACGGATACAAAGATAAACTACTCGCTCCAGCGAGTTCAACTGTATGTACAAAAGTGGCCAAACCAAAACTGTCACTACCTGCAGTGGGAGTCCCCTAGCACTGTACTCGAAGGGTAGGCTCTAGCGCGCCACGCCCTTCCCCCGGTCGAGTCTCGGAAGGAGCGACGGCGCAACGAGAAGGCCCTGCAACAACGGTGAAAGAAAGAGGGCGTGAGAACTATGTAAAAACAGGTAGTCCTCAGTGGGTGCCGCCCTAAACAACACCGGTCCACCCACTAAGTCTACAGGGTAAGTAAGAAAGTAAAAGAAGCCGGAAACACTCAACAGCTAAGTAACACTATACTATCCTACCCTCAACAACCCTCTGTAGAACAAGTAAAAGCCGATTCAATTTTACGAGGGACTGTGATACACCCGTCCCGCCTGTCGAAGCAACACTACAACTACCCCAGGGGTAGCTAGCGGAGAGCAAGTCCACAACGAGGACGCAGTGACACCAACGCAAAAGCACTAAGCCAGACTCCGGAGCGGCACTCGTGGGCGCTAACCAACCGAGTATGCAAGCGTATCTCTGTCGAGCTCAATCTGGCTCTCACAGGCATAGTCAAGTAAACAGGGTCTAAGCACTAATACACCACGTGCCCCTTGGCATAAACTGTAACTAAAACAGTATCCTAGGCCTACCTCAACCCCCGACGGTCCCCGACAACACGAACAGTCTGAACCCAACAGAACTAAGCTCGACATCCCCAGCACGAGCGTAAAAGTAACAACACTACCTAGGTATCCATCGCACTCAACGGCGACGATACAGTAAATCTCGGCTCCTAGAGCTAAATCTGGTAGTGAAATACATATGACGATCCAGTCGTAGTTTTCTCCTAAGTCAAATCCAAGTCCAACATGTATAATCTAATTACTTGCTAAACATGCTTCAAATTCAGATTTTAGTCCAACTAGTATCGGTGAATTGAGCTTCGATTACAGTCAATAAACAATACACATGTCGACTACTCGAACTTAGGAATGATTCGATGAAAACCCACCTCGATAGCAATCCCCTGGCAGCAAGGGAGTGTCCTGGGTTCACTCGCTCTCCCCTGCTGGTCCGCCAAGGTCCGAAGTCCCCTGCTGCGAAGAGGTAAACCCAATATTACACAATTTCACGAAATCTGTCCAGAAAAACAGCACCTGAGAAAAGCTTAAATCCAACTAAACTAACCTTCTCCAATTTCAGCAAGTAAGGGCTCAGAAGCTTCGTCTCGAAGTCACGAATCCAACGGTCCAAGTTTCGCTGGATTCCGCCACTTCTACGCAGAGGACGGGCTAAAATACGGAACATCGACGCTGGAAATATGCAATCAGCACTTCAGAATCTGCTCGGCAAACAGCGGCTCAGTAAAAATGGGTTTCGACTGGGCAAACCTGCTCCAAATCGGGCGAGTAAGGACTCTCTGGAATCGTCTCGAAGTCGCGGGTCCAACGGCTCAGGTTTCGTCGCGTTTCAACACTCCTACACAGAGATCTAGTCAAAACTCCGCGGGTCGACGCTGCAGTCAGCAGCAACAACAGTAAGGTGCGAAAATGAAGCAATCCGAAGTAAACGGAGGGATGTCGATGGCCAACTCACCTCTGAAAATGCCCTAGGCACGTCGCTGAGTTGAGGACGGCGGTCCCGCGCGCACGCCTAGCTCCCTCGTAGCGTCACGTCGCCGGAAACGCTCCTCGGCGCGTCGTCGACGAAGATCGGTCTTCACTTGAGCTCCTTCAACTCCTTGTGGCTAAGGGAAGTAGAAGGAGAAGAAGAGTGGAAGTAGCAGTAGCAAAGGGTGAAGAAGCCCTCTCTCTCTCCTCTCTGCTTCTATAAGTAAGGGGGGGTAAGGTGGTGATGTGACAAGAGAGTGAGAAAGTCAAACTGCACCATCTTTGTCAAGGCTGTCTGGGTACAAGGACCTGCTGCCGGTACGGATGGGTCAACTTGAGAGCATTTATGCGCGAGGTCATGCGTATACCCACAGGTGGCTACACAGGGTATAGCCATCACTCTCATCTGGTGCGACCTCGGACTTGTGCAGTGCGGATCACTGAAAATCTGCTATTTCGCGGATCTTCAGGATTCCAACTGCTCTCGTGTTCCCACAAGGTCCGTTTGGCGTCCATTTGGCGGCAACGCGACTCGGACTTGTCCCGACACTCATCAGAGCTGTCGACAAGCCTCAGGTGCAATTTTCCAGGTCACTACAACCTAAATATTTGCAGATAAATTCTACCCGCGAGACTAAAAAAATCAGTGTTGCACCCGGCCATTAATTACAGGCAAGGTGAGAAAGATTAAGTAACTCATATTTAGGGAAAACATGAGTAATGCTAGATGACATCTTACTAGGGCTGGCAAATGAGCGAGCCGGCTCGTGTTCGACTCGCGTTCGGCTCGATATTTGGCTCGCTCGAGCTCGGCTCGAATTAATTCCAAGCCGAGCTTGAGCCTAAATTTAGGCTCGAAATTAATTTCAAGCCGAGCTTGAGTATTACTAGGCTCGTTCGAATTAGGCTCGAAAAGCTCGAAAAGCTCGAATATATATATATAATCTACAATACCATTAATAGTGCTAACTACTTATTTGTTAGATTTTGGATGATGAGATGTATAGTTAGGATGATAGTGATTCTCTAGAATTGAGTGGGAGATTAGTTGAATAGTGATTCTCTAGAATAGGTGAAAATGGTCAGAGGGTTAGATCTAATGGTACAAAATTCGATAACACTACGCATTTTGTACTATCGATAATATAGTAGCCATACTCTCTCTCTCTATATATATATTCCGGCTACTATATTATCTATACTATTGATAGTATTGAGCATTTTGTGCAATCGAGTTTTTTACCGTTAGATTTACCTATATATATATAGAGTTCAGCTACTGTACTACCGACAGTACCAAGCATTTGATATTCTCGAGTTTCTGCCGTTAAATCTACCCCTTTGGCCAATTTCATCTGTTAGATCACACTATTCAACTAGCCACCTACTGAACCCTAGGGGCTACTATCATCCTGACCGCCCATCCCTTCATACAAGGGCCGAAAACCTAATAGCAAGCCATTTGCACTATTAATATAGTATAGTAGTCTAAATATATGTATAATATTATAATATAGTATCGGGCTACTATACTCTTATAAGTATTGATCTCTTTATACTTATAAATTTTCGGTCGTTGGATGTGCGATTAGGATGATAGTAGTCCCCTAAGATTGAAATAGTTAAAAGAATAAATCCAACGATCGAAAACTGATGAGTATAAATGGATTTATAATCAAAACAATATAGCAGCCGAACTCTCTCTATATATAATTATATATAATATATACTTTAATTATATAAAATAATATATATTATGTATTTTAATTATATTTACATAGAATTTAGATTATTGGCCCCACAAAATCAAATCAGTAAAAGTCTACTCTAATTGGTCTCTCTCTCTCTCTCTCTCTCTTTTTTACTTGCTCCTAATTTTTATAATATTATAATATCGTATTTTATGCATTCATTTTATATGTTGAACTATTAGATATTTTTTGTATCAAATTTGAGATAATATTTTATAAAAATTAAATTATAAATTGTACGATGTTAAAAATTTCAAGCGGCTCGTTTAGGGCTCGAGCTCGCTCGACTCGAAGTTAGGCTCGCTCGAGCTCGCTCGAATTAATTTCAAGCCGAGCTTGAGCCTAAATTTAGGCTCGAAATTAATTTCAAGCCAAGCTTGAGCTGAGGTAAGCTCGCTCGGGCTCGGCTCGTTTCCACCCCTACATCTTACAACTCATCCATCCTTGGATGGAAATTTACTCACTAGTCATATGATGTGATTGGTGAATTACACCCCACACAAAGATGCGGATAGGGTTGTAAGATATACACCATTTTTGGGTGTACCATTAGTATTTTCTGGAAAATATACAGGGACCATCTAGACTTTAGTTGTTTTTCGAATGGACACTTCTAACTTTCAAAATTTATCAAATACTTCAATAAGCACGTGCATTTTGATCGCATGTTTCACTCATAATCTTATAAAACTACAAAACATAAAGAAATTTAGTTTTTTCTATTCTGGCGTATAGCAAAACAATGAAAATCTAAAACAGATTCACCCTAGTATTCAGTTATCAAATCTAAAAGAGAAATAAATTTTGTACATTTTAAAATCCTGTAAGATTATTTGCGCGACGTATGATCTAAATAACTACATATTGAATTATTTGATAAAGTTAAGAAGGTTTAATTGTAAAACTAAAATTCAAATACCGATTTGTAAAAGAACTAAAATTTTGGGGGGTTTGTTACATTTATCCCACATGTGGAACACCAAAAAGGAAAAAAAAGATTTAAATTTTCACAAATCAAGTGTATTTATATTTATATTAAAATTTTGTAAAATTTTTTACTCAATAACAAATAAAAAATATGCTTAATTACAAAACTTTTCGTTTCACTTGGACTACCACTTATTTATTCACCGCATTAAAATTAGCGTCAATAACATTTTGAATATATCTAAAAACTCAAAATAATTAGTATATTAGGCGGTAAACAAAATTTACTAAAATGAGCGACGTACCACGTTGTTCCACTTATATAAATAAATAAATTTTATTTTATAAATACTATCAAAATTGATAATTTATTGAACAATTAAATTTATTACACGATTCTTACTGCATTTATTATAAAAAATGACTTTACATTCCAACTTGTTTCTGCAAATTTTTCACAGCCAAATTTAATAATTATTCTAAAATTTCGAACCTGTTTGAAATTATGGCAAAGTGCGGGGAGTAACGTGCGTAATTTTTAAATGGAGGGGCCGAGTGAGGGCGTTCCTAAAGTACAAGGGGTGTTTTGTAATTAAGCCTCGTTTTTTACACATTTACCCCCTACTCCTATAACCGTAAAAAACCCACCCCCACGCTTCTCCCAACCCCACCAATTCTCGTCGCCGCCGCCGCCGCCGCCTCCTCCGCCGCCGCCGCCGCCGCCGCCGCATCCACCTCCTCCGTCGCCGGCGCAGCCGCCGTCGCAGTCTCCTCCTCCGTCGCCGGCGCCGGCGCCGCCGTTGTTTCAGCGTATTAATCCAATAACTACAGCGACATCTTCGTCTTCGTCTTCGTCTTCGTTTTGTTGTTGATTTGTGGGGCGATTTGTTAGGGAATGCATAACAACAGCAGCAGCAGCAACAACAACAACAACAACAACTCGATCTCGTCGGGGATCCCCCCCTCCGCCGCCTCCTCGGGGAAGGCGAAGGCCGGGGGTTCGTCGTCGCAGCCCGCCGAGTCCTCCTCCTTCAAGCGCAAGCGCGGAATCTTCCAGAAAGATCGTAAGTAAAACCTAACCCTAACCCTAACCCTAACCCTAACCCTAACCCTACCCTACTATCATCATCCTCATCGTCATCATTTCTTTCTGTTCTTCTTTTTTTTTTAAAAAAAGTTTTGATCCGATTCCTTTTGATTCTTCGTTCTTTTGATTGGAGAGGATTTTCTTTTTCTTTTTCTTTTCTTTTCTTTTCTTTTTCTTCTTTTTTTTCCCCTGTAATATTTTAGATGAACTAGCGAAAATTGGGCTGTAGAATCTATGGAATATACGTCTCAACTAGTTTTGTCAATTAAAGTGGGGCTTTTGTTTGAATTTAGTGCTAAAAAAACTTCTGAATAGCTAAAGGGCTACTAATTTCTGTTAAAAGTATGATATTGGACTCGAAATACTAATACTTTGATGTCCTCGAATGCGATCGCAACATTACTTATCTTTTTTACTTCTCATCTGCTCTTCTTTCAAAGTCATTTAGTTAAAATAGTGATTCTTATTTGTGGCATAGGTAGGGTTTCTCTCAGAAAATCGAGATGAGCGACGAGTTGTACTGGGAGAGTTGTGTTTCGTGATATCGATGTTATGCTGTAGAAGATGTTCGTAACCTTTATGATTTATTATAAAGTTTCGTTCTTGATAGTTATGTTATGTCTCTCTGTTTGTCGCAGTGCAACACATGATGTATGGCTTTGGCGACGATCAGAATGTAAGTTACTTTTTTCTGATTAACTAACATTCTCTATTGGTTCGGCTTAACACTGCTTAGAAATTCTCTGAATTTGAGCCTGTTGTTGAATAATTCACATTCATAATTTATGAAGCTATCCAAATAACGAAATAACGGTAGTAGTAGCTGAAACAAATGATGTTTTGGTAGCTGAAACACAATGAGAAATGACAATAGCGTGATCAAGGTCCTGTTTGGCTCAGCCAAGCATCCACCAAACAAGTAGTCCGGAACTCGAGGAGTTGAACTCGGATTCTTATGGACAATCCTTAGGGCTTGTTTGGCTCTACTGTACGATGTAGTGCTGATTGGTGCAGTATCGGCTGAGGAGTTATATTATGAGGAGAAGTGCTATTAGATTTCTGTCAATGGCTTCTCTTTTCAACAGAATGCAAACTTGAAGTTGGAGCTTTTTTGCTTTTTGGCCTCTAAATGACACTTTTGATTCCTGCTACAATAGACGCTCCAGACTTTTTCAGAACCCAAATGCTTTGTTGCTGGCAGCTGCTGCTGAAAGCAAAAACAGGGCCAAACAGGCCCTAAGAGGACTAGCAATCTCAGTGGGCTAATGGGGCTTAGTGAGGAGGAATAAAAGAATAACCTGTTATATGTGAACCACAGTCCACAGCATAGGCAGTTGGTTGACTGGTTCAATATAGTCGGTTAATTGTTTCCAATAAAATAAATGGTCTCCCACGAAAGTTTAGATTTGATGGTTGTATATTATACAGTGAGGCAACACTTGAATGGCCGTCATTTTGTTTTTTGCTTTAATCAGTAGTTTTCTAGTGCTAGCAGTGTATTAGCTATTCTACAATTATCTTCGTTTTGTCTCATAAAAGTAGTGCCTCAGAGTCTCCTGTTGGTTTTGCAGCCACTTCCAGAAACTGTCGCGCTAGTGGAGGACATTGTTGTGGAGTATGTCACTGATCTGGTATTGTTTACCTGCCTTTGTTTACTTTGGCAATTGGATTTTTCTCGTTGGCAATAAAATTCATTTTAAGTTTTGTTTCAACCGTGTTAGTTTCAACATAGAAAAAGCTCCACTTGTGGCATGATAGCCTGCAGTTCTACATTCTTGAAAACTACATTCTTGTGATTTCTTGCCATATAATTAATATGGTAGTCAATATCAGATGTATTTTATTTTGCAATGGCTCCATCTTAGGAGTTAGGATAGAGATAGCAGCAATATCTTGGAATTATGAGGAAAAACATACAGAAATTGAACTTCTTTAATCTTCACAGCTGAAAAAGCTCCAAATTTATCGACAGATTCCCTAGGACTTGCTATCTTCTGCCATTTACCTTTATGAAATTGGTGCCAGAAACTGGCAATAATGAATTAGGAACAAGAGAGGTATTTTGGAGCTAGAAGGCTTAGAGTGCCTAAACTACCTTACTGGTTGTACTGTTGTAGTTCAGTTTCGTGACTTCGATGCGATTCAATAAAAAAAAAAAATCTTTGATTACTTTGTACAAATTGGAGGGGCAAGAGGACAACTTTCTTTCTAGAGATTTGTCGTCTTTTCTGATCATCAATTAGCCAAAGAACCAAATGAAGCTCAATTATATTGGTGAGAAGTGTTGACAGCATGGAACTTGCTTACGACTTTGGACCTGCTCAATATAATGTCATGACCGCTATCTGCATCACATATTTACTTCTCTGGCGTGGTTTCAATATGTGAAAATTACTTGGTCATTTCTCTGTATTTGATAGTTTCTTCTTCTTCTTTTTTCCTCCCCTTCTTGCATTAACTTTCGCCAGGTGCATAAGGCACAAAATGTTGCATCGAAGAGGGGGAAGCTCTTGACTGACGATTTTCTCTATCTGATCCGTAAGGTATGTTTATTCTCATGATCTTGTCATGATAATGGATGTTACACATTCAAGTACTCTCTGTGTATCTGGATCATGTCATGCGAATTGAATTAGACCTCTCTTTTGGAGCGACAAGATATACTTAACACAAACTGTGTAGATGAATATATTGCTTTCGGCTGTTTCTTTTGATGCTGCCTAAGTCTCATTTTCGCGCGATGATCCTTTTGTTTTCGTTTTGAAATGTATTAAATTCCTTTTATGTACTCTTAATGAAACAGGATTCACGAAAACTCCACCGTTGCACCGAATTGCTGTCCATGAACGAGGAGCTTAAGCAGGCGAGGAAAGCTTTCGATGTGAACGAAGAGACGCTGGTAAATCCTGAATGAAAGGATGACTCGGAAAGCCTCAGAATTGAAATTCCGTGATGGTGGGATTAAAACTGATTGGAAAATATTGATACTGCAACGACCGTAAAGGAAGAGAACCTACATGTTCAATGATTTCAATGCGAACACTTTTCAAATCAAACCCTCTACAAAAATCTCCATTTGATCGAGCCTCTTTTCGTGTATTCAGAAATTTCCTATATTTGCAATTCTGTGATGGGTCAATATCACGCCAGGAAATTCTTCCTGTTGATTATGAACGATGTATGTTGTTGCTTGCTTGAGTAAAATTTCTTCAAATTGATTCCCAATTTGACATGTTTTTTTAAGTTTTCTTTTTTTTGTCCTTTTATTTTTGTGAAACGCCGAGTTAAGCTTTGCATGTTGCAATTTGAGTTATTCTCAAATTTTGAGTTATTCTCATCAGTTGACTTGGAATTCTGACTTCTAATGGATTCTGCCAAATTTAGCCGGTTCTGATCTTTTCGGCTGACAGAATTTCAGGTTCAGTTGACAGTTGATGGCTGTCAGCGAATGTTTGGTTCCCCCAAAAATTATGTCAGAAAATAGTTTTTGGGTTGGAAAAATAGTTTCTGGTCATTTGGTTTTCAAAAAATTTAGTTTTTCTGAATTTTTTTTTTTTTTTCAGATTTTATGGAAAAGTCTTTTTTTTTCGGTTTTTTTAATTCAGAAAATGATAACCGTGGTAAGGGGGTTTTTTTTTTTTTTTTTTTTTTTTGCGGGACATTTTTTTTCACGATTTTTTTAACCAAACACCTCATTTGGAGGGCCGTTGCGTTTTCATGGATTGTGCATTTCTATGATTCTAGGGCTTTTTTTGCAAATAACCTTCTAACAAAAATTTATTTTATAATTGATCATGTGTAAAATTTATTTGCAAAAATAGTCCTACTCCCGCCATGCAAGTGCTACGTCAGCGCCACGTGGGCGGGGCCGGGTCAGGATATTTGTATTGGACACGGTGAACCATTCACCGTGTCCAATACTAATACATCCGGGGTATTTGTATTGGACCCCGGATGTATTTGTATTGGACTCCGGATGTATTTGTATTGGACACGGTGAACATTCACCGTATCCAATACAAATATTCCGGACTTAGTCATATTTTGGCTAAGTCCGGAGTCCGGAGTATTTGTGGGTCTTATGTGTATTGGACACGGTGAATCATTCACCGTGTTTAGACACGGTGAAATTCACCGTGTTTAGACACGGTGAATGGTTCACCGTATTCAACTTAAACACCTGGCCCTGCCCCGCCCGCGTGGTCCTGACGTGGAACTTGTGTGACGGGAATAGGACCAATTTTGTAAATAAATTTTATACAGGATCAATTATAAAATAAATTTTTGTTAGGAAGCTATTTGCGAAAAAAAAAAAAAACCATGATTCTATCCATGAATATAAATTCTAATCAGGTGAGCAAAAGTTAAGGGCTATGACCTGTTCCTTTTGTCAAAAAAAGTAAAGTAAATAGATGAAAGTTTAACCAGTTGAAGGCATCATCTTTTGTTAACTTGGATTAAAGTACCGGTACTGATGGTATCCACTATGCTGTATCGCACCAACAAAAATATTGATAAGATACAATTTTCGTGCCGATAGCATAATTCAAAATCCTCTATTTTTAAAGTTAGTAAATAATTTTCTCAATAGAGTTTTAAAAAAATTAGTAAATAATTTCCTCAATAGAATTTTAAAGATTTGATAAAAATACATAATAAATAATTGACATATTCTATTACTAAATAAAATTAAATATTTAATGCCATTACGTATTGGTAGAAATATATATTTTATGACCGGCATACACCGTGCCGACAAATTTTAGGCACGATCATGTGCCACGACATTTAAATCCTTACTTTTCATGCATCAATGTGGATGTGAAAAATACACTAGCAACAATAAAGATATTACTAGGTGTATTTTCTTTTTTTATGTTTTTTTACAAACAAATATCAAAATTTATATAGATTGCAAACAATCTGCACCCTAAACCCTTACTCCCAGAACTATAGCTTGGCATCTATTTCTGCTGCTAGAGGGACTCAAAAACAGAAAAAATTCCAACTAAAGAGAGAGAGAGAGACAGAGAACTAAGCATCATTCTATAAACTACATTTCCCAATCTCCCTCAATTATAGGAAAATAATCAGAACTATGTCTCCAATTAACCAGTTTCGGTTTCTAAATTACATTTCGCTGTAAGAGAAGAGGAAATGGAACAAAAAAATTTAAAAATTTATGTCAGACTAAACACCCCACGGAAGCAGGGAACACGAAAAAGATAAGACCGTAAGACATAATTCCCAAACGAGCTCCTCCAAAAATCGCCAGGGGTTGTACACTTTCTAAAGGAGGCCGCAGTCCCGATAAAAGAAAGGGTGAGAACTTGTGACCCCCCTTTTTTTTTTTTTCTTTCTTTCAGGAAAGAACTGCCTTAATCTTGGCCTTTTGATCTTCAGTTAGCGACTTCGGGAACTGAACCTCAAAGGCGACATACAAATCTCCTTTTTTTGCGCTTTGGTAGAGCGGCATCCCTTCTCCTTTGAACTTCCTCACCTCTTTAGGTTTAGTGATGCCCTAAGAGTTCCCCATCGGCCGATAAGTAAGAGATTGTTAGGGCAGAAAAATAGAAAGAAAAAAAAAAATAGACTTCCGCGTAAAATTGGTAAAACCTAGCGCATTTGAAATAGGTAAACTTTGAAAGTTTTGATTCTTGTGAGACTTCTAATGGCGCATCGCATAGTTTAGCGGGGAATGTTCTGTTACTAAACGTGATATTCTCCCAAACATGTTATAAATATTGCGAGTTCAAAGAGTGGAATATAACCTTTTGAAGTTTAATGTGCCTATATGAGGGGTCAAAAGGTGCGCAATAGTTCTAGTACGGTCCATGCGATGTTATCCATAAAATTAAGGGAGCAGAACAATGCAAGCAAACTAACCTTGGTGCCAATCTCCACTGGATGTTCGTCGAGATGTTTAATGGATTTCTCGAAACCTACAAGAGCTTGTAGCTATAAAAGAAAAGAGAGAGTGGTGAGATCAAGTCGCTGTGTACTAACAGGAACTATTAAAGCAATAAAGACGAATAATAAAAGTTTGGTTTAATAGTTAGACGATCGAAGAAGAATTAGAGTTTCAGAGTTAATAGCTAAGCCTCGTTCTTACTACTGTTGTTCCAAATGAGATAGCAGTGAAAGCAGCTTTACATATTGTTGCCCTCAATTTAGCGTCACGACATGGAAAAACTATGAAATGCATAGACTCAGGAGATATAATTTCATAGCCACTTCTATTTAAGATTCGAGGCAGCACTCAACACAAAATTTTGAACTAAAGAAGAATAAGTCTCCATAAAATGATAAATAAAATAAAATAAAAGGACTTGCACTATTTTTCCCCAAAATTTTAGTCAAGTATTTGGTTCCAATTCCTCGAATTTCCAAATACACTGAACTTAAGAAAGTATTTCACTTTAGTCATTGTTATCATTTACCATTTAAGGAATTTTTGCCTACACCCAATGTATTGGCCATCGACTCATTATATATTTTGTATGTAAACAAACCATACAATTGCGGTCTTTTCTTTACATAAGAAGCTAAATGGCTGGATTGAAAACACAAGATAGATGAAGAGCTGATGGATTAATAATGCATAGATACACAGATGAACCATAAGCAGGCAACTATTTTTATCTAACCAAAAGAGATGCAGACTTAAAGAGAAAAAGAAAAATTATAAGCTGGGGTGTTCGTTGTCAAACTTTGAAGCTTCGAGGACCAAAGTGAAACTTTGACTAGAAGTTCAGAGACTAATAGTACAATTTACCTAATGAAAATACTATTAAGAAAGAAACAAAGCAAAATCAATCATTGCCAACCTAAGTTTCTGAAATGAAATTAGAGACTAAATGGTTTTTCATCATCAGAGGGATTAGAATTAAATATTGAGTCCTATTTCATCATTGGAGAAACCTCGTAGGTCCTGACTGTCTAACTAAAGTTGAAACAGAAATTGGGAATGAAAGAATATTACCAGTGAAATTGTCACCGTAGTATGCAGGTCATTGCCTTCTCTCTGGAAGCGTTGATGCGGTGCAGTTCTGATTCTAAACTGCTCAGAAAGATGGTTTTTATTTCAATAACAATATTCATGATCTAACAAGTAAAATTCATTTTAACAGATAAGACGGAAAAAAGTGTAAAACCTTCAGATCACCAGCTTCTCCATCAATTTTAGGCTCGCCATCCTCATAAAATAGCACCTCCTACAAAATGTGCCGACAATTTTAAGTTACAGACTTATAAATAGAAATTGATCACGAGATTCAAAAAAATGTGGTCGCACGTCATAGCTAGAACAAAAAAATTGCAAGAGGTAACAAACATTAGCTTGTGGATGTCAAACAGTTTTAATGGATGTTACATAGATAATGTAAGGTTTGTCATGCTAGATATAAAAAATTACTTTGTCAATGCTCTGGGAACAAGGAGAAGAAAAACATCTGTCCTGATATAGTGATATCTAAAAGCGATTTCTAGGAACATACAAAACAAAGTCAAATAATTAGGAACATTAAAAAATCTTAGCATAAGAATTAAGCTAAAAGATGAAGAAGAAAAGGGGGAAAAAAAGAAGACAGTTCAGCTTCGGTCTACAAAAAATAGCCATATATTCCGGTCTCAATTATTGCGAGGGAAAAAAGAAACACATGGAATATGACTCTGGATGTTAAAGCGCAGTCAGATCTTTTGCATGTTTTATTGCCTCTTAAATGGACAGAGGTGTACAACCATGCATGAGCTAAAGAGGCAATCAGATCAGTTTCTCACAAAAAATGAAGCAGTCAAACTCTAGCCAGTGATTATTAACATCTTTATATGGATTATGGCTAGTTTAAAATTTTTAAGAAACCAAAAAAAGAAGAAAATCAGCATATCATTAGCCACAAAGATCTTATACTGGGCCCAGAAACCTCAAAACAATTAGTAGAATTCCACTTCGCGACCAAACTCTTGCTGTAAGTCAAAGAAAGCTACAGTGCACATACAAGTCTAGTAGACTACGTATTTTGTCATGAAATATATACAAGGCTTAAGTTCAGAAGATGAAGAGTCTTACTTGCCCATCTTGCATCCCCTTCTCGATATCAACAGTTACAAAATAACCTTCCCGTTCATATTTCACATTTGGACATTGCTCACAGACCTGAAACAGAACATGTTTTCATAATATAGAAAAAAAATGCTCGTCTGACCTTCTTAAATTATAAATAGGTATGCTGAAAACACAAAAGAATGAAACCTATCAATTTTACTTGACAACAAGGATTGCCTATGCCGCCCCATGCTGAGGCTGTGCTGGCACGTGGCACGGGGTTGTGCCAACACTGTATCAACATAATGGGTTTCTTTATATTTCTTAGGATCTTTTTTTTATAAGTAAAAAGTTATACAAAAGTCTTTTCATGCTTAAAATATGTAGATCTTGTAAATCTACCAACATTTGGAGCAATTAGTTGGTTCCATTGCATTACAAGACCAATTTTTAGTGAACAAATAAAAAGATTTTCTCACCTTTTTATTTAATCATTCTAGATCTGCGATTTTATCCATGATAGTGCCTTCCTATAATCCTATATATTTTTTTTTAATCCAATTATGACTTTGGCTTTAGTTTCATGCATATACTTTCATAATAATATAAAATGATTTTTTTTTAGTTATTAAGATGATTATG
Source organism: Aechmea fasciata (assembly GCA_025177825.1). Classification (NCBI taxonomy): domain Eukaryota; kingdom Viridiplantae; phylum Streptophyta; class Magnoliopsida; order Poales; family Bromeliaceae; genus Aechmea; species Aechmea fasciata. The sequence continues at coordinate 7,575,648 of CM045944.1, read as the reverse complement.
ACTCTATTCTTACTTAATTTTGTGTAACATAATATATAAACCATTTTTATAGCCTTTAGTGATATTAAAATACTCTCAAAAACTAAATTTCATGAAAATTAAATTAAAAAAACCATGTCAATGCGTGCCAAGCCACTAGTATATGTGCATTGGCAGACCCCGTGCCACTGTGTAGTGCCTTGCTGCCTGCACAGCAGCACGGGCATACCAGTGACACGGAAATCCGTGCTTGACAATACAATATAGAAATTGATTGCATAAGACTAAAGAGAAACTGCTGCTACAAAGAAATTGTGTCACATCTTAGATAGTAATCAATGAAATAGCAACAAACTATACCTGCTCTGTCACTTGTTGGAACATTCCTGGGCCAATTTGTCTATGATAAACTTCATTCCTACAGTTACAGCGCCTCTTGCCAGCAGCCGGCTTTATAACATTTTTCTCCCTCCAAACCTGTGGTTCACCCCATAAAGAACGTTAAGGTACATGATAAATTATCAAAAGCACATTGTTCCACTTGAATCTGTGCTATTTCATCACGTGTGAAGCTAGCCTAGAAAGATTGCAGCACAGTAAGAATTTATATATATACATATATATATAGAACTAGGCTCCAACGCTTTCGAAAACATAGAGGCCTCCGTGCTTACAAGTTGTTTTCGATGATGGGACATCCGATTCGACGATCAGTTCCGTTAGGAATGATCTATGCTATTAAAATTATTTAGAAACCAAATTTCATAATTTTTTGATTTCGTTTGTCTAGTGAATAAGTAGCTTCAAAATAAATGGCTAAAAATAAAAATCTCATAAAAAACAATAATAAAAGACTCAAATTTCAAATTGGAAGTTCTTGCTCTTAATGTTAAGTAGAATTTTCTATTAAAATTTCATGTAATTTGGATTCTTCTACACCGTTGAACTTACAAACATGCCACATTGGCCGTTAAAATAATTATTTTAGAATCCCTTTGATCATTTGGTAAATGATGTCGAAAAATTATGAAATTTGGTTTCTAAATGGTTGTAATAGCGTAGATCATACTTAACAGAGTCGATCGTTCAATTAGACGTCCCATTATCAAAAACAACTTACATATATATATATATATATATATATATATATATATATATATATATATATATATATATATATATATATATATATATATATATATATATATATATATATATATATATATATATATATAACAACTTATGAGTAGTAGGGCTCCAATACTCATAATAGTATAGTAGTCATGGCCTATATGGATTCGGCTACTATACTATTATGAGTACGATCGCCCTCGTACTCATAAGTCATTTTCGATAATAGAGCTTCCGAATCGACGATCCATACCGTTAAACGTTATTTATAGCATTTAAAACTTCTAGAAATCAAATTTTATAATTTTTCGACATCATTTACCTTACCATCAAGAGGTCACAAATTTGACAATTTTTAATGGCCGGTATGGGATACTTGCTAGTTTAACGGTGTAAAAGAATCGAAATTTGTTGAATTTTTGATAGAAAATTCTACTCACTACATAGATAAAGATCAATAACTCCGATCTTGAATTGAAGGATCTGATCATCCTTTTTTAGAATGTCGTTTGATTTTAACCGTTCATTTTATGTCCACTTGATGGACTTTATTATGATTTCGAAAATTTACGAAATTTATTTTCTAGAAGTTTCAAATACTCTAGATCATATTGAACGGATTAGATCGTCGATTCGGAAGCTCCATCATCAAAAATAACTTATGAGTAGTAGGGCTTCAATACTCGTAATAATATAGTAGCCATGGCCATATATATACATACATATATTTATATAGAGTAGGAATTTGTTGTGCTCTTAGAAGCATGGAGGTTGCCGTGCTCCTGAGCCATTTTCGATTATGGAATTTCTGAATCGACGATCAGCTCCGCTATACTTGATCTAACGTATTTGAAGTTTCAAAAAAATAATTTTTGCGGTTTTTCGATATCATTTATCTAGTGATCGAAAGGGTTCAAAATCAATAATTTTTAATAGTTTATTCCTAGGTAAATGATATAAAAAAATTGCAAAAATTATTTTCTAGAAACTACAAATACGCTAGATCAAGTCTAACGGAGCCGATCGTCGATTTGAAAATTCCATCATCGAAAACGGCTCAGGGGCATGGAGGCCTCTATGCTCCTAAGAGCACAGCAGTCTTGCTCTATATATATATATATATATATATATATATATATATATATATATATATATATATATATACACCTTTCATTAATCCTGAAAAACCACACTAAAGACATGAAAGATAGTTGATAGAATCATAGCAGTAGATGGAACAATTATTTGAAAACAATAGCTAAAGACTGCTTGACTTGGAGCTTTTGTATAAGCGTTGTTTCATGTTTGAGAAGAAGTATTGAAGAGGCACTAACAGAATTTCCATTCAACCCCAACTGTTTTCCACAAAGTGAAACTTAAGTCTAATTTTAGACTGGTGATTTGGGGGACAAAAGCTCATTTCAGCTACCCTCCAAAACAGTAAAGCTAGAGAATATTTGTTTGCAAAAAAATATATGCAGCTTTTCAGAGCAGAGAAAACGTATTCACAAGTCCAAAGCCAACAAGCATCTGGTACCGCAATGACCTTACAAATGCTATCTTTTTAGCTTGATAAGGACAGTTGATGATATTAAACAAGAAATTTTAATTTGGCAATAGCTGTATTACCTTCAATGATCCTCCCATGTACAAATCTTCTAGTGTAGCATCTAATTCAACTATCACATCATCACCTTTAACGACGACATCTTCCTCCTCTTCTCCCCCACCACCTCCGAAGAAACTGGAGAGGGAAAAAAGAAACAAATAGAAATGATATGATTTTGTTGCTTGATTGATATTTTAGCAGATAGTTAACAGATGCTTCCTTTTTTAGAAAGAATTGAACCAGATACACTTGCATTCTTCACTAACCATAACCAAATTACGTATCACTGTAATTTTTCTAGAGACAAGGGTAATGAGAAGCAAACGGCATAGTGGTGGTTAAGAAAACTGTCCAATCATTGGAAAACAGCATACGAGCAGGTCTGATCCAGAGATGATGTCTTAGACAGGATGCCAAAGAATAATTTGCATATAGCCCTGTTTAAGGGCCCAAGAGGTGTAAGGTTTACACTGGATTGGACGCAAGGTGAGAATTTCACTGTTTGTTCCAGAAAAATAACCATGCATCAATGCAGATCATCCATAGGCCTTTGGACCGGAGAAGCATATTTCCATATACTTTCAAGTAGTCCTTTTCTCTCACAAATTCTATTGGTCAAAAAAACTAGCCCTTATGTCGTTGTGGTGTTTGAGAAAACTGTTACGAAATTGCGGAAAAGAAATGTATAAATGCAAGTATCTATTAGACAAGGCTATTGGTTACATCATATCTTGTCTGATCTGCAGACGACATAATAGACCAGATCCAGGAAATAAATTTATTGACAGTATGGATCATGTTCGTACCTGGAAAAGATATCTTGGATGTTCATCCCAGGACCCCTTCCCCCGCCGGCGGCGAACTGCTTCAGACCCTCTTCGCCGTACCGATCGTAGATCTTCCTCTTCTCCTGATCCGCCAACACCTCGTATGCTAACAAAAGCATCGAGAAATCCGATAAATCGGATCCAAATCACAAAGAAAATTCACAAAAGTTATAAACAAAATCATTTCAGATACCATGATTTATACATACCATTGTTGATATCGGCGAATTTCTTGTTCGCCTCCTCGTTCCCAGGGTTCTTATCGGGGTGATACTGCAACGCGAGTTTCCTATAAGCCCTCTTGATCTGCTCCTCCGATGCCCCCTTCGACACGCCGAGAACCTCGTAGTAGCTCTTCCTAAAACCCCAAAAAAATCCCCAAAAAATCAGAAAAAAAAAACCCTAAAATTCCCCCGAAGAAGTCCAAAACCTGTTGAATGAGGAGACGAATTAGGGCTCGCGATCGCACCCTTCGAGGCCCAAAAACGCGTTCGATAGGAGCACGGCGAGGAGCAGCAGCGCCGATCCCCGCAGCGCCATTGGAGCTCTCGGCCCCGATCGGAGGAGCGATCGAGTGGGAATGTGGGGATCGAAGCTAGGGCTTTCGATTCAGGGATTAGGGTTCGGAGAGAGAGAGAGAGAGAGAGCGCTTTTTCCCCCGCGAACGGAGATTTGTATCGGAATTGAGGGGGTCGACTCCGCGGTGTTTGTGTAAACGTGTAATTTCGGAGACGGACCAATGAGAGTCTCGGAGCTCGGTGTTCGACCCAATAGCATTACGCCACGTGGCGAAAGACCCTTCGTCGTCGTTGCACCTCCACTTCGTTTTTCTTAATATAATTTGGGGTTTTTTTTTTTTTTTTTTTTTTTTGCATTCAGCGCCATCACAATTTTTCCTTTTCACGAATAACTCTATAAAATTTATAATTATAAAATCAGCCATATTTTTGCCGAGTTAATATCACATCAATGCCACGTAAGCGGCTAGGTCAAGAATTAAGTTGAACACGATCAATGGTTCACCGTATCTAATTTGCTTAGAAAAACTCAACTAGTTCACCCGACCTATCTCGCAGTATAAAGGTATTATTTAGCTTAAACATAGTGAATGGAATGATTATGTTCAATTTTTTTGTAGCTCGCGTGGCGCTTACGGCTTATGTGGTACTTGTGTGGCATGAATAGAACTAGTTTTGCAATTATAAATTTATGGTATTATTTATGAAAAACAATTATAAGGGTGCTAAATGTAAATAAAAAGTCGGTTCTACGTTGAACATTTTTTTCGATGTACCGCTTGCTTACATATATCAATCTTGTGAGAATGTCATGTGGGGCCCACATGAGACCTAATCATCCGCTGCCCATCATGTTTGTAGCACGAATCTCTAAGCACACTCGAATTTATATCTATTGTCATGCCCCCGCCCCGAAAACCGCTACCGATTTGGTCCGGTTCGGGCGTGATTTAGCGGACGGACGGCAAAGACTCCCCTCCCGCCCAACGCTCAACAACAGATTGCGTACAAGAATTTACCCAGAAAAACTAAATTCTAAACAAACACAATCGACGAAGGGCACAAACAGTGCCAACAATTAGAGCAAGTAATCAACGAGTAGATACAAGTGAAATAAAGAGAGATATACATAACTATTACATCACATTAGCTTTGATTTGTACAAATTATATCATTCTTTTCCAAAATGAATACATGTTTCATTCATCTTCAAATAATTACATTGTTCTTCCAAAATAAGCATCTAGATACATAGGGTTGACTAATGCATAAAAGAAAAAGGGAAGGCTACTATATGTAGCTACTTGTAGCATACCGGATTTTAAAAGATAAGAATGGAAATAAATAAAAATAGTGTGGGATACTATTTTTATTGGAGTTAGAAAAGTAAAGCATGAGTTAGAAATGACCCGTGCTGAAATTGGAATGAAAACAGAAGATTTAGAATTTTCTGTAAGAAACGGGACAGATAAATTAGCAGAAAATGTACTGTGTCAGAAAATTATGAAAACTGAGGAGTATGTCAGGATTATTATTACAAGGCTAGATTTAAAGTTTCGTGCCATTCTGACACCCGGAAGATGAGAAATAAAATCCGAATGTTATCTGGTAACGATTACAGTTCGGTAGGGCTTTCGGTGACCAAACGGGGTCGAAATTGAAAGATGTAAATTTCTTCTGTTAAGTTATGTGAAAACGAACATAACTGTCAAGTTTGGGCTCAAACGGACATTCCGAAGGGCAGGCGAAGATGTCAAAGCTTCGGTTGAAAGTTAAGTGTGAATAGTGAATAGTTGAGGGCAAAATGGTAAAATAGAATTTAATCCCTTTATCTTCTTCTTGCTGCTACCTCAACCGAGCCCACACCCCAAGCATCACACGCACACATGGAGGAGAAAGAAAAGCCCTCTTTTCTCTCTCTAAATATCTCTCTCATCTCTCAATATTTTTCGCCCAAATTCGCGGCGTTGGCGGAGAGCGAGCTCGTGAACGCGTTGGGAGCGACGGATTGAGTTTTCGGGCGGCCGTTGGAGCGACGTGTTTTCGTCGCGGCGTTCACAATGATGGTAAGTGTTTAGGGTTTGGTTTATATGCTCTAAAAATGGATTTAGTGCATCCTAGCGTGCTAAATAAAGGATTATTGCTTAAATCCAAAGCTATGATAGTGGATCTTGCAATAGTGAAAGCCTAGGGTTAGAAATACAATTTTTGCTATTAGATGGATTTGATCTAAATTGAACCTACGTAAACCTAATTGCTAGGTAACAAAATACGTTGGCGAAGTCGGTTCGGCAATCCGACGACCCGTTGTGAAGATATTGAGGTTTGAAGCAGTCGACGTAAAAATGGTCGCAGCTTGCGGCGAAAACTTCCAAAAATCGTGACAATGGAATCGTGAGCTCGTGGCAACAAACCGAAAACCTTTAATTTTCGGATCGCGAATCGGAGGTCGTTCGGAGGGTCGCGCATGGATTAGGTCAAGTAGTGCGGCGTGCGCCGCGGGAGGCCGATTGCAAGTGACGACGAGCAATCAGAACGCTATTAAAAGGTGGGGGGGTGCTTCCACTAACTCTGAACTTCTCTCTACGTCTATATGTCAATTATTGAGCATTGTATGTGTATAGTAAATTCGTGCATGATAGGGTAGTTGGAAATTATGCAATATGGTTGAACCTCTTTACTCTGTTACTAGTGTAGTTGAACTTAGTAATTGGAATGGAACCATAGCGGCATGAGAATAGAACCCTACTTGTATGAATATGGCAAAGGACTATGATCTTAGTCAACTTGGTGATATTGAACATAGAGACGAGATTGGCATTGAGATAACCATAGTTAAACATTGTTTAACCTTAGTGGCATTATGGCAAGAATGAGATTGATGATATGGTAGTAACCTATCCATGGAATTGGCATTGAGAACAGTGGCTATGAATCCTCAATGTGAGGATTAGATCGACACTCTTGACAAGTCTTGGCTTGAGGGAGGTCGCTCCTCAAGCGGTGAGTTCCGGAATAGTCACCTAGGGGATCGTGGCCCCGACGGACGGTCCCTCGGGTCTTGCAGGCTTAGAGCCTCCCCGCTCAGAGAGGGATTTTGGGTCTTGAGTTTGTTGGGGTTAACTATATTAACCGACAAGATTGGGTAAAGAGCCAATGAAAGATAAAGTAAAGTAAAGGCATGCATGCATAGTTATTTTCAGTTGATTATTTATTCACTGACCTTTCTTTTGCAGGCATAGTATTAGCATATATAGTTCGGTTACTATTTCATTTCCGTTGAACTACTTATGCCTGATTAGACCTAGTGGGAAAGTCGGTGTGATTGGAGGCCGAGCCCACTGGAAACTTTGTTGTAGTTCTCATCCCACTAACCATGCAGGTTCTAACGCGAGCGGGGCGATCGTTCTCGTGGTAGGGCGATCGTGCTCGTGGTATGGTTATCGTGCTCTAGGTAGAGTTCTACCGTGCATTGTGTATAGAGGCACCATTTGTATAATTCATCTATTATGTTGATGAAAGAAAATGTAATAAAGTTATGTTGAGATGTAAGTGTATTAAGTTTATTTGGGAGATGAAAATGTATATTGGATGAATGAATGTAAAGAAAATGTATAAGCTTTGTATGTGGTTTAAAGTAATCAAGATACAATGCATGAATGGATTAGTTAGTTTACTTTCACTTGTGCTTATGTTGCTTGCCCTCGCGCAAGCCATGTATATTGAAATGTTGTCCTGGGAATTGTTCATTTCTTTATACATGTACTCGTCGTTGTTGAGCCTTGGGCGGACAGGGGAGGCTCTGTCCGTTCGGCGTCTTTTGGCGTGCTCGAACCGACCAAATTGGCGGTCCCGGGGCGTGACAGATATAGTGGTATCAGAGCAATGAAAAGTGAAAGTATAGGATGGACCTACGAACCTTAGGATGGAAACCGTAAGGACATAGGTTCTTGAAATCTAACGAGGATTTGAAATTGTGGCGAAAGGTTAACCGATTGGGTTGTGTATGGTATGCCTCTGTAACGGATGTTAGAGGTGGATCCAAGGTGTAGTGTATTTTCATCAGGGAGTGTTCATATTGGGCGCGCACAATATGAAACCGAGTGATGGAAGTAGGCTCCCTTGAATGACTTTCGCCTGGATTTGAGTCAGGGTAGGTATTATGCGTATCCCGCGCTTAACCTTGAGGGTTGAGCTAATGTGCGTTCGGTGGTTACATGTGGTCGATCTTTCAAGAGATCGATGTGGATTAGGACGAGTGGTGTCCTTGAGTTGGCCGAGCATAGTGGAGTAGACGGCTGGAGGTTGTATAGTCTTGTGACTTGCAAGCCCTGATGAGGCCATGGATTGGGCCTTGTAAAGTGATGAGGTGTTGTTGTGTGCGAGAAGAGCGCAGGTCGTTTGGGTACGAGATAAGGAGTGACGCGGTTGATGAGTGGTTCGGGTGGTCGATTGAGTTTTTGGCGACCCCGAGAAAGTTGTGGTTGTGACCCCAAGGTCTCTTGTCGACCTTGTGGGGAGAGGTTGGTTGTGGTGTGTTTGGTGCTAGCAACCGACCCGAAGATGGGTTGAGTGTTGTTAGTGGATAGCCGGACCTTAGCATGGGCGACGATCTCTATTTTGAGACCGTTTATGAGTGTGTCGCCTCCAGCATAGTCTGGAAAGTACGAATGATCGGTAATGAGGTCGATGGGTTCGCTATGGGCATTGTTTGGCCATGAGTAAGCGACCCTAGTTGAGGAATCCATTGCTACTGAGGATGATGTAGCATGGGTAGTGCTTTGGAATAGCTAGTACGATTCAGTCTGAAGTGAATTCGAAGTATTGCATGCATGGGAGGACAGATCGATTCTCTGGCGTGCATGTGTGATAGGAGTCTCGCCTACCAAGTGGATAGGTGAGACTGGGTTGTAATATACCGAAACCTCAGTAAATGACTGTCAAACTCTAGTCGAAATGATCAAAGTTCGATGACGAAAAGCTTTGGAAAGGCCGAAGGCGTCTACAATGCAAAAAGTGCATTGTGGGTGACTTTCGAGAGCTAAAAAGAAAAGAAATCGAGAAAATCTGCAAGTCTGCAGAAATCAGCTCACTGAGACCGAACTTTGTGGGGGAGACCGGTCCCAGTGCATGCGGGAATTTTGAGGGTCGAAAATTCGGCTAAGTCCCGAAAAACCTTGCATACGGGATCCGGACAATGGGTGTAGACCGGACACTGTGAGACCGGACCTCAAATGTGGAGACCGGTCTCAGCACCCGAAAAAGGCCCAGTTTGGGCTGATTAATAAGATGAAAGTTGAAGGGCTTAGTGGCATATATGCATTATGTGTATTATATGAGAAGGGGTATGAGCCTGTTGGCTCATTTCTTCATGCCCAGGTAAACTGAGAAGCTCCCTCTCTCTCTTTAGGATTCTCTCTCTCGAAGAGGAAGAAGGAGAAAAAGGAAAGGAAGGTGGAGAAGAAGTAGAAGGAGTGAAGCAACTCCCTCTCCTTCACCTCTAGCTCAAGAAAAGGGAAAGCTTAAAGGTAAGCTTTGTGTCCTTTCATGGTAGAACCCTATAGTAGGATTTGAATGGCCTACGGGTGGTTTTTATGGACTCTCTTGATGACAGGGGGGTTCTCTTTTGTGTTTCGATGAGATCGAAACCAAGGTTTTGGTATAGGTGTTAGAGCTAGGGCACCAAGTTGGGGCTCTAACTTGTGAGGGTTTCTGGATCAAATTGATCCTATATAAACCTAATGGGGGACGTTTCCGATTCGCTCGAGCGAACGGTTTGTCGAAACGAGAGGTTCACGAAGAATTATGAGTGGAAAGCCTAATTCGGCTTTATTTTGCCGCAGATTGAGAAATTGGCGGCTGTGGATTGTGAAAGCTAAACTCGAGCATCCTAGTGAACTCACAAGTTGAGGGGCTTAGGTGCTTATGAGCCAATAGAGGTGCGCATGGCTCGTTATGGTGTGTCGTGAATGCCATGGTGACCTAAGTGTATGGAGTGGTTGAGGTCCCCTGATTGGCGTGTGTGCGAAGTCTCAAGTGAGGACTTTTGCCAAGTGATGATTGGGTTTGCATCACAATTTAGAGACGCTGCGTAGTATTGAGACGGGTTTGGCGATAGGCCTACGTTGAAGGGTTGGCTCGTGGACCACCTGTGGTAGTCGTGATGGGCGATCTAGTTGATCGATAGTGTCTTGGTGGTTCGATTGTAGTGACCATTGGAGCGAAGGCTCGGTCATACTGCTCGCGAGTTGGCATCGCCAAGGTTGGCGCTGTCGGTGAGTTGAGATTGGGTGCACGAACATAGTGTTCGTGGTAACTCATCGCGAAAGTGATGCGATGTTGGAACGTGGTAGAAAAATGGAGATGTTCTCCATAAGACGTTGGATTGTGGTGTAAGCCACATGTGGTTTGGAAAGACTGGGTTCTTAGAGAACCGAAGTTGGTGGATGTGCCGAGATGAGCCATCTCGTTGTAGAGTCAAAGTCCATGTGTAGTTGGGGCATTCGCGGAAGAGCGATGCATTGTGATGTCGCGTGAAGCGATGCCGGTGGAGAAGTAGAGTGAGTTTCACCGGGGAATGCTAAGTGTAATGATGAGTCTCACAGAGTGAGATGGATTCTTGATTGGATAGAGTGATAGAGTGGCATCTTGTGGACTCTCGTGTGGATCGAGGAGGTCTACCTGTATGTATGTGAAGTGGTGTTTGGCCACTTGAATCGAGGGTGCCATTGCTCTCAAAGGAGGGTAGTGTTTGGTGGAATTGGTTGGTGTCGTCTGTGGATGGTGGGTTATGACGACTTGGGCCCGATTTGCTTTGTGCGCGGGCAATGGTCGATATTGTGGAATAGGGCAATCAAGGAGTGCCATGTTGGAGTGTGTCAGTCGAGAAAGCGTTGACCCGGTGTGGCAAACGAGGTGAAGTAAGTTCCTCGTGTGATCGACTGAGAGTGGCGTTGGCGCCCTAGAAGTCGACGAGTGTTGATGTGTACTGACATGGGGGGACTTGGAACGTGAGTGTGTGCCCCATGATTATGTGGCAATGGTAGTTGGGACCCTCATTGCAAAGGTATGTATGTCCCTGTCCATTAGGACGTGGTGAGCGAAGTGATCGCTCTTGGACCAAGGTTGTAGTTTGGAGGTCGGCTTGGTGGTTTGCCTTGTGCGACCGTGGTAGTAGACTTTTGCAGTTATGCGCCGGCAAGGCTGTGAGTCCGCCGATGAGGCAATGTCCTTGGGGGTGTTACCCGAGCGTGTCGGGTGTGCTAATATCGAGGAAGGTGTAGATCTCGATGCATCGGACCCTAGAGGGACTCGAAGGTATGGTTGCAACGACCTATGAATCGGTATTACCGCCGAGACTGAGTGAATGCGCCATTACTTAAGAAAGTGGCTTTGGGAAGCCAAATGGTGGGCATTCTGGACTTGTGGTGAGAGAGGATGTTACAGAACGGTGTGGTTCTGTACATTGATAGTCGTTGTGAATGAACGCAAAAGGTGTAAAGCTTTTGCAAACTCGAGTAGTAGTGCGTGGATTTGCACTCATCTATTTGATGAGTAGAGTTGTGGTTTGGATTTGAGTTTCGCGGACGAAACTCTTTTTAAGGGGTGGAGAATGTAGCATACCGGATTTTAAAAGATAAGAATGGAAATAAATAAAAATAGTGTGGGATACTATTTTTATTGGAGTTAGAGAAGTAAAGCATGAGTTAGAAATGACCCGTGCTGAAATTGGAATGAAAACAGAAGATTTAGGATTTTCTGTGAGAAACGGGACAGATAAATTAGCAGAAAATGCACAGTGTCAGAAAATTATGAAAACTGAGGGGTATGTCAGGATTATTATTACAAGGCTAGATTTAAAGTTTCGTGCCATTCTGACACCCTAAGATGAGAAATAAAATCCGAATGTTATCTGGTAACGATTACAGTTCGGTAGGGCTTTCGGTGACCAAACGGGGTCGAAATTGAAAGATGTAAATTTCTTCTGTTAAGTTATGTGAAAACGAACATAACTATCAAGTTTGAGCTCAATCGGACATTCCGAAGGGCAGGCGAAGATGTCAAAGCTTCGGTTGAAAGTTAAGTGTGAATAGTGAATAGTTGAGGGCAAAATGGTAAAATAGGATTTAATCCCTTTATCTTCTTCTTGCTGCTACCTCAACCGAGCCCACACCCCAAGCATCACACACACACATGGAGGAGAAAGAAAAGCCCTCTTTTCTCTCTCTAAATATCTCTCTCATCTCTCAATATTTTTCGCCCAAATTCGCGGCGTTGGCGGAGAGCGAGCTCGTGAACGCGTTGGGAGCGACGGATTGAGCTTTCGGGCGGCCGTTGGAGCGACGTGTTTTCGTCGCGGCGTTCACAATGATGGTAAGTGTTTAGGGTTTGGTTTATATGCTCTAAAAATGGATTTAGTGCATCCTAGCGTGCTAAATAAATGATTATTGCTTAAATCCAAAGCTATGATAGTGGATCTTGCAATAGTGAAAGCCTAGGGTTAGAAATACAATTTTTGCTATTAGATGGGTTTGATCTAAATTGAACCTACGTAAACCTAATTGCTAGATAACGAAATACGTTGGCGAAGTCGGTTCGGCAATCCGACGACCCGTTGTGAAGATATTGAGGTTTGAAGCAGTCGACGTAAAAATGGTCGCAGCTTGCGGCGAAAGCTTCCAAAAATCGTGACAATGGAATCGTGAGCTCGTGGCAACAAACCGAAAACCTTTAATTTTCGGATCGCGAATCGGAGGTCGTTCGGAGGGTCGCGCATGGATTAGGTCGAGTAGTGCGGCGTGCGCCGCGGGAGGCCGATTGCAAGTGACGACGAGCAATCAGAACGCTATTAAAAGGTGGGGGGTGCTTCCACTAACTCTGAACTTCTCTCTACGTCTATATGTCAATTATTGAGCATTGTATGTGTATAGTAAATTCGTGCATGATAGGGTAGTTGGAAATTATGCAATATGGTTGAACCTCTTTACTCGTTACTAGTGTAGTTGAACTTAGTAATTGGAATGGAACCATAGAGGCATGAGAATAGAACCCTACTTGTATGAATATGGCAAAGGACTATGATCTTAGTCAACTTGGTGATATTGAACATAGAGACGAGATTGGCATTGAGATAACCATAGTTAAACATTGTTTAACCTTAGTGGCATTATGGCAAGAATGAGATTGATGATATGGTAGTAACCTATCCATGGAATTGGCATTGAGAACAGTGGCTATGAATCCTCAATGTGAGGATTAGATCGACACTCTTGACAAGTCTTGGCTTGAGGGAGGTCGCTCCTCCTCAAGCGGTGAGTTCCGGAATAGTCACCTAGGGGATCGTGGCCCCGACGGACGGTCCCTCGGGTCTTGCAGGCTTAGAGCCTCCCCGCTCAGAGAGGGATTTTGGGTCTTGAGTTTGTTGGGGTTAACTATATTAATCGACAAGATTGGGTAAAGAGCCAATGAAAGATAAAGTAGAGTAAAGGCATGCATGCATAGTTATTTTCAGTTGATTATCTATTCACTGACCTTTCTTTTGCAGGCATAGTATTAGCATATATAGTTCGGTTACTATTTCATTTCCGTTGAACTACTTATGCCTGATTAGACCTAGTGGGAAAGTCGGTGTGATTGGAGGCCGAGCCCACTGGAAACTTTGTTGTAATTCTCATCCCACTAACCATGCAGGTTCTAACGCGAGCGGGGCGATCGTGCTCGTGGTATGGTTATCGTGCTCTAGGTAGAGTTCTACCGTGCATTGTGTATAGAGGCACCATTTGTATAATTCATCTATTATGTTGATGAAAGAAAATGTAATAAAGTTATGTTGAGATGTAAGTGTATTAAGTTTATTTGGGAGATGAAAATGTATATTGGATGAATGAATGTAAAGAAAATGTATAAGCTTTGTATGTGGTTTAAAGTAATCAAGATACAATGCATGAATGGATTAGTTAGTTTACTTTCACTTGTGCTTATGTTGCTTGCCCTCGAGCAAGCCATGTATATTGAAATGTTGTCCTGGGAATTGTTCATTTCTTTATACATGTACTCGTCGTTGTTGAGCCTTGGGCGGACAGGGGAGGCTCTGTCCGTTCGGCGTCTTTTGGCGTGCTCGAACCGACCAAATTGGCGGTCCCGGGGGGTGACACTACTACTCCGGCGCTATACCCTTGCCGCGATCCTCGCCCGGCACGTCCGCACTCAACCCTGAAATAGAGTGGGGTGAGAACTATCTTTCATAGTTTTCAGTGAGCTCGGCCGCCGACTCCGCCGATCTCCCCCACTAGGCCCATGTGGGCAAAAGCAACAACAACTAGATATGTATGATAGATATCTGAAAGCTGTAAAGACATGGTAGGAAAATGAAGCTACTATGCCGATAATCATTTAAAATAAATGTATGCATCATATAGTAAAGGTTTACTAACATGCTAACAAATTCATTCTATGTTCAACAAGTAATTGTTCAATGACATGTTGCTTTTCATTTACCCAATATGTGGCGAACCCTTGGGTTTGCCTACGCCTCACATCAAAATTCCTTTTTGGGTAGGAAGCTCCACGTGCACTCAAACCCGGGATTGTCTGTGGACCTCTATGTGGTCCCGATCGTGCGACACTCCGGAGTACTCGACGACATGGATGGCTATACCATCCTAAATATAGACCGTGAGCTTGATCTATCCTCTCCACGTGAGGATACCTTACGAATTAGGGCCAACAATACTTTTGGAACTCACCTATTCCGACCATCATGTACATATGCTTAGCTTTACTAAGTTCTTGATCACGAATCATTTTCTAGGGATTCCTCCTATATATCCCTATGTCCAAATACCTCTAGTGTTGAATACACTATACTGATGCCACCTATTTTGTTCTTTACATTTAGATGCCACTCGATCTATTCATCTGTCGATCATCAAGTTCATCTCTATCTTTAGCATCATAGGATTCAATGTCCAGACCCAATCCTCACCTATCTATTCACCTGGTATTCCTTGTACACTAGGTTATCACTAGAAAGCATAAGAAATAGTCTAAACATGCAATCTACAATGCATTTGCAAGGGATGAAATTATATATGTTCTAAGACATAGAAAAGAGTTCAGTGATTTCGGTATGGCACCCCCCACCTTTGAAGGCTGTTTTAAGTTGCGGAGGTCCTAGAGAAACTCCTCGGCGCTTGCTTCGGTGCTTCCTCGGCCGTTTGGGTAGAAACGAAGCCCGAACAATCTTGTTTCACTCCTATCTTTTAGCCCGTTCGACGAAATGTAATTCTGTCTTCGCCAACGCGTTCAAACACCTAGCAATTAGGTTTAGACATGATCAATTGAGATCAAACCTCACTATTTAACAAAGCCCCAAATTTGGAGCCTTAGGTTTGCACACTAGCAAAACTACCCAATCAAAACCCTAAATTTAGGGATTGATCTATTTAGAAGCATGTTAGGGTTCCATTTGACCTATTTCTAAAGAATTAAACCTGAACCCTAGAGTTCTATTAGCTAGGGTTAGAAACTCACCTCAAGCAAGCTCCAATGGGATGGAGAGGGAGAGGGAGATGAGGAGGGAGATAGTCTCATTAAAGTGCTCATCCTTCTTCTTCTCCTTCTCCTTTCCTTCTTTCTTTCTAGAGAGAGAGAGAGAGAGAGAGAGTGAAATGAGAGGGAGGGTAGAAATGAGAGAGGGAGAGAGTGCTCTTCGCACTCTATACCCCTACATTAATGCCATTTTGTATAAAAGTCCCTCCACTTTTTATTTTCTCAACCCAGTTAGGGATGCAAACGGGGTGGATCTGGGGGCGGGAGCCCCGTCCCGCCTCCCGCCCCGACTAGGAAAAACCCGCCCCGCCTCCCGCCCCGAATCCGTGACGGGTTAAAAAATACATCCCATAACCCGCCCCGCCTCGTAACCCACCTCCCGCCCGCGCCCCGAATCCGCCCCGCCAACTAATATTTTTTATAAAATTATAATATTATTAATATTTTGTAAAATATAAAATAATAATTTTTAATAATATTATATATATAATTTAATAATATCAATTATAAAAATAAAAAATATCAATCACAATTCAAAATAAAATTAAAAAATTTCAAATGAATTAGAAATGAAAGTACTAACTTATTTGTATTTTAAACTTTTTTGTAAACATATTATTTTTTAAGAATATATTTTTAAAATAAAAATAATTTCGGGGCGGATTTAGGGCGGATCTTGGCGGGGCGGATTCGGGGCGGGTCAAAATTTCTCCCGTTTCCTGCCTCGAATCCGTCTCGGATCGTAAAATCTGCCCCGTTTCCTGCCCCGAATCTATTTATTTCCTCCCGTTTACTGCTCCCGTTGGGGCGGATCGGGGCGGGAGCTCCACCAACCCGGATCCATTTGCATCCTTAAACCCAGTCTACCCCTGGGCAAATTTCGTGCTCGGGGACCGGTCTCTCTACCCGAGGACCGGTCCTCGAGAGCACCCCATTCTCTGCCAGCTCTTTTTCGCAGGCGGGGACCGGTCCTTTCCCTGAGGTCCAGTCCCCCGGAGACCGGTCCCTCTACCCGAGACCGGTCCCCGAGAGCTTGCTTTCGTGGGACACCTACAGGAACTGGTCCCTTGCCAGGGGATCCGGTCTCCACAGGGACCTCCTTGCTTACGGGGATCGGTCTCCCTCACCAGGGATCGGTCCCCGAGAGCAATACTGGTGCGCAGAGGATTTTCCCTGCGCACCAAGCTTACGAGAACCGGTCCCCCTTACTAGGGACCGATCCCCGAGAGCAGAATCTGCAAAAGTGCAGATTTTTGCACTTTGCTCGCGTGGACTCAAATTTCAATGCACTTTTTGGATTTTAGATGACTTCGGCCTTTCCGAAGCATACCCAGTCGACAATTAGTCGATTCTGGACGAAGTGCAACTCCCGGATTTCGAGAATTTACTTTCTTACATTCTCTCCTCCTTAAAAGGAGTTTCGTCCTCGAAACTAATTTAATCCTCAATTACAACTTAACTTTTACCTCAATTCTCAAATAGATGAGGATAGTGCTTCCTCATCAGCTCCTCGAGTTCTCAGGTGGCCTCGCGATCATCATGATTGCTCCACCGCATATTCACATAGGGAATTTCTCGATTTCAAAGCTTTCACACTTCTCGGGCGATAATCATCACCGGAAACTCCTCGTAGCTCAAGTCTTCTCGGAGTTCCGGCGGCTCATAAAGCATTGCGTGCTCCGGATTATGGATGTACTTGCGAAGGTTGGAGACATGGAAGACATTATGCACGTCGGCGAGCTTCGGAGGCAAGGCAAGCCGATACGCCACCGAGCCTACTCGCTCTAATATCTCATAAGGCCCGATATATCGGGGACTTAGCTTCCCCCGCACTCTAAATCACTTCACACCCCGCATTGGTGAGACTTTCAAGAACATGCGATCGCCTACTGCAAACTCTATATCTCGACGGCACTTATCGGCATAACTTTTCTGTCTTGACTACGCCATGAGCAATCTCTTGCGAGCAATGCGGACTTTCTCCTCCGCTTCTCGCAACACATCGAGGCCGAACTCTGCACTTTCGCCTACATCGCTCCAATGTATAGAGGATCGGCACTTCCGCCCATAAAGAGTCTTGAACGGTGCCATCTCTACGCTAGCGTGATAACTATTATTGTAGGCGAACTCGGCCATTGGTAGGTGACTACACCAACTCCCCTTATAGTCGATGACACACGCTCGCAACATATGCTCCAAAGTTTGAATGGTTCTCTCTGTTTGTCCATCGGTCTGAGGATGGAATGCTGTGCTGAAATCGAGCCGTGTGCCAAGGGCTTTCTGCAGGCTCTTCTAGAAATGTGAAGTAAATCGGGGGTCATGATCCGAAACGATCGATTTCGGTGCCCCCTGTAACCTCACAACCTCGTCGAGGTAGACCTGCGCCAACTTGTCTCCTGCCCAAGTGGTGTGGATTGGCAAGAAATGTGCCGACTTAGTCAATCGATCCACAATCACCCAAATTGCATCGTGGCCACCCGTCGAACGAGGCAAGCCGACCATGAAGTCCATCGAAATATCCTTCCATTTCCAAACAGGAA
Organism: Aechmea fasciata; assembly: GCA_025177825.1. Classification (NCBI taxonomy): domain Eukaryota; kingdom Viridiplantae; phylum Streptophyta; class Magnoliopsida; order Poales; family Bromeliaceae; genus Aechmea; species Aechmea fasciata. The sequence continues at coordinate 7,557,494 of CM045944.1, read as the reverse complement.
TTTGTAGGCTTTGAAGCTTTTCCGTTGGAAATCGACGCTCCGCTTTCACTTGTTGGCATACCATACATTTTGCCACGAAGCGACCAATATCACCCTTCATTCCCGGCCACCAGTAATGCGCTTTCAATTCATGGTACATCTTGGTGTCGCCAGGGTGATCATAATAAGGCGACCGATGTGCCTCTTGTAGGATTAGCTTCCGAATCTCCTCGTCGGTTGATACGCACCACCGATTTCGGAATCGAAGTGCACCGCGTGTTGTAACGATCCAGCCCACTAGCAACAATAACTCGTTGGGCCCAACCACCGGCCCAAAATGCTTAAGCCCAGTTATTATTACTAGTGTCTGAGTCTCTTATAAACCCAATGACAACCCCATTTTCATCCGATGTGGGACTATTGGGGTGTCATAGACTCCCCCCGTTAAGGTCCTGACGTCTTCATCAGTCCAATCACACACACAGCCTACAATCACGAGGCGATTTGAGACTCGTCTCGCTAGCCCGTCATCCAGACCCTTGCTCAGCCGAGACTCGCCACACATGTCCAGCTGGTGAACCAGCTCTGATACCAAATATAACGACCCAGCCCACTAGCAACAATAACTCGTTGGGCCCAACCACCGGCCCAAAATGCTTAAGCCCAGTTATTATTACTAGTGTCTAATCTCTTATAAACCCAATAACAATCCCATTTCCATCCGATGTGGGACTATTGGGGTGTCACAGGCGTCTAAAGTGAAGTCGCCGCCAAGACCCTCCTCGATGTCGCGCTGAACCTTTTGGAGACATGGGTCCGCCGGTTGCAGATTCTTGATCCTCTCCAACAAGGTCGGTTGGACAACGAGCATCATCAACTGAGCCGGAACCTCGAGAGTAACTACCTCAAGGTCCATTCGCTCCATCTCTAGCCATAGGGGCATTTGATTCGTGACCCACAAGGCAAGACTCCGCCGACTTCCTGCTGAGTGCATCTGCGACTACATTCGCTTTCCCGGGGTGGTAGAGGATATTTACGTCGTAATCCTTTAGTAGTTCTAACCACCGCCTTTGACGCATGTTCAGCTCCTTCTGCGTAAACAGATACTTCAGGCTCTTGTGGTCGGTATAGATCTCGCAATGGGCACCATATAGATAGTGCCTCCATAGTTTCAAAGCAAAGATCACCGCTGCCAGCTCCAAATCGTGAATGGGGTAATTCTTTTCATACCTTTTCATTTGACAGGACGCATATGCGATTACCTTCATGTTCTGCATCAAGACACAACCCAAACCCGAGTAGGACGTATCGCTGTAGACCACAAAGTCTTCACCCTACACCGGTAGAGCGAGCACCGGAGTGGAAGTCAATCTTTTTATCAACTCTTTAAAACTGCGGTCGCACTCGTCGCTCCAAATGAACTTGGTGCTTTTCTTGGTCAACTGGGTAAGTGGAATTACGATCTTAGAAAAGCCTTCCACAAATCGCCTATAATAGCTCGCCAAGCAAGCCCACGAAGCTTTGAACCTCCGTGACATTCGTCGGGCGCGGCCAATCCTTGATCGCCTCAACTTTCCTCGGGTCTACTGAAACTCCGCCCGTGGAAATGACATGCCCTAGAAATGCGACTTCTCTGAGCCAAAAGTTACACTTCTTTAGCTTAGCATATAGCTTCTCCTCCGAAAGGACTTGAAGCACTAATCTTAGATGCTCGGCATGTTCCTCGTCACTACGAGAATAAATCAATATGTCGTCTATGAAGACCACGACAAATCGATCCAAGTACTTCCTGAAGACACGGTTCATCAAATCCATAAACACCGCCGGGGCATTCGTAAGCCCAAAAGGCATGACCGTGAATTCATAGTGTCCATACTGCGTACGAAACGCGGTCTTCCTGACATCCTTTGGCTTAATCTTCAACTGGTGATAGCTGGATTGCAGGTCTATTTTCGAGTTCACGCACGACCCTTGCAACTGATCGAAAAAGTCACCGATTCAGGAAAGTGGGTACTTGTTCTTGATCGTGACTTTGTTCAATTCTCGATAGTCCACACAGAGTTGGAATGATCCGTCTTTATTTCGCACAAACAACACTAGGGCTCCCCACGGCGATACACTTGGTCGGATGAATTGCTTGTCGAGGAGGTCTTGTAACTGACTTCTCAACTCTTTCAGTTCCGTCGGCGCCATCCGATACGGAGCTTTCGAAATAGGCGCGGTACCGGGAATCAAGTCTATGACGAACTTGATCTCCCGATCCGGCGGTATTCCCGGCAACTCCGCGGGAAACACATCCGGGAATTCCCGAACTACAGATAACTCCTCCAAGATCGGAGCTGCTCGGTCCACTTATACAACGGTCGCCAAGTAAGCTGTGCAACCGCTGTTGACCAACTTCCTTGCTCTAGTCGCTGACACCGTCGCGGCCAAGCACGAGCTCTGGCAAGCCTTATACGTGAATGCTTCTTGTCCGGGCTCACGAAAAGTAAGCACCCTACTCTTGCAGTCGATCGTCACGTAGTACTTGGAGTGCGTCTACGCCCAATATGACGTCGAACTCTTTAAGGTACTTGAGTTCCAACATCCTAATAGGCATTATCCAGTCACCTATTTGTATCGGACATGAAGAACACTCCGTATAGGTGTTAAACGTCGACTCAGGGCCCTCAACTTGCCACTTGCTTTCACTCGCTTCTATGATTAAATCATGCATGCGTGCGAATTACCTACTAATAAATGAATGCGTGGCGCCTGTATCAAACAGAGCCCTGGAGCAAACTCCGTTAATTAACACCATACCTGCTACAAGGAGATGCTCCTCCGCCTCTGCCGGCTCTTCGGCTAGGACCTGAGCGGCGAATACCCATCCGCTTGGGGCCGAATGCTCCACCTCGGGCAGTCGTGGGGGGCATCGCGCGTCCTGCTGATGTTGCCGCGGGTAAGGCTCCACTATAATGAGCTGGGATAGCCGGCGTCGATGCAATCGATAGGGCAGGCGAAGCTTCTCCTCCTGAGCAATTATTAATGAAGTGCCTCGGTTGCCCGCACTTGTAGCACCTGCCCTCGCGCTGCTCACAGCGCGACACCTGGTGGTCTCCACCGCATATAACACACCGGCGCGCTCCACGGCCCTTATATTGAGTTCGCAGATACTTCGGGGGTTTCTTAGAGCTCGACTGTTCCCCCGAACCGCTTCCTTGGCGCTTCTTTCCTTTGTCCTTGGACTCAGCCAACAGCTCGCGTTTCTCTCGGACATGGGCGTCACCGTGCTCCGCCCAAAGCGCGTGGTCGAAGACCTCCGCAAAGGTCGTGAGCTTGAGTATCTGCACGACCTTATAAATTCTCGGCCGAAGTCCTCGTAAGAACTAATCGGCCTGGTCCCGGTCATCCTTCACTACATCCGGGACGCAGTCGATAATGTGGGAGAATTCTTGTTCGTAATCCGCCACAGAGCGGTCCCCCTGCTCCAACTTGCAGAACTTCTCCTAGAGCTTCCTCTTCATAGTGTCGGGAAAAAGATTGGTGAATATCGCCCTCATAAACTCCTCCAAATCTATCGACGGAAGGTCGGAAGGACGATCTCTCTTTATCCTTTTCCACCAGACCTTCACCGCCTTATCCAAACAGTGAGTGGCGGGGTACACCTTGTCCTTCTCCAAGGTGCTCAGATTATCGAAGAGGGTCTCCATCGAGTCGACCCATGACTCGACCACCTTAGGTTCCACCTTCCCGCCCTCGAAGATTGGCGGGTTGAACTTGTTGAGCTTGACGAGAGCCGCCAACGCTCGCTCCTTTTCCATCTCTTTGGCTGACATACCGGGTGTTGCTGTATCCGACGCCGCCGGAGGAATAATTTCCGGTGGAGGACGTGCCGCCACCGAAACTGCCGAAATACCCACACCCCCAGCCGTCTCGGGTACGCGAGTAGGGGGCACAGGCACATCGCGGCCCTCGGTGGTCGGTGCAGCTGCCGCCGTCATCGCGACCAACTGCCGCTCCATCAACTCCTGGAGCCGCTCGAACTGTCCAGCTAGGGCGGTCACTTGTGCCCGTAGCTGCTGCACTTCACTTTGCCCCGCTTGCTCAGGGGCCGCCGCCTGCTCCGTCACCTCGGGAGGCGGTGCCGGAGTAGTACTCTTACGGGGGCGTCCTCCAGGCGCCATAGCTCCTGAAAACGCAAACACTTGGTTAATTCCCTTAACCAATACCCCGTCTTAGATTCGATACATAACGAATAAACATCGAAATCGGGCGGAAGCTCGCAAGTGTACTCGTCCCCGTCTCTCGGCATCATGTTGTTGGCCGCCAACACAACCACCTTAAGACAAGAACTCATACCACTTGAATCCATCTCTAGTAACTACTAGAGACATATCACCTTTCGACCCAATCGAATTAACTTCCGCCGCCGATATAGGTTCACGTTCCGCTCACGCACCTACATCCTTAGGGTTTCAATCCTAGGGTCTCCTAGGTCGTCCTAGACTCTCTCTTTACTTGATCTTATTGCTCTGATACTACAGGCTGTCACGCCCCTGCCCCGAAAATCGCTACCGATTTGGTCCGGTTCGGGCGCGACGAGCGGACGCCGGACGGGCAGCACCTCCCCTGCCCGCCTAAGGCTCAACAACAGATTGCGTACAAGAATTTACCCAGAAAAACTAAATTCTAAACATACACAATCGACGAAGGGCACAAGCAGTGCCAACAACTAGAGCAAGTGATCCATGAGTAGATACAGGTGAAATAAAGAGAGATACACCTAGCTATTACATCACATTAGCTTTGATTTGTACAAATTATATCATTCTTTTCCAAAATGAATACATGTTTCATTCATCTTCAAATAATTATATTGTTCTTCCAAAATAAGCATCTAGATACATAGGGTGTACTAATGCATAAAAGAAAAAGGGAAGGCTACTATATGTAGCAACTGCTCTGGCGCTATACCCTTGCCGCGATCCTCGCCCGGCACGCCCGCACTAAATCCTGAAATAGAGTGGGGTGAGAACTATCTTCCATAGTTTTCAATGGGCTCGGCCGCCGACTCCATCGATCTCCCCACTAGGTCCAAGTGGGCAAAAGCAACAACAACTAGATATGTATAGATAGATATCTGAAAGCTGTAAAGATATGGTAGAAAAACGAAGCTACTATGCCCATAATTATTTAAAATAAATGTATGCATCATATAGTAAAGGTTTACTAACATGCTAACAAGTTCATTCTATGTTCAACAAGTAATTGTTCAATGGCATGTTGCTTTTCATTTACCCAATCTATGGCGAACCCTTGGGTTTGCCTACGCCTCACATCAAAATTCCTTTTTGGGTAGGAGGCTCCACGTGCACTCAAACCCGGGATTGTCTGTGGACCTCCATGTGGTCCCGATCGTGCGACACTCCGGAGTACTCGACGACATGGATGGCTATACCATCCCAAATACAGACTGTGAGCTTGATCTATCCTCTCCACGTGAGGATACCTTACGAACTAGGGCCAACAATACTTTTGGAACTCACCTATTCCGACCATCATGTACATATGCTTAGCTTTACTAAGTTCTTGATCACAAATCATTTTCTAGGGATTCCTCCTATATATCCCTATGTCCAAAGACCTCTAGTGTTGAATACACTATACTGATGCCACCCATTTTGTTCTTTACATTTAGATGCCACTCGATCTATTCATCTGTCGATCATCAAGTTCATCTCTATCTTTAGCATCATAGGATTCAATGTCCAGACCCAATCCTCACCTATCTATTCACCTGGTATTCCGTGTACACTAGGTTATCACTAGAAAGCATAATAAATAGTTTAAACATGCAATCTATAATGCATATGCAAGGGATGAAATTATATATGTTCTAAGACATAAAAAAGAGTTCAGTGATTTCGGCATGGCACCCCCCACCTTTGAAGGCTGTTTTAAGTTGTGGAGGTCCTAGAGAAACTCCTCGGCGCTTGCTTCGGTGCATCCTCGGCCGTTTGGGTCGAAACGAAGCCCGAACAATCTTGTTTCACTCCTATCTTTTAGCCCGTTCGACGAAACGTAATTCCGTCTTCACCAACGCGTTCAAACACCTAGCAATTAGATTTAGACATGATCAATTGAGATCAAACCTCACTATTTGACAAAGCCCCAAATTTGGAGCCTTAGGTTTACACACTAGCAAAACTACCCAATCAAAACCCTAAATCTAGGGATTGATCTATTTAGAAGCATGCTAGGGTTCCATTTGATCCATTTCTAAAGCATTAAATCCGAACCCTAGATTTCTATTAGCTAGGGTTAGAAGCTCACCTCAAGCAAGCTCCAATGGGATGGAAAGGGAGAGGGAGATGAGGAGGGAGATAGTCTCCTTCAAGTGCTCCTCCTTCTTCTTCTTCTTCTTTTCTTTTCTTCTCCTTCTTCTTCCCTTCTTTTCCTTATTTCTTTCTAGAGTGAAATGAGAGGGAGGGTGGAAATGAGAGAGGGAGAGAGTGCTCTTTGCACTCTATACCCCTACACTAATGCTATTTTGCATAAAAGCCCCTCAACTTTTCATTTTCTCAACCCAGTCCGCCTGGGCAAATTTCGTGTTGGGGGACCGGTCTCTCTTCCCGACGACCGGTCCCCGAGAGCACCCTATTCTCTGCCAGCTCTTTTTCGCAGGCGGGGATCGGTCCCTTCCCTGAGGTCCGGTCCCTCTACCCGAGACCGGTCCCCGAGAGCTTGATCTCGTGGGACACCTACGGGAACCGGTCCCTTGCCAGGGGATCCGGTCTCCATAGGGACCTCCTTGCATACGGGGATCGGTCTCCCTCACCAGGGATTGGTCCCCGAGAGCAATACTGGTGCGCAGAGAGTTTTCCCTGCGCACCAAACTTACGGGAACCGGTCCCCCTTACTAGGGACCGGTCCTCGAAAGTAGAATCTGCAAAAGTGGAGATTTTTGCACTTTCTCTCGTGGACTTCAATTCCAATACACTTTTTGGATTTTAGATACCTTCGGCCTTTCCGAAGCATACCTAATCGACAATTAGTCGATTCTGGACGAAGTGTAATTCTCGGATTTTGAGAATTCACTTTCTTACATCTATATTCTATATTTTTTTCTATATATTATTTCTCATAAATTTTGCTACGTGATAATGCTTCCTACACTCTTGTCTTATTCCATTTTTCTAATGATTGAATTTATTATCTTTCACCACCGGCGATATTTCATCTTCTCACATGCCCACTTTGCTAATTAATACATTCACATCGTTCATTGTCATTTAAAAAAATCAATTTTACAAAATCTATATACCTCTATACCTATATATACATATACCTTACCTTACCTTACCTATACATTGTTCTTCATAAACTTTGCCACGTGGCAAAGCCTCCTTCACCCTTGCATTCTCCTTTCTTCATAATAATTGAATTTATTATCTTTCATCAGATGTTTCGTTTTCTCGCCTGCCAACTTCCTAATTAATATGTTAACATTAGTCATTATCATTTAAACAAATCAATTTTACAAAAGAAATAAGTTTTTTTTTTTTTGTAAGGACTGAGTTTTTGACAGTGTAACTAAACTCTCTGTTGATAATGTTTATTTGTGTAATGTAATTACATAAGCACTCATCAAGTTTCAGGAGAAACTGAGCTAGAACGGAGAAGTTACGCGATTATTACTTTTCACTTAAGTGAATAGTAACTCCGGTTTTCCGGAGAAGCCACGGAGTGGAGTTGGCTTCTGGTCCGTATTGGACTCCGTTCCTAGTGGTCCAATAGCTCGTTTCGATCGGTTCGGCTATTCTGGAACTAATGGCACTGATCGATTTTAGATCTAATGCACGGTTTTCGAGAAAAAGGAGTTTTATCGAAAAGAGGGTTTCCGCTCCTTACTATTCATGCATTTTAAAGCTCCTCGTGCTCCGTGCTGGTGATCTGGAGTAGGGTGAAGGATGTTTCGGGTCCCTATTAACGGTAGGTAAGTCAAATTCGGATTCGAAATTATGGCTTTTGCGTTTACACATAGGTTTATGTGTAATAATTGGTTCTTTGGAGAGCGGACAGATTTCATCGCGAATCCGTGACCGATCGAGGCGAACCAAAATTGTAGGTTTGTTGTCTCCGTCGTATTGAGCGCACTGGTACGATCCGTTCACAAATCCGACAACCGGATCTACGGATATCACGCGTTGTTCGAGGAGGGGTCGATGTCACGCCCCGGGACCGGCAGGGCCTTCCCAGTAGCGTGTCCAGACCCGCCATATGTCAACACATACAAGGCGTCTACCAAAAATAGCGGATTTAAAACAACAATAGGCTACAACTAAGAATATCAGAGCCACATACAACTAGATCTATCAACAAGTAGAGGAAAGGATAACTAGATAATAAAAGAGAAAACTAGTCAACATAACCATAAAATATAAGGTATATACAACAGCTAATCCAGTAAAGGGGTACAAAATGGTAGCCTCTATAAAGGGTACAAAACTCTCATCTTCTCCAACTAAAACAAAAGGAGATGATGAACCACCTAGCGAGACTCCTCGGTCGCTAGCTTGAAGCGACACCCTTGCCGCGATCCCTAGCTTCCCGAAAGGCAATCGAAACGAGTCAGAAAACAGAGGGCGTGAGAACTATAATTTATAGTTCCCAGTGGGCAATTACTGACCTCAGTTGCATGCACCACTAGGCCCAAAAGAGAAAGCTGTAAGTGTGCAATAAAAAGTAGTACGAAACTGCTGAAATAAAAGCATAATAAGATGCTATACTACCCAGCCGCATGTATATAAGGTACATGTATAAACTGTCCAAACCTGATATGGCAACATATAAAGAATATGTTCTACTGTAATAGTCAAGTATACTATGATGTAAATAATGAACTACCATGTATACTACATAACTCAAGTAATGCTCTAAGCAAGTCCAAGTAATCCAACTACTATGTCCTATCTAGTAGTGATCATCATTTAATATTGGATGTTATAGTTCAATTCTCTTTCCAGGATCTACACAAGTGTAATCCAGCTTGTGCCCCCTAAGTGCCGTGGTAGCCCCAACATCCCCCGCAAGGAATGAGTCTGTCCCAATCGGCCCCGTAGGTTTCTCAATACCGCACGCGCGAACGTATCGCAAAGGCTAACTCCGGAGTGCCGGCTTGTAGGGAGCGACCCTCACAAGCATGTGCGAATGAGCACAAATGGCAAGCAAGCATAGTCAAGTCTCAAGTACCCAAATCCTCATGTCTCACACATGGCAAATGTCACTAGCAACCCTAAGGTCTAGTACTATAGCTCTCATGACACTACATTTTACTATGTCAATGTTCCATTTCGAGCCTAATGCCGCTTGATGATATTAGCTCACTAAATTACAAGTAAATACCAAGCCTAATGTCGCTTAATGACATTAGCTTTTCTCCTATGTCATGCATAGTTTCTATGTCCGCAAACATGTTTCAAATTTACGATAACCATGTAGTTTCATGTCCAATTAGAATGCCAACACCTACTCAGTCTTACATGCACACATCTCTATTATATAGAGGTAAAATTGTATTATACATAACATATAGGTTTTATGCATTCTAAAATTCACAAATAATATATATAACATGAAAATGCATGCTTTTACAATTAACCAATAGCAAATAAGCACTAATGAGAATTTCTCATTGTGCTAGGTGAGGCCAAACCCACCGGTGTTCCAAGCGACGCCCTGAATCGCTAACTAAGCTTATATTCCTTCTCAAAGTATCCTACAAGGCATGCCATAGAAGTTACATCCTCAAAAGATGAGCCATGAGCTCGAACTTTAAACATCTAGGTAAAGGTAAGGGGAAAACTCACCTAATGTGCAAAAATTCTCTTAGAAAATCAAAAAGGAAGCTAGATCCCTTCCAAAGCAACCTAAACCAAGGTTCTAAATCAATCAATATGGATCTAAAAGCCTCTAATCAAAAAGTCCCAAATAAAACCCTAATTTCCAAAATCTAGGGTTTCATCTAGTAGAAAGCTCCAAAACTCAAATCCATAGGAAAAGATTTGTTGCTTACTTTCTAGAAGCTCCAAATCAAGGACCAAAACCCTCTAGAAGTGAAGATCTTCCTCCCAACAAGCTCCAAGTCCAAGCTCCAAGCTCCTCTAATGGTGGAAATAGCTCCAACAAGCAAAAGAGAGCCAAAGGGAGAAGATTAAGCCTCAAAAACTCAACCAAACCAAAGGAAATTAAGGAGAGGAGTTGAAGAGCTCCCTTACCTATTTCCTCTGAGTTCCCAGCACAAAAGAAGCCCTATGGGGCGTGGTGTGCTGATATAAAAAGGCACAAACGCGGAAAAACCCCTGCAGTTTCAGATTTTTGAAAACTGTCAAAGTGTTCCGGTACACGGAGAAACTGTACCGGTACAGATCCTGCGAAACTGCCAAACCTGAGCCTCGGGTTTGAGAGGAAACACCCTCCGTACCGGTACAAAATCCAAAGTGTACCAGTACAACCATCAAGCCTGTACCGGTACAACCACCAAGTCTGTACCGGTACAGAGGCCTGAAAATGCAATCCGAGAGCTATCCAAAATCCAATTTTTTGGACTTTGATGCATAGGTTTGAACCACTATTCTCGGGACTCGTGCCATAGGTCGGAACACAGTCAACGACCCTCCAGAAAGTCTGGAAAAGCTCAGATCTCGCATCCAACACTCGAACCTCGCTATTTGCGAAAGTTCAGTGCGTCATAGTCGGTGTTGGCAAATCAGTAATTTGGCAAAAGTCGCGGTATTTTATGTACCGAATCGCGTGAAATTGGACGACGAGGCACGTACGCGCAAAATACACGCGATGTAAAGGTCTCAGTACGAAATACTAAGTTTCGGGGACCTTTGTGCAAATTGGCCATTACATAAAGAAAGATGCACTAGGGTTTCTCCATGGAAACCCTAACCCTAGGCCCCCATCTTCATTAATCGAACCCCCAGCCGTCACCAGCACCTTGGTACCCTAGCCGTGCTTGCGCTCCGGCCGCCGGCTAGCCTCCCCGGCCGCCGAAAAATGCATGATGGCCTCTTTTCCACCACCTTCTTCTTCATCTCCTTCCTCTCCACCTCCATCTCTCTTCCTCACGGGTTTGAGACCAGATCTGAGGCTGCAGCTGCCTCCCTACACCCACGGTCGCCCGACCGCAGTGGTCGGGCCGCCGCGCCGCAGAGCCCCCGAGCGCCGCTTCGCCGCCGTCGCCGGCTCGTCGCACTCGGGCTAGCCCCGGCCGAGGTCGCCTTGCGGCTTCCTCTTCGCCGCCGCCGCTCGGGCCGCACCCGAGGCACCCTCCGCCTTCTGAAACCATCCACCGCCGTCCCGGAGCTTCCCGGCCGTCGCCGTGGCCGCCATTGCTATGGAACCCGAGCTTTAGCTCATGCGGGCTGAACTTGCTCCCCCGACGCCGTCGCCGCTCCCCGCCGCCAACTGAGGTGAGCCTCGTACCCCTCACCCATCCCTGGCCACCGCGCGCGCTGCCATGCCGCCCGAGGCTGGCCGGAGCAAGCTTGCTGCGGCCAAGCCTGAATTAGGGCTTTCTTTTATTTAGGTTACTTTTATATGTTTTCCGAGGCTCTCTGATTCCTGAGGAAGGGAGCACGATGATCAGGACTCATCGCTGATCATCATGCTCACCTTGGTTTCTGTCGAGGAGGCCTCGTTCTGCTGTTTCGGCGGTGTTGCTCCATTTCAGCCTTTTTGGCTGCTATTTCGGTTTGCGCACGTGTTTTCCGGTGACCCGGGGCTGTTCTGATGCCTCCGGAGGTGAGCATGGTGATCGTTGGTCAGTTCTGATAGTAGTGCTCACCTCATTTAGGGTCAGCAAGCCCCTAGTTTGCGAGATTAGCATGTTTTACATGCTGTGCGCGCAGTTTGCTGAATTTTGGGTCGCTTCCGCGCTCTCCACAGTGGTTGGCATTGCTCTGAAAGGTGAGCACGGCCTCCAGCACGTCAAGACCTGTCATTAGGTGCCTCGGCTTGGCTGATTGACTTCTAGTTTGTGTAGACGGACCATAAAAGCGCTGAAATCACATAAAATAATGTGATTTTGGGTATTCGGGAGGACTTTTATGCAATTGTGGATATTGTGGCTACTGTGGACAGTACATGTGTGTGTCGTGACCTCTGGACTGATTGTCCAAGGTCCGATAGCCCTCGCGAAAATTGTAAGTTGATTTCGGTGCGTTTTTCGACAAAATTCGCCGAAAAAACTAGTTTTGGTCCGGATCTCTTCTGGTGTTGTTTGGTTGCTATGTGAGTTGTCGCTAAGCCTTGTTGGCTGGTCACCATCATCATCTCATGGGTTCGGAGATGACTAGTGAGCGACGGTGTGTTCCGGTATCGAAATAGACACTTCCGGGAACCCAGATCCGAACAAATGTCCGACGATAATTGTTTGTTTGTGTTTCCTTGTGTTTGCTGCCAAGACACTCAAATCGGTGTGTTTTGTGGTAGCGAGTGATTCGTAGCACGAGTCGGCGTGTCCCGGGACAGTTTGTGGGTCCCGGCGGAGTCTCGGTGCGATTTTCGAGACTTCCGGCGAGTTACGATAGTCGGTTTTGGGAAACTGATCTTCGTGGGATTAATTGTTGGGTTGTGGCTTTAGTGGTTGTTATATGTGGGTTAGACACTAACCCGGTGGACCCTCCTTAGGTCCGGTTGACTTTCAGTGCAGTCAGGAGACAGACGCGACATTCGTACAGGTGGGTACTTCGATCTGACGTCGGTACAGTGTGGTGCATGCTCGGTGATGGTTTCTTACCCTTGCTCTCTTATTATTATCCGTGCTTATACTATATGTTGAGCCTAGCACCCACGTTATTTGGTTATACTCTGCTCAGATGTTTTCATGCTTAGTATCATGTGTAGGAGTAGAGTAGTTTATCTGTATGTGATACCATATTTCCTTGTTGCTCTACTTGCCTGTTCTACATATCCTGTATCATGTTTAGAGTAGAGTGGTTTCGTGACTATCTGTGAGATGGTGACCTAGTCGGTCAGAGTATTGTATCTGTTTTCGTGACCTGATTGGTTGGTCGTTGTATCTCGTGTCGGTTCCTTGACTTCTTTTGTCGATGATCATTGAGATCGGTGTGCCCGAGGGATTGGATTATCAGCTAGTGGCTGACGGTAGTTCTGAATTTTAGTGATACATGATTTGACATTCGTGTGACCTATTGGTCAGTTCTTGAGTATATGTTAGTTGACTTGAGTAGTCAGTACGTGCATACCTTCGGTAGGATGTTGAGTTGTTCCATCCCAGTTGACTTGAGTAGTCAGTACTTGCATACAGTTGAGAGGATGTTGAGTTGTTCCATCCTAGTTGACCTGAGTGGTCAGTTCGTGCGCTTCCTTACAGTTTGATGATCTATTGGTCGGTGAGCCCTGAGGGGCAGTGATTGTCTGCTAGTTGCCGACGGTTGGCTATTGAGCATATCAGCATCGATCGCCACTGCTCGTGTGCATTTCACGAACACCAGCGGTTTGGCCACCGCAAGAGGATGTTCTTTTCCGGAAAAGTGGTTGCTTGTGTCAACCCGTGAGCCCAAGAGGGTTATATACTTTCAGCCTTAGGTGTTGGGTACCAATATGGCTGGTTTCTATTTAGAGCAGATGTGGCATGGGCCTGAGGTGTTGGGTACCAATACGGCCAGTACAGATTGGGTATATTTGGTCTATACGTCCGGTTGACACATATATCTATAGTAGCAGTTGTTGCATGCTTACATACAGTTCTTTTCTTATACTTGTCTTGCTACTATAGTTTGTTACCCATGTATGCTTTGTGTTCTTCTGTACAGTAGCGGTAGTTGTTCTTATACATCTTGTTCATGTATTATTGTTGCTACTGTATTTCGTCTATCTGCCCTTCTTGTTGTTTATCTCTTCCTGATCCGGTGAGTACTCCTCGCCTTCATCGGCTTGCGTTACCCACTGGGAGGGAGACATGTTTACATGTTCTCACCTCCCCCACCATTTTTCAGGTATTGCGGGCAGTGAGGGTTGAGACGAGACGTGAGACACGTTCATAGCAGTCGATAGAGCTTCCGACCCGATTTTTTGGTTTAGTATTACCCTCTTTACTTCAGTTGATATCTCTTAGAAATATGGTTCAGTTGGTTTTGTTTATTTGGATATTTATACACATGGTTTTGTGAAGTTAATTAAAACACTCGTGGTTTTCATGCAAAGGATTGGAAATGGTTTTGAAAAGAAGTTCTGGCTTTTTGTAAAATGAAAATAGTTTTCCACCCCTCGTGGTAGCGTGCTTTAGAAAGAAAAGGTTTCCGTGTAGGAAACAGCTTTCAAAAGGTTTTTTGTGGTTTTTGTAACTTAGTATTTCAAAATCAGTTTCCGAGTTGAAAATATTTTAACTGATAGTTGTAGTTTTATGTTTAAACGTTGAATGGTAAACCTGTGGTGAATGGTGTGGTGAATGTTGAATGTTGTATATTTATTATGGTGGTTGTATCGTGTTTGTATCTTGTACTTGTGCGACGCCGTGTAAATACAGGGGAGACTCTGTCCGTGTGGACAGTGGACTCCTTATATTTGTGGCAGATCTGGCATATCCTGGGGGTCAGGCTTTCAAAAAAAAAAAAATTTCCGCTGTGTTTTTAGATACAAAAAGACCTTGGGGCGTGACATTTTTTCCTTTTCTTAGAGGGGACACAAAAAGGCTTCATATTTTATAATTTTCTTAATTTCTTTTAAAATTTGAGTAGGGATGAAATTAGGGTTATAAGGATCATAGTACGACATGATAGGAGAAAGACCTATTATTATTATTATTTTTATTTTATTTTAATATATTATTCTTCATAAACTTTGCCACGTGGCAGTGCCTCCTTCACCCTTGCATTCTCCCATCTTCAAAATAATTGAATTTATTATCTTTCATCAGATGTTTCGTTTTCTCGCCTGCCTACTTCCTAATTAATATGTTGACATTATTCATTATCATCTAAACAAATCAATTTTACAAAAGAAATAAGTTTTTCTTTTCTTTTTCTTAGGGGGGCACAAAAAGGCTTCATATTTTATAATTTTTTTTTTAAATTTGAGTAGAGATGAAATTAGGGTTATGAGGATCGTAGTACGACATGGTGGGAGAAAGACCTATTATTATTATTATTATTATTATTATCATTATCTTCTATTAACTACTATGAAATCCCATGTCCTATTGTCCACGTGGCGGCATTACTTTAATTTGAATCTTTGTGGAACGTACCTGTCAGCCTAATATTTTTTGCTTAATATATTTTTCATTTCATTGGTTAAAAGACTTTTCAATTTTTTTTTTGTGGGTCCTATCTATCATCTTAATTAATTATAGGCTTTTGTGGGAACTCAACAGTCATCTTAACTTATTTGCCATCTTCCCATTTAATTCCTTCAGAGACTCTTCATTCCACCTTCGTCTCTAGCGTTGCTTCGACTCCCGAGTTGTCCTCCCTAGACGAAAAATTGGGGCAAGTTCATCGGATGTCCTTCTTCCTTTCTCAATGTTTTCGTTAGCGACGCTTCGTTCCAACGTGTCGCAATAATGGTTTGAATTCATCTCATCAGATATATCTATTTGCTGAATCTGAAGGGTCATCTTACGTTTAATGCGGTATTTTTCGTTGCTTATTTTTTTTTTGAGTGGCAAAATATCTCCACTCCTCTGCCAGTTTCACTTCTTCTCTGATTTGATTTCCACCTTTCATTCTGGTTGTAATTTCAATTTGTATACTTATTATTTTTTTCTTAGAAAAAAATACTTTTATCTTCTCTCAGGAAATTGACTACTTTCTGGCTATAATAATTAATCATATTAACAGGTTCCTTTTTACTTTGAATTTGATCTTTTATTTGTTTACTCTAATTTTTCTATTATATATTATATTTTAAATTAATATTAATCTTTTTTTTGAGAGATAATATTAATCTTTTTTATTAGGAATTTCTTACCTCTGTATTTATAATTGATTGTCTCAGATTTGTAAGTTTCTTGGCCTAATTTTTATGTATATACTTACGTTTTGTGCAGGTTTTTTTACACTGATACAAGTGTAAATTTTGTTGTATCTTCTGCTGTTTCTTGATTGCTTCTATTTTTTTCTTATTCAATTTTTTTCCTCTTATATAATTACTATTTCTTCTTTCTTTATCTTTTTTTCACAAGATATCAAATATTTCTTCAAGTTATTTATACATCAACTTTTCTTTTCTTAAGACAAAATTTTAATATAAAAACGCAAGTTAAATATTGAATATTATCTACCCGCAACATCGTGCGGGTCACTGCACTAGTTATTATTATTATTATTATTATACGTTATTCCTCATAAACTTTGCAACGTGGCAATACCTCATTCTCCCTTTCGTTCTCGTCTTTTTCTAATAATTGAATTTATTATCTTTCATCATCGCCCGATGTTTCGTCTTTTCACTTGCCAACTTCCTAATTAATATGTTCACATGATTCATTATCATTTAAGAAAATCTATTTTACAAAAGAAATAATTTTTTTCTTTTTTTAGAGCGGACACAAAAAGAATTCATATTTTATCATTTTCTCATTTTTTTTCTTTTTTTTTTTAAATTGAGTGAAGATGAAATTAGGGTTATGAGGATCATGACATGACACGGTGGGAGCAAGTAGCAATGGATTTGGAGTCGGTGAAGGGGAAGAAATGGTTGGTTTGGAGATATTTGTACGGGATTGACATGACCATGACCAAGGAGTAGCTCGACGCTGACAACAGCGGTGAATGCGACGTGGAGATCAGAATTTGCCTCCCCGATATCGGTAGCAAGATTAAGATGCATATAGAGTAGTATTTTATTGTCATTTCTTTTATTATTATTATGTGTAATTTATCTGCTGAAATTATAAATTTTGTTATATCTGTTTTATATCTTTCATTTATATTTATTGGTTGTCCATGATAGATAAAAAAATTTTGGCCAATTTGCATAAAAAAATCCACAAGTTTTGAGCTTTTGCAAAATTTGGTCAAATTTTCCAATTTTTTCAGATTCTGACCGAATTTTTTGCCATTGGACGAAAATATCCTTATTCCTTTTCTTTCTGTCTCTTCTTTTCTCTCTTTCTTTTTTTTTTCCTTCGCCATTTTTTTCTTCCGCATTCTCCTTCTCCGCAACGCCCTCACCTTCCCCCATCAATCATGGCCCTTTCCAAAACACCCCTTCCCAAACTCCTCTCTCATCCTCTCTTCCTTCTCCTCCTCTCTCCCTTCTCATTCTCTTCTTCGTCGTCATCCTCCTCCTATGCCGATCTCACCCCCGACGAGTTCCGCGCCGCACGCCTAGGACTCACCCCGAGTCTCGCCTCCGCGGCGGTGCCGCGCCGTGCCACGCCGGGGATCGCCTCGTGTTCTGGAACCTTACGAGGAGGCGGAGCTGCTTGTGCGCGAGCGTGACCTCAACGGCGGCGGCAGCAGAGGTACTTGCAGTCGAGGACGGCCTTGTAGAAGACAAAGGCCTCGGCGAGGTAGGAGGGGTAGCTGGTGCGGCGGTACTGGCCGTAGTAGAGCTGGGCGATGCGGAACGCGACCTTGCCTATAACAACCCACTTCTTCTTGGAGCCTGCCGAGTTCTGTCGAAATGAGCGGAACCCGGAGTGGAGCGTGTATTGGTGGGTTCTAAGTGCATTGAAACCCATGTGTGAGGAAAACGGGACCCGAGGAAGCAAAACTGCAAGTCTGGAGAAGTTCCAGACTTGGAGCTCTCGGGGACCAGTCCTCACAAGTTGAGACCGGTCTCCCCACGCGCAGCAGCTGAGCAGGCCGAGAAATCGGCTAAGTCCTGAAAAATCTGGCGTACGGGAACCGGTCCATGAGCTGAGATCGGTCTCCCGGGGCCGGCCCTCGAGACAGAGATCGGTCCCCACTTGCGAAACCAAATGTAAAATTGGCTAAGTCACGATGACCTACCTACGGGGACCTGGTCCCTCGATCGAGACCGGTCTTGGACCCGAAACCGCCACTGGCAAAGTTGTAAATACAGGAAATTAGAGGGTTTAACTGCTAATGTTAAAACATGCAATATACCCATTGCCCCCTCTTTTCACATCACACTCACCCCTCTCCACTCTCTCTCTCTTTTCTCTCTTTTTCTCTTTCTAGAAGCGCTCTAGGGCAAAGAGGAGAAGGAGAAGAAGCTCAAGAAGGAGATTTTGGAGGGTTTTGGTGGATCTTGGAGCTCTCCAACAAGAAGACCTTGGTTGAGCTTGGCACAAGAGGTGAGTTTTTGCAAGTAAACTTTTAGGGTTTGGATTTTATCCTAAGTTTTGAGGTTCCTAGCTTGGTTGCTACTGTTAGAAGGCTAGTAGAGCAAAGAACACCATGAGCAACTCATGGGAGCTCAATGCTCTCATGGTGGTTAGCTAGGGTTCACTCTAGATGTCATGTAGATGGTTCAAAAGGCTTAAGGATGGTACTAGGGTGCTTCCTAAGTGATCCAAAGCTATCTTTTGCTTGGTTTAGAGATCAAAACCTAGGATTTGACATAGAGCATTATTAGGGCACCCAATTTGGGGCTTTTGCCCAAAGGGGTTTCTAGGTCAAAATGACCTTGTAGAAACCTAATTGGGGGTGTGTTTGACGCGTTAGCGCGCTCGGTTCGTCGATCCGACGAGCATATAAAAAGTTATGAACTAAAGGTTAAAATTTAATAGATAGCCGCAGCACGCGGATTAGGAGTCCAAAAATTTTAAGAAAATCACCGGGACATCCCTACAACCCTATGAGGTGGGTGGTGTATGCCAAGTATCTTGAACTTCTCTTTATGTCTAAAGTGTCATATTTGAGCATGTACATGTATATTAAGCATATTGCATAGTAGGGTTAATTATGAACTTTTATTGCATTTTGTGAGTTCAAATGTATGTGATAGTTGTATGATGTGAGAATCGTTGAACCCTATGTATGCATGTTAAAGAACAAGAACCTAGTGTACTTAGACAACAAATGTGACATTGGACATGAACTTAATTAGTGAGTGGCATTGACGAGTCTAGAACACTTAGAGAATAAGTGTGGCATCAATGACAAGAACAAGAACAAGTAGTGTACATAACACTAGAAGAGTTTAGAGAATGCAAATAGAGTGATATTATGACATTATAATCTTAGAGTTAAGGGTCATATGAACATGTTTTTCCTTGAAGTCAAGGACTGGATTGAATTGGAATTCTTAAAATTAAGGATTGATCGTACTTACCTATTAGTCCTTGCTCGAGGGCGGTAGCTCCGCCTAGGGCGATGTGCCCCGGAGTTGTCATCACTCGGTCGTAGCGAGTATCTCCCTAGAGGACGGTCCCGTCGGGTCGTAGCGAGTATCTCCCCGATAGTAGGGATTTGAGTTGGCGAGTTTGTTGAGGGCGAAACCTACTGGTTAGCCAAGAGATTGGGTATTGAACTTATGACCTTACATTCATCATGAGCATACTATTGAGCATAGTTTCTATATTGTTCAGGCATATTAGCTGCATTTGCTAGTTGGTTATTTTCTTACATTTCTGCTATTATGCCTGATTTAGACCTAGTGAGAAAGTCAGCGTGGTTGGTTCCCGAACCCACTGAAAACTTTGTTGTAGTTCTCACCCCACTATTTCCACACAGTCGGGACCGAACGAGCAGGCCGAGGATCGCGATAAGGGCATCGCGCCCTAGGTAGAGACCGCCCGAGTTGTTTTACTTTTTGTCATAGTTGCATTTCCCTATTATATCATCTTTTATATTTGATTATTACAGATGCTACTTTAAATGTATTAAAGGTTCATTTTGGAGTAAATGTGATGTAAAAGAAATGATGTAAAGTATGTAAAGAATTTAAGATTCAAAGTAGCAAATATGTATGTGATTTAAAGTAAATCATAGTACTTGTATGATGTTTAGTTTAGTACTTTCACTTTGGCTATTGCTTGCCCTCGTGCAAGCATTTTTGTATGCTTCAGCAAATGCAAAATTTATACTCTATATATACTATTGTTGAGCCTTGGGCGGACAGGGGAGGCTCTGTCCTTTCGGCGTCTGTTTGACGCTCTCGAACCGGCCAAAAGAATCGGGCTTGGGGCATGACAGATATAATGGTATCAGAGAGTATAAAAGTCAATAAGTGAAAGTTAGGATGGACCTAGAGACCTCTAGGAATGGAATGACCTTAAGGACCTAGGAAAACGTGAGTGACGTTGAACAAGTATAGCGAAAGCATGTAATTGGGTTAATGTTATTATGTCTCTAAGATGATTAGGGATTAACTTTAAGTTGCTATTTGTTTTCTATTCCTTGTGTTGTGATCGACGGCCGACGACATGATGCTTGGGATGAAAATAAATAAGCTTGTTTGCTTTCGCCAGGATTGGGTGTGCGGCTCCTGTGCAACCCGGAGCGGGAGGCGACGGGGAACTACGGGAGCAGATGGCCGTGCTGATTGGCATTGTACAGCAGCAGGCCGAGTCCGTGCGAGCTCAGGGAGAGCAGATACGGCGGCTTCAGGAGACCCTGGAGCAGCAGCAGGCGGCGGCCCAAGCAGGGGCCGAGCATCCTACACCCCCTGCTAGGATGCCGACCGTGGTCGAGGGTGCGGAGGCGGCGGATCCTGTTGCGGCCGTACCAATTACGGTTATACCGGCCGGATCGGGGACTTCAAACCCCGGTAGCGTGCCGGATGACGAGGAACGGGAGCGCGTATTGGCAGCGCTCATCAAGTTCATGAAGCTCAAACCACCTATCTTTGAAGGGGGGTGGTCGAACCGGCGGTGGTAGAGTCATGGATTGACTCCATGGAGACACTTTTCAAGGACTTCAATACCCCGGAGAAGGATAAGGTGTACTTCGCCTCGCATTGCCTCGAGAAGGCGGCGAAGGCATGGTGGAAGCGAATCAAGCGGGATCGGTCACCCGATCTACTGTCAATGATGTGGGAGGAGTTCAAGAGAGCGGTGTTTGCGAACTACTTCCCCGACTCGGTGAAGCGGAAGATGCAAGAGAAATTTCGTAAATTGAGGCAGGGAGACCGCTCGGTGGCGGACTATGAGCAAGAGTTCTCCCACATCATCGATTGTGTTCCGGACGTGGTGCGTGATGACCGAGACCGGGCTGACTGGTTCTTGCGAGGACTTTAGCCGAGGATCTATGAGAAGGTTCAGATCCTCAAGCCTACGACCTTTGTGGAGGTCTTTGACCGGGCTTTGTGGGCGGAGCACGGTAGCGCCTACGCGCGCGCGGGAGGAGCGCGAGGCCATGGCGGAGTCCAAGGAGAAGGGCAAGACGCGGGCTGCGGGCGGTGCTGGGGGCCGGCCGAACCCAAAGAAACCCCCTCGGTACCCCCGACAGCAGGCGAGGAGCGGGAAGCCTTCCCGTTGTATTATTTGCGGCGGTAGCCATCAGTCGCCGTCATGCCCGCAGCGTGAAGGAAGGTGCTACAAGTGCTGCCAACCTGGCCATATGATTCGGGAGTGCCCTAGTTGGGAGTCATCTGCACCGACTGCAGCATCATCCCCTTCTACCCCGAGACAGCTGGCGGGGTTACCACCAGCTTTGACGGCTGGACGTTCTTCTTCGTCGCGTCAGCCGGAGGCGTCGAGAGCACCGAGTGGGCGGGTTTTTGCTGTTAGTTGTATGCCCTAGAAGCCTATTAGGCTGACGCATTTTATTTTCTATGGGACATAATTTTGTACTTAATCTTTATTGGGCCTTTTATTCCATTCATGTTTAATGTATCCGTGAATCGTCCTTTGGATTAATAAGATGATAATATGTATTCTCAAGAGTTGAGAATTTGAGATACATATTATTGGTGATTAATTCATAAATGCTCTCAATCAGAGGATCATCATGGGGACGATGATTGATCCAGTAAGATTGATGCGTGTGTCGCTTCTCTTTTGGGATGAAGAATCTCGAGTCATCAGTGTGGGGACACTGGAGCGAACATGCAGGTGGTTGTTGGAGAACAAGGGTACTGAGCGTGACCAACTACGAACAGTTACATGGATGTCTACTCATTCGTCGCAAGAACTAGTTCGATGTTGCTGCTGGTACAACTGATCCTTAGACCTGCGACACCACGGCCATTCAATATGAGGCTACTGTAGTTTGACTATGCAATAAACTCTGATCCTAGCCATGGATCTTAGTAGTATATGTTGGCTGCAGTCGGTTCATATCAGGAATGGGTGTGTGTTTATAGGGGATCTATCGCTCTCGGTAGAGATAATTAGTTCTATGCTATTTGTAAGGCAAAGCTCAGAAATCCTCGGCCGGGGTAATATGGTGTATGGAAAGATGTTTCCAAGAGTAACCATAAGAGCTTCTGTCCCATCAAATTTGTCATATGACGGGTGATGGGGTTTGACGAATATTCCATGACCTCCACTCAGTTGGAACTATGCGATAGAAGGATTGTATTGTACGGTAACTGCACTAGAGGTTCAGTCCGATATTCACTTCTGACTGGATTGCCACTATATGCTGCTAGGCGTCACTGGTGGATTGTGGGAACCAATAGAAATAATTATAGATAATTAATTATTCTATTAGGGTAGCATCAAAAGAGTTTGAGCCATCGAAAGGAGTTTCGATGATGATGTTGATGGGGATCGCATCATATCTCACTACTAGACAGAATTGAACCTATTAGGTCACACACATAATAAATCGCGCATGATCGATATTAAGGAGACGATAAAAGAAGTTTATCGGATGGATTAATACTAAAGTTTACTAATTTATTAGTAAAAGGACTAATTTGTAATTATTGTAAATTAGAGGTATTTATGTGTAAAAGTTACATGGTGTATTTACTAATCGTTAGTAAATAATATGAGGACTTATGTGTAAATGTTACACACGAATCGAATTAGAATTAGGATTCGAATTCGGTTAATATCATAACCAACTTATGGGTTAATGGATAATCCAATCGGAATAGGATTTCGATTAGGATTAGGATTACGTTAGGGTTTTCTCATTATAAATATATGCCATATGACATATTGAAGAAGAAGGAAAATTAATGCAAGAGAAATAGAAAACCCTAGCCGTCAATCCTCTTTCTTCCTTATGTCCTCCGCAATTAATCCATCGGTTTTGATCTTCAAAAGGTTGCTAGCACATCTAGAAGATTGATTCATCTTCCTCAAGTCGATGCAAGGATTAATTCGTGATCGGATCACGAATCGAAGCGGTAGTCTAATTCGATCAAGGGCGTGATTTCGTGTGGACGCGAGTAGAGGCTGGGCGCGTGCGCGGCTAAACGAGGACGAACAAATTTTAACCACGATTGTCGACTTCGCGGTGATCTCGACTCGCGCGAGGTAAAATAAAATAATATAGATCCTATTTGATTAGATCAATTAGATCTATTATTAATGATCTAAAACAAAACACGAGGTGATCTTTGGTTTTCAAGAAAATTTTTAATTATGCTATTATCTTCCGCTGCGTACACATGATTTTCTTACATTTGCCACTCAGGTGGAGGAGCCGATTCCAGTTCCCGATGATGTCGTGGCAAGTATTATCTCTATCAGAGGCACTAGAGCTAGAGCTTTGTTCCACACAGGAGCATCGCATTCATGCATAGCAGCATCATTTGCATTAGCTCATGACATAGAGGCTACGCATAATGACTACTTTTGGACGGTGACTGCTCCTGGGCATTCGTTCCAAATTTATGACGAGTGCTTAGTAGTTCCGGTACAGATAGGTGATTGGGTCATGTCGATCGACATGCTAGTGCTAGGTCGGATGTGGGGATTTGACGTAATCTTGGGGGTCGACTGGCTCTCCAAGTACTATGTGGTCATCGACTGCGAAAGAAAGGTGATCATGTTCCGCGAACCCAATCAAGAAGAATTGGTGTATCAAGCGTGTAAGGGTGCGCGCTTCGCGGCGACCATATCCACGGCTAGGGCGAGAAAATGATTAAGGGTGGTTGCAAAGCCTACTTGGCAACCATCGTAGACGGCCGAAAGGAGCACCCAGGCCTTGAGGGTATCCGAGTAGTGTGTGAGTATCCGGATGTGTTCTGGAGGAGTTACCGGGATTACCACCGGACCGGGAGGTCGAGTTTGTTATTGACTTGATTCCTGGGGCGGCGCCAATTTCGAAGGCTCCGTATAGAATGGCACCGGTGGAGCTAAAGGAGCTTAAGGCACAATTGCAAGACTTGCTCGATAAAGGCTTCGTGAGGCCGAGCATGTCTCCGTGGGGAGCCTCGGTGCTATTCGTTAAGAAGAAAGATGGCACACTTCGACTCTGCATAGATTATCGCGAGTTGAACAAGGTCACTAGAAGCTACAAAATCAAAATCTCCAAAATAAACCCTAAAATCCCAAATCTAGGGTTTCATCTAGGGAAAACTACCAAAACGTGGATCAAATGGGGATTAAAGCTTAGTAAGCTTCTTAGGCATTACTAACTAGGGTTGGAGGTCTCTCCTCCAACAAGTCTCAATCCAAGCTCCAACCCTTCAACAATGGTGGAAATGCCACTAAGAAGCAAAAAAGAGCAAGATGGAGAGATAAATTCCAAAAATCCCATCAAAATCAAAGAAAACCCAAGAGAAGAGTGGATGGCTCCTTACCTCTCTCTCTTGCTGTTCCAAGCTCAGGGGGGGTCCAAGGGGCGTGGGTTGCTATATAGATAGGCCACAATGCAAAAACACTCCTGCAGTTCGGACTATTCAGAAACTGCCAAAGTATACCGGTACACGGGCAAGTGTACCGGTACAAATCCCACGAAAATTATAAACCCGAGCCTCGGGTTTGAGAGAAAATGCCAAGTGTACCGATACGAATCCCAAAGTGTACCGGTACAACCATCAGGCATGTACCGGTATAGCCATCAGACCTGTACCGGTACACAGCCCCAAAAATGCAATCCGAGAGTAGCTTAAGTCCTCCTTTTTGGCGACCTTAGCGCTACTTTAAATACCTCAATTTTCGGGGTTCGAACCATGGGTCGGAACACTGTCAACGACCTTCTAGAAAATGTGAAAAAGTTCGAAACTCACACCAAACACTCG
The DNA here is from genome assembly GCA_025177825.1 of Aechmea fasciata. Lineage (NCBI taxonomy): Eukaryota > Viridiplantae > Streptophyta > Magnoliopsida > Poales > Bromeliaceae > Aechmea > Aechmea fasciata. The sequence continues at coordinate 7,532,444 of CM045944.1, read as the reverse complement.
AACCTCGCAATTTGCGCATATCCAGTGTGTTACAATCTTTATCTTAATCCTAATCCTTATCCTTATCTATATAATCTTAGGCTTATCTTGTTCTACCTGGATTTGACGAGTTGAAACAAGATTCTCACCCTGGTTATAAATATTGGGCGAGGTTGCACGAGTTGATTAATTATAATAACCTGAGCATACCTAAAGCCTCTCGTCTTTTCCTGCTTTTTGAGTTTTTGCCTAGTTTTCTTTTGTTGGATCTGAAGTTGTTGGGTTCATCTTGCGCCACTTTGGAAGTGTGCCGACAGTGTGAAACGTGGTTGTTGTATCGTTAGAAGTAATTGCAAGAAAGCCTCGCACATGGAGCGGCAATTTCGCTTCTAGGACAGTGCTCTGCACACCTCAATCCACATGTCTTTTTTAATCCTTATCTTTACAATATTTTTGTTTAACTTTGTTTCGGAATTTTTCAGTAACTGAAATTGAGCTTTCGAGTTGTTTTTAAAGAATATTATAATCAAAGATCGGAAAGATTTTTCCAACAATGTGCCGCTCAAAAGGTTGGCAAAGCTGCTGAGGGAGAAATTTGAGAGCGGAGATCGATTGCGAGTTTTAGAGTTCATCAACGTCAGATTGAATGGCGACTTCAGCTACCCTCAAGCAAAAGTCATGGAGGAGTTAGTTGAATCATGCATGGAAGAGGAGAGGAGTAAGAGACCACGCATGTATTTTGTTGTTGAAACTCTGCTTTCATCATATTCTGAAGCTAACTCCCTTGCAATACACTATTGGGTGATCTAATTCAAGTGCTTGTATACATGCTGATAATTGTAAACTACTTGGTTTGTAAGATTAAATGAGCTCTTAAAATAAAGTCGTATAGTACACCCCTCACATGATGTGTTGATTTCGAGAGTAAAATATTAATACGGAGAATTCTCATCGCCAAAATGCGCATTTGTTTTTATTTTATTTTTCATACGCTATTCTTATTTATTAACTAATATTACAGAAAAATAGAAATTTTTTTTTTTTTTAGAGATAGGTAGCACGCTACCCGCTTTGTTTATTTCTTTTAAGAAATAAACTTAGCTAGAAATGTGAATCAACTAGGATTCGAACTCGGGTATCGGGTACCAACCACCAAGCCCTTTGCCACTTGCTCTAGGGACGGTCGGTAGAAAAATAGAAAATTAATGTATGTTCCAACAACAACTAGTTGAACTCGGTGATGAGAGCCTCTCTTTTTCTATATTTAATTAGTTCTAATGAAATGAGTAACTCAGAGGAATTTCTCCCTAATATTTGCACTACTAAGTAATAATTCAAAAGGCGAGAAAAATGAAAAAAAAAAAATCAAAATGTACTATGCTGTAATATTGAAAGAAATATGTTAAAATCGGAAGGAATTTAATTTACTAGATTTATTTTTTATTATCTTTCCGATATGTGGTATCTTTTAGATATTATTTTCCATAAATATCCCCTTAATCAAATCTAATGGTTTTAATTGGGCAAATATCATGAGATTCTCCTCTTAATTTTATCCTCTGAAAACTAACACAAGAGACCTTATTTCTCTAGTATTGAGTCTTTGGAGCCTATTCTTAAGTCCTTATAGCAACCATGAAGGTCACAAGGGTGCCTCCAATATTTGTTTTGTTTGGATGCCTTTTGTTTCTTTCTCAAGGTTAGTAATCATTTTTCATATTAATTTTGCTGCTAATTTCATTTTGGATTACACAAAGGAACATCAAAACACACACATAAAAGAAAACCTTAGTCATAAAATGATGTTCCTATGTTTCACTCAAACATTTTTCCTTTGTTGCATCTATCCTTTCTCCTTGGTTTGTTATTTATATAACATATAAGAATAAGTATAAGATCAAAAAAATGAAAAGAATCGAGCACCAAAAATTTTCTTTTGTTATCTTTGTTTTTTTCTTTTGTTTGAGTTTCGTTGATTAAAGGTTTACTTTTATGTTTTGTTATTGCATAATGAGAATTTTGAGGTTAAAGCTGGAGATTTATGATGGTAACTCCTGCAGCAGTCACATTGACAATCATTTCAAATCTTTGATGCAGACATGCACCCATCTCAATCCAAATTCTTTGTGTAAAAAATGGAAGCTCCAACTTTCTAAATACCTTTTTTTCGTTGAGCACCTTTCAAAAATCATATTAAATTTCAAAAAGCATGTAGTATTTTGTTTTTTGCCCAAATGATGGTCACTAATTTTAGCATAGCAATTTTTAATAAGAGATAAGAGATGCCAATTTTTCTATAAGAAATAAGATATGTTATATCAACTCTCAAGATTGAAAATTTAGCGAGACGACGAACAGACAATTTGTAAATAATATTTATGCATAACAAAAATAGCTGATTAATTTTATTTATTTTTGTTTAACAAAAAGGTCATGAGATTATTGGAACAACCCAAGAAAGCACTTCCCCCGCGGGTCCGGATTACGAGATTAAGATCAAGATAATTCCATGTTTGCGATTGAGGTGCCGTAATAGTATCACTTGCTACTGCTGTTTTTCTTTGCCGCACCCAATTAATAATTGCTACACCAGCAGGAAGCTTTGCCAACAACAATGCCCAGCATGCGACCCCAAGTGTCAGGAACAAAATTATCACAAGCTACATAGCCTGATTTTACCATAATTATGCTACATTTGGCGATGAAAAGATTAATAAAAATGCATGTTTGATTTTCTCCGCCTTTTTTCAGATTTTTGTTAATTTTATTTGTCTTGATCTTCTCCTTTTCTATCAACTCATATAATGGAATATATCTGTTCCTTCTATTGTGGTTGGTTTTTTGTAATATAGTTTCTTACATACTTATTTTGGAGCTTTTTTACATAAGACTCCAATGTGAGACTTCTCAAACTTTGGGGTAGCAATTGAAATCTTAATGACTCGCTTCACGATCTTAAATTTTTATAACAATCTAATTAATTTTTTATAAATAGAAAAAAGAAAAATTGTGGAGATGAATAGATGATAGAGATTGAAATATGAGTTGTGATAATATAGCCTGTGGTTGTATTACATTGCGAGTGATACTCTTTTATTTATTTAGATATCAAAATGAGTCAGATGTTTGGATTACAGCTTACTACTCTAAAATGAATAGTTTTAGAGCGAAAAATGCATGGTGCAATGTGGTTCACTAATTCCTTGGAGTGATTTCTCAATAGTCTAATCTAATCCAAAACAAAACGGAAAAATGGTCCACAGCCTAAGTAACTATGTACGCTCTCTACTTTGTGGCTCTCCTAGTATCCATATATTAAAATTTATGTTTTATATTATTATCATGATAGCAAATAGTATTAAATGAATACGATAGATAAATCATTTACCGTATTTAAATAAGGTGAATGGATTATCGTGTTCAACTTACTCTACATTCTCCATTCCTGCTCGTGTGACGTTGACATACGGTGTCTTTGCAGCGAAAAGCCAAAATTACAATTATAAAATTAGTGGGGCTATTTGTAAAAAAAAATTTTAGGGGGGCCAAATGCAAAAAAAGCCCTGCTTGTATGGGAAAAAGAGAGTTACTTATGGAAATATACATTTGGTAGAGCTATTTGTAAAAAAAATTTGAGGGGGCTAAATGCAAAAATACTCTTGAAAGGAGAAATCAAGGCCTGGTTTGTAATCGAGTATAGCTGAGGGGTGTCCGTGCATTTTTACTACCCCAGCTGCTTCTACGCACGGCGAAAGCCCCTTCGCCCCTCCCTAAAACAAAATTTCCCTTGCGAACGAAGCATCGACGCTGTAGAGCGAAGCTGCTTCGAAGAAGACGAAGCGAGCTCCGGCGATTTTGCGGCCGCACTTCTCGCCGGAGACGCCGCCGCCGGCGACGACGACGACGCGATGAGGCCCCCGATGAGGGCGATCAACATCAACGCCTGCGCGCGACCCGTCGAGGTCGACCACCGCATCTCCCTCCACTACTACTATCGCATCGCCGATAACCTCCTCAAACAGGTCCCTTTCCCCTTTTCTTGCTTAGGGATCAATTTTGCGTTCGAAAGATACGATGTTGGGGGTATTTGATCGTAGTCATGCTATTTCTGATGATAACGCAGGTCGTCCATTCCCCATTTTTGGTTTAAATTGATATTAGGGTTCAGTTTTGTGTTCGAAGGATACGAATTTGGCGGTGTTTGATCGTCGCTTTGTTCGCTTTGTTAAGAAAACCTGCCCTCGTCACAGTTCATTTTTTATTAAAAATGTCAGTGTTCAATTTTTTGTTCGAAAGGAACGATTTGGGGGTGTTTGATCGAGTTATGTTCATTTTGTTGATAATTTGAGGGAACGTGGGAGCTGAGATGTCAAATTGGGTGCAAAACTTGAGGAAATTCCTAGAGAATTAGGAGATGTTGTCGATTGGGGAATAGAATAGAATTTCTGGGGTCGAGGGCTTCTGATGATAGGTATTTGAAAGATTTTTATATGATTATGTAGTGTCATAAATAAATTATATTGAATTGTAGTTTAATCCTAACGCGAGTAACATGATGTTATGTACAGAAGCAAATGGTTTTTTTTTTTACCGTTCTTTCTCTCTGCATGTAATGGAATCTCCTTGGAATCCCAAACAAAGTCTTAGTCTATTTCCTGTTGAAAAACTTGATTTGGGGTTTTGAAGCTTCAGCCTATTTCCTGTTGAAAAACTTGATTTGGGGTTTTTGATTGTCGTCATGCCTACTTTTGTTGAGAAAATTCTTAGAGACGTAAGAGATTATGGCCCTGTTTGGCTGCATAAATCGGCTGCATAAATATCTTGTTCAGTATATGTCCATGATTTATTTGAGAAGCTTGTACATTTGGTATAGAGGAGAAGTGTGATCAAAGTCTAGAATTGGATACTATATCCAGCCTTCAAGTTATTATTTTTTAATGAGATGAATCACCTTGTAGATGAGATATACTGTCCTACTAAATCATAGGTATTAAGACCTTTCAAGCAGTAAAAAGCAAACTCCTTTCTTATAATCACACTAAAAAATTCTTGTACCATATAAGTTATCCTTAGATAACTTATTCTGCCTTGCAAACAGGCCTACATGCTCTGGAAATGCAGTTTTGAGCGATTGAAAAGTTTTGATCATCCTGGTTTAACATATTAAATAAGCTAAATATTGAATTGCGGTTGAGCCCTACTGGTTCTTATAAAATGCAATTAAAGAAAGAGAAAATCCTCATGAGATTGACAACCGCATCTTCTACACTTTTACTATCTAATTGCTGATAATCCTGATGATTTATAGAGGGATTAAACTTTGTTGTGTTATTTGATCTATCGTACTGATTAATAAGTAATGTCGCCATATTCAACTAGTTCAAAATGTTAGTATTTGAGACAGCCATACTGGCTATTGTTTGAAACTATAGTGTAGTATGTTGATAGCATTATTATACAATGCTAGTTGTAGATCGTGCTCTCTAAATATAGTGGTGTTTCATCTTATGTTCAGGCCAGTATTTATCGCGAGGAGAAGAATGTCATTGACTTGTATATCATACTTCTGCGTTTTTCGAGGTAAGAAAAGACTTTTAGTTCGCATAGTACCTTTTTTTCCGCTTATTTCAGCATACCTATCTTGATGGTCTTTTTTTTTATTCTAAATGTAATTTTCCAATCTCAGTAGCCATTAGTATAATTTGTTAAAGTGAAATATTTAAAATCTAGTTAAAACACCTGTGAAAAATGCCTTTTCTTCTGTAGTTTGATGTGCGAGACGATACCTTCCCATCGTGATTACCAGGCTTTCAATCTAAAAGAAAAGGCCATTTTCAAGAAGGTATGTTGATTCATTCCTTTCGTCTGGTTACACCTGTGAACTTAAGTTTGCACTGGATGAATTTGGGGAAAAAGGTCTTTAAAGGAGGTTTTACTGTGAGTTACTGTTTAATTTTGCTGTTGTTTCTAGAAACTATGGGATGTCATCAATGAGCTAGAAAAACTAAAGCCAGAAGTTCAACATCAAGTAGATGAACTCAACAAAGTGCATAGCTTGCAATCTGATGGTCCAGAAGGAACCTACAGCTTGTCTCCTGTAAAGAAGCAGATCTTTCCGGGCCCCCAAGTGGAACAGGTATAATTTTACCAGATACATTGCAGAACATATATAAGAAAGGGCTAGGCTCTATATGTGCTGGCTGGAGCTTCTGCGGAAGTGATATCCTGTAAAGCTGTTTGAAAAAGCATTAGCAGTTTTCACCAGTTTCCTCTACAACAACTTTTGTGTGTTTGAAAGTGCAGAAGTTCTAGACTTTTTGTTTGTCAAACACTAGCTACTGCTAGTTTTGAGAGTAAAGAAACTGTTGTGAAAGCTAGGTCAAACAGGCACTTAGCTCATGTTACTGCCTTCCCAATCCGCCCCGCGATCAAGGGCAAGCTTTTCATAATGATACAAAGCTCATACATGTCATTATATTGTTGTTGTTTCCATTATTTTCTCTTAATTTTAGATTTCTATGTAATTGATCTCTTATATTGTCTTTTGTTATAAATGCAGATACGTACTGGAAGTATGTCTGCACTCTCGCAGAAGCCATCGAGTGGGCAAAGTCACATTGTGCCGTTGGACCATGTACAGCCTGAGAGACAACTCCAGAAACTGTATGTTTACGTATAGATCACTTGAGTAGCTTTATAGATGAGTCCCGGCATATATATATTGAATGAGTTTCAAAAAATGAATTAGAGTTAAGTTCTTTTCCTAAGAAAGAGAATGTGAAATATGGTAAAATTTTGCAGCTAAACTCGCTATTCTTTAATTCTAAGCCTGCCATTTATAAACTAACAGAAGATTATCATGATGAAAATGTTTCACCCGCCTTGAGTTAGGAGATTATTTCACTAAAGTCTGCCCACACAAATTTGATACGTGGTCTAAAGTACATCTTTAGATTTGTTACAAAGTACAATAAGAGTTTGATTGAAATATATTTAAAGTGATTTTGATATAGGTGATCTTGGTTTTACTTTGTCGTTTGCTCAGATTATACTAGCTTGTTCAGATCGTGGTTTGGATGTCTCTTATGTGTTGTTATTCCAAATGTTTACTTGATGACTACAAATTTAAGAGTAACATCTATATGTATCCCCGAGAACAATTGTCAGGCCCCGAGCCCGATCCATTTGGCCGGTTCGAGCGCGTCAACAGACGCCGAACGGACAGAGTCTCCCCTATCCGCCCAAAGCTCAATAACAGTACAAATAGAGTATAAATTTTACACATGCGGAAGCATACAAAAACGGCTTGCGCGAAGACAAGCAATAGCCAAAGTAAAAGTACCAAACTAAAACATACAAGTACTATGATTAACTGAAATCATATACATGCGTAATTCTTTAAAGGATTACCATTCTTTACATTCTTTGCATCATTTCTTTTTACATTCCATTTTTCTCAAATAAACCTTTAATACGTTTAAAGTTAACAACTATAATCATCAAATACAAAAGATGATAGTAAAGGGAATGCAACTGCCAAAAGTAAGATAACTCGGGCGGTCTCTATCTAGGGCGCGATGCCCTTACCGTGATCCTCAGCCGGCTCGCTCGGTTCCGGCTCTGTGGAAATAGTGGGGTGAGAACTACAACAAAGTTCCCAGTGGGTTCGGCAACCAACCACGCCGACTTTCCCACTAGATCTAATTCAGGCATAATAGAAGAAAAGGAAGATAGTAACCAACTAGCAAATGCAGCTAATATGCCTGAAAGTAAACGATAATATGCTCGAAAGAAAATGCATGATAAATACAAGATCATAAGTCCAATACCCAATCTCTTGGCTAACCAGTGGGTTTCGCCCTCAACAAACTCAACCAACTCAAATCCCTATTGTCGGGGAGGAAAAACCACTACGACCCGACGGGACCGTCCTCTGGGGAGGATAAACCACTACGACTCAGTGATGACAACTCCGGAGCACATCGCCCGAGGGGGAGCTACCGCCCTCGAGCAAGGACTATATGGTGAGTACGATCAATCCTTATATCTAAGGATTCCAAATCTCAATCAATTCCTTAACTTCAAGGAGACTATGTTCATATGACCCTTAACTTTAAGGTTGTATTTGTCATAATATCAATCTCAAGACTCTACTAATGTCAAGTACTCTACTTGTTCTTGTTCTTGTCAATGATGCCACACTTGTTGTCTAAGTATTCTAGACTCATCAATGTTATTTTCTCTAAGTACATGTCCAATGTCACATTCATTTGTCAAGTATACTAAGTTCTTGTTCTTTAACATGCATACATAGAGTTCTTTGTTCTTTACCACTACACAATCATATAATTATTTCTCATGCATTTGAACTCACAAATTGCAAGATAATACATAATAACCCTACTATGCAATATGCTCAACATATATATAAAATGCTCAATGATGACACTTAGACATAAAGAGAAGTCCCATGTCCTTGGAATGCACCACCCACCTCTAAAAATTATGGTGATGATGTGGTTCACTTTTCGTAACAATCCGATGTCTATGTTATGACCTGCGCGTTAAACCGAGCCCAAATCAGGCCAATGTACATAGTAGCTCATATGTAGGATTTTCGTTTAAACAAACGGAGTTGTCCCACGCGTCGGGAATACTCCCAATTAGGTTTCTACAAGGTCAATTTGCCTTGGAAACACTCTAGGGCAAAAGCCCCAATTTTCCAAACCCTAACAATGCTCTATGTCAAATCTTAGGTTTTGATATCTAACCCAAGCAAAAGAGAGCTTGTTGATCCTCTAGGAGTTCATCTAGAACCATCTAAACCATCTCTAGGGCTTCTACTTGAAACCCTAGCAGTTCACCATTAGAGCACATGAAGAAGCTAGGGTTTCCATGTGCCCTATGTGCACTAGGATGTTTCTACTCTTGTAGAAACTCCTAAACTTGAAGATCTAAGGAGAAAATCCAAACCCTAGGTCTACACTTGCATAAACTCACCTTAGCCCAAAGCTATCCCAAGGTCCACCTTATAGGAGAGCTCTTTGCACCTTCAAAGCCACCAAAATCCACTTGCTCCAAGCCTCCAAGCCTTCTCTCCTTGCCCTTGACCAAGATCTCTAGAGAGAGAGAGAGAAATGAGAGGAGAGGGGTGTTTTGTGTTTTAGCTGTGGAGAGAGGTGGGTTGGCTGCATATAGTGTTGTAACAATGCAATTAAACCCCTCAAAACTTTTTATTTCGAAGCAGTCCAAAACGCCGTCGGGCCCATCCGCACGGTGACACACGGCATTTGTACCGGTATACTTTGGCGCAGAGAGGCAAACCCGAGAGCAGCCCTCTCGGTTTTCGTAGCATTTGTACCGGTATACTTTGGGTTTGTACCGGTACACTTTGCAAAATTTTCAAACCCGAGAGCTCTTCCCCTCTCAGTTATAGTGGCTGTACCGGTACAACCATCACACTTGTACCGGTACAGTTTGCCCAGATTTATGTTTTTCGCGTCGTTTCGACTCTACTTCGCGCCGAACAACGCCAAAACCTTTCTAACTCTTTTAGACTCTCTTTTAACCCTTCCAAGATACTTGGAGAGGTAATTGGAACTTGCCCGATTATTCCGTTTGCGTACTTTAACCAATTTGGTTAAAGTTCGGTTCTTTCTACCGAAGTTTCGGTATGTTACAACAATTCTATGAATTGCTATACTAATGAATCGTAAACTAATTGAATTGTTTTTTTTTTCTGGCACCGTACCCAATCTTGATCAGTGAGGGAAGATCTTGTTGTAGATACCTCGTAGTGCAGTTTAGTTGATTCCATATTCTATGGTTACAAAGCCAATGCAAGTTGTTTGCTGTTTGTTTCTTTAAACAGTCTCTGCAAAAATCTTCAATTTCTATGAACTTTACTAGTTAATTCCAGTAGTGCGCTACGAAATTTATGGTGTCAAAATTTTATTCAAAGAATGAAAATAATTTTTAAAATGTACAATACAGATCTATCAGTCTGCCTTATCCAAAAGAAGAAACCCTATCAAGACACTCCATATTGGGGCCCAATGGTCTACAAGGGCAATGGAGAGGACCCGTGACTGGTATTAGGGTAAATTATTCTTTGATTCTTGGCAACTTATTTGACTTTTAGTTCAGCTGTTGTAACAGCTATTTCTTATTGCGACTTATACAGGTTCAGTACCCCAGCAGTGCTGACATGACCCAAAATGAGATTTCAAGGTGAGGACCTCAAGCAATGCTAAAAGCTTCCGAAGATAGAATTTACTATATTAAAATGCTTGATTGGTTTATTTTTCCTAATCTAGAGCATTCCATTTTTATTTTCCGTTAATATCTTTCTCTTCAGCTTCATACTGTTGGAAAAGCATACGCTTTGCATTGGAGCTTTTGCTCTTTGGCCCTCTGCTCTTGGGGCTTCAAGAAGCTCATTGCAACTTTCCACTACTGCAAAAGTGCTAGACATTTCTGTTTGCTATCTGCCTGGTGCTTCTTAGAGTACAGAAGCCATTCCAAAAGCCAAGCCAAATAAGCCCTAACTGTAAATGCATGACAGAAATTTTTTCAACCATCGCCTGCTTTCTTTGCGCAGCTTACTCCCCGATAGCTTGAACCAGGATGTCCAGCGTGGCTCCAGTGCAGTTGATCAAAATGAACCTGAAAGGAATAGTTATGATATGGAATCAGTTCTATCTCTTGATGATGGTAGATGGTCGACTCCATTAGAAGAACCCCATTCTTTGTCGGCCAGTGTTGTACTAGAGGAACCTCCCCAGTTGAGCATCAAGCAGCTATCTCCTCCACCTGTTCTGGCCCAGATTCAGCCTGAGTACAAAGCGATTTCCCCATCAAAAGTAGCAGATCCAAGACCAGGGCCAGCTTTGTCTGACTCTGGGCAGTACCAAGATTTACATGTTGTAAGCTCCATAATTCTTACTTGTAATCTGAAGAATTTAAAAAAAAAACATTCAATATTTCTTTTATTTCCATACTCTAGTTGTGCCCATTATTGAATGTGTACTGCAAACGGTAATATTGGATGCTATCATAGGCTAGGGCTCCAATATACTTCTTATGTAGTTTGACATGGAAATGCCTTCACCTCTTCCCCTTTTTTTTCAGCCTGTGAAGGTAATGGAATGTTTTCTGAGGGTTGCAGAGGTGAATACTGCAAAAAATTTGGAAACATGTGGCGTTCTTGCAGGTTCATTGGTAAGATTTTCAATCAAGAAGGTTGATCTTTTGTGGTCCTTACTTAAATTTCTGATGCTCGCCCATGTTTTTTTTTTGGTAGAAAAACAGAATATTTTATGTGACGACGCTAATAATTCCCAAGCAGAAGTCAACATCCGATTCTGTAAGTTATTACTAGCACTTTCATGTTATAGATTTATATACCTTTTCTTACTTTTTAAGTTGTTTCTTTCATGTTTTCCTTATTTATTTTATCATGTTGGGTTATAATTGTACCCACCCCGCCTTAAATTTTTCTGGCCTGCAGCACTTGTAGTTTGCTTAAATTGGTTTGAAAATTTTGAAACCCAGCTGTGTATGTTCTTTCCATGCTAATATTATTTATTAAGAGGAAAGAGGATCAGGGTTTCTCTTTTCTATAGGATAAGGAAGTTACAGTTTATCTATTCTTGGCTAGGGCTACTATACTTTTATGAGTATTGAGCCCTTTGTACTTATAGGTTTTCGACCGTTGGATGAAAGGATGTGCGGTTAGGATGATAGTGATCCCCGATTAGGATGATAGTGGTCCCCTAGGGTTGAGTGGGTAGTTGGTTGAATAATATAATCTAATGGATGGAAATGGTCAAAGGGGTAGATCTAACGGCCGAAAACTTATGAGTACAAAGGAGGCTATACTCATAAGAGTATAGTAGCCAGACTCTCTATTCTTAGAACGACATAAATTAATTTATAACTGGTGTACATTTTTCTCTATTTCTTATGTTTCGTATGTGCATTCTATCTTCTTTAGCTATTTTCGTTGCTCAAGGCACATGTTTAGATGACTGTAATTTTCTTCCAGTGCCAAGCTACAAATGAAGAAGAAATATTTGAAGTTCAAGACAAGCGTTCGCTTTTTACCCTTGGGTGGATTCATGTAAGTTTCTTTACTCTTTGAGATGTACATAAGCATTTTGTACCTTTGCTATTCATCATAGGACCATATACAGGGCAATGCTTCAATTGCCATAGAAAATTTGCATACCAACATATACATGTATAATGGTGAAGATATATATAAGCTTCAGCAATTCTAAATAAGATAGGGCGAACTCTGCCTAGGTCTTTTGCAAGCATAATTTATCACAGTGACGAGAAATTACAAGAGAATGTGTTACTTATGTGGTCTCTATTGTTTGACCATAATTGGAGCCTTTGGTGTGGATCTGGCATTTCATCTCTTAAGTATATGAGTATATTGTTTTGTAGTTATATATTAATTAACATATTTGTCTTAATTACTTTTGAAAAGGATACCATTTATGAAATTGCTGAATTTTTTTCTTTCTATTTTGAACTGTATTCTGTGAAAAGATGTAGAAAGTAAATTTAATTTGAGGTAACTTATTTATGTGTGTTCCCATTTTATGCTATTATGTTCCATTAGCTGAATTAAATTGTTGGGGCCCTACAGTTGATATCATATGGATTAACACAGATGTTTTAGTTTGACTTTGATTTCAGTTGTGTCCTCAGAGCAGTGGTGTTCAATTTTAACAACTTATTTCCTCAAGTTTGTCCGTGAATAACTAACTCCTACCTTAGTCTTGAGTCCTTAAGACCATATTGTTGTCCCTACTTTCGGATAGACCAACCAATGGATTTAATTGTTAAGCGGAGTTAAGTTTGAACCTCTGAGGGATGAGGATATAACTGAAATCAGGATCAAACTCACGGAACTAAAATTGCAACCCTATGTTAATTGTACGTAGCGTTTGTTTAGTTGGCTAATATAGAGCTTTCTCATATGATCATATGCTATGGTGCGATGCCCCTTAATGCAAAAATTATAATATTCTGCATACTTTCCCTTTTCTTTATTGATAAAACTGAAGAAATTATCTATTAATTGAGGAACAGATGGCTTGCAATATATCTTACTGGTGCATTTTAAGTGACTAAAAGATTTGGATTCATCATTATCCCTAAGAGTGTGCACTTAGCAAGTTGATAATATTTTAGACAAAAGATGTGCATTGCTTTTTCCACCCTATACTAAGAAAAGGGAACTTCGCTTTGACAAAATGTATGTATATTGGAGAGCTTCAATAAAATTGTTACTTTGTGATATTTTGTTGTTTCTTAGTAAACTTGCTCTCTTTTATTTTGATAGTAATGTTTTCTCTAACTTGCTTTTATTGGCTAATTTAACTAAAGTTAGTTGTCTTCTGTTTTCGGCAGACACATCCAACACAGACATGCTTCATGTCATCGATTGATCTCCACAATCATTATTCATATCAGGTGATGTTGAAAGACAATGAACTTTCCCTTGCTGTCTTCTAATGGAATTGTTTTAGGAATCTCTGATAGCACGTTTTCATTATTTAGTCTCCTTTTGATGGTAAAATACTACGAGTCAATCTGCTTCGATTGCAAGATATGATTTCTCTAGAATTATCAAGCATGCGCATACTTTTGTTATTTGAGTTAACATTTTTTATGTGCAAACTTGTTAACTGCTCACCGGCCACTGCATTTGGCTTTTAACAGGTTATGTTACCAGAAGCAATTGCAATTGTTATGGCTCCAACTGATACATCCAGGTATGTTCCACTCGCTCAAATTCATGACTTGGAATTTGGAGAATAATATTTTCTTAGTCTTTCTTTTATGAAAGATCATGTTATTCATGGTTAAGTCACTGCAAAACAAAAAAAAAAAAAAGGAAAAAAAAAGTTTGAAGTTCTGTAGCAATTTTAAAACCACACATTCAGCATATTTGTGAAGAATGTGACTGCTGATTGTTTCTTTTCCACTTTCTGCGCTGTTGAGTGAGAATTGGATTCATTATGATATTGATTATCCCTTATTTGCACTTTGAGAGTGCCTTTCTTGATTGGCCAACTTATTTGATTAGTCTGGCTATGAGTAGGGAAAACTTCTCTTTCCAGGTTTTCAGTTTAAGTTGCAGGTCCCTCTCGAGTAGAACGATTTTAACACTACCGCTGAAATTTCGAGTCTATTATTAACCTCTTTACACAAGATTTCATCACTTTGTTAGCATTCCATCAAGCAAAAGGTGGAAGTCGTGGTTTTTATAGCGGTTTTCCAACAATTTAGCCTTCCTTTTGCATATGAAATCATTCATTAGGAATTTTTTGCTTTTGGTTCGAATGATCTTTGAAAGAAAAACATGCTTATCTTTGCGCAGGAGACACGGTATATTCCATCTAACGGATCCTGGCGGTATGTCGGTGATGCATAACTGCCACGAGACGGGGTTTCATCCTCACGAGGAGCCCGCCGACGGCAGCCCGATCTACGAGCACTGCTCCCACGTCTACATGAACCCGAACGTCAAATTCGATGTCGTTGACCTCCGTAACCTATGACTAACCTGTCAGACCTCAATAACACATGATCTGCTATACAGCTGAGTTTGTTTATATGCCATTTTTATGGTGCTCCGAAGAACTGTGGCTGCGAAGTTAAGCATTTGTGTATAATTCCTGTTGTATCCAATGTGTTTTCCTCTCCGAGGCTCTCTTGACTTTGGAAAAACACAGATGGTAAGTATACGAAAACTAGTCATCTTTGCTTTCAATGTTTTTTTTGTACAGATGGATTTTGAGTTATTTTGTTATTTGAAATTTGTTATTTGAAAGAGCATATGGAATGTCATTTGTATTAGGGAAAAATGTACAAGCATCCCTTAAACAGTTTGGCTTTGACAAATCGGCCCCTAAACTTCTTAAGTTTGGTGACCGGATTTCTTAAATTTTATCGAATAGTTCGATGTGTCCTTCTTCTTAAGAGAACTTGCCTAATCTGGTGAAGCTTCAAAACATATTAAAATATATGTTTCTTATTCAAATACTTAAAAAAAAAAAAGAAAAAAAAAGAAGAAGATGAATTTTGCTGATTAAACTATTTCATAATGTTTGGAGGCTCTAGTTGCTAAAATAAAAAGTTTATGGGGTCATTTGATAATGCTCTGAAGTTTGCGGGGGTGTTTATGCATTTATCATGAACTAGGCTACTATGTTATTAATAGCACCAAGTCATTGGTGCTACTAAGTTTTTGGCCGTTGGATTGAGAGATGTGCGGTTAGGATGATGTGGGCCCCCTAGGGTTAAATAGGTGGTTGGTTGAATAGTATGATCTAACGGGTGAAAATCATCAAAGGGGTGGATCTAACGGTGGAAAACTTGGTAGCACCGAGTGCTTCGTGCTATTGATAGCATACCAGTCGGACTTCATTTATCATATATTAGGAAAAATAAAATACTACTTGTAGGGTGTACTAGTTATACTCTACTCACGGTGTACAAGGAGTGTACAAGTTACATCCCACCTATTCACTGGGTGGGGTGTTAACTATTAGTCGCATCAAGTGATTAGTACACATCAGGTGACTAGTGAAAATATTTTACCAATTAGATGGGTGGGATGTAGGATATACACCCCATCCGGAGTGTGGGGGTGTCTATACATTTATCCCTTTATATTAGGAAAAGAAAAATATTACTTGTATATTCCTATTTGGGGTATATATATACACACCACAAATAGGGGTGGTTGAGATTAAACAGAGTTTTAAGTTGGTTTTGTTTTTACCCTAACTTTTTTTCGTTCCACACCTTCCCTCAAGCTCTCTCTCACACAGGCTTCTTTTCATTCCACACCTTCCCTCATGCTCTCTCTCTCTCTCTCTCTCTCTCTCTCTCTCTCTCTTTCTCTCTCTCTAAGAGTCTCTCGTCTTCTCTCAGCATCCAACTTTATCAAAGCTTTCTCTTGCTCTCGCCTCTCTCCGTTGGTTGGAGCTTGTCTTTCATGCTGTTTTTTTTTTTCTTTTCATTCCACACATTTCCTCAAGCATCCCTATCATGATGGCCCTAGTGCAAGACGATCGAAGGATGGAGGAAGAGAGAGAGGAAGAGAAGATGGAGGAAAATAGAGAGTGAGAAGAGAGATCTGGAGGGAAAGAAAGAAACAAGAAAAAAAGGGTTAAGCTAACAACTTTTATGAATAAAAAAAATAAAAAATTCTCAGTCGTTGTATTAGATTAGTGTAGAATGTACATTCTAGCATGGAGTGTACCTGTAGCACTACTCTGGTCGCTATTCTAATAATCTCCTTAGGACTCATACCGACTAATTCATTAAGTGTTCCACTTTTATGCAACCATCTAAAGTGGATTTCTTATTTCGTGAAACACATCGAAGTCCTCCCCAACTCTGGCTGCTGCTTCAAGAACCGCATCAAGTTTCGCTCCTCCATATTTTTTATGATGCTCTAGTCCGTTGCATCATAGATCCGGTTATCATCCTCCGCTCCGGCTCCGGCGACTGGCATTAGAAACGTGTCTGTCGTCCTTCCCTAACCAAGGTTGATCAAGTGTTCTGATCCTACTCCATCGGTCTTCGCTACCACCTCTCCCATCACCTCATCTTCACTTTCGAGATGGCCTTTATCATGGACGCTATTTCTTTCTCCGCTCGTATGCTTGTTATCATTATTAGGACCATTCAACAGGGGCATCGGTAGTTCGTCGGTCCCTCCATCCACACTCCTCTCCCAGTTCTCCATATGAATCATCTTTTAACTATACTATTTGACACATTCTACAAGACCCACGTGGCATAGCTCCCCGTTCTTCGTTCCACGTGGCAACAGCAGCTCACCCAGCTTGGCTATCTCTCTCTCTTCTCTAATTGCTCTCTCTCTCTTCTCTATTTTTTTACATCTGTCTCTCTCTCCAACTACCACACTTTCTCTCTCTCTTCCCTCCCCCATCTCCCTCTCTCCGACCATCTTTTTCTCTCTCTTCTCCTTTCTCTCTCTCTTTCTCTATTTCTCTCTCTTCCTCTCTCTCTCTTTCACTCTTTCTCTCTCTTCCTCTCTCTCTCTCTTTCTCTATCTTCCTCTCTCTCTTTCTCTCTTTCTCTCTTTCTCTTTCTCTACAAATTTCATGCCATCCCACCCCTCCAAAGTTCTATAAATAGCTCGGAGTAGGCGATCGGAGGGGGGGCATCTAGAAACAAAATCGAAAGGGAGCTCACGATTCGTCGATTCCTAGGGTTTCAGATCGATAAAACCAGAGGAATCGCAGCTGCCGAGGATCGAAACCGTGGCGACGGCGGCAGCGCGATCCGCGGAGGTCGGCGGGGATTCGAAAGCTTAGTATCGATCGCCCGAGAGGGGAAACCCCCCTCAGAGGAATCAAGAAGCTCCACCCGCGGGGAGGTGGCGCGAGGACGAAGCTAAAGAGGTTCGAAACCATCGAATCCACGAAACCTCGCCCCGCCCCTTCTCTCTCTCTCTCTCTCTAACGACTCGAAGAAGCCTTTCAAAAAACCTCGCCCGTTGAAGAAAAGAGGAGAAATATGAAAATTAAAAAAAAATTGCGTAGAATTTACATGTAGTCCACATATTATCTTCCGTGACAACTTAGTCCCTGTTTAACAAAGGATCAAAATTTTGCATAAGATGACCATTATTTTTTACTGTCATATTCCATTTAGAATGATCAGGATAGGGACTAAAGTACGATGACACACCCAGATTGCACTGTATTAAAAAAAATAAAAAATTAAAAAAATTAAAAAAGTAAAGAAGAAGAAGATGAGAGCTATATATATATATATAGAGAGAGAGAGAGAGAGAGAGTTGAGCTAGAATACTCTCAAAAGCACTAAGAGAATGGTGTTTTTGAGTTTTGAGCCATTGGATGGAGAGATGTGTTGAGATGATGGTGGTAGGTGGTGGTTGGTGGAATGGTGTTTGATCCAAGGGCTATTAGTAATCAAGGAGTAGATCCAAGGGATAAAAACCCAATAGCACCAAGGGGATGATACTTGTAAAAGTATTCTAGCTCAATTATATATATATATATATATATATATATATATATATATATATATATATATATATATATATATATATATAGAATTAGTTTGAATACTATTGATAGCAAAACGCTATTTCTCGCTATCAAGTTATTAACCCTTGGATGAGAAATTGTAGGGTTAAGATGATATTAGTCAGTTAGAGTTGAGTGGTCCCCCTAGGATTGAGTGGTTTCCACTGGTTTATAGTATTTAATCTAATGATGAAAAGAGTTGATCCAAAGGCTAAAAACTTGATAGCAAAAATAACGTTTTGCTATCAATAGTATTCTAGCCCAACTATATATATATATATATATATATATATATATATATATATATATATAGAGTTTGGTCAGTACTATCAATAGCACCAAGGATTTGGTGCTATCGAGTTTTCCACCGTTAGATTTAACCCTTAGATTATTTTTACCCATTAGATTATACTATGCAACCAACTACTCACTCAACCTTAAGGGCCCACATCATCCTAACCACCCATTTTTCAATCCAATGGGTAAAAAATCAATAGCACCAATAGCTTGGTGCTATTGATAGTATTCCAGTTCTCTCTCTATATATATATATATAACCGAGCCGCCGCCGCCGAGTCCCGCACGTTCGCCGCCGCCGCCGCGTCCCCCATGTCCACCGTTGCCGTCGCCGCCGCCGCGTCCACCACGTCCGCCGCTGCTGCTACCACTTACCCTGTCCTTGCCACCCAAGCCGCTGTCAGCCATCACCGTTGTCGCACCCCCACCGTTTCGCTCGGCCGCTAAGCCTAAGCCGAACGCCGCCCAAGCCGCTCGATCCGCTGCCGCCACTGTGTCCATCGTCAATGACCCAAGCCTCTGTGTTTACCGCTGGTCGCCTGAGCCTCCACCACTGTCAAAGACTTCGAGCCCCTTCTCCTTTCTTGCGCTTACTCTCTCTCTCTCTCTCTCGTCGCAACGCGGCCCGAGGTAGTGCCGAGGAAGCTTCTGGCGCGAGACAAAAAAATATCACCTCCTCGGGAGGATCTCGGTCATTCGTTCGATTCTACACGGAGACTTGCTTTCCAAGCGTGGTCACGCGCGGTGAGATCAACGCGTCGCGTTCTGGGTCGGGCTAGGGTTCGAGACCGGGTCGGAAACGTGCTGTACCGTTTTATTTAGAACGTCACCTGGGTACAAATTACCTTAACTTGGACCACGACTTAACTCGAGCTTCTTAGAATGATCCGATTGTGGTGCCCCTAAATCTTGAAACTTATAAATAATAATAATGGCTAAAATATTAAAAAAAATTTATAAATATCCACTGACTTTTAAAATTTTATATTTTATTTTCTTAAAATTTTAAAACATATTTTTAAAAATTATGCTGCTAATTGAAAGAACGAAATAGTCGAATTATTCTTATACTTTCTCTAATAAATAAATATATAATATTTTAACATATTTTTATTGTTTTAAAAGAAATTTTTGATATAAATTATATGAAATAATGAAACAATAAAAAAAAGTCTTGGCAGAAGAGGGTTAAGTGCATTAACTTGAAACTTTGAAGGATAAAATAAAATTTTTAAAAAATTAAAATGCATGTTTATATGTTTGGAAATCTTTGGCTTTCACATTTTGCTACAACTGGCTCTCTCTCTCTCTCCTTCCTATTCTTCTACAGCTATCTCTCACTCTTCAACTACCGCAACTCTCTCTCTCTCTTCCCTTTCTTATCTACGCTGCTCCTCTTTCTCTCTCCGACTCTCTCTTCTCTCTTCCCCTCTCTCTCTCTTACTCTCTCTCTTACTCTCTCTCTTTCTCTCTTTCTCTCTCTTCCTCTCTCTCTATTTCTCTCTTTCTCTCTCTTATCTATTCATTAATTAATTTGAAATAAGTTTTTAAACTTTAGTTTTTTAATTAAAAAAATTTACTTACAGAATGACCATATATAAATTTTAGTAAAATTTTAAATAAAAGTATTAAAATAATTCAACCCTATAAATATTAAAAGTTAAAAAAAATATTAATTAACAAATTATTGTTTTACTGTATATAAGACTATTTTATAATTTTTCTTACATTTTTAATATATTTTTTATTTTTAAATTTTTAATAATTATATATTTTAATTGATTGAAATATTATATACCCGTCGCGAAGCACGGGTCCTATACTAGTAATCAATAAAACTTCTTCCCCCGGCGCTATGGATAAATTTTGGAAAATCTCTCAAATGGATCAAGAGCAATCTAAGATCCGTCATCGCTTTAGTCACTTCATCAGCCTTGATAAAACCTTCCAAAACCACTCACTATCATTGCAAGGGGTATTTTGTAATTTAGCCACAGAATAATGCTTAGACCCGACCCAACCCGACCCCGATCCGGCCCGAACCAATAACAATTCTTGCTCTCTCTCTCTCTCTCTCTCTCTCTCTCTCTCTCTCTCTCTCTCTCTCTCTTGTAACAGCCTGAATAAACAGTACGGATAGTAGAAGTAATCAGTAGAGAAGGTAGCAAGAAAAATAGTAGTTTTACAAGTTTAAAAGAGAGATAAAGGCGGCAGCAAGGAGTCGAAGGGAAGCTCGGTCAGGCGGGAGAGAGAAAGAAGACTCGAGCGAGGCTCCGGTTGGCGCGGAACCGGCAAGCGTAGCACGGACCGAGGTGTGGTGACTCTCGCTAGGGCATCCGGACAGGGTGGATGTAACATACTGGACTTGCGCAAATTGCGGAGTTCGAGTATTCGACTTGAGTTCGGAGCTTTTCCAGATTTTCTGGAGGGTCGTTGACTATGTTCCGACCTAGAGCACGTGTACCGAGGCTAGCGGATGAATCCTAAGCACTAAAGTCCAAAAAGTTGGATTTTAGGTTGCTCTGATTGAGGTCCGGAGGGTCCGCAGATGTAAATTGTTGCTATACCCAGACAGATGGATTCTCAGACCGGTACGGGAGAGCTGATGGACGCCAACCCGAGCCTCGGGTTTGGCGGTTTCACAGGGTCTATACCGGTATGGGATGGCTTGTACCGGTACAGCCTGGCAGATTTCGAGCAGTTTAAACTGCAGGGGTGTTTTAGCATTTTGTTGCTTCTATTAGTGTACCACACACACTAGGGCTTCTTTTGTGCCCCCCCCACAGCAGCAAGAGGTAGGAGGAACTTCTCTCTCTACCCCTTGACATTTCTAGGGTTTTGGTAGGGTTTTTCTTAGGATTAAACCCTCTTTTTGCTTCTTTGTGCTTGGTAGAGGCAACATCACCTTTGTTGGAGCTTGGAGCTTGGTGTTTGGAGCCTTGTGGTGGATCAAGCTTCAAGCCTAGGGCTTTTTGAACTTGGATTAGAGCTTCTTTGAGGTATGTGAGTGATCTCTTTCCTCTAGTTTCGAATTTTGTGGGTTTTTGTGAGATGAAACCCTAGATTGGGATTCTAGGGTTAGGATTTGGGGATTTTCGATTGAGGGCCTTTGGGACCTAATTGATGAGTTTAGAACTTTGATTTAGGTTGGATTAGAAGGACTCTAGCGCCCAATTGGAGATCAAGAGCGCTTTCTTCGGATTCGGTTAGTATTCTTCACCCTTTAGTAGAGTTTCTTATTGTTTGAACTCAAGACTCATCCTTTGAGTTTGTAATTCCTATGGCATGCCTTGTAGGGTGCTAGGAGTAGGAATCGAAGCTTAGTTAGCGATTCGGATCGGCGATTTTCGCACTCGGTGGGTTTGGCTTCATGAGCATAGGAGCAAATGGCTCCTAAGTGCTTAGTTGGTTTGATTTAATTATTTTGAATGCATATTCATGCTATATAGATTTATTATGAATTTTGAATCACTTAAAATGCATGCCTTATGTATGATAAAATATTCACTCTATATAGTAGAGCTATCTGGGTTAAACTGCATGCATGTGGGGGTGGTTCTTGGGGGCGCCTGGGAGTGTGCCATTTATGGTGATTTTAGCTTTGCTAATGTTAATTGTGAACATTAAATACATGTTGGGACTTAGAAATCTTAAGTGTCATCAAGCGGCACTTAACTTAGAAAACTATGAAACTGCAACATAGAGACTTGACATAGGCCACGTAACATTGGTATATTCCATGTTAGAGACATGATGACATAGAGATAGGCCTTTTGGACATTTGTACATTCCATGTTAGAGACATGATGATTTGGGACTTGTGACAAGCTTTGTGACTTTTGCCATTGTGCTCATTCGCACATGCTTGTGAGGGTAGCTCTCATGCCCAAGACTCCGAGTTGGCCAACGCGTTTCTTGTATTCGCCGTGCGGATTGGGCGCCAAGTGGATTGCCGTGGGACGCCGCATTCCTAGGGTGGGAATGTTGACTACTACGGGGCCATTAGGCTCGGCATTTGGGCTAGGCAGCCTTCGGGTGGACATCGGCCATATCGCCTTCGGGTTGATCTTATTGTGCTTAAACTTAATGTAGTTTAAAGAAAACTGTGGACTTTGACTAGAATAGTAAACTTTAACACCTTACTATCACTTGAGGAATTATTGGGCTATGGTTAGAATAGTAAACTTTAACTCCTTACTATTGCTATGGATATTGGACTTGTTGGTTATATTTACTATTCATGCTTAGAATAGTCGTTTACTTATACTTATTTATGCTAAGTAGAGATATCATGCTTTAGTAGCTTACTCGTTATTTATTTTGCTTACACGTACTTGCTTAGTTTTTGGGGCCTAGTGGAGCATGCAACTGAAGTCAGTAATTGCCCACTGGGAACTATTTTTAATAGTTCTCACGCCCTCTTTTTCTAATGTGTTTCAGAGCCTTCGGCACCGACGGAGGTAAGGGATCGTGGAAAGGGAACCGCTAGCTAGTTATCGCAGCTTTCCACCTTGTAGGGGTTTTTCTCTCTTTTTGTACTTTGGTGAGATTGAGAGAGTTTTGTATCCCTATGTAGAGACTACCCTGTACTTAGTTATTGTGGTGTTCGGATCTCTTTTTATTGTACTCTCTTTATGGTTTATATTAAGATTGGTGCTTTACTTTTAGTCTCTTCTTTATGCTTCCTTGTATAGATTTCTAGTTGTTATACTGCTCTGATACTTCTAGATTCTTTTTATTTTGTTGGTTATTTATCGTTTTTGTTAGACGCCTTGTATGTTGTCACGGCGCTGTCCGCACGCGCGGCGGCTTCACGGGTCCGGGCGTGACAGTGGAGGAGGAAGAAGACGAAGCAAGGATTGAGCGGGTCTAAGGAAGTAGTAATACTTTCGGAGGCGGGTCGGATCAAAGGTGCCGTGGATAGGGTGAAGGTGCGAAACCAATATCCACCGAACAGCAAATAGTCCGGATAAGAATAGATCCGACACCCACTTACCCGTTATGCAATGATCTTGGACCGGGAAGCCCAGGGAAGGCCCATCTTCCTCAGAATATCTCGGCCCAACCAGTCTTTTTTCCAAATTTGTCACTTTTGTTGTTTAGCCCTAGAATGTTATATTTCCTTTCAGTATGTTACTTAGGTAGCATATATATATATATATATATATATATATATATATATATATATATATATATATATATATATATATATATATATATACAAGGATGTAATTGGAGACAATTATGAATGAAAATGATCACACAGGCTTCTTCCCCAATTCTCCTCTTAACCTAGACTCTATCCCCTCTCTTCTTCTTCTCCTATTCCCACTCTTCTCAATCCCTCTCTATTTCCCTCCTTAATTCTTCTCCTCTCATCCCCCAAACCTCCTCAAAACCAATCTGCGGCAACAAAGCACTCCATCATCCCCGTCGCCATACACGCCTCAGCAACTTCTCATCTCATCACAGGAGGTCGGTTGCGACGAGTCCGGGTCGTTACATCTCTCTCTCTCTCTCTCTCTTCATCTCGTCCCTCACCGCCCCGATCGACGACGATGAGTAAGTAGCTCGATCTCTCTCTCTTTCATCGAAAATCTCTATCTCCAGTATCTATCTGTTGTTATCGATTCCTTCGTCACCGAGTTCGAATCGATTGAACTTTTGGCAAGATCTGCTTTTGTTTAAGATCCAATCTTGGTTTCTGTTGATCTCTATTATGCTTTCATGTAATTGGAAGTTAGGGTTTCGTGTAGATCTTTGTTCGCTCTCTAGATCATCGCTGATCTAATTTTAGGTTTTTTTCCTGCTACTGCACTCTAATTTGCTTGAACTTTTCCTTTTTTACATAATATGTATGGATACCCCCTGTACTATACTGATACTGTAACATGGTCCCTGTACTTTTTCGCTTGATTACTTTAATCAGTGAACTTCCACATTTATTGTGCAATTTAGTCGCCGACCGCCTAAAATTTTGATTTTTAATGTGGAATAATCTTTTTAACGCAATTTGGACTAAACTGGAATAAGTAGTCACTTTATGGAAGTAAAATGGTCATTTTATAAGAAAATTTGGATTTCGTCAAGTGTCAAGGATTGGTAGGTTATACATCTCGAGGCGAAGGAAACTCCATGCTTGAAATGAGTGATTGTAGACCATCGAATCATTTTCTTGGAATGCCATTAGCCAATATAACAAGCAAGAATACTCGCCCTCTTTAAACATAGCAGTTCATTGTGATATTTGATAATGCGGGTAAAGCTAATTTTATGTCGTTTTAGTTCGACTGCAAGGATCTCTGTTGCTGAATTTTATAGTTGTTCCTAAAAGAGAGAGGCGAAGAAAGACTAAATATCAGATTGTCGTAAAATAATAAATAAGAGAGAACTTGGCCATATAGTTTTGTAAAATTAAGAGCCAATCCTCCATCTACTTTAGTCTTTAGTCCGCTATGAGGTGCTTCATGACTAGCTCAATAACACCATGCATGTGGTGCTGCCAAGTTTTCCGCCGTTAGATCTATCTCATTGACCATTTTCACCCGTTAGATCATACTATTTAACCAACCTCTTACCCTAGGGGACCATTATTATCCTAACTATACATTCCTTCATCCAAGGGCCGAAAATATAGTAGCACCAGTGACTTGGTGCTATTAATAATATTCTAGCCTATATATATATATATATATATATGAGAGAGAGAGAGAGTTAAATATAATCTAGAGCATTTGATACATCTAGAAATCGAATTTCGTAATTTCTAAAAATTATAATATACTCCATCAAGTGGACATAAAATGAACTCTCAAAATCGAACGACCTGCTAAAAATAGAGGATACATTCTTTAATTTAAGATCGGAGTTATT
This sequence comes from Aechmea fasciata, assembly GCA_025177825.1. Taxonomy (NCBI): domain Eukaryota; kingdom Viridiplantae; phylum Streptophyta; class Magnoliopsida; order Poales; family Bromeliaceae; genus Aechmea; species Aechmea fasciata. Next base: position 7,507,185 of record CM045944.1, on the reverse strand, counting down.
GATCTTTATCTAAATGCTGAATAAAATTTTCGATCAACAATTCAACTATTTTACACCTTTAAACTAGTAAGCATCCCATTCCGGCAGTTTAAAATTGTCAATTTTGCGATCTTTTGGTCATAAGATAAATGATGTCGAAAATTATAAAATTTAGTTTCTAGAAGTTTCAAATGCTCTCGATCATGTTTAACGATACGGATTATTGGTGTAGAAGTTCTAGCATCGAAAGAACTTATGAGTACAAAGGCGACCAATACTCATGAGAGTAAAGTAGCTTGATATATGTATGTATATATGTATATATATGTATATATGTATGTATGTATGTATATATGTATATTAGTATATACATATGTATATATATGTATGTATGAATGTATATTTATATACATATGTATATATGTATGTATATATTGGAGGGGGGAAAAATCTATCAAACAGTTCATTGTAATAAACGTTTAGGAAATATACACTAAATGACACTTGCTTGTGTATTGCTTTCTAATGCAATTACAAATAATGGAATTATGGTGAGCATCAAATTCTGGCAGGACAATTGATTTATCATCTCAAAATACGCTGCTGATATGTAGTTGCTTACGCTATATACTGGACAATTTAAAATCTCTCATCATGTAGGTACTGAACGGGACAAAGGTGGGACATCCGATGGAATTAGTCAAGAGGCTAAAAATACTCCTGATTTAATGGAACAGTTTGAGGAGTATGGTAAGCAAATGCTGGTAAATTCATTTGCTTAGTCTGAATGATCAGTAAACTGATCTTTTGTTGTACTCTGATTTTAAGTCTGGCAATCGCTTTGCTGTTAATCTCCATTTAATGTGTGCCGTATTGGCAATCTTTTTATTGGAACTTAAATATCACTGATGTTTCTCAATATTTCTGGTTCGTCCAACTGTTAATCTTTGACTCTAAACCATTTGGTTGTTGTAGAAGCTAACGCACGAGTAGAGGATTTTTGGAAGAAAATGAATAGTGGGTTACCTGCCAAGACGCCAAAGTTTCCAATGAATAAACCCAGTTCAACAGTGAAACAAAAAGCAAGTAAAAAACCCCCTGTAAGTATCTTTATATGAACTGGTTAGTTATGGAAGTGGATTAAAATCTGATAAATTAATTGAGAATTATTTAAAGTAAAAATACATGGAGACCTCTCAACGTTAATCCGTTTTAGAATAGAGCTTGTGGTTTTGCTATGTCTCTTGGATATCCCTCAACTTATTGCTCGTTTTGATTTGAATTACTTTTGTTAGTTATGTTTTCGATTTTGGTAACTCACCCTTAGATGTTAGTAATTCACACATGTTTTAGCCAAGGGAACCGCAGGTTTCATTATCGGTTGATGATTGATAGCTAAAGGAGCTGCTAACTTGGAAGGAATCGCAGTTCAACTTATGAAACAGTTTGGATCAAAATCAAGTGGAAGTTGAAGACTTGTCAATAGGAAATAATTTTAAAAAAGAAAAAAGAAAAAAAAATGGGGGCTACTTTTGAAAATGGCCAATACTTAAAGAGGATTTTAATTGATTCTACGTTGTTTAACAGGGAGTCTAATTGTCTCTTGGACTAATTTTGTCTAGGAATGGATGATTGCACTCGGCCTTGCACCAAAGAAAGCATCAAACAGTGAGGAAATTCTTAAAAAAAGGCCAGATTGTACACAAAATGGAACAAGTGAGGAAGCTAAAAAGCTTGCAGCTGCTGCTCTTGCTGCGGTTAGGGATGCCACATTTGCCTCTACTGCTGGAAAGGGAAAAGTTGAAGTAAGCCTTAGATCAATTAATGTTTTTCCTTATGGTTTTTTTTGCTATCATCAGTTTATTTTTTTGTGCTTTTCTTTTGTGAAAATTGCCAGATCCAATATCACCTTGGAAATTGTAAGTTAGGATTACAAGTTATACCATTTCTTTTTTTCTTCACTTTGTATCTTTTTTCTTTTAATGTTGTTGTTTAAACTAAAATTGTTCTCTCTGTTGATTCTGTGTGATTTGGTGAAATTTCATGTCCTCTTTTGTCATATTATTTCAATTATGCCTCGTATTAGGACTTCTCATATAATGACATAAAAAGTTATTTAGTTTGGGTGAGCTGAAATGAGCTTCTCAGTCCCCAAAGCTGAAGCTTGAAATTGAAGCTCCTGCCTCTGCTGCAACTGAGGGTGATTTCAGCGAAAATGTGTTAGTACTTCAAACAACCCTTCTTCAGAAGCCCCAGCCTAGCTAAAGATGGCCTTAGATTATACATGCTGACCCAGAATAAGAGTTTGGTTTACGCCAAGTACACAGGTTGAATTTGTAGAGCTACATGTGTAGGACGAAGGGTGTTGTTGCAAACATTATTCACATACTACTGAAGCCTTCTTAAATTTTTTGTGTGCATTTTCAGTATACTTACTGCAGAAACTTTCCGCATTATAGTTTATCATCTTTGGCGAAGTACTTTGCAAACACCGTTTCTGTTGTTACAGTTCCTCTTCAGTATTCTCTCCCCCTTTTCCTTTCGGTTCATTAATGTCACTCCACTCCGCTTCTTCTTCCAGTCTGCCATGCCGTGGTTATGACAGCTGCTGTTTACTGCCTTGAGTTTGCTATTCTAGCTGTGGGCATTAGAAGCCTGCATATAAATTTACGCGCTCTATCTTAATCGTACCAATGAAATCGGTGCTGTAGCAGTTATCGCTGTAACCTCAGGGTGGTAAAGTGGAACTCACCTCTCATTTCCCTTTTGATGAAACAGATAACCGAGGTCCGAGACTTTGCGGGTCAGGAGATCGAAGTGAAGAAGCTCGTAGACGCGGACTCGAAGGAGGCAGCCGAGAAGGCCCAGTCGGCAGGGGTTGCGCCCACTGCCTTAGATGCGATTTTAGAACAGATAAAGAAGAAGCAGAAGCTGACTGTTCTCGACAAAACCAAAAAAGACTGGGGGGAGTTTAAAGAAGAGAATAAAGGGATGGAAGAGGAGTTGGATGCTTACAAGAAGAGCTCAAACCAGTACTTAGACAAGGTTTCGTTCTTGCAGAGGGCCGATCTACGAGAATTCGAGCGCGAGAGAGATACACGATTAGCGTCACAGGCGAAGCGACGGACGGATACGAGGGAGGACTGACTTTTAGGCCTCGACTTATGTTGCTCTAACAACTAATCTTTTTGTTTTCTTTTTAGCTCAATTGCCTCAGCTAACAAATTGTTGTAATTTAATATCGGGCTTATCTTTTGAGAACCTTGTGAACTTAATAGTGTTAAGAATCTAAGTGGAAATGCATTTTCAGGAATTGAAGTTGCCACAGTTCTGTAATTTGCATCAATTCCTCTTTCTTGTGAATTGTGCTCTTTGCCTGTTTATTGTATTTCTCAGCAAATTTTCTTCCTACTATATATGTTCTTCATTTTTTTTTTTTTGGTGAATTTGTATGGATAATACCGCAACTATAGCCCATTTTGAATTCCTCTTCAACTTTCAATGTTTTTAATGCCAAAATGGAAAAAATCTCTTTATAAATTTCCGCTTTTGCATTTTACCTCATTATCTTTAAATAGCCTGTGTTGCTCCCTGAATATTTGAAGTTGTATCGTTTAATCCAATGTTGTTTGTTACTATTTCGTGTAAAATTTGTGTGGCACAGGTGAGTCACTTATTAAAGACATCTATCTATACACACATTATTTCTCATAATCTTTTATCACGTGGATGACATTTTTCAGAAAATTAGATACCATGAAAAGCCTGTATAAATACTGCTAAGGTTGAATAAAAAATGGTAAACTCGTCTCATTTATTTAAATGTTATTATTAAAAAAAATAACACAGCCACCACCTTCACTGGGCGTGCTCTCTCGTCTCGTCGTCCTTAAATCCTTTAGTACTCTTATCGCCGTCGCTATCCACTAGCTCAATCCAAAGAGCGGGTGCATCTACTATGGCCGGCTCAACGATATAGTCCTTAAAGAAACACATGCACATCTTAGTTTTCACCCTCACGGGCAGGGACGAAGCCAGAATTTTAGTTCGGGGGGGGGGGGCCAAAAACACATTATGCAAAAATTTCAACCTAAGTAAATAGTACGATTTAAGGAAAATCAAAAGTTAAGGTGTGTGTCTCAATCAAGATAAGGTAAAAGAGTTGTCTAAATCAAAATAGCTTGTACCCGTTCTTACCGATCATCCTCGCATGTTGCGTGTACGCCTTCGATGCTCCTATATAAGCCTTCGACTCGAAGTGGTGCTCCTTATCCAATATAATTCCAAGCTCCCAAAAAAGCAATCCAAAAAAAATACCTGCAACAATTGAGATCGAGATCGTGAATCGAATCAAAAAACAATTAGATTAAAAAAAAAGTTTAAAAATTTTACTTACCATGCAAAAATTAGAATAGTGCCCGGCGCTCCTTCAAATCACGAAATCCATCAATAATTGAATCAACGGTGAACTTCTCGGCAATTTCTCTTTCAATATACACGATCAAAGAATTAGTAAGAAAGTCATCATCCATTTTATTCCGGATATCGGTTTTGATAATATTCATAGCAGAAAATGCCCGTTCAGTAGTTGCAGTTGAAACTGGAAGAATCAGTACAAGTTTAACTAATCGGTAGAGAAGTGGATATATTTCTGACTTTCTTGTTGTTACTAACCATTGACATAACTCAGAAATAGTTGTCAATTTTTGCAAGTCAGAATGTCGCGAAATTTTAAATTCATAATGACGAAGCTCTATTCTCAACCCTTCTCTTTCAAACTCGGTAAAATCTTGAGGATAATACTTTCTTGCAAGATTACAAATATCATCAATATTAAAAGATTTGCAACCATCTTTAGGATCCAAAGCACATGATAGAGTAAGTAACTCTATCATATTGTCACTAAATCTTGTATTCAATTCTTGCAATTGACAATCTATTGCACCATTAAAAATATCAACTCGATAGTGATGCTCAAGTGTAATGTGATCTCGTCGAAGGCGAGCACGACCTCCTCTTTTCACATAAGGAGATGACATAATTGGAACTTCTATGTCATAATTTGCACAAAATAACTTTACTTTCTCAAAAAGAGAATCTCATCCTTCATCTCTAAGCTTTTGAATAAGTGATTTTGTTGACGCCACAAGATGCATAGCATTAAGAATATCTTGAGATTTACATTGTAGATGTTGACAAAGAATGCAACTCACCTCGGTTATTTCTTTCATGAGATGTAAAATAAACACAAATTCGAAAGATGTCATTGCTTTATGAGCTAAATGTGCTTCACCACGTTGAGCAGCATTGGATCCTTCATCAATAATATTCTCTAAAACTGCACATGTTGCTTTAAACATTCTTAGTAAACTTGTAATAGATTTGAAATGTGAACTCCAACGAGTATCACCGGCCCTTTGCAAACCGCCAACTTGATTGAGTCCGGTTCCTGTCTCAAACTTATTCTTTTCAATTAGCTCGGCAATTTCAAAACTATGAAACTTCTTTAGTTCATCATTTCGCTTGGTAGAAGATCCAACAATGTTGACTATAGTACTTAATTTTGAGTAAAATTCATAAATCTCAAGAACATCTTTCGATGCCGCAACCAAAGCCAATTGGAGACGATGAGCTAAACAATGAATATAGTAAGCATAGGGACAATCATTAGAAATTAATGCTTGTAATCCATTCCATTCACCTCTCATATTACTCGCCCCGTCATAACCCTGGCCGCGAATATTTTGAACATCAAGACCATAATGAGAAAGAACGGAATAAATTGCATTTTTCATGCTTAATGCTTTGGTATCCGAGATGTGAACAAGACCAAAAAATCTTTCCTCAATAAAACCTTGTACATCAACAAATCTCAAAACGATACCTAATTGCTCCTTTTTTGACTCATCGCGTGCTTCATCAACCATTATAGAAAATTTCGAGTCACCAATTTCATCTCGAATTTTTCTTCTTACTTTCTCTGCTAGAACTTGCAAAATTTCTTTTTGCGTATCCGGCGAAGTATAAGAAGCATTTTGTGGAGCATTTTCTAAAATAACTTTTCCCATATCTTCATTAAGAAAAGAGAACACTTTCAACATTTCCAAAAAATTATCCCGATTAATAGATTCTTTACTTTCATCTCGACCTCTCATAGCACATCCTTGAAAAATAAGATATCTAACTGCAATTATTGATGCTTTAAGACGTAAACGATTGTTTGCCTTTTGTTCTGACGTATATCTATGAAGCACATTCTGAATATGTTGAGATTGTTTCATCAATTCTTCGCAAGCTCTTTCGGCAATTTTATGAGGCGCGTTTGGTACTTTGCCTATATGATTTAGAAAAACACATCTTTTTCCATTTTTAACTTTCTTCCAATTGTGAAAACCGTCAACAGTGAAGGCATTTTGTGAAGAATGCCCATGTGGCTTGTTAAAAAGAAAGCATGGTAGACAAAATGCCGCATCTTTGGTTGGAGAATATTCTAACCACGATTTGAATGATTCAAACCATGAAGGTTGGAAACGACGCTGATGAGAAAGAGGGCCACTTTTTGGATATTCCAAAAGTCTCGGTTGATATGGACCGCTAATTATATATGCACGTCGAACTTCATCACGTTGTTCGACAGGATAATCCCAAATTTGCGATCGTAATGCAGGATCACGCTCAAAGGGCATGATATTAGACTCCTTAACTTCTATTCTTGGAGATTTCAAACGACAAGTTTGAGAACCCGAAGCCTCATCTCTATAAATTGCTTCTTGTTCATTAGCAGCTTCCGAATTTTCAATACTTTTTCTTTTAAAAAATGAATCGAGTGTTGTTGTCTTTCCCATTAAAATAATAATGATCTAGTTCTTTAGAGATCTACAAAAATTATATAAAAAAAAATCAAGTATTAAGATTTCATTTATATAAATATAAAGTAATTTGCAAATTATATAAAATTGTATAAGAAATAAAATCTAATAATTCAATACCAATATATGAATTATGGACAACTCGAATTATTAATAATCAAGATTCAAGAAGGCAAGAAGTGAAATAGTAAATATTAAATAATTCAATACTAAACATGCAAGCATAATTATTAATTATACAAAATAAATTAAATTGCTAAAATATAAATACTAAACATGCAAGCACAATCAGAAAAGTATTATGAATCTATGATAAATTGATTTAGCTATCCAATCTTTCAAAATTTTGATTATCAGCACTTTTATTTTAAAATTTGAATGTGTTTTTTATCGTTGTTTTAGTTAGTATATTCAATATAATTCTTGCATATATAAATCTATTAAAATAAATAATTAGCTTAAAATTTTAAATTAAAATATTATTAATTAATTCATTAATTCAAATTAGATAAAATTAAAATTTTAAAAACATTAAATAGTCAATTTAAATCGATAAATTTTGTATATTTTATATAAGTTATATATATATATAATATATACCACTAGTAAAATGCATGAACTCTTACATCTGATCTAGTAGTAATAGATGTGAATCATGTATTCATGTGATTGAACTAAAGTGAATAATATTAAAAATTATTTGTATAAACAAATTAAGCACACAAAAAATAAGCACCAAATTAAGTAAATAATAACAATAATAATAATAATTATTATTATTAGTAGTAGTAATAGATGCGATAGTGCGATGAGCCGACGAGTGGACGAGAAAAAACTAATCGTGGAGTGCGGAGCGCGGCGGAGCCGCTGCTGTTTGGCCGCAGAGGTGCCGAGCCCAAGCAGGTAGGCCGAGTCGGTAGGCCGAGGTGACGAGCCCAAGCGGCGAGGTGGCGAGCAAGACCGGCGGTCGGCGCGGGGCCGCGCGGCCGCTCGGCGTCCAAGAGGCGAGAGGCCGGACTCGGCAGAGGCGGGACCGCGGGAGGGGAGAGATTGAGAGATTGAGATGTTGAGATTGAGAGAGAGAGAGAGAGTTTCACCAAATTAGTATAACTTTAATTAGTGTATGGCACTCGTGACGGCGGGCGGAGCGTCATGCAATGAAGCAATTGGCCAATTGCAACTTTGCAAAGAGTCTGGAGACTTGGCCCACAAGCAACCTACTTTTGTTTAAAAAATTTTCATTTTGGCCCCCCACATTTTATAAAATTTTTATTTTTCTAGAAACTTATATTAGATCTTTATATAATTTTTAAAATGTTGGGGGGGGCCATGGCCATTGTCGGCCCCACTATAGCTCCGCCCCTGCTCACGGGAGACAATAAGCATAGCTTCGGTCACGATCTTGTTGCCTTAAAAGATGCAACTTTTGTTTTATGCGGTGTAATTTAATTTTAGATAATTTTATGTGATATAACTTTCATTCAAACAGTGCAATCTTCTCTCAAAGAATATAATTTTCGTTCAAACAACATAATTTTAGTTTCAAACAATGTAAATATCGCATCCTCTCCCTCACCCTCTACCGGATCCCTTGCTCCCGCCCCCATCCCTACCCCTGCCCCTGCCCCTTCCCCCACCAGATTCGCTCTTTCGCCCCGTCGTCCTTAAATCCTTCGGTATCCTCGTCACTATCTATGTGCTCCGCTACAAGCTCACCTCCACAATCTATACAAGATCCGAGCCAACATCGGCGAAAGTGCAGGCGAGGTAAGAGAGTAGAACACTGCGTGAATGTTGGGGCGGTGGAGGAGAAGAAAAAAGGAGAGAAAGCAGAAGGAAAATGATAGAGATACGGGGAGAAAGAAGATGAATCGAGAGTGGAGAAAAACGAAAAAGAGAAAAGAGAGAGAGAGAGAGAGAGAGAGAGAGAGAGAGAAAGAATATTTTGGTCCTCATAAATTTTGATCTTCATCCGAACGGTTAACAGTGAGCATTACCTCGACCAGGACCTTATCGCTTTTGTTTGCTCCGCAGGACCTTATCGCTTTTGTTTGCTCCGCTCCAAGTTTCCCCCCTCCCACGCCAGCATCGGCAAAGGCAGAGTCGGAGAAAGAGGAGGGCAGAGGCAGAGGCAGAGGCGAAGGAAAAGAAGGTATCGCCATCTTTATTACCCTCTACTAGGGCCGTGGGAGCAGTGGAAGAAAAAAATAAAAGAAAAAAAAATATTACGTAATAAAAATTCATGCTGACTCTATAAAATTCAAAATAATCAAAAATTTAATTTTATGCATAGAAATTTTGTGCCACGCCAAACTAGTCGTGCAGTAATAATGACCCAACAAATTTCAGAGCCCATTTTTCGAACAGCTCAAATAGTAGTTGGGACAAACCCTCGCAAACACTCATCGCCATGTCTGCCGCCGCCGCCGCCGCCTCTTCTCGCTTATCTCCGCCCCACCTCCGCATCTCCCCTTCGCTCTCTCCCTCCATCCTCGCCTCCTCCTCCGCTCCGCGCCGCGTACGCCTCCCCACCCCCGCCGCGTGGCGGCGGCGGCGGCGGCGGCGGCGGCGGCGAAGGCCACGATCGCCGTCGAATCGGCGGCGGCGGGAGGAGGCGCCTCCGCCGGAGGCCCCGGGAGGGCCCTCCTCGAGGTGCGGGATCTCAAGGCCGTGGTCAAGGAGTCGGGGAAGGAGCTCCTCCATGGAGTCGACCTCACCGTCAACGAGGGAGAGGTGCTTTTACCCTTTTGCTCTTTTGGCGGGGGCGTTTGAACTGGTTGTTGATTTGGTTTTGGGGTTTACCTTTCTCTTCATTTTGCGCTCGGATTTGTGTAGGTTCATGCCATTATGGGGAGGAACGGTTCCGGAAAGAGCACCTTGTCTAAGGTGATTCTGATAATTTCTTCTTCTTCATCTTCTTCTTCTTTTTTGTTTCTATAATTTCATAGCTATAGAACTAATTTTGTATGAATTTGGATTCCTTCTTTTCTTCTACTGATTTTGGGATGAATCCAGTATTATAATTGTACTTAATTGTACTTACCTCTTGTTACTTGCTCATTTGTCATGATAATGGACAAACTTTGGGAATCAATGAGCAGATACTGGTTATTTGTAGATCATTTAGAACAACCAGTACGAAAAATTATGATTTTGTAATTTTTAATGCAACTTACAATTTTGCTGAGAATTCACACTAACAACGCCAGTGTAGCAAAGGAAGTATGAATGGAAAGTCAACTAGACTTCTTAGGTAAGAAAGGTCATGAGAAGGGTGTGAGAAAAGTGTAATGGGTTGTGAACAAAAGTTTTTATTATGTTAGCAAGAGTTCTTCCCATCAAAGCTATTTCCTGTTCACTTTGGAAATGCGCAACTTGTGCTTTTGGCTGTTTGTGCACATTTCATCAGTAGGAATTAGCTTTGTCTGATCTTGACCATAGGGTTTAATCTCAACAATTTTGAGGCGTTTTGTGATTATTTCCTTACCTTACATCCTTTATAATTGTTAGATCGTTTGTTGTAATTCATTTAACAAGTCCTATAGTGCATTCTTATGCTATATTTTCCTTCTTTTAGAGCCTTCCTACAGAATGTGGAAGTCAGCTTTAAGCCCTTAAATATCGTTAAGTGGTCCATCTCTGAGCCCTACTAGCTTTTCTTAAGGGAAATGATGTTTATTTCTAGCCTAGAGTCCCTTACTTAAGACCCCTTTAGGAGTCCTATAATGATTATAGTTGGCATTCCACGCAAGTGTAAACTCAATAAAATTTTACTGGTCATCCATGAATGGAAAGACTTCTAAATTCTTCGATGTTTTTTCTTTGAATTATAAAGAAAATCATAAAAACATGGGTATATCAGCTGAAAGTTTGGATTTGATATAAGGTCAAATGGGTCTTTTTATTTTCCTCCTTGTTTAATCAGATTTGGTTTTACCTTGGTTGGATCACTAAAAAGAGTGGTCTGTAAGTGGTTTGTAATAGATGTACCCCAATGCTACCCATTTATTTTTCTGTCCTCTAAGGTCACCCTTTATTTAGTTATACATAGCTCACTACACATTATTCTATCCAGTATACACTACTATTAAGTTTTGAGTTGTTATCCTTGGTACATCTTCTGTCTTATCTTGTACATTTTTGAAGTTTTTATTGTACGTGTATGTCGTGGCAATCCAAGTGCCTCCTAGTCGTAAATCTTGAGTCTGCACTTCCACTGCGAACATTTAAAGTTTCTTTTTCACTATCTTGTCAAGAAATTTATTTTGCAAACCTTACAGCTACATTTGAATTTATCGTGTAGAAAGTGTGTCTGGGAGCTCCCTTTATTAACACTTAGCAAATGTGATAGTCAAAGGGATTGGTTGTGAACATGATCCCATCTCTCCCTTTACGCTTTCTTGTTTTATTCTCAGTATTTGAGCTCCAATAATTGTTTTGATAGTCACTTAACTTTCTGGTGCTCTATGGATTCCTGTGCATCTACTTTTCTTCCTCTTGCCGTTTCCAAGTAGTTCTCTCCAGCGGATGCAATGAAAACTGATAAAATATCTGCTTTATATGTGGTTTTACTCTCTCTCTTGAATTTTTTTTATAAATAATCTTATCAATTTTTATAATTATAAAAATAATCTTTTGAAAAAAATAATTATAAAAATAGGCCTCTAAATGCGGTGAATGATTCACCGCATTCATAACTACTCATAAGGAGTAGAAAAAGGATAAAAGCGGTGAACCATTCACCGCTTTTATCATCATAAAAATATAAAAATAAAAAAAAAACAAAGAAAGCGTAAGCGGTGAACCATTCACCGCTTTCGGTGAACCATTCACCGCTTTTGTAGAATCATATTTATAAATAAAAATTTAATAAGTCTATTTTTAAAATAAAATTTTAGGAGAAACCTATTCTACTAAAAAACCCCTCTCTCTCTCTCTCTCTCTCTCTCTCTCTACAAGTATGTGAGATTGCACAATTATCCTTGCAAAGTTTGTTTTATATGCATGCTCCTTGAGACTCTTTATTTGCATTTATGCCCTTGTGAGGGTTATATATACGGCAACCATTTCTGCATAACCTCGACAGGGACAGACATGTAACAAAGGTCGTCAGGTGCATGCACAAAATACCTACTTTAGAGTATTTATGCAATTCGGCATATTTGATGGGGTTTATATGCAGAAAACAGTTTCTATATGTCATTGATTACAATTTTTTTCAGCAATATTTTAATGATTGCTAGGTTCTTGTCGGCCATCCTGATTATGAAGTAACTGGAGGAACTGTTCTCTTTAAAGGTGAGAGCTTGCTGGAAAAAGAACCAGAGGAAAGATCTCTTGCAGGACTTTTCATGAGTTTCCAAGCACCTATTGAGATACCAGGTGTGAGCAACTATGATTTTCTGCTCATGGCTCTTAATGCACGACGAGAAAAGCAAGGTTTACCTGCACTTGGGCCTATTGAGGTCTGTATCCTTCTATAAATTTTTGCTTTTGGTTGCTGCAGCTTTGGGTTTCATGCCACTTATCATACCTGTGTGATGTTTCCCTTGAGAAACTTTCATGCATCCCTGTGTGATAACGAAATTTTCATATGTAACATTCAAAAACTTGATTTCTACTTTTCTATCCTTGTACTTAGTTTCCACTCTCTTTAGGATACATATTTGGATACAAAATTAACGTCCCCTCATTTTTTAAACGATTCCCCAAGTTAAGATAAGGTTATTGTATTTGTAAGAAACTGCTTTTCCGAGGGGTGTGTATGAACTTTCAAATTACAAGGGGAACATATGTAAATAAATGGTTTACCGGGATATATATATATATGTAAAGGCTCTCTTTCTTTCAAATCTTGACCATTTAGATATGTGTTTCAGGATGTAAACAATATTTGTTTTTTTAACCCTAAATATAAGTGAATCTATTCCGTAACAGCCCAGAATAATCCATCACTGCTCTTCTCTTATCTGTATATCATGAGGGAGAAAAGTCACATGTACATGATGCTGCTTTTCTTCTTATGGATAAAATTGCTTGCATTTTATTAGATGTTTATAGTCTCATCTGAAGTCTACTAATGGTTAGCATGCCTTGTTTTTGCAGTTCTATCCGTACTTGTCTTCCAAAGTCACTGCTTTAAAAATGGACCCAAAATTTCTAGACAGAAATGTCAACGAAGGGTTCAGTGGAGGGGAAAAGAAGCGGAATGAAATTTTGCAACTTGCGGTAGGACCGTAGGAATCCTTGTATCATTTACTTTTCACCAATATGCCTAGATATTTTCTTTGATTTTTCCTAGTTCATAGGACTTGTTTGCCCCATTTTCGTGTCTATTAGTAAATTTCATTCTTGGACAGCAGCTTGCATGGCCATTGGTTGCATGCCTGCGGGCCACGGGTTAATCTCTTTTAAATTTTTAATGAACCAGGCATTTTTAATTTCTAATTATACCATTTAGTTATTTCATACTACTTATGATTTTATTTACCTCTCTAAGTGGTGCAACACAGAGTTTGGTTATTTAGTAGGTTTTGCATGGATGATTGGATGGTTTTTCATTTTTCTTTTTCTAGAGAAATTATTGGTTCAATAGCAAAAACTCAAGGATATTAGTGGAATCAGTTTAATTACTTAAACCTTTATCTCAAGATCAATGTGTATTTTTTTTTTTTTTTTTCTGTTTTGATATTATCAAATGATAAGAAACTTTTCATAAAGATTTTGTCTTTGTGCACCAATCCTATGTAGATGGTTTTTCTCTTAAGAAGTGAAAAAGGTGGTATCTTTGTTGTGGTTTTATTGGTCCTTACTAAGTTTTTTACCCAAGTATATATTGGGCCCATCAAATACCGAAGAAAAGTTTGCTTGCATGTATTAATGTTCTTCTTCCAGAAAATCTTGATAATGATTCAGTTATATAATAATTATGAAAAGCACTTAGATTTGCTTCTTCTTTTTGTTTTACTTCCTTTTATCTCGTCTCTTCTGGTATACTCATTCCATCTTGTTTGTTGTGCAAATCTAATGTGTCAAACACTCATTGATAGACATATAATATATATATATAGTGTATTTGGAGATCAAAGATTTTACCTTCTCTCTCTGTATTTTTATAATATCAGGTTCTTGAGGCAGATTTGGCTATTCTAGACGAAATTGATTCGGGTTTAGATGTTGATGCACTCGAAGATGTAGCAAATACTGTGAATGGGCTTCTAAAACCTGGCAATTCTATTTTGATGATTACTCACTATCAGCGTCTGTTGGATTATATCAAGCCCAGCTTCGTTCATATAATGGTAACATTTTTTTTTTTAACTTGAAAAGTACTTCCTGATATTTGTAGACTGTGCCTGCCATGTATTGTAATTTGTCTTAATACTTGGGAAAAATGTATGGAGACCCCAAACTATAGGCCATTTTGGAAGAATGATGCTATGCCGTAAATGAGAGTAAAATTTGAACTAGACTGAGTGGTTTCTTTGGGCGGTGTGTGGTGCCCACCACTTCTTGTTTTATGTAAATCAGATTACTTAGTTTGAAATTGACCGTGAACTTTAATTTTTTAAATCAACACACCCCCAACTTATGTTTGATTTGATTTGATTTGATTTGATTTGAGCTACTTTCTTCAAATGGAACTTTGGATTTTGTTAAATGAACTATTCCGCCAGCTAATTACCTGAATTATTAACTTAATTTGCAGTTTTATCAGCTGTAAAGTAGGTATGGCCTTTAAATTCAACGAAATCGTCGCAAATATGATTAAATCCTTAAATGTATAAATTGAAATAACAAAATCGGGACAAGCAAAACGACGAGGGTTGTCAATCAAAAAAAGATGAGATTTAGGGGCCTATTTTTGAAAGGTCTGTCTTTTACGGGGTCTCCATCACATTTTTTACCTATTTAATATTACTGTTATGTTTACTTGTTTAATTTGGAGTATATAAGGATTCTATGTGAAGAAATAGACTAATACTGTTTTCCGGCTGTAATGGACTCATTGGAATTGAACTTTTCAAGGATCGATTTGAGCCGAAAACAACATGCTTAGTTCACATTTCATAAAGGAACTCATTGGAATTGAACTCATGGAACGAATTGAGCCGAAATAACATCATGCTCAGTTCACATTTCATATAGTTATGTTCTCTTATATATATATAGAATTAGGCCGGAATACTATTGATAGCAAAACGCTCTTTTTGCTATCAAGTTTTTAACCCTTGGATGAGAAATTGTAGGGTTAGGATGATATTAGTCGGTTAGAGTTGAATGGTCCCCCTAGGGTTGAGTGGTCCCCACTGGGTTATAGTATTTAATCCAATGGTTAGAAATGATGATAAGAGTTGATCCAAAGGCTAAAAAACTGATAGCAAAAATGACGTTTTGCTATCAATAGTATTCTAGCCCGACTCTATATATATATATATATATATATTCCTGAACTTCTCTTTGTTATTGTTACCCTTTTATGGGTTTTATTTAACAACAAAATACAAAAACTTAGGCGTCGTTTGGTATCGTTGCCATTTTTTTTTATTTTTTAAACACCAATTCTATATAATTTGATGTGTTGGAAGAAAAACTTTTCTTTTGTTGTTATAGTTGGCTAGCTTACAATTCATCGTGTCAAGTGGCAGATGATAACTTGTTTCAAAGAACTTTAAAAAGTTGTTTTCGAGTTCTTATTTTTTGTTGCCAAATAAATACTTTGGATGGAATAATTGCAAGCAATTTATGCCCACTTCTACACGTTTTGATATACAAAATCCTTTAAAAAAAAAAGGAAAAAAACACGATACCAAAATTATAGCACTAGATTTAGTTATTTTATTTGTAGCTTGCAATGTAAGCTCGTCGACAATGACAAGAGTAGGAAAGTCCACTCGCCAGCACATTGAAACCGTCGGATTTTCATTTATGTAAACAGAAAAGAAACAACAACGCCAAACCAGGCCTAAGTAAGTTCATTCTGAGGGGACTTAAACCGCATAGATCTCAGGGAGAAGGCAAATAAGAAAAAACGCAAGAACTGCCTAAGATGCTACATATCTGCTTCGTGTTTTAATTGTCGTAATTATTTTGTATTGCTATAAATTTGGTTATATCTCGTATTCAGTTTTCTTGTTCTAGGGAACCTGTTTGTAAAGATTATTTTCGCGAATTAATCGATCTCATATTCTTATTCTTGTTCACAGGAAGAGGGGAAGATCGTTAGGACTGGTGATATTTTGCTAGCAAAGCGACTGGAAAAGGGAGGCTACAAAGCGATCTCCGGCGTTAGCTAAGAAGATCGCAACCACTAAAATGTTTTTTCTTTCGACTTTCTTCTTTTCCCTTTTCCTCTTTTCCTCTGTTCATTTATTTTCTGAAATTCTATCAGCAGCAACTGTGTTGTAATTGTTCTCCTGTCTCTTTGTAAAGAGGATTGCAAAATTTTGTAAAGGAATAGAATTATCAAGACAATTGTGACACCCCAATAGTCCCACATCAGATGGAAATGAGGTTGTCATTGGGTTTATATGAGACTTAGACACTAGTAATAATAACTGGGCTTAAGCATTTTGGGCCGGTGGTTGGGCCCAACGAGTTATTATTGCTAGTGGGCTGGGTCGTTACATTTGGTATCATAGCCGGTTTACCAGCTGGACATGTGTGGCAAGTCTTGGCTGAGTCGGGGTCTAGATGACGCGCTAGCGAGACGAGTTTCACATAGCCTGGTGATCTTGGGCTATGTGTGTGATTGGACTGACGAGGACGTCAGGGTCTTAACGGGGGGAGTCTGTGACACCCCAATAGTCCCACATCGGATGGAAATGAGGTTGTTATTGGGTTTATATGAGACTTAAACACTAGTAATAATAACTGGGCTTAAGCATTTTGGGCCGGTGGTTGGGCCCAACGAGTTATTATTGCTAGTGGGCTGGGTCGTTACAACAATATTGCAAACATTTGGCAAATCTGACTCTTGCAGTTGCAGTGCACTGTATCCAGAAGGTGCTGTAAAATGGGGAATGAGCTTGCCCTGTAAATAATTAAGTTTAGGGTAAATCGCGCGTCTCGTCCTCAAACTTTAATTTGTTGTAATTGTTGATTCAAAACTTTCAAATTTGTTGCAATCAAATTTTACAATCTAATTAGCTGGTTAAATATTGGCAAATTATAAATATGTAAGTAAGTTATATGAAAGCATTGTGATTGTTGATTCGACACTAATTAAGATGCAACATCTATGTTGCGTCAATATTTAGGATGTAAGATTTGTTTACAACAATTTTGAAAGTTCGAGGCAAAAATTTTAATAAATTGAAGTTTTGACTTTTGAGGACCAAACGTGCAATTTACTCGTAAGTAGGGGTGGAAAAGAGCCGAACACGAGCTGGCTCATTAAAGTAGCTCATTAAAGTATCGAGCCAGGGACTCCGCCATGTTGAGCCGGCCCATTTAGGCCGCAATTAACAATAAATTAAAAAATTAGATTAAATATATTAAAAAAAATTTATAAAATCTTATCCATTAGATTTTGATCTAGTAGTTAAAACTTTATATACAAATGAGTCTTTTTATAATTTAGCTCGCATTTATATTTTTATTTTGCTAAAAATTAAATAATAAAAATATATATTATATATAATTATTTATTTATATATAAATATATAAATTAAATAAATTATATAAATATAAAATATATGTATTCGAGCTGTTATCGAGCCGAACACGAGCGAGCCGAAAAATTCAGCACGTGTTCGGCTCGTCGTTTACTAAATGAGCGAGCCGAACACGAGCTGGCTCGCGAACAGCGATCTGGATTGCCACCCTACTCGTAAGTCTCATATAAGTTTAATTTTTTATTTTGTTCACTTCACAATTACGTAAAAAAAGCATAATAAATAACAATTACCCAAAATATCCTTATTTTGAAGTCACTTTCATCTCCTACAGTATTAGAATAATTTATATTTGAGTTCATTTGTACATAAAAAATATATAATAATACATAACAAACTGTTATAAATAAAAAATACGAGTAAAGGACCCGCGCTTCGCGGCGGGTAATCAAATAATGGTTAGTGTATCTAATATATTTTTATTGAAATAAAAATCAAAAAGTAAATCTAAGTGGAACTGATATAATAATTTGGTAAGCGAATAACAAAGGGCTTACAAAACAAATAATAGAACAAAGAATATGCAAGTAGAACTGTTATTAATTATATTTAATACATGGAGACATGTTTAAAATAGTTAGATTGGTGGATAACAAAGCGTCTAATTTTAAATAGAACTATATAAATGGACTGAAACATAAACTGAAATTCTTCATTTCTTGACTTTATCTTCTTGAGGAGCTTCATCAAACCTACAAATCAATGAGAATAATAATTAGATATGTTTTTTCGGTATATATAAACAGTACATGATTAAGTCAGACAATTCAAAATGAAATAGAAGCAAAATAAAAGATTTTCTATAAATTAGACAGGGCTGCAAAACGAAATAAAGCAAAATAGAAGATTTGGTTCATCCCAACATATAGGTTGAGAAGGGTATAATGATTACCAAAAGCTGGTTGTTTATATAAATCTCTTCCATGTAAATAGACAATCCAAAATCTCATTCGTATTTCTTTGCATGTCCACACAGTTGGGAAGCCAACACTAAAAAAAATTGCAAGATCACAACGGCAAGCAAAGGTTTGTTCCAATTTTGTTTTTTTGGTAATTCAGGCCATGGATAAAAAAAAAAACCCTAAAGGCAACCTTATGATATAGGTTGAGGAGGGATAATAGTTAGGAATAGTTGGTTGATCGAAAATTAGACCATCCAAAACTACTGTCAGCATTTTATCCACACTGACAGCAAAAGCAAAACCTTAAAGAAAGTCCAGTCCATACAATTAGAGAAAAATCTTAAGATATAGGTTGCGGAGGATATAGTGAAAATTAGAAGTTGGTTGCCTAGAAATCAGACCATCCAAACCTCATGTCTCATTTTTTTTACATCATCACAGCTGCCCAAAAAACAAAAAGAAAGAAAAAAAAAAAACCACAACTGCAAGAAAAATGCTAGAGGAGGCCTATTCCAATCTCCTTCAAGAAGTTCATGCGCCAAAATTCAAGATCTGAAGCAAAAAAAAAAATACAGGCACATGTGCAAAACCCTGAATTAAAGCAAAACCTTAAAGAAAGCTTCAAAAGAGGGAAAAAGCAGTGCAATATGCTTGAAAACCAAACTAATGTAGGCACATGAACAAATTTATGAAACCAAGCAAGACTGTAAAGTAAGTTCCAAAAAAGAGAAAAAAATAGTGCAATATGTTTGAAAATCAAACATCACATACATGCTAAACAATATGGATCTAGGCCGATGAAAGCCTATTAAAACGGGTGTAAGACCATTTAAAAGAGGTCGATTAAAACAAAGGCGAAAAAAACTACAAAAAAAAAAAAAAATCATAGTTATAGAGTAGGCAGTCGAAAAACTAATCAGTTTTTTCAGAAGGCAAAGAGCAGAACAAATCAAAGACGGAAGCCAACAAAAAGTGTTGAGATTTAGAAAACATAGAAATAGCGATCTGAAGCCCTGAAAAGTTACAGGGGATACATACTCAAAGCGAAAATAGCATAGATAGTTGGACACAAAATAGGCAAAACCAACTAACTACATCTCAGATCAGGAGAGGGCCTACATTTAGCCCAGAAAAGACCCCAAATTTGAACTAAAGCCAAAGCTACACAGATTAGGCACAAAATAGATACAACAAAGGCATCGTACCTCAAAATCCAAGACCCAAACATTTAATCCAAAGGAGCGGACACAACACCCAACGCAGCAGATTCAGCATCAAGGTCAATTGGAGCAAGGCGGTTCACCACTGCATAGCATTCGTGGATAGCGCGACGTACCTTGACCCGATCATCAACATATTCATTCTTTTGTATAACGGTGGAGACGTAGCAATCCCTTAGCAAATTATGATCCTGCATTAACTTATTATACTGTGCAATTACCACAGTATGTTCTGTTGTGAGGTGATCGTAGAGGCCCTTATAGAGTAAATACCTATCGTAGTTAGCATCCGTAACTTCCAAATCTAGTTCATCGACCAACTTTTTAACTGCTAAACGCGCCACGTCTTGCTCAGCAGCAGCGGAGGTGGAAGATTGTGCACTCCAACATCGAGTAGATTCAACTATTGTTCCAGACCTTTGGATCAAAAAAACTTTCCTTCAGCATTCACTGCCACGACGAACTGCGGCATCTCCACCTGAAGTTGTTCACAAATTTCACGGAACAACCTAACATAGGAAAGATGCACTTTCGACATACTGGCAACTACAGAAATGAACAAAGATGCAATAAGAAAAGAGCAAGAAGGAAGGGAGAAAGGTAAAGAGAGAAAAAAACAATCAATAAGTATAGTAAATAATGTATGAAATACAATATTGGAGTTGTAAAACAGAAAATAAAACATTAAAGTTGTTATTTATAAACCAAAGAAGTTACTGTTTATATTTTGGTCACGCACTGGCAGCACGGCGAAAAAACCAAGGAAGTATAGGTGCCACGAACAACTCAAACAATAAAGATGTTGTTTATGTTTTGCTCGGGCACCGACAGCGTGGCGGTAAACCAAGGAATAAAATTGAGTGTTGAAAAAGCAGGAAAAAAAACACTTAAAGTTGCTATTTATAAAACAATGAAGATGTTGTTTATAGTCTCGGCATGCACTGGCAGCGCAGTGAAAAACAAAGGAATCAAATTGGGAAAACAAATGCACGCAACCAGGATTAAAAGAAGAGAGTGAAACAATATATATGTAAAAGAGGAAAAAAAAATGCTGCGAAGACTAGAAAAATAAAGAAATGCAAATGCAGAATCGGGAAGAAAGAAGCAGGCACATTCTACATTGGAAGTAGGGATGCCAATTAAAGTAAATAGGGTCAGATTGTGTGGGATTGTAAGACATGCCATAGAAAAAAAAAAAAAAAAGATTGTCTGTTAAAGCAGCAAACGAACAATAGCCACCGAATATATGCCTAATTTCTATGCAATATTCGCGCGCGCACCACAATTGGGAGTGGTTGCCCGCGAATGGGCCATCCAAGCTCGTCAGTTGTGTCGGCCTTGGTTTGTAGATACCCACAGCAAATCTGCAGCTGTGCAACTCGGGTAAAAAAATATTCCAAAAGTCGAAAGCTGCAAATAGGCAAAAACATGTACAACCAAATCCCAAAATGAACATTACCGACATCGAGGGCTTTAATTTCAAATTAACCCGAAAATACTCAATAGCATGGCAGGCCAAACGCATTGGTTGTGCCTAACCTAGGTTTTTATTTTTTAGCCCCACAGCACATCATCACAACCGTGCAAAAACCAACAAAAGGAATGAAGCGAAAAAAAAAAGAGAAAAAAAAGCAGCCGAATAAATAAATTCCATTAAACCAAGAAAAAAAGAAAAGAAAATATTAATTAGAACACAGTGAAAAAAATAATAAAGAGAAAAAAGAAAAAAAATCCAAGGATGAATATCAAACGGGAATATGATAAAAGAGCGGAGATAAGCGGTTAACTGCTAACCGAACACTAACTGAGGCGTAACTGCACCAACCAAATGTGTAGATGTGAGTGGTTGCCCGCAAGCGGGCCGTCCAAACTCCGTGCATGCATCACAGATGTGAGCGGGGGCAGTTCTAGGTAGTTGCCCATATAGGGACCCCCCCTCGCCAATAATTGGCTGTGCAGGGCCCAATCTTCTTGTTGCCAGGTAACATCACAATCTCGCCGAAATTTTTTAACAACGTCAAGAACATGCAGACAAAAAACAAATAAATAATGTAAACGGCCAAAGTTATCCAGTGCAGATTATGAAAATAACTACGCAACAATTAAAGCCAGCATGTACGATCGTCCATGGTAAAAGGACAAATGAAGCACCAAAGGAGGAGCAAAGAGCGGTTGCCCGCAAGCGGGCCGTCCAAACCTGCTTAGCAATGTCAGAGCCATTTTTTTTTTCACTTGCACATCAACAGGGCCTAAAAAAATATTTTAAAAAACCACCAGCAATCTAAAAAAACTGCTCGGCAACGGCAAAGTCATTTTTTTTTTCGCACTTGCATATCAACAGGGCCTTAAAAAACTTTAAAAAACCATTAGGGATTAAAAAAAATCAATGAAAGATTAGAAAAAATTGTAAAAATAAAATAAACTGGTAGGAATCAAGCTAAACATGCAGGAAAGGGATGTCTGTGAATAAGACGTCCAAAATCCGAAAAAAAAAGATTTAATAATGACAAAGCCTCTTAGTATATTCAAAAATCAAAAAAGCAAAAATCAGTCAAAATAAGGACTGTAGAAAATTTACAGGCACCTAAGTAACAAAAGACTGTAGAAAATTTATGGTGTGCAGAAGATTAAACAACAACTGAAGAAAAGTTACGGTGTGTAGGAGATTAACAGCTATGTAACAATAAAATGCCAAATTTTATCTTTTATGCTTCAAAAAGACCTTTATCCCACCTTTATATTTGTGTACAGAAATAATCTGTACTGTGTTGAAAAGGCTAGCCTATTTATAGAAAAGCTATAGAAGGTCATAAGAGAAGACAAGAGGAAGACTCAAGCATTCAAAATTAAGAAAAAATATATCTATCCTATCGTTGCTGTCGAATCAGTGGACTGGCAAAGCCCTCAGAGGAAGACGGAGAAGAGAAAGAGGTAGTAAAGAACAGCACCGGCGACCAAGGGGGAGAGGAGGTAACAACGACCTTTGGATCGGCGAGCGTAGCAACCTGAACGATTGGATCGGCCAAGTAGGGTAGGTGTAGGCGACCGAATCATGATGCCTAACGATGGATAGCTCAGGCATTGGAGGAGCGGGGGAAGGAGAGGATTGATGGGAGAGAGAGGCGGTGAGAGGGGGAGAGAGAGAGAGGCGTTGAGAGAGGAAGAGAGAGAGGCGATGAGAAAGAGAGAGAAAACGACACTTCGAGTTGCGGAGAGGGCACGCGCAAGGAATGCGCGGAGGGGAGAGGGAAGGGAGCCATCCGATGAACAAAATAGACCGCGCAGATTGAGTGCCTGTTGGAAAAGGGGAAGGGCATGTTTCGGGCACCTTTGGATTATTAGAGGGTTGTTGTAGACCGTTGGATCTGGAGTAAAAGAAAGGGCAATGAGAGCCTGCCACGTGGCTGAATAGGAGTCTCAAATAGTAAGATTGTATAGATTGTATAGATAATACACAAAGCAACTTACCACTATATTATATAACAACATAAAATATAAGTCAGAAATATTTTGAATGCATTTAAAGTAACACAAAATAAGCTATTAAGATGCACAAGATATCGATACAAAGAATATAGTTCGGTAGGATCCACTTAATTAGTCGAATCCGGCTTCGCTAAATTCAGGAGTGCCCGGTCGGCGCGGCTCCGATTGGATCCAGGAGGGCATCAGCGATTCCTCATGTGTGGTCAGAAGAGATTCGCTTAAGAGAACTCCTTGGTTTGGGGAGAAAGGAAGGTGGGAGAGAGATAGAATAAGGGAAAGGTTGTGAAGCGACGAAGGTAGGAGAAGGATTTAGTTAATTGTTGTTAGGAAGAGGTGGGTTGGGGAGAGTGTTTTTGCTATTAGATGGAAGAGGAGAGAGAGGCCAAATAATTTAAATGAATATACCATTATATTGGAGAAACATGTGATTTGTTTATACGCAGTTTGAATATTTTTATTATACTTTTAAAATGATGAAGTGATTATGCAGGAATCGATTTTTGAGAAGTAGTTTTAAAGTATTTTTGATTCTGAGGTCCTAAAAATTATTTTTCTGATTCTAAAAACAAAATTAATTTTTTCAATGGTGGCTTCAGAATACTTTATTGAGCTAAAAGTCACTTTTAAATCCAAAATCACCTTTCAAAAGTTAGGCCAAACACCCATATTGTGTCCATATATTTTAATTATATTGATTGTTTTTTTTTTTCTTTTAACTCAAAATTTTTGTAATAATGATAAGCACCAATAATATCGAAGTTAAAGAAGGGAGTAATAAAAGTACCAACAATATAGAAGTAGAATAATATAATGATAAAAATTTCACAAGGGCATATCATTTTATATTTATATTATTTTGAAGGTTTAAATGGTTATATATAATTATAAATAAAAAGCTTAATTATGTACCATTTTGAATCGGCTTACGAGTCTTTTACTAGGCAAACTCTTTTCAATTTATTTGGTTTGAGTCGGTGAAAATTAATTTGATCTCAGAATTTTAATTAATTAATTACTTTAATAAATTTATAGTTGAGAGAAATGTATGAAGTACAATAACTAAATATACAAAGATAAACGATGTATTCAAAATTTAAAGTCAAAGTGTCGTTGACTGATTCAAATCAAACAAATTGAATTACCGAATATTAAAATTAAAATTTAAAAGATTGGATAGACAATTCAAAATGATACATAGTCCAGCTACACTATATTTTTCTATCTAATTGTATTGTGCTTTATGAGGATTTACTTTTAAACACTGTTGGTTGTACACTCCAAAATGGATGTAAATTTTATACCCGAGCCATTCAAAAATCAATTTTACCTCACAAGTTTTATAATGATCTTTTTTAAAAATACTGAAAACCTATAATGGTTGTTTCATTCCTTCAATGATAGGATGCAAGATAAATGCTGTACTTTGAGGTGTATAGATAGCATTTTTTTTTTCTAAAATTAAATAAAAGAGGTATAAAATTTTAATTGATATTTTTATTATACACTGATGTACGGACGTATAACAAAGTTAGATACAAAACATTAGTTTTGTTGATAATATGATAGGCCGAAATAAAATGTAGTTGAAAATTCATTATTATTGAAAATTTAAGATTTTAACTATCAAATTCAAAAGTTGAAGAACTAAAATTAAACTTAAAAAATGAAAGGAAAAAACTTCAAATACCACCCCCGTGGTTTCACACTTTTTCACTTTAGTACCCTGTAATTTAAAGTATATCAATTTAGTGCATGTAGTTTTATTTTTATTTTCTTTTTTATCGGTTTCACTAATTTTTTTCGTTAAATCAGAAACAAAGTTAAAACTAAAAGACACTAAAATGAATATTCGATAAATCTAAATAGAGTATCTAAAGTTTTTTTTGTATATAATTTAACAAAATATTAATAAAAAAACTAACGAAAAAATAAAAATAAAATCACAGGACACGAACTTGATGCACTTTAAAGTACAAGACAAGATACTAACGTGAGAAAGTACGAAACCACGTGGGTGTGATATTTGAATTAACCCAAAAAAAAAAAAAAAAAAAAAAAAACTGATGACCTGATTTGGGTCCTGAGGGGTGGTCCCCACCCTAACCCGAACCCGACCCGACCCGATAAATCCCTCATTTCCCCACAGTATATAAATCGCACACCCTCGTGAGCGTGTTCGCTCCTCTAGGGTTAGGGTTTCAGCCTTTTTTTTCGCTTTCTCCGCTGCAGCTCGGGCCGCTCCGCCGC
Source organism: Aechmea fasciata (assembly GCA_025177825.1). Lineage (NCBI taxonomy): Eukaryota > Viridiplantae > Streptophyta > Magnoliopsida > Poales > Bromeliaceae > Aechmea > Aechmea fasciata. The sequence continues at coordinate 7,481,806 of CM045944.1, read as the reverse complement.
TGCCGCCGCCGCCATGGGGAGAAGTAAGTGGCTGCTCTTCGATCTCTTTCCCTTCTTAATCTCTCCGTTTTTTCCTAGTTTATATCGATCTCTTTATCCTAACGTTCGAATCGTTGCAATTACTAGTGTGGTCGATCAAGTTTTTTGGTTTTTTGTGATGTACTTTGGTTCTTTGATTGTCCGTGGCGAAGTGATCAATCTAAGGATGTTGTTTAATGCTTATTAGGGTTTTGTTGATCTTTATACGTCGAGGATCCGATTCTAGATTTTATCTCCTTTCTTTTGAGGTTTAATCTACTAATTTTTCTGTATTATGCTCTTTTTATGATAAAAAACGGTGTGGGATTTGCATATAAGATCGCTCATCGAAAACAAAGCAGGGGCTTTCAAAGTTTTTGTCCTAGTACTAGTATTATTTCAAGCTCAAATTTCCAATTATTGGAAGATTATTACATGGTATGAATATGGACTCTAACATTGAAATGATGTTGAAGTTGTATGTTAGAGTAAGGAGAAAAATGGATGGACTGTGGTATCGGTAATAGGAAATGGTCGGTGGTTAACGTTTCCATCTAGATCTAAGATTATGATATAGAGTTTTTGGTATTTTTTAGCCTAGTAAAAAGATATTCATTGATAATTATTTCTCGATGTTATTGTGTATTGTTACTTTTTTTTTCATGTATCCTTAGATATATTGTTTTGTTAAAAAAAAAAATTAAACTTTATGGCATATTGTGTGCAGGACCTGCAAGATGCTATCGCCAGATAAAAAATAAGCCCTACCCGAAATCGAGGTACTGCCGTGGTGTTCCTGACCCAAAGATCCGTATCTACGATGTTGGTATGAAGAAGAAGGGAGTAGATGAGTTCCCCTTCTGCGTCCATTTAGTCAGCTGGGAGAAAGAAAACGTTTCTAGTGAAGCTCTCGAGGCTGCTCGCATTGCCTGCAACAAGTACATGACCAAATTTGCCGGGAAGGATGCTTTCCATCTTAGGGTTAGGGTTCACCCTTTCCACGTTCTTCGGATCAACAAGATGCTTTCCTGTGCTGGGGCTGATCGGCTCCAAACCGGAATGCGGGGTGCTTTTGGCAAGCCTCAAGGTACTTGCGCTAGGGTTAGCATTGGCCAGGTGCTTCTGTCTGTTCGCTGCAAGGATAGTAACAGCATTCATGCCCAAGAAGCGCTTCGCCGTGCCAAGTTCAAGTTCCCTGGTCGTCAAAAGATCATCATCAGCAGGAAGTGGTAATTATTTGACAAAATCATTTTTTTTTTTTTTGAAGTAATGATTTGAATTCAGGGTCTATCTGGGGTATCTGGAGGTTTTTGTATTAGTAGTGCTTGAACTAGAGCTGTTCACAGAAGCGCTAGTAGTGTTTTGGTTGAAAATTAACGGCTCCATGTGACTGCAGATGCAGAAGCTTCAAATTAAAGCTTCTGAGCTCTTAACAATTTAATTTGCACGTGCCCAGTGCTGAAAGTTTCTGCCTGTTGAATAGAGAAGCTCCAGAAGCCGGGGCAAGCAGACTGCCATATAAGAGGCTCTCTCTCTTAATGCCAAATCACAATTGCAAAGTGACTCTGGTTAAATGGGATTCGGTTTTTGCCGTGCTAAAAATGTGAGCTTAAAGTAATTGGCTGGCTTAAAAAATCGAATAGGCATATCTGTTTTTGTAGATATTCTTTGTCGTTGTTCCTTTTTTGATGTTACCAAAGCTGTTACTATCCTTTATAACATCAGCATCTGCTAACTTACATGCTATACTGCTTTATTAACGGTCGTCTTAAACATACAATTCAGGGGATTCACCAAATTTAGCCGCACTGACTATCTGAAGTGGAAAAGCGAGAACAGAATTGTTCCTGATGGTGTCAATGCTAAGGTTTGTGAAAAGCACCTTCCTTTTTCGTTCTCTTTGTAAAATATTGCCTTTTCTCTGCTCATCCTTCAAGCCTCTGCACTATCATTTGGTGCTAACTTGTTTTTCTATTTTAGCATGTTTTTGCCCGTAGCTTAGATGAACTGTTGAAACTCCGTAACTAATTTCTTTTCTTAGTGAAAAGGACTCTAGCCTTGCCCCAAGTGTGTAGGGCAACTGTGTACTTGCTTGAGGTTTATCTCATGCTTTTTATTTGGCATAACTAGATTACGACTTTATCAACTTGTTAGGCTTTATGCAGTCTCATTTGCTTTCTGTTTGCCATCATGTTTTGCAATCTATTAAAATATTTTGTAATGATAACTCCGGAGGTCAGTTGGGTTTTTTTTTTATTTTTTTATTCTCTTTTTGGTGGAGTCTGTTGGTGATTATCGAGTCGTCTTGGGTTGTGTTTCTATCATTAAGCCATAAAAGGTCGAGGCATTTGTGCATATGGCTATCCACTCTTCTGTAGGTCAAAACAGGCAGCCTAAAAGTTCATGCAATTTATTTGTACAGTTTGGTAGGAGATTTTTTATTCCAAGAACAGGGATGCATATCTGTCATGAGACTACCAGATTAAGGTACTAAGCAAGGATTTAAGTGCTGTAGCATGGGTCGTGCCTGAAACCTGCCGACACGGTACGGCACGGTGCATCCCGGGCTGTGCTGATGCATGCCGGGCACCAAAAATACATTTGTACCGACACATAATGGCATGAAATATTTATTTTCTTTAGAAACAAAATATTTTAACCATTTATTATGTATTTTTATCAAATCTTTTGAACTTTATTGAGAAAATTATTTACTAATTTAAATAATATAAGGCCATCGGTACGAGGATTGTATTATGCCAATATCTTGTTGACACGATACAGCTCAGTAGCTATAGCTTGTGTCGATATGCCCTTAAATTCTTAGTATTTAAGCCTTGTTATTTGGTTCGCTGATAATGGTCATCAGCTAAAGTACCTTTGCTTATTGGTGCCGCACTATTCACGTTAACCCTCTCCTATCCAACATGTGTTTGTTGGTACGGCGCGGGGATGTTCGCCATCATCCCTGCTATATTCCCCTACCAAATACTACCTCGATATCTATGGTCGCCAAAGTTCAAATTTTCAAACGGATCATTCTTACTTCAATCTTGCTTTCAGAAGCTCTCCCTTTTTTCCGCCCCTCCCTTTTTTCCCAAAGTTTATCTACAGCAGCTAAGATACTATTCTGTTTGACACTTTTTTTTTATTTTGCAGCTCCTCGGGTGCCACGGCCGGCTCACTCGTCGCCAGCCCGGACAAGCTTTCCTGCCAGAGACAATTGCAGATGCCTCTTAGATCATGTTCCATGGAGAAGCACTATCAATATCTTTTGGTTCTTAAACAGTCTTTAGTACTTGTTCCGTGTCTTAAATTCTGCGTTTGGTCTTCCTAGCAGACAAAAAACTCCTTCTGTGTTCCTCGTTTTTTGTTTGTCGAACTGCGCCGCGTGATCTTGTATGCTTGAACTGCTAGTGTTGGTTGGGGTATCAACCTGGAGCATCTTATCTCTTCCCCTTTATGCTTTGCCTTGCATCTTATAACTAAGCTTCTTCCATGCCTGTGACTATTCCGAACTCGGCAGCGGCACCAACCGCCGCCTCCGGAGCATTCGGCATTTTGGTGTTGGGTGAACTCATTGCCGGGCTCTCCCGGAAACTTAGAGAAGTTGAAAGCGAGATTGATCGGAGCTATCGGACGATTGTGGTTGTCCGATGGGACCAAGCTGGGTTTTATTGGAGTTGATCCGAGCCTATTTTATCAAACCGGGCTTTATTGGGATCTATGTGGCTTATTTTATCAAAAGTAGCAAAAATTGGAATGTTTGGGATCTAACTGCAGTAGAATACTGAATACAAAGGTTAAGTATCAAGAAGTTAAAAAAGAAATTAAAAAAATAATAATTCAAATACCAATCTTGTGGTTTTGTATTTTTTTATTTTAGTACTCTTGTGGTTGGTTAAGTGTATTAAGTTAGTGTTCAAACTAAAATATACTAAAATGGATATTCGGTAAACGTAGGTAGGGTATCTGTAGTGTTTTTGGTATATAATTTAACGAAATATTAAGATGAAAAAAAGAAAAAAAAATTATAGGTATTAAATTAATATACTTTAAATTATAGGATATTAAACAAAATTTACCCTTAAAGAAAAATAACTTAAGAGGACGAAAAAGAAAACATGAGTAAATGTTATGGACTTTGAATGTTTTTATAAAATTTTACTTCTAAATTGAGCGACTGTGTAAAAACTTTTAGGTCTATTTGATAAAATAGTAAAATAAAATTTTACATTGGAAGTAAAATTTTGTATGAAGGATAATCCCCACAAGTAAAAGTACAAGAGGAGATCATTATAGTTTTTTAAATTAGTAAAATAATAAAGGCAAAATTTCACACATTCATGTAGGAGACTCAAATTTCTTCAATACCCTTTTAAACTTCAAAATATTATAAATGGCCTTTTTGAAGTTACAAAAATAAGGATGATTGCTTATAGACCCCTCAAAACATCTAAAATATCTTATTTATTTAGCCCTATATTTTTTTTTTGTTTTAACTATACCTCTTATATATTTCTCTGTTTTTCAAAAATATACCTGCTGTTAGTTAAAAAATAATAAAAGGTATATTTGAAGGGCAAAAAAATAATTTCACACAGATAATAGTGGTCGCGAACCGTTCACCTAACAAAATTTAACTTTAGAGGCATATAAGAAAGATTTTAAAATCTTTAAAGGATATTTTTAGTATTAGTCTTTTAAAAAGAATAAATAAAGAAAGTCGAAAATTTTCTAGGAATATATAAGCAATTGCTCCTAAAAAAAAAAGAGTAAATTTCAAATACCACTCCTGTGGTTTCGCATTTTCTCACTTTAGTACCTTTATGGTTTAAAGTGTATTAAGTTACTGTCCTGTAGCTTTATTTTTATTTTTTCGTCAGTTTTTTCAGTAATATTTCGTTAAATTATATACAAAAAACTTTAGATATCCGATTTAGGTTTTTCAAATATACACTTTAGTACCCTTTAGTTTTAACTTTGTCACCGATTTAACGAAAAAAATTAGTGAAATGTATAATAAAAAAATAAAATGAAACCACACACTAAATTGATAAACTTTAATCCACAAAATATTAAAATGAGAAAGTGTGACAACATATGGATAGTATTTGAAGTTTTTCCGAAAAAATATTTACGAGGCCTCTCTTAATAACCTTTCTTCAAAAATGACCATCATAGTTATTACATGCCATTTTAATCCATATATATATATATATATATATATATAGTCCAGCTGGTATACTATCGATAGCACGAAGAACTCGGTGCTACCAAGTTTTTCATCGTTAGATCCGCCTCTTTAATGATTTTCACCCGTTAGATCATACTATTCAACCAACCACTCACTTAACCCCAAGGGGCCCACATCATCCTAACCGCACATCTCTCAATCCAACGGCCAAAAACTTGGTAGCACCAATGACGTTGTGCTATTAATAGCATAGTAGCCTAGTTCTATCCCACATCATCCTAACATCTTCTCATCCAACGGCCAAAAACTTGGAAGCACTAATGACGTTGTGCTATTAATAGCATAGTAGCCTAGTTCTATATATATATATATATATATATAGAACTAGGCTACTATGCAATTAATAGCACAACGTCATTGGTGCTACCAAGTTTTTGGCCGTTGGATTGAGAGATGTGCGGTTAGGATGATGTGGGCCCCTTGGGGTTAAGTGGGTAGTTGGTTGAATAGTATGATCTAACGGGTGAAAATCATCAAAGGGGTGGATCTAACGGTGAAAACTTGATAGCACCGAGTGCTTCGTGCTATTGATAGCATAAGAAATGGACTCTACATATATATATATACATATATATATATATATATACATATATATATATATATATATATATATATGGCACATTAAATACATCTTTTAAAATTGTAGGAAGCCCCCTCAACTAATACACAATTTTGAAATGCCCCCTCAACTGAATTTCTTTTTTAATTGAGACATCTTCAACTTTTTGATTTTTTAAACTTTTATTCTTTTGATTGAGACCTCCTTATCTTTCTAACCTTTTGCAATTAAGTGATTTTAATAAAAAATTAGAGATTTTATCAAACTTTTTGGTGATTTTATCAAATTTAATGATATTGTTCACTTTTCAGTGAATAAAACTAGACTAATTGACGATTTGTAACTTACACAATTATTAAATTTGATAAGCTTTTCAACTTAAAGAATTTTTTTTAAAAAAATTAGAGAGTGTCAACCACACACACAAAAAAAAAAAAAAAAACACACACACACACTAGAAGTTAAGGGCCCAATGTCAAATTGGTCTATAGTTGAGGGGCCTTCATGCATATTAAGGTACCAAAATCATAAGGGTAAGATTGTCATTTCACAAGTTGACTCTTATTTAATCATTTTTAACAGTAGGGATAATCATGGTCAGGATTTGTGTGCTGTGTAGAGTTCATGACGAGTCAGTGGACCACCTATTCACCCAATGCGTCTTTATCAAGTTTATTAAGGTCACAGGACTCGAGGGCGTTTAACCTGAAGAGTTGGGTGACGATGTACATAGTCACTGGGACAAGTGGAGGGGAAGGGATGGTGGACAAAGCAGAAGGAACGGCCTATCTGAATTGGCGGCATGTTGGTCAACCATTTGGAAGGCAGAAACAACTTTATCTTTCGTGATATTCAGTTTGACCCTACTTTTGCGATGCGAAGGCTGAAGCTATTGATTGATTCTTGGAAAGGCACGCTATGAATTTTTTTTTTTTCCGAGGCCTTGGTTGCCTCATCTCTGTAACTTAGTTCATATATTCAATGAATAAGCAGGTAGCGTGCTACCTATTCTCAAAAAACAGTAGGGATAATCATACTATATTTTTATTTTTATATTTGAAGGGACGTACTTAATGTTTTAGCTTTTGCAGAGACATATACGTAATTTATAAGTTTCAGAGGGGTATCGATGAGATTGCGCCAATAATAAAATAGCTATTAAGTAATAAATTTAAAAGTTATAACATAATTTTATAATTTCTTAGATGGTAACAATAATAATTCTATCATTGTTATTGACTTAGCTTTATAAAATAATCACACTTATCTCTCTCTCCAATAGTTTATTAAAAAAATAAAATTAGGAGTTTGAGAATTGATTAAAATAGTTATAAAAGTACATATATAATTATTTAATTTTAAAGTTTAAATGATAATCATATAGTTTTAAAGTTTAATCTTTCTTTTAATTAAGTTTCTATTTTTTCAGATACTATTAACTCTATAAAAACTGTTTCTTTACAATTGAATGAAGGTATTTTTAACAGTAAAAACTTAATAAAAATAAAAAAATACGAAGTATGAGTTTAGATGATAAAAAATAAAGGGATAATTTCATACAGCCTACAAAATTGGATAAGATTGTCAGAAAAAAAAAAACCCCATTATTATAACATTGATATTATAAGTTATTTAGAATATTATCTTTATGTGATGTTGATATTTTTTTATTTTTTTTTTTAGGAATAAATAGCACGCTACCTGCTTCATTAATTGAATAAATGAATTATGCTACAAGACTGAGACAACCAAGACCTTGAGAAGAAAACGGAAACTAAAACAAGAGCGTTCAAAAAACTTTGAATCTCGAAGGGAGAAAAAAAAATCATAGTAAATCTTTCTACGTAAGTAGCAGTTGCTTAAGCCTCTGGACAGCTAGAACTCGGTCAAACTGAATGTCTCAGAAATAAGGTTGTTCCTCGCCTTCCAAATAATCCACCAATATGCAAACAATTCAGCTAGATATAATATGCTGTTGATATGTTAGATATAATATGTTACACAAAAGTAACATTCATTTTTTTCTCTAAAATTTATTTTAGCATCATAATAATTAGTTACACTAAACATTTCGTTAAATTTAATGGCTTTATTAATTATTAACTATTAATTAAATTATTAGGGAGTAAATGATTAAAACCCAAAATACGGTAACAACTTATCATTCTTTTTATCTCGTATAATATCAATCACTCGTATAGCATAAACCAGAGCTGTCGATTCAGCTCGTTATTCATGAGCTAGATCGTGAGATCGATTGCTCACTTAATAACCAAATCAAATGAGATGAATTTTTTAACTCGAAATCTTAATAAGTAAAACATGAATTAGAGTCAACTCGCTAGCGTTCAGCTCGCTATAGCTCGTGTGTGTAGTACAAAGTTTTACTATTTGGATTATTCTAGACCCACGTAAAAAGATATATATTTTATGAATTTTAATTATTAAATTAAGATTATAAAATTTTTTAAATTTTCTTTCTGCTTTTCGTCCGGTAGTTGAATTGACAGTCTAATAAATTGTTCGGCTCGTTAATAAACGCCGAACACAATAGTTGAATTTTTTAACTTTGTATTTTAACGAGCTCGCTTGTATTCAACTCGTTTAATAAACGAACGAACACGAGATATTTTCATCTCGCTCGTGTTCGACTGGTTGATGGTCATAAGACTCATAACATGAATGTGGTAGTATAAAAGCTTATTTTTAAAAAATAAAATTATTCAAAGTATTTTTAAATATTCAAAGTTGAGGATCCATGTCAAAATAGTCAATAGGCAAGGGGGTTCTCCATACATTGTCACCATATATATAAATAGAGAAAGAGAGCTAGGCTTGTATACTATCGATAGTACATAGATCTTTGTACTACCAAATTATTTTTAATGATGCACCTTCCAAATCGACGATCGGATCCACTTGATCTACACTATTAAAAATATTCGAAAACTAAATTTAATAATTTTTCAGCATTACTTGGCTAGTAATTAAAAGGTCTCAAAATTAATAATTTTAATCATCGATGTGATGTGTTTATGAATTTAATAGTGTAAAACAATTCAAATTTGATGAAAATTTTATAAATTTTTTTTTTTCACTATTTAGAGTAAAATCAATACCTCTAATCTTAAATTCAAGTCGTTTATTATCATTTTTTATGAGATTTTTAATTTCAGTCGTTCATTTTTAGACTATCCGTTTGATAGGTAAATGATGTTGAAAAATTACGAAATTTAGTTTCCAAATACTTTCAAAAATATAGATTAAGTCTAACAAAGCTTATCGTTGATTTGGAAGTTACGTTATTGAAAATAACTTGGTAACACGGAAGTCTCCGTTCTATCGATAATATACCAACCTAGCTCTATATATATATATATATATATATATATATATATATATATATATATATATAGAGAGAGAGAGAGAGAGAGAGAGAGAGAGAGAGAGAGAGAGAGTCCTACGCTATGCTATCAATAAGACGGAGATTTTCATGCTATCAAGTTTTTCACCGTTAGATCCACCCCTTTGATAATTTTTACCCGTTAGATCATACTATTCAACCAACCACCCACTTAACCCTAAGGGGCCCACATCATCATAACCACACATCTCTCAATCCAACGGTCAAAAAATTGGTAGCACCAATGACTTGTGCTATTGATAGCATAGTAGCCTAGTTCTATATATATATATATATAGAGTCCTACGCTATACTATCAATAGCACGAAACACTTGGTGCTACCAAGTTGTCCACCGTTAGATCCACCTCTTTGATGATTTTCACCCGTTAGATCATACTATTCAACCAACCACCCACTTAACCTTTGGGGGCCCACATCATCCTAACCACACATCTTTCAATCCAACGGCCAAAAAACCTTGGTAGCACCAATGACTTGGTGCTATTAATAGCATAGTAGCCTAGTTATATATATATATATATATATATATATATATATATATATATATATATATATATATATATATATATATATATATATATATATATGGATTATAAATATTATATTATTATAGATAAACTTCAAATACAACTCTAGTAGTTTCACACTTTCTTATTTTAATGCCCTATAGTTTAAAGTGTATCAATTTAGTATCCTCTGATTTAATTTTTTTATTTTCGTCGGCTCCTCCGTTAACATTTCGTTAGAGTATATATGAGAAACTTCATATGATCTAGATTTATCGAATATTCACTTTAATACCTTTTAGTTTTATCTTTATCACTGATTTAATAAAAAAATTTAGTGAATGGAATAATAAAAAGAAAAAAAATAAAACCACGGAATACTAAATTAATACACTTTAAGCTATCGGATACTAAAATAAAAAGGTGAGAAACTACAGGGTGGTATTCGAAGTTTTCCCTATTCTATATATATGAGAGACTCCACTTTACCCATTTTATCCCCTCTCTCTCTCTCTCTCGCTCTCTCTCTCTCTCATCAAATCGAATCGAAGCCCCAAATCGATTCGATTCACCCCCTACGAAATCGAACTCCTCAATCGAAAAAGGAATTTCTTTTTTTTCTTTTTCGTTTTTTTTTACCGATTTTTTCGCTGTGGATTCGCTCCGATTCAGTGGGCGCGTACCTAGTTTTCCGCCTTTTCCGATCTATTTAATTGCTATATATTATTTTTTTTTACGAAGAATATTCGAATCCTAAAAGGGGAGGTTTTCACGCCATTTGGGGTTTCGTCCCAGTAGGATCGCGTTCGTGCGTTGATTTGCTGTCGAATTTGGCCGCGAATTCGATGATTCTGGAGCTGTTGGATCTCGCATTTTGAGGTTTTTACGAGTTCCTCTCTTTCATCGCCTTTGATTTTGGATACTTGAATTGGGAATTAGGGTTTTGATGAGATTCTGTTTATGCAAATACCAGTTTTTCGATGTTTTCCCCGAGAAATTTGATAGTTTTGGAGCAGTTTGACTTCACATTTGAGGGCTTTTTTAGGGTTCCTCTCTGATTCTGTTGCATGTTGGGACGATCGAATTGGGAGTTGGGGTTTTGATGGTATTCGATTTATGATCGAGAAATTGTTTTAATCTGTTAATCGAGTTTCCTCTAGAATTTGGTGATTTTGGATCTGTTGGATCTAGCCACGGCTGTATTAGGGTTTTAATAAATCTTTCGAAATGGGGAGTTAGGGTTTTGACGGGTTTTATTTTACGCATGTCTTTGAGAAGAAGGCACGTTTGCTATCATATCTGGTAACAGTTTGGCAATTAAGATCTTATTTTTCAGTTACGGATCGTTCTTATGCGTTTATCGAATTCATCAAACATTTCATTTTTGCCATCATAGTTTTGTTTTACTACTCATAATTGGGAGTTGTGTAGATCGAACTTGATGGATCTTACTTTCCATTGCATTTGAATGAGGCATTTGATTGGTAAATTGGTTATTCTTGAAACATCTCGATTATCCGTATGTCTTTTTATTGCTTTCATGTTTTGCAAAATTAGCTGTTGAATAATGGTTTGATAATCTTTATTTGTCCTGCAGTTGCGGATCTCCTCAGATGCCTGTTTGATCGAGCATTAAGATATTTTCTCATTTAGAATTACATAATGACTGAGTCATAGTCAAAGGGAAAAATTTGGGAACCTTTAGTTTGGCACAATTCTATGTATATTCTTCAAAGGTTGGTGGAATCAGAGGCTTGGTTTGCTGATATGAAGAGATTAAAGAAGAATTTGTGACACCTATGTTACAGCCCAACTTGTCAAGTTGGTTAATTTCTGAACGCATTTGTTCCTCAGTTTGTCTTTCTCACGGAAAGGCAGAGTTTCGAATTGGGTATAGTGTTCAAGGAGAAGATTGAATGTTCCCTTCATATTAGCCGATCTACAGATAATTCTAATCTGTTCCGAGGCAAAAGATCTCCAGAGTTTTTTTTTAATATATTTGATATATCATTTCTTTTGATGGCCCAAAGGATAGAAATTGTTTTGCCTTTTCTGCTTTTCTTTCTCGTGTTAAATGGCCATGCATTGGCCGAGTCTGAGAAGGAAATTGTTCACAGAATTCGGACTGCTCCTCACAGAAACTTAGAGAATAAAGTTAATGATGGAACTGTTACAGCTGGGTTTGATAATTTCCAATCATTTGGAGAGAGGGAGGTTGGTCGGAGCAGAGTGTCTGTGTCAACTGTTGCATGGCTTACTCTTGCCATGGCCGCGGCAACTGGGCTGGGAGCGATCCCTTTTTTCTTTGTGGAGTTGGAGGCCCAATGGGCTGGTGTGTGTAATGGCTTGGCTGCTGGGGTGATGTTGGCCGCAAGCTTTGATCTTGTTCAGGAAGGCCAGGATTACGGTGGTGGAAACTGGGTGGTTGTTGGGCTTTTAAGTGGAGGGATCTTCATTTGGCTTTGTAAGAAGGTATAAAATATCGATAAAAGAAAGGTTGAAATCCATGTTTATATTCTCAACCTAAATGGTTGAGCATATTATGTTATTTTTAGTTTTGTAGCTTGCCAGCATAAAATGGGTTCAGTTTACAACTTCATTTACTTAGATAGCCGTATTTGTCTCTGATCATATGTGCATGCATATCAATTGATTGAATTGCTTCTCTGTGTTCTTTCTAATTGTTGGTAATTTTCTAATTGTAAATTTGTAATGCAATTGTTGCACTACATGCATGCTTAGCTTGGCAAATTTTTCCTACCTTCTTTTATGTTTTCAAACTATTTTCCTTAGGAGAAAACAACGAAAACAAGGTCGAATATCTGTAATTTGGATATCCTCCAACCTTTCGTTATCTTTTTATTCTTCTGTTTAGATACCAAAGTTTCTTGTATGATAATCACATCGTTCAACCCTTGCATTTGAAATTAGACTTCCTTGTTAATTTTGGTGAGTAGTCATGCAATGTCTTACATTGTCAATTTTGGTGTGACATGTGCTACTCATCTTTCATAGACATTGAATCGCACATAATAATGTATTTAGCTAATGTTGTCCTTTGCTGTGCAGTTTCTTGAACACTATGGAGAAGTAAGCATGCTGGACATTAAAGGTGCCGATGCTAGTAAAGTAATACTCGTGGTTGGAATAATGACACTTCATTCTTTTGGAGAGGGTTCAGGTGTTGGGGTGTCCTTTGCCGGCTCAAAAGGACTTTCTCAAGGAATTCTGGTAACCCTAGCAATAGCTGTGCACAACATACCTGAAGGCTTAGCTGTGAGCATGGTTCTTGCTTCTCGAGGGGTATCCCCGCAAAATGCCATGTTGTGGAGTTTCATTACATCACTGCCTCAGGTAAACTTTGTCCTCTGCAGATATCATTCTCAAATTATTGGTCTTATTTTCTTGAACTGAAGAATATGTTGTCTGGCTATATTTTTCTGTAGATTGTTTTTTTTTTCTTCTACAAAAATCTGGTTTCAAACTGAATTAAACCAATTCTGGTTATAAAAACTAGTTAAATTATCAGCAACAAAAGATAAATTACTCACATTAAATTTACTAGTAGAAAAGGTTTGGGACTCACATCCTCCAAAAAATCTAAGGTTTACCACTGGAACAACTATCCACACTAGTATAGTTGCTTCTACTTATTGATAAACCAAGCGGGGCCCATTATGAGAAAAATGGGTTTAAGAGTTGAAAACTTATCATATTTGACCACTGTATAGGTCAAACATATTTTTTCCAAAAACAGACCAACCGAATTGTGCACTCCTTTTATTGGCCAAGCAGCTTAACATTGAACAAAGGGTCCTTTTTTTTTTCCAGTAAATTATGGCTCTAGTCGGACTAAATTTGATTGCAAATTTGTCTTAACTCTTCTGTTCTCGGAGCTTGGTTTTTATAAAAATGTTGAGAAGACTGGCAGGTTTTGCAAGTGCTCTTCGGTTAAAGTAATTCAAAATTTATGTTGCCACAGCAACTTAGTTTCTGCATAATTAATGAACTTGTTTTTGAACTTGAAAATTGTTCTCCTTTCTGGTTCCCTCTAAGAATATAAATGTCGCTCCCTGCTGAACATAATAAGCAATGATGGCAGCTTGTGTAACACCTCTATTTTCCATTCCGAGTTTTGATTATGAAAGTAACTTTGGCTTCTTGCTATTTTTCAGCCCCTTGTAGCTGTCCCATCGTTTCTTTGTGCCGATGCATTCCACAAGGTCCTTCCATTCTGTACGGGCTTTGCTGCTGGATGCATGATATGGATGGTGATTGCTGAGGTTCTCCCTGATGCTTTCAAGGTAATTAAACTTACTGACTCCCCCTTGTTCCATGCAGTTGGCATTGGAATCTAATTGAAGTCATTTGTGTTTTTGGGGTTGGTTACTTCATTTCTGTGCCTAATTCTTCCGTCTTTCAAGTGCAACATAATATGTATCTTTTCTATTTCCTTTCCAGGAAGCTACTCCATCTCAAGTTGCTTCTGCCGGCACACTTGCTGTTGCTTTCATGGAAACTTTAAGCGTAGTGCTTCAGGGGCTTAGCCATGGATACAAGTAAGCTCCAGTTTTCATTACTCAGTACAGTTCTTTCAGTAAAATTTTGATCTATAGGGGTTTACAAGAAAAAATACAAGATTCTGCTATTAACTGTTTAATCCATGTTACAGATCCGAAGATGCCTCGGGCTTCTTGGTGTCACTTCTGTTCGGTCTTGGCCCGCTTTTTGGCGGCATCACCCTTGTTGCCTTCACTCTTGCTTTCCACATGCCACATACTCTCCTCACCGGTGTGGCTTCTGGCATTGCCTTTCTCCTCGCAGCATGGCGACCCTTACAACTACTCGCTGCCTCAAAAATGGGCTTGTTTACCCTCCTCACTATCCTTTTCTCAGGCTCCGGTTTCTACCATGCTGCCACATCCAGCATATTAAACCTGGTACAGCGCAAGAAGGCCTCCGTCAATGATATCCCGCATTCTTCTACCCTTTCTTTAAGTGCACTAACTTTGCAATCATTCTTGGCGTGCGGGGCCATCTCCCTACACGCTCTAGCCGAAGGGCTAGCCCTGGGCGTGGCAGCCCCCAAAGCTTACGGCCTCGGCCGCCACATGGTCCTCCCGGCCTCCCTTCACGGCTTGCCACGTGGTGCCGCTGTCGCCAGCTGCATATTCGGCGCCACCGACAGCTGGCGGGCCGCCCTGGCTGCCGCCGCCCTAACTGGGTTCGCAGGTCCCACCTCCGCTATCGGGGCGATACTTGCGGGCATCGACTACAACGGGCTCGACTATTGGATGGTGTTTGCTTGCGGGACGTTGATCCCTAGTTTCGGGCGGGTGTTTAAGCGGTCGGTGAGGTTGGATGCCAGGAAGAGTTACTACGGGCTTTTGATGGGGTTAGGGTTTGCGTGCCTGTGTTTAACGTCGACTAGGTTGGTTTGCTTACATACGCCTTACTGCAATTCAGCTCCAGAGGCGGTCAAATGATTTGCCGAGGTCATGATAACTCTTGTTTTCTGTGAGCCCTGCTTACCGGATTTGGCAGAGAGATGCAGGTACAGTTGTGGAAGTAAGTAGAGGAAAAAAGCCCCTTGTGATATAGTTAATGTGGAATCATACTGTAACTATGACATTCGCCATGTCGGCGCAAGTAGATTTCAGGATCTATATAATGGATGGAGAAAGGATTATTTAATGATCCTTCTTTCCGACGAAATGTGATGCTATATTCGATTATATCCTCTCATGATGTATATACGATCGAAGGTCTATATCGCATCTGTTTTATTAGAGGTATCGATTGTGCGACAAGATATAAGAGCTGTGCCCTAGTTAGACTAAGCCATTTTCTATAGCATTTGGAGTTTGTGAATCAGCAGCATTCCGATATGTTTGATACCTTTCTACTATATTTTTGGATCTGTATTCTGCATTCTGATATGTTTGATACCTATCTAGTATATTTTTGGATCTGTTGTCTGCATTCTGATATGTTTGATAGCTTTCTAGTGCTGGAATGGTAAAATTTGACTCTTAGGGCATGTTTGGTTCGTATATTTTGGATCCGGAATGGGAATCGGTTTGATCAAATCCGGCTAATCTTGTTTGGTTCAAAGGAATCGGTTTGGAACTCCCATTCCAAATCGGAATGGGAATGGTCCATTAGCTTATAAATTGATTCCGGCCTTTTTCTGCCCGGATTGAAATTTCAATCCCAAGCCCACACTTATCTCTTCCTAGGCCCAACCCAATATTTATTTACTTTATTCATCATTTTTCTTCTCTTTTCTCTTTTCTCAGCATTAAAAAAAAAATGTGATATATTATTTTTATTATAGTTTTATTCAAAAAAATTATGCATTTTTTTTTGTAATTTTTTGCATAAAATTTTTTAAAATAAATTAAAATTTTTTTTCATAGCTCTAACTTGAGAGTTGTATTAATTTTTGCTTATATAAATTTTAGATAGTTTTATAAAATTATATTTGAAAGTAAAATTAGTATATGTTATTCTATTATTTTTTACTTTGTATCAACCAAAGAGTGAAATATGAATAATTCATTCCAACTTCCAATCAAAAAATGAACCAAACGTCTTGGGCGAGTGAAGCAATCCGATTACCATTCCAATCCATTTTCATTCCATTATCGATTCCAATTCTACTCTTGAACCAAACAAGCCCTTAAAGTTTGCTGAATGATCCCTTTTTGTAGGTAGGGTTTCGCCTTCTTAGACTTCGTTTGGGATTGGGGAAAAATTGCGCTATGTGTGGTGAAAAAGGACGTTGAAAAAATATTCGGTTTGTTTTCGTACGTTCCACCGGAAAATACAGAAACATATTTCTGAATGTTTTCTCCTCAATTCTATTTTATCTAATAGCGGTGGATAGTTCTTAATACCAAACTAAGTTTTAGTTTGGTCTTACCATTTTTGTAATTGATCAAACCTGGGAAACCCAATTCGAAAATAAAATATCAATTTCCTACTTGCATAATTTCATAGGGCTTTTTTATAAAATAATTCTTTACAATTTTGTAATTGACAAAATAATTCTGTCAAATTTTTTTTTTTAAAATTAACTCTCCTTTTGCCACGTGGACGCCACGCCTGATGTTTCTCACAAAGACGGTGAATCGTTCACCGTCTTTATGATTTTGTGGTGAAGGCGGAGGCGGTGAATCATTCTCCGCCTTTAGTGCAAAACTCCACCGCTTTTCTTTTTAAGGTCTCATTCCTAACTTTTTTTTTTTTTCCATTCCCTTTCTATGCTCTCGAGAAGGCGGTGAATCATTTACCGCTTTCTCGACGTCACGTTGGAAAGGAGGATTTGCACTAAAGGCGAAAATTTACATTAAAGGCGGTGAATGATTTACCGACTTTATAAAAACGTTGAACGATTCACCGTCTTTGTGAGGAATGACTGATGTGGCGCCCGCGTGGCGAAAGGAGGGTTAGTTTTACAAATAAAATTTTGAGAGGGTTATTTTGCCAAATACGAAGTTCTACATAATCATTTAAAAAAAAAAAACCCAATTTCATAACTAATTTCATTTGATCTCCTCCCAATATATCAATACATCAATACAGTCATAATTTTCCCTTTTTTTTTCCTGTTTCCAAACGAGAGAATCTTGCGACTCTCCCCTTACTTTTTCTTTTCTTTTTTTTTTTTCTGGTTCCCAAATTGAAATAATAATAATTTTTAGTTCCTGTAATAAACGGAGGACCAATTCGCAATTTCTAAAAAGTCGAGGGGGACCTTCAGGCGTGGGCTCGGACCGTTAGCGAGACGGAGTGCAATAAATCGCCGATCCGGATGCTGTGATCGCCGATCGGGATCCTCCGCACCCCGCTGACGTCAGCGAAGCTCATGTCCCGGCACACGTCGACGCCCACCTCGACGCGGACCCTCCCCCCTGCCGCCACGTTCACCTTCTCGAACGCCACGAGCTGCTTCCCGGGCGCCGACCCGCCACGTGGCGGCGGGCTCGAATACACGAGCACCGTGTGGGCCCCGTCGCGGCCCCCGACGTTCTCCACGTCCACGTGGACCGGGATCACGAGGCCCTCGCACCGCGCCCGGGCCACCCGGACCGCCCCCCCGCCCGGCCCGGTCGAGTTGAGCCGGGGACGCCCCCGGACCGGGACCGCGAGCAAGGCCGGAGGCCGTTGGGCCAGGGACTGGGCGAACCGGGTGTAGCTTAGCCCGTGTCCGAAGGGGTAGACCACTGGACCGGTGTAGAACCGGTACGACCGGCCCGGGTACCCCCGGGCCGGGTCGGGTCGCATCGCCATATCGGTCATAGGAACCGTATCCACGTACTCTTCGGGGTACCACGTCACCGGGACCTTACCACCTGTAAAATAAAAAATAAAAAAAATAGAAAAATAAAGTTATTAGTGTTTTTTCGAATAGCACTTGTAATACCAGTAGACGAAAAAGTACTTGGATTGTAGGCGCCAAATATAACGTCGGCGATCGCGGCGCCTCCGGCCTGGCCCGGGTACCCGGCCCAGAGGATCGCGCCGATCCTCGGGTCGCTCTTCGCGAACGTCACGTCCACAGGCCCGCCGCACATGAGGACCAGAACGACCGGCCCCCGCGCCGCCGCCGCCACCTTCGACACCAGCTCCTGTTGTCGGCCCGGGAGGAGGAGTGACACCCGGTCCAACGCCTCCGTCTCGGCGGACTGATCGAGGCCGACGATCACGATCGTCGCGTCGGCGACACGGGCCGCTCCCGCCGCCGCCTCGATGGGCTGGTTCCCGACACAGGCCACATTGGTGCAGCCCTTTTGGTGAATTGTGTTCACATATCTCCCAATCCCTTGTAGAGGGCTTGTGAACCTGCATGGATTACCTAACACCACATACAAGATCTCATTAGTTCAAACTCTTCTCCCACCCCCAAAAAATTAAAAATAAAAATAAAAATCAATGTATAAAATTGCAGAGAGACCCTCCAACCATTGTGACTTTCAAAACAGAGCCGAAAACTTTAATTTAGCTTTTTTTTTCTCTCTCTCGTAAATTCGAAGCTCCTGAAGTTTGGTTTTCTTTTGAATTTTGCGATTATCAGAGTTATTCTGCCAGATGATATAATTTAACAATTTCGTTAACTATTCACCAGTAACTGGCTATTAAATGTTACAGGAATCTGGTAAAAAAAAAAAAAAATGTTAGTTTTAACGAGTGTAAATTTAGATCAAAACATCCCTCAAAGTTCCCAGGTAAGTTGAAAAAAAAAAAGCCTAAATAAAAAAGAAAAGTAAAGAATCATTTTTGAAGTGGTGTGTAGTTGAGGGGTCTCTCTACAAATTAACCAAAGAAGGTCTATCAAGGACCAGAAAGCCCATTGGGCCTTTAATGGGCCGAATACTAAAGAAATTCATCTTTCTTTCTTTTTATTTTTTTATTTTTTTTATTTTTTGCTCTCTCTATTTCAAATTTACCGGCATAATTTCCGATCATCGTGATGGTGGCGTCGGAGTTCGGGCCGACGACGGCGACGGTCCGGACGTGATCTCGAGAGAGAGGCAGAGCTCCGCGGCCGTTGTCGAGCAGCACGATCCCTTGCCGGGCCGCCTGTAGGGCCAGGTCCTGGTGGGCCTGGGTGCAGACGTCCCGCGGGCCGAGGTTTCCGAAGGGCTGCTTCGACGGCTCGCCGTCGAACATCCCTAGCCTCATTTGGACCGTGACGGTGTGGATCAGGGCCGTGTCGATGTCGGCGTCGCTGATCTTCCCCTGCTGCACCGCGCTTTCCGCGTGCTTGCTCAAGAAAGGCCCACAGTCCAGATCCAATCCTACAATAAAAGATATATCAAATACCAAGTTTATGTATATGAGGAGAATTTTATTTTTTTTTTAGAGAGAGAGAGAGAGAGAGAGCGAGATAGCTAGCACGCTATCCGCTTCTATTATTTCATTTAGAAATAAACTTAGCTGAAAATGTAAATAAACTAGAATTCGAACTTGGGTTTCGGATACCAACCACCAAACCCTTTGCCATTTGCTCTAGGGACGGTCCGTTATATGAGTAGAAGGTTATTCCAAACATAGTCTCCTAAAACTTCAAAATATCACTCATAGCCCTCGAAATGTATTTAAACATATCATTCATTGCATGCTCCTCTAAACATAGAAAAATAGGTTAAATGAATATAAGTCCCTGCAAACATAGTAAATTACAAATATATTTCTACAAAGTTCAACTTTCATATATTATTTCTATAAAAGTTCTAATTTTTTCAAATATATCCATCTGGTTTGTTACCATTAGAGAACTGCTTATATTTTTAATTTTGGCATTATAAATATGTCCCTCCAAAAGTCACAATAGTACAATATAAAAGAGATAAAAATATCAAATTATCTCATAAACTAATCTAGATTAAGTATTTAATTTATGGTTAACTAAAATTTTCTAACGGATTCTAACGGCGGGGATATATTTGAAAATATTAGAATTTTTTTTTGTAGAAAGAATATATGAAAATTGAATTTTGTAAAAATATATTTGCAATTCATTATATTTATAAGGACCTGTATATAATTAACCTATAAAAATATGAAAAATGCTAAATGTACACCCACCCACGGGTGTAAAATCTACACCTCACCCATCCTATGAGTGGGGTGATGTCCACTAGTCACATCAAGTGACTAGTTCTTTCATCCTGTCCTTTGGATGGATGAGGTGTAGATCTTACACCCCTAATGGGATGGACCTCTAACATTACTCAAAATATATCATAAGTATCCCTCCAAACATCAGTTATAATATTACAACTTTTCCGGAGGGCATTGAGGAAATTAATCCCATGAGTTACAACCGTGCATTTGAAGATAAATTTTCTATATATAGATTTGTTTATTATTATTATTATATATATATATATATATATATATATATATATATATATATATATATATATATATATATATATATATATATATATATATATATATATATATATATATGTTTACGGGTCACAACACAAGCTTACTTTTTATCCAAAAGCAAATTTCGAAATCAGGTTATATCACTGACCTGAACTACGGAGTATGACCAACCATTTCTAGCAAAAAGGTTAGTATTCAAGACCCAAGTTCGAATCCTAGTTGATTCACATTTTCACTAAATTTATTTCTAAATAAATAAAAATGGATAAAGACGCTATCTATCTCTCTCAAAAAAAAAAAAAAAAAAAAAAAAAAAAAAAAAAAAAGAAACTACGGTGTATATATGTATAGTTGAAGTACTATGAAAGAGTTCATGCTTTGCTCACGAATTTCTCGATTCAAAGTTTAAGTTTGAATAATAACATTAAACTTTTTTTTTTGGGGATAAGTGAGTAGTAGATAGGGGTGTAAACGAGCCAAACATGAGCAACTAGGAACTCGTTAAAGTATCGAGGCAAAAAATTTAGCTTATGTTCAGCTTGCTTATTAACAGCAAGCCGAACACGAGTTGGCTCACGAGCTTGCTAACGAACAATAAATTAAAAATGCTTAGATTAAATATATATAAAAAATAAATTTATAAAATCTTATTCATTAGACTTTAATTTAATAGTTGAAACTTTACATATAAATGAGTCTTTTTATAATTAAGCTCACATTTATATTTTTATTTTTCTAAAAATTAAATAATAAAATTATATATTATATATAATTATATATTTATTATATAAAAAATATAAATTAAATAAATTATATAAATATAAAATATATGTATTCGAGCGGTTATCAATCCGAACACGAGCGAGCTGACCCCAGCTCGTGTTCGACTTGTTTACTAAATGAGCGATTCGATCTCGAGCTCATTTCGAGTCGAACACGAGCTAGTTTGCGAACAGCGAGCTGGATTGCCACCCCTAGTAGTAGATAAGCAAAAATTGATCAATTATTTTTAAAAATTACCTGCTTTGAGCGTAACAGCAACCGCATCTTCTGGGGTGTGGGTGAAACGTTGAGCACCGTAAAAAACACCTACAGAGTCGCAATCCGAGACAATGTATCTACAACCAAAAAAAAGAAGAAAAAAAAAAAAGGAAAAAAAAATTATATACTATTATACCAAAAGCTCAATATGCATTAAAATGAGAGGGGAAAAAAAGGTTAAAAATCAGGTAAAAAATTAAAAATGTATGGGGATCATGCTTTTGATTTCTAATTATGCTAATAAGAGATTTTTTTTTTAAAAAAAATGTAAAAATTAATTATTGACAAAATTTATACTTGTTCAACTAAAAACGCATTTGACGGAATCAGTAACTGATTGGACAATCAAGTTATTATTATTTTTTTTTCAAAATTATTATTATTATTATTATTTTTTTGAGAAATAGGTAGCGAGCTACCTGCTTAAACTTTTAAAATTATTACAATCAAGTTCTGTAATTCAATTTAGTTGATTAAATATTTAATATATTGTTGGTATAGAAGTGAGTAACAGTATTGTGATTAATAATACGCTAATACTTAAGATACCATATCATTTTTTATCAGCGATGCGTCAATATTTAGTCATCTAAACTGTATTATGAGAAAGTTCGAATTAGAAATTACTATGAATTAAAATTTGATGTATTCAGTAGTTTACGAATTGAGCTCGAGACTCTCACCCGTCGAGGCCCCAGAGGCCGCGGACGGTGCCGCTGAGGAGGTTGGGGTCTGCGCAGGAGGGCACGCCGTTGATTTGGTTGTACGAGCACATCACGCTCGCCACCTGCCCTTCCTCCACGCACGCCTTGAACGGCACATTGAACGTATCCTCCAAATCTTGCTTGCTCACCTACATACATAAATATTCAGAAGTAGGTTTATTGAATCTGATCAAATTTTTCGGCAAGCGAAGTATTTCACTAGTTTCGATGACCTGTTGTGAAAAATTCAACAGCTAAGAATAATACTGATTCATTAACAATATTGGATAAATCTGCTGTGACGATGATGCTATCAATGTTCAAGAATGAAGAAGAGACGTACTATGGCGTTGAACTGGTAGCGATTGTGGCCCTTCCAGTTGTCGAGGTCGTAGGCGGTGTAGTGCTTGCAGCAGGCGGCGAGCTTGAGCCGGCTGTGCCCGGCGGAACCGCCGTAGGGCTGCTGGAGGCCGCGCACGTACGCGGCTGCGTACCGCGCGGCGACGATGGGGTCCTCGCCGGGGGTCTCCTGCCCGCGGCCCCACCGCGGGTCCCTGAAGATGTTCACATTCGGACTCCACATCGTTAGTCCCGCCTGACCCGCATTGTGCATCGCCCGCGCCTCGTCCGACACGACCTGCATTACACCCAGACATACGTCAGCTCTAGTCATGTAATACCAATCGATGCCTGGCGTAGGTGGCTAACAGCAAGGATTTAAATGTCGTGGTACGATTATTTAAATGTCGTGCACAAGATCGTGTGACACGATGTGTGTCATGACGATGCTACGAAATGTGTGTCGACATTGATGCTACGGCTAAAAAATTATCGTTATGTCACAACACATAATAAAGATAAAATATTTATTTTTTTTAGAAACAAAATATTCTAACTATTTATTATGTCTCTTTATCACATTTTTTGAATTTTATTGAGAAAATTACTTACTAATTTAAAGAATAAAAAGTTTTGAACTGTACCATCGGGTGATATACAGATCGTGCCGGTATTTTGTTGGCACGGTAGATACGGCGTCCGTACCGACGGGCACTTAAAACCTTAGTTAACAGCTTGATAGTTAATACTCGAGATCTAAAGTTTGAAACCTTATTGTTTATATTTCTAATTTTATTCGTTTTTAAACTAGATAATAATAAGTAATTAAAAGCTGTAAGTAGAAACAGAAGCAGCATCAAATTAGCACTGCATGGCATTTAAAAAGTAAAAAATAAAAATAAAAATTCTAAGAAAAATCAAATTTCAAGCAATGGAAATGCCACGTGGCCTTATTTGTTCATTATAAATTATTCTAAAATTAAATTAAATTCTATGCCCGTGAATATATTGCACGCCATTTATGACAATACAACGGTGTTAATTAGTGTCCTACAATTTTCGTCTTAGGAATTGTACTATAGCAGTATAGCCTACAGCAAAAAGTGAAAAATTGTACTGTAGCTGTACGAGGCAAAAAAAAAAAATCGTTGATGAGAATATTTAGACCATGTTATTTATTACTCGTTATAAATTATGTCCGGAGCAAAATGAGTTATGTCCAAATTATTATTAATTTTAAGCACCTTCGATTACTAAACAAACGATATCAAATAATTATAAAACTTATTTTTTAAATATTTTAGATCATATTTAACGAAACTGATCGTCGATTCGAAATGCCTAACATCGAAAACGACCTACAAACACGAAAAGCTCCGTACTTTCAAAAACATACCAGCCAAACTTTAAATACTTTCTGTATGGTTTTGTATTTTTTTATTTTAGGTTTAAAGTGTATCCAATTAGTACCATATATGTGGTTTCGTATCTTCTCACTTTAGTACCCTGTGGGTTTCAAGTGTATCAAATTAGTATCCTGTATGTGATTTTATTTAATTTTGTATTAAGTTAGTACTATGTGGTTTTAATTTTCTCTTTTTATTATTCATTTCGGAGTATATATATAATTTAACGAAATATTAAACTACAGGGAACTAAAGTGAGAAAGTGCGAAACTATAGGGATACACTTGAAACCACAGGGTACTAAAATGAGAAAGTGCGAAATCACAGGGTACCAACTTATATACTTTAAACTACATGGTACTAAAGTGAGAAAGTGCAAGACCACAGGGGGTTATTTGAAGTTTCCCCTATATTTATTTTTATGTGTACTCAAGAAATTAATAATTCAAACTTAATTAAAATACAATTACAGATAAGTTAAATTTTTTATTTGATTATGATTAAAATTTATACTTATTCAAAGTAAAATTAGATTATTATCTGTTATGATTCGATGGCTATATATAGTTAGGTATGGATTAATTAGAGAAATAAGTTATAGTAGATATGGTTGTATGGGCGTTGCTTTTTTTAATAAAGTATTAGTTTAGTTATCTTTTTCTTTCTGTAATATTTCTTCTCTATATTATCTTGTTCTATTTTAGATATTAGGTTATATAATCAGTATCAGCACAAATACCAGTTCCAACAATTAGTATCAGAAAAAATTACACTGTCAACAAGTGGTATCAGAGTCGAAAAGTATCATGTGACTTATAAACCATATGACAATATATCCGAAAAGAATATAAATCTAATGTATTGGATAGCTACCTCAAAATCAACCGACTCGTAGCTTATCGACGAATGTGACGTTCAAGTAAAACCAAAACGAAAGAATCACTTTGAAGAAATTGGCCTTCGCACAACCCACGACAGCGGGTGGTTGTTACTCTCGACGAAATGAGAGCGAGAAGGACCCGTGAAGAGATCCAAGAAAACTTGACCAAATAGCCAGAAGGGCTAGAAAAACAAGCCGAAGTACAAAATAATTTGGCGAGATCTCGATAAACTAAGGATGTCATCCAAGCCGAAAGGTATAAATCTGAAACTTATTTTTCAGATTTTTCAAGTTTTGTTATGGATTTAGCTTGGTTTATTCAACTTAATTTACCAAAGTTCGATGGAACTAATTTTAAACGATGAAAAATTATCATTCAATATTTTTTAAAATTTCAAGATTTGTCGGATGTAGTAGAGAATAAAAATTATGAAAAAAAAATTGATAGAAAAAAATTTAGAAAAAGAGATAGAAATTCTATCATATATTTTCCAAACAGTGGATCTATCGTTGGTTGGAAAAAAAATTCAACAATAAAGACAGCACGAGAAGCGTGGAGAATATTATCAAAAATCGGAGGAGAATATTTATAATGAAGAAAATGAAATTCAAAAAGAAGAAAAAATTCAACACACTGCTGAAGATATAGAGAATCCAATTTGCAAAAAAATTTGGAAAAAAAAAATCTGATCACAATTATGAAGAAAATCAAATTCGTGAAGAGTATGTTGTTGATCAGAATGATGTGATTCAGGCTAATGAGAAAGTTCACAATTAATATAATATATGATTGAAGAAATTAATTTTTGTTGATGAAAAAATTATGCAATAAAGTCGGGAGGAAGTTTACTATTATTTTAATGTGATCGAATATGCAGATCATAACTTAGATTTATGAAAACAGAAAGCACATGAAAATTCACAAATCGAGATCAATGTATCGAACAAACATCCGTATCTATCAGACTTTTCTCGGCTATCATAAAATTACAAAATTCATATCGATCCATTTTTTCAAAATTATGTT
This sequence comes from Aechmea fasciata, assembly GCA_025177825.1. NCBI lineage: Eukaryota > Viridiplantae > Streptophyta > Magnoliopsida > Poales > Bromeliaceae > Aechmea > Aechmea fasciata. The sequence goes on along the minus strand of CM045944.1, from coordinate 7,455,741 downwards.
TTTTAAGATATTTACGGGTATCAACAATTTATAAAGATTAATGGATATGATAAAAAATTATGGTGGCCAATATTTCAACCCCGGCAAAATTATTGGACATGCCTCGTGTGCACAATTCGAACGGTACAATGACAACAACAGCAATAGAGATTGTAAAATCAAAGTGTGTGTTTCACGAAATTTACAACTCGAAGATGAAGTTTGGATTAATAGAGGATGTTGGAAATAATAATCCAAACTTAATTAAAGTATAGTTACGTATAAGTTTACATTTTTTATTTGATTATGATTAGGATTTGTAATTATTCAAAATAAGATTGAATTTATCATCTATTATTATTTGATGGCTATATATAGTCAGATATGAATTAATTAGAAAAATAAATCATAGTACATATGGATATAATTAATTACTTTTTATTAATAAAATATTAGCTTGGTTATCTTCTTCCTCCTCCAATCCTCCAATATCTCTTCTTCATTTTTTTTTGTTCTATTTTAGATTTTGAGTTATATAATCCCTATCAGAATAAATATCGGTTCCAACAATTAGTATCAGAAAAAATCACGCTTCAAACAATATCACTACAACAAAAACGGTACATAGCGACACTTTTAAATATAGGTACATATTAAAAAAGTGCTGCTAGCTAAAATTACCGACACTTTTAAAAAGTGTTGCTATATGTGGGGTCGCTAAGTATATAGTGATAGTTAAAGAGTATCGCTATAACCTAAATGACACTACAACAAAATATATTTTAGACGACACTTTTTAGACGACGCTTTCTTATAGCGTCTTTAATATTTAGCATTTGCCGACACTATGATTAAGCGTCGTCAATAAACATATTTTTATCAAATATTTATATAAATTTTTCGACGCTATATTAAAACGTCGGTATATTTATCCTGACATGTTCATTTAACGACTCTTTACTCGATACTTTTACAAGCATCGGGATTATTTTTGCCGACGCTTTAAAGCGTCGCTAATTATTTTTTAAAGTGTCCTTAAATACAAAATTTTTTGTAGTGTGAGTACTACTAATTTACCAACACTTATTTAAACATTTAGCAACCGCCGAAACTCTATCTCGTTGGTTGCGCGCGGTGGCGGAGGAGGATGACAGGAAAGGCTTTTCGTCTAGAATTTCAGTGGATTGAGTGAAGAAAGAAGAGAAGATGGTAATTGATTTTTCTTTTTTTTTCTTTTCGGTTTGTAATCGGGCCAAATGGACTAGGTGCGGTGTGTTGAGTAGAGTAATCTTTTATTTTTGATTGAATTGGGCTTTATATTTAGGCATTAGTAGATATTTTTTAAAATTTTAGCATAAATGAGACACTTACTCAAAAATATCCCAAACATGTGTCCCTATAACCTAATTCTGTTGTAGTGTATATAATATTATTTTAAAAGTTTATTTTGTAACTATATCTTTTGTTGGCATCAACTCTCAAAATGCCTAGATGTTGATTTAATTCATGGACAAAAAAGTGCGAAATTGCATGGAAACCCATCTAAAGTTACTATTTGCATTCATATATACCTGTGAGTTGCAGGTGTACGTGTGTGTGCATTTGCACGTAGGCCCTTAGTTTTCGCGTGCAATTAAAAAAAAAAAAAAGCACTTTTTAATTATCGAGTATATTAGTATAATAATCAACATAATACGAGCTAAAAAATGAAGATACTTAACTTCATAATAATACACTCTGATGAGCACTTTTATTACTATGGTTAATAAAAAGAAAAAAATAATAATAATAAGTTATTAAAACATTACTATGCATGGATTATATATTTTTATGATATTCATATTCCTCTTAATTTCACACTAGAGTAAAATATATGAATAGTTTTTGTACAATTTACGTATTTGCAAAATACGAATAGAAGGCATATAACAAATACGATATATAGAATAGAATGGTAGGTACGTACCGTGCCGATGAGCTCCCAAAGGGAGGAGTTGAAGGAGGCGGCGGAGGTGATGACCTGGGGGAAGCTGGTGGCGCCGGGGAAGGCGCCGCCGAAGCGGACCCCGGGGCCCGTGTTGGCGACGCCGTGGAGGGCCTCCGACCACCACTCGTACTTTGCGATCACCAGCCGCGGCACGGCCGCCGCGCCGTCGCCGAGCAGCATCACCTTCTCCGCCCGCGTAAGCCGCGCCACCAGGTCCCGCGCCCGCTCCCCCACCGCCGCCCCCGCGTCGCAGAACCGCATCCCCGTCCCCGGCCCCCGCCGCGCACGCAAACGGCCCCCGCTGCCCCGCCACCGCCGCACAGCGGAGGAGAATTGCGACGGAGAGAAGCAGGAGGAGGATGGAGAAGTGTTTGGGAGACATTGCAGGGGAATTGTGGGGGGAGGAAGAGTGATTTGGAGTGAGGAGTGGGGGTGGGGGGTATAAATAGGGATTTGGATTTGGATTTGGAGGGAGAATAGAGGAATTAGAATTAATTAATTAATTAATTAATTATTCGGAGAGAGAGAGAGAGAGAGGGATAAGTGAGGTGGATAGGGGTGAGTTATTCAATTCTAGGGAGAATAAGAAGGGGGATATATATAGTTTTGCCATTTAATTAAAATTGCACAATGTGTCGCGCCACTTTTCACGGAGGGGCAGATTTTATTTTCTTCTTAATAATTTTTTTATAATTTGAATAAGCAGGCAGATCGAACCACTAACGAAAACCTACGAAACACCGTCTACTTCTAGCAAGTGACAAAAAATTTTGTAATTGATATCCGAGATTTCAAATTCGAAACCTAATTGTTTTATAATTCTAGTTAAGTTTATTTTTTTAAAAAATAAACGAACCGAAAAGAGAGAAGAAAAAAAAAATTACAGGGCTATTATATTTTTATAAGTGCAGAGATTTTTATATTTATAAGTCGTTTTTAATATTAGAGAACAAAGAGAAATAGAGGAGAAATTTAAAAAGGAAATATTGAGACATCTGATTTTTCTCTAATTTCTCTTCCCCTAAGAAGTGAGGGCTCTCTCTCTCTCTCTCTCTCTCTCTCTCTCTCTTTTATATATATATATATATATATATATATATATATATATATATATATATATATATATATATATATATATATATATAGAACTAAACTCTTATCTTATTAATAAGACTAAGTCATTGGTGCTACCAAGTTTATAGTAGTTGGATTGAAAGATGTGCGGTTAGGATGATGTGGGCCCCCTAGGATTAAGTGGGTGGTTGGTTGAATAGTATGATCTAACGGGTGAAAATCATCAAAATGGTGGATCTAACGGTGGAAAACTAGATAGCACGGAGACCTCCGTGCTATTGATAGCATAGCAGCCGTACTCTATATATATATATATATATATATATAGGCTAGGGCTACTATCCTATTAATAGGATAGAAGGATTTGTCCTATCAAGTTTCTAACCCTTGGATTAGAAATTGTAGGGTTAGGATAATATTAGTCGGTTAGAGTTGAATGGTGCCCCTCGGGTTGAGTGGTCTCCATTGAGTTATAGTATTTAATCCAATGGTTAGAAATGATGATAAGAGTTGATCCAAAGGCTAAAAAGCGATAGGACAGTGCTCATATCCTATTAAAAGGATAGTAATTTATATATATATATATATATATATATATATATATATATATATATAGGCTAGGGCTACTATCATATTAATAGGATAGAAGACTTGTTCTATCAAGTTTTTAACCCTTGGATGAGAAATTGTAGGGTTAGGATGATATTAGTTGGTTAGAGTTGAATGGTCCCCCTAGGGTTGAGTGGTCCCCACTGGGTTATAGTATTTAATCCAATGGTTAGAAATGATGAAAAGTTAATTGATCCAAAGGCTAAAAAGCGATAGGACAAGTCTCTATCCTATTAAAAGGATAGTAGCGGACTATATATATATATATATATATATATATATATATATATATATATATATATATATATATATATAGTAGGGCTACTTATACTATTATGAGTATAGAGCCCCTACTACTCATAAGTTGTTTTCGATGTTGGGATTTTCGAATCGGCGATCCACACCGTTAAACATGATCTAGAGTATTTGAATCTTCTAGAAAATAAATTTCGTAATTTTTCAAAATCATTATAAAGTTCATCAAGCGGGTATATATATATATATATATATATATATATATATATATATATATATATATATATATATAAAATTAAGTCGGCTTAATATTACCTTTTTCTTTTGGAGTGGACGGTGCACGAAATTTAAAGAAATTCTTAACTTTAAAGCATGGATAAAATGATCATCTACATATGCTTTGCTTAACTGCTACGTGCTTCCGAAGATACCATTAATTACTAAATATATAATAATAATAATATATATGGGAGTGTGGTTATGACCATGCAAAAAAAAAAAACTTTCTATGAGGAACAACACCTCATTATTTATTTTTTGATTACTCCAAATACATTATATAATACAGTACTAAAATTCAGATAAAAATTATTATATTAGAACCGAATTTTTAGATTTGACATTGTATATATAGAGCTAGGCTACTATGCTATTAATAGCACCAAGTCATTGGTGCTACCAAGTTTTTAGCCATTGGATTGAGAGATGTGTGGTTAGGATGATGTGGGCCCCATAAGGTTAAGTGGGTGGTTGGTTAAATAGTATGATCTAACGGTGAAAATCATCAAAAGGGTGGATCTAAAGAACTTGATAGCACCAAATGCATTGCTATCGATAGTATCCCACTCGTATATATATATATATATATATATATATATATATATATATATATAGAGAGAGAGAGAGAGAGAGAGAGAGAGAGAGAGAGTCTACTATACTATCGGTAGCATGGAGGCTTCCGTCGCCAAGTTATATTTTCGATGATGCGGCTTCCAAATCGATGATCTACTGAGTTAGACTTGAGATCTACATTATTGAAAGCATTTGAAAATTAACTAAATTTCAAATATTTTCGACATCATTTGACTAGTGATCAAAAGATCTAAAAATTGACAATTTTAATGGCCGACGTGGTGTGTTTGTGAGTTTAACGGTGTAAAACAATCCAAATCGATAAAAATTTTATAGAAAATTCTTTTCACTATTTAAAGTAAGATCAGTATATCTGATTTTGAATTTAAATCTTTTATCATCATTTTTTATGAGATTTTTATTTTCAGCCGTTTAATTTTAGACTACTTGTTTGATAGGAAATGATATCGAAAAATTATGAAATTTAGTTTCTAAATACTTTTAATAGTGTAGATCAAATCTGTGAGCCGATCGTCAATTTGGAAACCGCATCATCGAAAACAATATGGTAGCACGTACGTAGCGCTCGTGCTACCGATAGTATAGTAGCCTAATTCTATATATATATATATATATATATATATATATATATATATATATATATATATATATATATTGATGGGATAGGTGGTGGTAGGTGGAATAGTGTTAGATCCAAAGGTTATTAATAGTCAAAAAAGTAGATCTAATGGTTAGAAACTTAGAAGCACCAAAAGTTGGTGCTTAAAAGTATTCTAGCTCAATTCTATATATATATATATATATATATATATATATATATATATATATATATATATATATATATATATATATATATATATATATATATAGTTGAGCTAGAATACTCTCGAGAGTAAACCGCCCAGTTTACTCTTGAGTTGTTTTCGATGATAAAGCTTCCAAATTGACGATCGGCTCCGTTGAACATGATCTATACCATTTAAAGTGTTTAGAAATCAAATTTCAAATTTTTTCGACATCATTTGCCTAATAATCAAAGAATTTCAAAATTTGTAATTTTAATGGTGGATAAGAGATGTTTTCTCATTTAACGTTGTAAAGATATCCAAATCAATTAAATTTTTGTTAAAAAATTTTTAAACTATTTAAAACAAGATCTATACTCTTGATCTTGATTACAAGACTCCTATCATCATTTTTTAAAGAATATTTATTTTCACCATTCATTTTCTCGTTCACTAGACGGATAAAAGAACAATATCGAAAGTGCGTGAAATTTGATTTCTAGGTAGTTTAAATGGTTTAGATCATATTTAACTGAGCCCATCGTCAATTTGGAAGTTCTATCATCGAAATAACTCGAGAGTAAATCGCGCTTTACTCTCGAGAGTATTCTAGCTCAACTATATATATATAAGTAGTCCCATGATACTATCGATAGCACCATGCATTTGGTGCTACCACGTTTCCGCCGTTAGATCCACCCCTTTGATTTTTTCACCCGTTAGATCATACTATTCAACCAACCACCCACTTAACTCCTGGGGCCCACATCATCCTAACCACACATCTCTCAATCCAATGGCCAAAAACTTGGTAGCACCAATGACTTGGTGCTATTAATAGCATAGTATAGATATATATATATAGATATAGCATAGTATAGATATATATATATATCTATATATATATATATATATATATATATATATATATATATATAGTGGTGCTTTTGGAAGCACGAACGCTACGTGCTTCCACTTTATTTTCGATGTTCGGACTTTCGAATCGACGATCGGCTCCGTTAGAGTTGATCTAGAGTATTTGAAGTATCTAGAAAATAAATTTTGCGATTTTTCGATATCATTTGCCTAGTGATCGAAGGGCTCAAAATAAATAATTTTAATGGCCGTGGTGAGCGGTTGCAAGTTTAATGATATAGAAATATCCAAATCACGTGAAATTTTGATAGAAAATTTTTTATACCATATAAAACAAAATTTTAATGTCATATCATCATATTTTGTAAGATTTTTATTTTCACCGTTGATTTTGAGCCACTTCGATTACTACGCAAATGATGTTTGAAAGTCGCAAAATTTATTTTCTAGATACTTCAAATACTCTAGATCAAGTCCAACGGAACCGATCGTCGATTCGAAAGTCCGAACATCGAAAATAAAGTAGAAGCACCGAGCGCTCCGCTTCCAAAAGCACCCCGTACGCACTATATATATATATATATATATATATATATATATATATAGAGAGAGAGAGAGAGAGAGAGAGAGAGAGAGTCCAAATTACTATATACTTTTATAAGTATAGAACCTATTGTACTTCTAAGTTTTTGGCCATTAGATCTACCCTTTAATCATTTTCACCGTTAGATTATACTATTCAACTAACCACACACTCAACCCTGTGGCCCACTATCAACCTAACCGTAACCACTCTTATTCTAACCACATATTTTTTATCTAAACGGTTGAAAACTTATGAGTACAAAAGAGCTCTATACTCCTATGAGTATAGTAGCACCTATATATATATATATATATATATATAGAGTATTATTATAGTGCTTGTAAAAGCACCAAGGACTTGGTGCTTGTGAATTTTTTACCGTTAGATCTACGACCTTGATCATTTTCATCCGTTAGATTATACTATTCAACCAACCACCCACTTAACCCAAGGGGGCCCACATCATCCTAACCTCACATCTACAAATCCAAGGGCTAAAAAGTTACAAGACCAATGATTTCAGACTTTTAAAAGATGAGCTCAATTCTATATATATATATATATATATATATATATATATATATATATATATATATATATATATATATATATATATATATATATGCACTACACTTATATTTTTCTTATTGTTGATCAATATATGTCTTAAAATAAAAAACCAATCGGATGATCAGCAATTAAGATCGATCCCACACCATTTGAAGGGCCTACAAATTTAAAAAGAATTAATCATCATATATAATTAAGATTTGAAAACTACTGATAATTACTAGCTCAGACATCATGCATGCATGCAGCTTCAATAATCAACAACAGTACAGAAAAATAAATATATAATTTATGAGAACTCCATCAACTTAAAAATTAGTTAGAAAACATTTATTTATGCATTTTAAATGCCATCTATACATCCAAGGAGTTAGATTCTAATTAATTTCTCACCAGTGCATGCATGCACACTATACATATATATAAATTCATAATTTTTTAGGGTTAAACAAATATGTTAATTAACCTTTTTAACTAAGTAATTAAATAAGCAAATAATTAATTAAGTTGATGACAAATTGGGGGGTGTGAATTAAATAAGAATCTTGTGAGGGCTCCATGTGAAAGTTTCTTAATTTGCATGCACTTGAACATGGACAACACTACCCAACCCTAGCATGGCATAAATTAATTTCCTAGGTTCCCAAATAATATTTTATTATAAATTATGCTTGTGGATCAAGTTAAAGCAAATTAATTAAGGGCATGGCAATAAATTTATTTTTGAAGGGTTAATTGTTAAAAAAAAATATATTCACATTATATATATATAGCTAGGTCAAAATTTTATTTTGTATTCAATATGATGATAATTATTCTTAAAGTGTCAACACATGACTTGAATGCAACTGATGAGTGTAAAAATCTCTCACATTAATCATATACTAATTAACTAGCTATAATTCAATTTTACATCACTATGAAACCAATATTAATTCCTAACAATAGGATTAATGATAAGGTTTTGAGCTTGGAAATTAAAAAGCCTTGGAAAATTTGTAGATCAATAAAACCCTAATTTTAATGACAATTTTAGAAAATATATTATGTTTTTCTGACTTAATTACAGGCAGATCAACTCTTGATAGAGTTTTAAAATTTTCAGGAAAAAAAATAAACTTCCTAGCTAGGGTGACAAATTCATCAAGAAATTTTTTTAAAATTATCATAAAAGCAAGCAAATTATGTTTAAATTCCCCCAAAAACATATAATTAATAAAGACATTAATTATTTTGAGTTTAGATCAGATATTTCCAAAGATTCCATATTATATTGAGTAGTAGAAGCATTACATTATATAATCTCTTTCTTTTGTTTTGTAACAAAATTATCTAAAAATAATGGTAAAAATGTAGGGCATGCATCTCCAACTTTTTAAAATTTTAATTTTGCTATCCAAACTTTCAATTTGTTTGATTCGAGTTGGTCGATAATAATTTGACTTTACATTTTAAGTTTATTACTTACTCTTATAAATTGCATAAAACATACTAGCTAACTAAATATGTAAAGATAAACGTTGCATTCAAATTTTAAAGTCAAGGTCTCACTTGCATGTGCTTGTTAAATATAAAAATGTTTAAACACCGTTCTCTAAAAGCTTAAACTCTTAGAGAACGGTATTTAAACATTTTTATATTTAACACTTCCTCCTCACGTCTGGGCTCGAGGCTTTTTAGTCGGCTCATGACGTGTACTTGAATTAAATGGGAGAAAATTAATATGTTAGGAGCTTGGTGTGACTCGAACTCGATCAGGACCTCCCGCTCTGATACCATGTGAAATAACCGTTGTACTCTAAAAGCTTAAGCTCTTAGATAACAGTGTTTAAACATTTTTATATTTAACAGTGCTAACTCATTCAAACAAATTGAAAGATTGGATAGTAAAATTGAAACTTTGAAAAATTGGATAGCGTAATCAAAATAGTGCATAATTCAGCTAAACTCTATACCTTTTTACCATATATATATATATATATATATATATATATATATATATATATATATATATATATATATATATATTTGTCATGTCTCAATTAGAAAGAAAAGAATAATGCATCTTTCCTTTTTTTTTCCTTTTCTTTTTTGTTAATTTATTGGTGAAGATTAAAGAGCAAAGATAATTAATTAATATATCTTTTACCCAAGTTGATTTTATTTTGATTGGATGCTCCAAACTTAATTAAGTTCCCAAAATTTACCACAATGTCATTCACCTAGGAAAGTTTTAGCATTGGTATAAGTTTTTTTTTTTTTTAATTCTTTTGAATAAAAACAAGAAAACCGCCCTAATTATATAACATTTTATACTTTATCTCCTTCGATAATAAAAGGATATATATAGAAAACCTTTCTTAATCTTCATTTAGAGAGCTCTTCCTTCACAAATTTTCTGTGATTATGAAAAGGCTAATTAATTTATACCTTTTCCATTTGGTTTAATTATTTTGTAAACCTAACAACTTCAGATAAATGTTACAATAATCATATATAAGAGGAGTGAGCATGTTCATCAATTGTATAGCTAGTTAGTCAAATTGATGCTTATTGCTGTCAATCCAGCTCGCTGTTCGCGAGCTAACTCGTATTCGACTCGAAATTGGCTCAAACTCGATTGACTCGCTCGTTTAATAAATGAGCTAATCAGGAGCTCAGTTTTTCAGCTTAAAAAATAAAGGAGCCGGATACGAGCCGAACTTAGCTTACTTGTGTTTGACTTGATATATATAGCTCGAAAACAAATAAATATTTATTTTGATTAGAATATAAAAGGCTTAAGAAATAAAGTTGCCACCATTGATCAACAAGCTTGTAATAATGTTTCATTTTGATCATCAAAATCTCAATTCTTGATCACTAAGTTTTGGTTAATTGCTTACAGCTTCCGGTAAAAATATCGAATAGCAAATATATTCCTACAAAGTTCAATCCTGCAAAAATCCAAATATTTTCAAATATACCCTCATTCGTTAAAAAATATAATTAACTATAAGTAAAAAATATTTAATCCTGATTAGTAAATGAGATAAATTGATTTTTTTATCTCTCTTATATTATATATTTGAGATGGTAGAAGAAAGAAGCTGGCCGTTGGAAACTTTTAGGATGATATTTTTGCATAATTCTAACCGTTGATGCTATTAAAGAAACATATATATTATGATGGCAAAAAATGTCATTTTATTTATTTTCTGTTAAAAATAAACAGTGCTCTAACGGTAACAGACCGGAGGAACAAATATGAATATCATTGAATTTTTACAGGAATAAATATGAAAAATTAAATTTTGTAGAAATATATTAATTTGTTATTCGATATGTTTACAGGAAGCTGTATGAAATTAACCCTTATTGTTTTGTCCCAATTGAGTTATATTTGTCGTTGAATTCTGTATAAATTTTCTTTAAAAAAATTAAAATAAAAGCTTATTTTCTAATCATGTCATCTTCAAGAGATAATACGATTATTAATTAACTCATCTTTTTCAAACAGTATGATTATTGAATCAGAAATAATCAAATCACTATACGAGAAATAAATTAGCAAACATATATTACCACAACATTTTTTTTGTCTTAGCTAAATGAGCTATATATAATGTCATCTTTTTATTTAAAGAAATTTAAACATACTGCTATAAAATTTCACAATATTATCTTTAAATATTATTGACATATTTTTTAAAAAAAAAAAGAAGAAGAAGAAAGAGAGAGAGGTCGCATTATCCGCCGGATTTACTTTTTTAAAAAAAAACTAAGCTTCAGCTAAAAATGCGAAGTAATTAGCTAGGTTGCAAACTTAGAGACTGGGTATCAACCATTAAACCCTTAATATCAATTAAATTACGTTTGGTACGATCAGTATCGATCGTTGCTGATATGTTGACACTATAATTTGAATATTTTTTAATTAGTTCATACAAATATTATATAAATTTATCAATACATGAATATCTGGTAAACTAACCGTTTCTAGTGCAAGTGGCATGCAATTCAGGGTTTGGTGGTTAATTGATATATACCCGAGGTCCCAAATTCGAATTCTAATTGATTCACATTTCCAGCTAAGTTTATTTCTAAATGAAACGGACAACATACTATCTATCTCCCAACAAAAAAAAAAAAAAAAAAAAAAATCTTGTAAGATCCAAATCATTTCCTAAGTATTAAATTGAGCATGACATATATGACATAATAATAATAATCCTATTAAAGGTGTACAACCAACTCAAGCATTTATGCCATGACAACTAAAATAAGTCATGTAACTTTTTTTATCCAAATTAATGAAGCTTTACAGTGAGGAACACTGACCAAATTAATGCAATGCTCTTAATTTAACCTTTGCTTCCATAACAAGTCTTACCCTAACTATATAATAACTAGTACACACAATAATAAGAGAAGAGAAGGGGACAAAGCATTATTTGTGGGGCCCACCAAAAAGAAAAAATAAAAAATAAAAAAAGCACTTTTTTAAATCTCCAAAAAAAAAAAATTTTGCTTTTTTTATTTTATTTTTTATTTTTTAATTTTTTTTTCTCTTGTGGGACCCACAAAGGAATGAGTAATTGGATCTTGATTGGATGCTCCACCCATGCATCATCATCAACACCCCCTTCACATTTATGCCATGGTTGCTAAATTTGGATATGATGCTTCTCCTCATCACCATATATCACTTCCCTAACACTTATACCATAATTAAGTGGTAAGTAACAATTATTATTATAAAATTGGTGCATTAATTAAAAAAAAAAAGAGTTAAAAGTAATGTGATGGTGTAGTAATGTTATAATCATTTACCCATTTTACAATATTTTACCAACATATATAATAAATCAAAAGGCTGCGTACGTGGTTCTACGAAAAGGTACGAAAAAAACAAAATTCAAGAAAAAAAAATTTCATTGAATTTATTTTTCAATTTTTCGTCCGTTTAGTTTGAACGGTAATAAATATTTTTGAAAATCTTTTTCTCATATTTTATGAGAAAAACTAGCATTTTCTTTTTCCCTTTTTTTTTTAGAAAAATGAACATACTAGTTTTCTATAATATATGAAGAAAAAAAATCGTAAAAGCGTAATTTTTTTTTTTAAAATCAAATGGGTGAAAAACTGAAAAATGATTTTTTATGAAAAACTTAACTTTTCACGCTTTTTGTACGAACCAAACGGTGCCTAGATGTTTTAAATTAAATAATTGATAAAATGAACGAGCAGAATGATAATTATAATTGCAAAATAATAATAATAATAATAATAATAATAATAAAATTATCAAGTCAACAAATAAGTAGGCAATTAATTAAGTAATTCTACTTTAAAAAAAATATAGGAACCAAATTTTAAGATCTTTAGTTAGTAATTATTCTTCTTTTCCCCATTTGTGGTATTTAAAAGCTACTTCTTTGACCTTAAGGTATGTAATAAATAGGAGAAAAAGATGGCTCACCAGTAAGGTACCCCAAATGACAAAAGTATATACTATTATTATATCTTTGAAAAGGTTTGGAATTAACTTTAGGGGCAATTGTTTATATACCCCTGGAAAGTTTCCGATTTACCCCTCTTGGGCGCTAATATCAAAATACCCTCCTAATGCTCCAACCTATTTCTAATATACCCTGTAGCTTAAAATCATAAGAACTCGTTATATCCGTAAAATTACTATTTTGCCCTTTTCAAATATACCCTTCTATCATCACCGTTCTTTCTTATTTGCCCTTAAAGTCGTGGGCACAAAAGTATTTCGACTTTTGGTTTTTTTCAATATACCCCTCACCGTCACTGCCTTTTTTATTTACCCTTAAGTTAAGGGCAAAATTGGTATTTTAATTTTTTTTAACTCGTAGTAGATATTTAACTCACGTTTAACCCGATTAACTTAACAGAGATAACTCATGGGGTATTTTGCAATAACGGTAGAACGTATGAGGGGCATTTTAGAAAGAAAAAAAAAATAGGGATAGATAGGATATTTTCATACGCATGAGGGGTATATAGGCAATTATCCCTTAACTTTAATACGGGCTATACAAAGGGGATTTGAACCGTGTCGTCCTACAGAGAACTTAGAAGGTTTGAAATTAGCTCTGATACTAACTACACAAAGAGAATTTGAACTATATTATATAGAACTGAAGAGGTTTGGAATTACCTATGATACCAACTATACGAAGGAGATTCGAACCATGACTCATAAGAGAACTGAAGAGGTATAGAATTTTTTTTATTTTTTTTTTTGAGAAATAGGTAGCAAGCTACCTGCTTTATTCATTAAGTGAAATGAACTGAGCATACAAGTTGGAAGCAACTTAGGCCTCCGAGAAGTCGGCAAAAGAGAAAAATAAATTAAAAGCGAGAGAAGAAGAGAAAGGAAGGTCAAAGTCCCAACGAAAAGTAGAACAGGGGGAAGGTACCAAAAAGGGCTTTAGAGCGCTGTGGTCCAGTTGTGGATCAGTTGCTTGAGACGTTCTAGAGAGCTAGAAACGTTTGGCGTTTTTCCCTTGAAGATATAGTTGTTTCCGTCCGTCCAGATGACCCACCAAGTCGCAGCCAGAACAGTCAAGCGGTGTTTTCTGGTCGATTCGACAGGGATTTTCGTGGTTTCGGCCCAGAGAACTGTAGCATCAGCTGTGCTGTTGTTGTTTGCGTCCACTCCTTCCATACTGAGGAGGAGATACCGAACGTAAACACAGTTGTTGAAAAGGTGGTCGCAACATTCCGTGAGGACTGCGCAGAAAGCACAATTTTGTTCTACATGCATGCCTCGGATGAATAGTCTGTCAGCAGTGGGTAATCTCTTTCGAAGGAGCAGCCAAATGAAGACTTTGATTTTAACGGGGATTTTTAGCTTCCAGATGTGCAGATTCGTCGGGACACGCAATCCATCGTCCGTGATGAACTGGTAAAGCGATTTGACCGTGAATAGTTGGTTGGAGTTCCATCGCCATTTGACCACGTCCAGTCTGTCGCTTGGCTGGAGGTCTCGAAGCAAGTCTTTAAGCATCGATAACTGTCTGTGACTTTCAGTGGAACGAGCTGTCGTGAAACCGCGACAGATAAAGCGTCATCTCCAGCCGTGCTGGTTCCAGCATTGGGAGATCCGGGCTTCCTTATTACGAATGTTCGAGAAGATAGTCGGAAATATGGTACCAAGGGGGGTTTCTCCGATCCACATTCGGATATTTCTTCCGTCGCCGAGCTCATAGGTTACTCCACGTGAAAACACGTCTCGACAGTAGAGCAAACACGTCTCGACAGTAGAGCACACCCTTCCACCACTGCGAGTAGGGGACAAAGGCTCTACCTTCCAGCAGTGGCTTTCGTCTAACGTAGTAAAGGGATCTTATTAGTTTACACCAAAGGAGTTCTGGGTTGGTGAAGTAACGCCACCACCACTTGGTTATGAGTGCCAAATTCATGTGTTTTAGGTCTAAGATTCCAAGTCCACCTTTTTTTTTACTTTTGCATACTGCATTCTAGTTGACGAGACAAGCGTCGCCGGTGATTTTGGAGCACCCCCTCCAGAAGAAAGCTCTTCTGAGTCCCTCTATCCGATTTAGCACCCACTTTGGTGCCCTAAAGATGGAAAAGTAGAATAGTGGCAGGTTAGTGAGAACCGAGTTGACGAGCGTGAGTCTTCCCTCTAGGGAGAGTAGTTTGTCTTTCCAGCCTTCTATTCTCGCCTCAACGCGATTGATGACCACCTCCCAATCCTCCTTACGAAGTTGCTTATTGTGGAGTGGTAGGCCCAGATAACGAAGCGATAACTGTCCGACTTGGCATCCCAGAATGTTCGCAAGCCTAGTGGCCTTACGAGGATTGGGTCCCAACTAGTACATTTCCGATTTCTCCTTATTGATGCTGAGGCCGGAGGCCCATTCGAATATGTTCCAAAGGAACAACAGGTTGTGCATAAAACGTTTCCGTGGTTCACAGAAGAAGATAGTGTCGTCGGCGTACTGTAAGAGCACTGTTTGGCAGTCGTCAGATGATCCGATGCCTTGTAGCTGATTGGTCGTCAGATGGTCCGATGCCTTGTAGCTGATTGTTTTTCCTCGTCAGAATTGATATATGATACCAACAAATTCAGTAGAAAAATGGTTCAGAAATATATACTTATAATTTCTCCATTAAATTTTTTGCTAACTTCCACTCCATGCCATGATGCTGCCTTTCCAGGCATGGGCTTTATTTTTGGCTGCAGATACTTAAATTGAGAAGAAGAAGATTGGGCATGGGATTTTGAGTAACAAAGTAGTAAAGATCAAAAAGAGAGAATAGGGATGGGAATAGTGGCATGGGACCACACCATATATGCATCACCACACCCATAATATATAATATATTTATATATTTGGGGGAATTGGTTTTTGACAAGGGGGGGGGGGGGGGCGGGGGAGGAAAAAAAGAAAAGAAAAAAAAAAAGAATACTTAATTATTCATGAGCTTTTGAGTTGAGCATGCCCCTCAAGTAGTTAACTTTTGGCTTTTTCTGCTATATATCTTCCTTCTACTTACCATGGTTGTGTGATGATGGATTCTCAGTTATTATTTTTGTTCAGAGCTACTTTTGGTATCAACAGAAAGATTTGTTGAATCTGATCATTAATATTTGCTTGCTGAATTTGAGCAAATCTAATAAATCTTATATGTTCCTACTGAACGCTAAATTTGGATTCTGCTTCAATGTAATGGCTTCACGGGTTTGGGTTGGTCATTCGGGTTAGAATTCATTGCGGTTCACTTACAATGATGATCAAAACTCCCATTGAGACCCACGCTCTCTCGCTTCAGTGGATCATATATCAAATAGCTCTACTCAAGCAGCACTTCTGCAAAATTAAGCTCCGAGTAAGCTAATTGGATTTAGGATCCATTTACTACTGATCACGGTCGTCGAATGCTATATATTCGGCCTAAAATGGTTGCGACCGAAGCATGTTAAGAGTGTGTACTATATATCGAAATAAATAGAATATATTTACTTTTTCTCACCGTACGTAACGTGCGTGTTTTGTCCGTGAACACAAACAGGGCCTTAATTAGATTAGAAATAAGTAGTAGGGACCTGGATCCAACTAACGAGCTAGGTCAATAAAATCATAATACAAAAATCAGTGTCACCAACTACCAAATAATTAGTCTATGTTCCCTCCCTATCTACATCAAACAACTAGGATAGGAAGTTTTAGGTGCCCTAATTATTTCCTACTTAATTGGGAGGTGCTTAACTCTATGATGAAGACATATCATGATATAGTAGCTGTATTCAAATTCATTAGAGTAGATCTTATATATATAGGTAAAAATGCATAGAAACCCCCTGAACTACAGGCGCTTTGGAAATGGCCCCTCTCAAAATTTAATTTGCAGTCTTCAGTGTAACGCCCCCAATAGTACCACATTGAATGGGATACTAATTTCGATTAGTTTATATGAGATCTGCACGCTAGTAATAATAACTGGACTTAAGCATTTTGGGCTGGTGGTTGGGTCCAACGAGTTATTGTTACTAGCGGATCGGGCCGTTACATTTAGCGAAATCATCTCATATGATATTGTATACTTTCGCAAAAGTCCGTTTTATCCCCGCAACGCCAGAGTACGTCCATGTTGTTAAACCAAACCTTAAATTTATGATTTATTAAGATTAAGTAATTTCACTCTGTTACGACAAACGCACAGACAGAAACAAAATGACGAACACAAAATAATAAACCCACAAGCAGAAAATAAAGAGAACATACAGATTTACGTCGAAAATTTTTTGCTGGAAAAAACCACGAACAAGGGAGGAGAGAACTTCACTATCGAACGAAAAAGGGAATACAATATTCTGCAGATTATAACTAACCACGATCTCACGTCTTTAAGGCAAAAACGAAAAAGAAAACTCATAACGGGTTTCGGATCCGAGCGCTTCGCCACCCACCACAGACATTCATTTTTCCTTCATAATTTTATTTTTTCAATTTTGGTCGCACAGCGAAACCGTGTGAACTTAAGTTGATTATTAATTTCCGGTCACATCTAACACACTCAAATAAGTTATGTATTGTTTTAGGAAATAAAACTAAAAAAAAATTGAGCCCCCCCAAAAAAAAAAAAAAAAGAAAAAAAAAATGTTGAGGGAGCTATTTCAGTTAATTATATAGTAGTTGAGGGGGTTTTCCGTACATTTTGAGGGGGGGGGGCCAATCAGGAGCAGCCACGTAAGCAGGTTGGTGTGGGGATTTGGTGACCGTACATCAACCCCTGGTGTGGCAATAAGAACGGAGGGCCCTGATGAGCTGTGGAAAGAGGAACATCCGAGCCAAGCGTGCATGTGCATGTGAATGGAGATCCCCACCACAACAACAACAACAACAACGCAATTTCAACTAATCTCCCACATCTTGCATGCATGCATGTGTTAGTTTGTTACTATTACACCAGCAGCAGCTTCATTTCATCTTTAATTTCACCAACCCCCTTTTGAATTGATCTGATCCAGTTATATATATGTTCTCCTTAATTATCTCTCATCTTTTTTTCTTTGGGTTTTTCCGAATAAAAATAAAATAAAATTTATTATTCACAAAACAAACTTACTGTTACCTACCTGATCATGTCCTATCAATCATGTGAACAGCGTCGTCGTCGGCTCGATCGCTCAAATTTTGCTGTTTCCATAGGTTTGTTTTAATCGAAACGCAGAACTTACAATTTGGAACTTGCGGTTTTTATACTGAAAAGCTCACTTTGGCTTCACACTTCAGACAAAAGCTCCGAATACTGAAGCTTATTTAAAGCCCCATTTGAGAATGCTACTAGGAGAATGCCTTATATATATATATTTTTTTTAAAAGGTATGATAAAAAAGATATTCTATTTATTTTCGTGAAAAAAAAAACATATCATTCTATATAGATCGCGATAATTCAATTACGATACAATTGTGCAGCACCGCCGAAATACAGAAAAGCGTACTACTAGAAAATAAAACACACGGCAATTTTCGTACAACTCCCAACTACTAACTAAGGTTATGTTTGATTCGAGGAATAAAGAAAGAATAAGAAATTTATATTCTCTTTATTTTTCCAAACGGTACTCAGAAATACTAAGAATTACTAATCTCCTCTTAGCTGAGTAGAGCTTTTGCTTATTTAAAAGCTTGAAATGAGCTTCTCAACTCCAAAAGTAAAAATCCAGCCAAATAAAAATAAAAATAAAAATAAAAAATATCTTGGAAGTACCAAATAAAAGAAATACGATTGTAATAGATTCACAGCCGCGGAAAGCCAAATGAAATGATTATAGTTGTGACTACTGCAATTTCAACTGCATGCATATTCGACTATATTACATTTGAAGTTACGTTAACAAAAGTGGATTTGGACATATAGCGAAAAAACCAGCGGAGGTTGTTCAAATAGTTTTACTTAAACAACACTAGCACCGGCTGTTAAAATCGACACTAGCACCAGCTGCTAAAATCGTGCAGAAATATTCTCTCAAAAAATTTCTAATGGTGATCTTCTTTCTCTGTGAAATCTAACTTAATACATCATTGTTGCAACCTCTTCTCTCTTAATTCTCTCACTCATTTTCTCATTTACCTATCCAATACTGATTCCTCGACGCTCAGCATGGGTGGAATAACACGCATCGTAGATGAATGAAGACGAAGAAATCATAGTTACAGATTCGGAATTAGCATAAAGAGGAGAGAGAGAGTGAGAGAGAGGAAGAAGTGTTTCCATTACTAGAATTTTGATTGAAAATATATATATATATATATATATATATATATATATATATATATATATATATATATATATATATATATATATATATATATATATATGTGTGTGAGGCTACTATGTTATCGGAAGCACGGAGCCTTCCGTGCTTCCACGTCGTTTTCGATGACGCGCTTTCGAATCGTCGATCGGCTCCGTTAAACTCGATCTAAAGTATTTGAAGTATCTAGAAAATAAATTTTATAATTTTTCGATATCATTTGCCTAGTGATCGAAGGGCACAAAATCAAATAATTTTAATGGTCATAGTGAGCCGTTTGAAAGTTTAACGGTATAGAAAAATCCAAATTACATGAAATTTTGATAGAATATTCTTTATACTATATAAAACAAGATCAATATCTTTGATCTAAATTTTTAATGCTATATTATCGCGTTTTGTAAGATTTTTATTTTCACTTCGTTGATTTTTAGCCCCTTCGTTCGCTAGGCAAATAATATCGAAAAATCGCAAAATTTATTTTCTAGATACTTCAAATACTCTAGATCAAGTTTAACATCGACGATTCGAAAGCCACAACATCGAACGACAAGCACGGAGCCCTCCGTGCTTCCGTAAGCATAGTAGCCTTACTCTATATATATATATATATATATATATATATATATATATATATATATATATATATAATCAAAGAAGTAAAAAGGTCAATTTATCTCACTCACTAACAAAAATTAAGTATTTTATATATGATTAACTACATTTTTCTTAGAATTTTGTTAGCAATAAATCTGAAAACTTGAACTGTAATAACATATCTGTTATTCGATATATATTTACAGAGAACTGTATATAAAGTTATGCCTAAAAACAAGTATAATAAAAAGATATTCTATTTATTTTCATAGAAAAATATCATCATTATATCTTAGATCACAATAATTCATCTACGATATATAATATATAATTATGCAGTCCCACCGAAAAAGGAGAAAAGCATCTCTCTGCGTGCTTTCAACTCTTTCGGCCCTACTAGAAAGTATATGGAAAAACAATTCAATAAACACATCACAATTTTCATACAACTCCCAACCACTACTAAAGATCAGATCAAGTTCCCCAACCCCCCCCACACATTCAATGCACTTATTCCGCGATTAACGATTCTAATCTTAACATGTTCTAAGGTCATTAGTTCCTAGTAATTCTTATGAAAAAAACAATTTGCCCTCGATCCGAGTTATCAGTAATAACAATTGAATAGTAATAGAGAAAAGAATATGACAGCAAGCCCAGTTAGCACATAGCAGATCATAGAACTGATAGAAAGATTGGAAACACATTAAGATTTAGTAATTGTAGTTGATCACAGTCCAGTTCATGGGGATCACAATGTGGAGAAATAGATTATATCCAATTCTCCAATCAAAAGTCAGAGCAGAAGCATTCTAAAGATTTAAACCTGATTATTATAACTAATTTGGTTGGATCCACTGCTACTCTGAAACTATAGTGTAGGACTCTTTCCTTTCCCTTGATTCTCTATTCTCTCTAGATTGGCACCAAATGGCAAACAGCCGACGATAGTCGAGTCGCAGCAAGGCATTATATATCTCGCTAAAAGCCCCTAAGATAAGACTGATTACAGCCCGAACACTATGAGCAGTTATCACTTACGGCTATACCGTTCGACACGAACAAACTTTGAGCATGTGCTAAAGAGTAGTCTAAACACGGGAAGGAACAACTCCAATCAGAGAGCTACACTAGATTAAGCCTTTTCGACGACTCCTCACAGATTGGAAAGGAGAGACGCAACCAGAAAGAACATCAGCAACAATATTCAAATATAGCCAAAAAGAGTGCAAAAATGTTCATGCCAATGCAAAGAACTAACAAGCTTTAACCCTTCTTCTGTAATACTTGATTAAAGGTAAGCGAAAAGAAAAAAAGAAAAATAATTTTAGCAACAAGAAAGGTCACACATGCATGTTTCTCCAGACTCCAACCAGATTATAACAACCGCAAACCCCACGTTGCGCTCCCCACCATTTAAATACACGAACAAGAGTAAAGAGAGAAATACATATATATATATATATAGACAGAGAGATAGAGAAAGGAATTAAGTTTTCCGTAACGCACCAGCTAAGTAAGGAGTACTATTTGATGTATTGGGAGAGCCACTTGAAGCCATCGCCGTATCCCATCTTGCGGACGATGCTGCACATGAAGACTTCGAGGGGGCGGACATTGGAGTCGGCAAGGTTGACTTTGCCCTTGCCGGTGGTGAAGTTGCTGAGGCCAAGGTGGTAACGTAACTCCTCTTCAGAGGCTGCGTACGGAATGTCAATCTTGTTTCCTAGGATAAGGAAGGGCACGTTTGCTAGGGAGTCGTCTGATAGAAGAGCATCGAGTTCCCTCTTTGACTCTGCGAACCTTTCCTTGTCGAATGCGTCCACGAGGTACACCACTGCATCCACCTGAATACATTGATACATAGGATTAGTCAAGAAGAGACATACTAATAATAATTAATAATAATAATAATCTAATTATCTAATCCACGGGTATCGGGTACTAAGTTGCATGTATGAAATCACTTACTCAAAAATTCCTCGAACGATTCCATTTCTTATCTCAATGAGATACCGCGGCATAATCAAGAAAAAAAAAGCGGAGCTAGTGAGGGGATGATGACAAAAGGTGGCGATGGTGCAGGTAGTGTTGTAGTGAAAAGGCGGCGGCAGTTATCTTACAAAAGTTGGAGGTGAGATGAGAAAGATATTTTATGTTTGTGATAGAAAGCACAAAGTGCGTATATAGCATTCACTATGGAGATGATATGATATGCTTTCCATTTGTCACCTTCAAAGTATAACTAGACAATCCAAATCCGAAGTAAATCACTTTCCACCAGATACAGGTAAACTAGAATGTGTTCGAAATGCGGGGATCGAGAACTACCCAACTCTCAAGAATTAGACGGGATATGCCGCTAAATGCAGAAGCACTGTAGCATGAAACTGTAAGGTGGATGAAATAAAGCAAGGGACACTATAACGTGAGTGAATTCATGCAAAAATCCCCTTTAAGTACCAATGGATATGAAAATCAAGAAATTATGTTACTTCTAGGCCCCGATTAATGCATTCAACCCAAATTCTATCTTATGAATTGACTGAGGTATTCCAGTGTTTGAAAAGACGCAATGCGCAAAAAGACACAAAAGCATTATGGAGCCTAGGTGCGCGCCACGCGCCTCAAGAAGGTCGAGGGGCATATTTAATAAAAAATAAAATAAAGCCTATTTTAAATGAATATTTTATGTTAAAAAATTCTAAAATAGCTATACAAAAACAAAATAGCCATGAAAAAGTAAAGAAATCGCATGCATAAATGTTCTCAGCCTAAACATAAAAAAATTATGTTTCAACTTTCAACTTAAAAGTGCTTGTTGTTGCCGTTTGTTTCTTGTCATTGCTACTTATTGCTATTGGGGGCTGGAAAAGAGAACGACCAAGAGAAAAGGGAATAAAACGTTCAATTAGAAATTTTTCTAAAAAATTCTTAGCATTTAGAATATATTGAAGAAACTCAAAACTCAAAAACCGAAACCCTAGACACATTAAACGTAAATATCACGAGGCGCGCGCCTCACTCCTTGAGGCGCTGAGATTCGCGCCTTGCACCTAGGCGCTAAGGCGTGCGCCTAAGGCGCGCCTTTTTAAACACTCCTTAATTAAATATCTAAGTAGTTGATTCGACGATCGCATGATCACATGACTAGTAATAATCAGACGATCACATGACTTATTACATGCAAGAATTCATAGCTATATCAACTAGTCACCGCAAAAACTGCATTCAACAAATTGATGAACATAAATGACATTAAATAAGAATCCAGAAAACAGCATACGAAGCTACCACCACGCATACAAGTTCCAAAAATGTTACAATGGTTGAAGTGAAAATATAAGACAACTGATCAAGCATCTAAAGTGCTGCATAAAAGGCAGCAAATGTTGAGTGAACTTAATAACTTCCAGACAAAAGAATCATTCTCATATTACTTTTTTCAAACTTTAAAAGAAGGTCTTGGATACAGGAAATGAAATGTCATGGCACGAATAGATCAATCGGTTGTATAATTTGAAAGAGGAATAATTATAATGAAGACACTTAAGAGGAACGGGTCTAACTAGACCGGATATTACAGGCTAACATGAAATGACTGCATGCGCACAAATCCAAATTTAAACAAAATAGTGGAATATAAAAGCATATCTGAAAATGCTAGAAGAGCATTAATGTGTAACCATGGTTCAGCAGGAGAAGAAGCCATTCTCACAAAATTAGTTAAATAATCAAGTGGAATCACCAAAAAGTCAAGGAAATACATTCAAGTTAAACCATAGAGAGAAAAAAATGGTGCAATGGTGCAGACATGACATTCGATAGCAGAACTATCTCATTTATAGCGCAACCACTAACTCAACCTTCAGAGAAAAACATATAGACAGCAAGGTCAAAGAACAGCACAGACAAAAAAGATTTCTATAAATAATTTTCTAGAATTGGAACTAGACGGTGTTGAAAGAATCATATCAATCAAATAAATGAAAAGGCAGAACTGACTTATATGAAACGAAAATAATACATATCTTCTTGTAAACATACAAAGTCCAACCAGGAATATGACAAACACATACTACAGGTGCAGTAGAACTCTCCCAACAAAAGATACAACAGATAATGCTAAAGAACAAAGAAGGTAAAAGCACACAGGCCTTACCTGAGCATTGATTCTACTTCTTAACAAGTTTTTTGAAATCAAAAGAAAGAAAGGTTGGGTGAGAAAATCATAACTTTTAAATCTCAGGTACTCATTTCAAACTCTGCCATAGTTCAAGTAAGATCAGTATGTTTCAACCGAAAAACAAAAGCCTTAGTTACACTATACTATAGTAAGCCTTAGGGATTGTTTCAATGACTAACATTGCAATAAAAAGGCGATAGAATTTTAAACAGAATTACGCAATTTCCTTGCTTACACATTTCCTGATCATTGTAAACTGACAAAAACCTGGTTTTGACAGGTAGCTGCCTGTCTAAGGTGCCTTTAATTGAGGAAAATTCAAGACAGGCAGTGGAACCAGGCATGCATAAAGTGGCTGAATCTCATAAATTTCCCTGTTAGCAGCTCTCTCAATTGAGGTTTCCCACCAAAACTGATCATAGAGAGCTATAACTCAAAGTTTCGTTAATCAAGTCAAGGAACTTATGAACTTCTCCACTGAGTGGCAAACGAAAAATGCACGACTACTGTTGTGCAAGATAAAGATTAAAAAATCAAGTAGAGCCTGGGGCATTACATTTGGTGTCAAAAAGCCAAATTGCCAATCCGAATTGCGGGTTAGGTCTCTCATCACCTAGTAACCATGGATTGCGTATGTGATTCGGCTTGACAAGGACATACAGATCTAAATGAGAGGAGTCTGCGACGCCCCAAAAATCCCATATTGGACAGGTAAAAGATCGTGTATTGGTATATAAGGGCTAACCAATCTAGTGCTAATATTTTTGTCTTAAGAATTGTTGGCCCCGACAAGTTGCTAGTACTAGTGAGTTGGCTCGTTACAAAAATATAGAGTAGAAAATTTAAAAAAAAAAAACACACACTCATAAAATTCAAAAGGTAAAATTATATGGAGAACCTCTCAACTATAAGCCATTCTGAAATAGCTACCTCAACTTTTTTTTTTCTTTTTTCTTTTTTTTTGGGGGGGGATTGACACCACTCAACTTCTAAATTCTTTTTTATTTGAGATTTTATACTTACTTAAGTTATCAAATCAAAATTAATGACTCTATGAGTTATTAACCGATAATTGACCTAAATTTATTTGCTAAAAACTAATTAAAGTCATTAAATTCGGTGGAAGCATCAATAATTCGATAAAATCCCCAAAGTTCTTGCCTAAAATTACTTAATTCCAAAGAATTGGAAGTTAAGGGGTTCTCTACAATACATTTTTACCAATTAAAACTATATGGTGGGGAAAGAGAGAGAATGGTGGGAAATGAGACCTTGGCGTAGTAATCCTTCCAGACGCGGCGTGCGATCTGATGCCCTCCCAAATCGAAAGCCTTGAACTTGATCTTCCCGATGCTCAGCTCCTCCGACGTCGGGTACTGCGTTGGCTGGTGCTGAACCAATCTCTGCTCCAAAAAATTTACTCTTTTTTTTTTCAAAAAATCGCAACAATGATACCCAAACTATGCAAAAAAAAAAGAAAAAGAAAAAAGAACCAACAAAATCCTACCAAAACTAATCAAAATAGTAACTAAATTACACTTTTTATATCGACGAGCA
The DNA here is from genome assembly GCA_025177825.1 of Aechmea fasciata. Lineage (NCBI taxonomy): Eukaryota > Viridiplantae > Streptophyta > Magnoliopsida > Poales > Bromeliaceae > Aechmea > Aechmea fasciata. The sequence continues at coordinate 7,430,008 of CM045944.1, read as the reverse complement.
AAACAAATGAGGAACCCTAGCTCTCAAGCGAAGTTAAATAAGTAAAAATCGACCCAAACAAAAAAAAAAAAAAGAAAAAAAAAAAAGGGGACCTCATCCTTGAGCATATGAAGAAGCGTGGTTTTCCCAGCATTATCGAGCCCTAAGAACAGGATCTTCGCTTCCTTTTGCCACAGCCCCAGCGACGCGAGGACGCCGTAGAACCAATCGACTAGGAACATCTCTACTTCGAAAAAAATTTAGAAAAAGGGGGAAAAAGTTCTCGAGATCTCGATCGGAAACGATCGAAAGATGCAAAATTCCGACCCGATCACGGGGTGATAGGATCGATTCCGACGAAAATGCGGGGCGAGAGGGGAAAACCCTAGGCCCTAAGCCGTGGGGATGGAGAGGAGAATGAGAATCGTCGTGTTCGAAACGGAAACGAAGAGCGAGAGAGAGAGAGAGAGAGAGAGAGAGAGAGTGGAGCGGATTATTTGGGAGTAAGTGGGCCTCGATCCGGCCCGTTTTAAATATTCGGTCCAATGGAACCCGACCCATTTGATTTTTTTTAAAATTTTTATTTTGGCTAAAATCTAAAAAACCTTTAATATGCCAATATTTGTTTTTTCACTTTTCCGCCCTAACTTCTAAAAATATAGATTTTACCCCCTCTCAAAGTTTTAAGTTGTTACATATAGTTTGGCAATCGAGACAAACTCTTGTTCTCGAAATGAGCTTGAGATCGCTCGTTTAGTAAGAACGAGCGAACACGAGCCGAATTTTTTAGCTCGTTTAATAAATGGGGTGAGCTCGCTCGTGTTCGCTCGATAATTTCGAATACATATATTTTATATTTATATAATTTATTTAATTTATATTTTTATATATAAATAAATAATTATATATAATATATATTTTTATTATTTAATTTTTAGCAAAATAAAAATATAAATGCGAGCTTAATTATAAAAAAAACTCATTTATTTATAAAGTTTTAATTATTAGATCAAAGTCTAATTGATAAAATTTTATAAATTCATTTTTTAAATATATTTAATCTAATTCTTTTTAATCGTTTGTCGGCTCGTCAGCTTGCTACCGTGCCGAACACGAGCTGAATTTTTCGACTCGATACTTTAACGAGCCAGCTCGTGTTCGGCTTGTTTAAACACGAGCCGACCCCAGCTCGCTTGTGTTCTGCTCGTTTACACCCATACATGTAGTATCCCTCCGTCAAGATTTTGTTTTTATTCCGTCATTTTAAAAAGTATACCAAGCCCTTTTTTAAAAAATAAAATATAAAAAATCTCCTTATAAATATCTTTTTTTTTTTACTTTTCTACTTTGATTTTTGAAAACCTATATATTTAACTCTCTTAAAATTTTAAGTTGATACATTTAGCCCCCTCCCCCATCAGAATTCCAGTATTTTTCCGTCCATTTTAAAGATTTAGTCTAATGGGCTGAGGAAGGAGTAGAGATGATCCATTTGATTTTTTTTTGTGTGTGTTAAAATACTAAAAAAATACTGTAATTATTCACTCTTTACTTTTTCTTCCTGACTACCGATATTTTATTCTCTTAAAATTTTAAGCTGATGCATTTAATCCCCCCTCAGTTAGAGTACCGTCACTATTCCGTCTATTTTAAAGGGCTGGAAAAAGAATAGACCCGACCCATTTGACTTTTTCTTGGCTAAAATATAGAAAAATCTCTTTTAAATACATTTTTTTTCTTTTCTTTTTTTTTCCGATTTTCAAAAACTTATATTTTATCTCCTCAAAATTTCAAATTGACACATTTAACCTCAATCAAGGTTCTATCACAATTCTGTCAATTTCTTATAGTTTGTACTGAAAATATCTTTGAAAATGACATAAATGTACTAAAAAAAGTTTAATGTATTTTTCTTTGAAAAAGTAAAAAAAAATTAGTCATTTCGGCCTCTTCATTAACACCATAAACTTTTGATAACATTTTTAAAATTTTAAGTGAGCAAAATTTTCCTACACTTTATAAATATACTGTGATTTTGATAGTTCTGAAGAATTTTGGATAGAATATGATTTTAGGGTTTAGATTTGGGGGTTTTCTATTTAAAGACTTTTAGATGATTTTGATGGGTTAGAAACCCTCTTGTAGATTGTTTGGTGGAATCCACACTTTCGATCTAAGTTTTGGCGAATTTTCTCGAAGAATCGTTGGGTTTAATCTCCGAAATTGATGATCTCCTCCTATGTCTTCTTTATTTTATTTCTTGCTGTTTTTCTATTCTATGTTGCATTGGGTGAATCGAGTCAAAGTAAAGATATATTATTATTAAATGATGAATCTTGAACATAGCTAGAAAATCTAGCTATTGGAGTTAAACCTTTATATATGTTAACTTTGGAGATATTGTTATTTATGTTCTTGAGTAAAACATATTAGTTAGCATAGTATTGTAGTGGGATATCAATTGGACAAGACAAAATGACATGTAGGATTTGATTGGGGCACACAAGTTGTTTGATAAAATACCAATGTAGCTTGTAAGCTTTCAATTGTGTTCAAATGTAATATTATGATTTTAGATTTACAAATTATAGCTTATAAGAGTCCAAATAAGCTTAATGAGCACTTTAGCTTGTGAGGGTCACTTCCTACGGGACATAGCCTTCCAGGGGTAAAACCAAGCAATGATGTGATTGTTCGCTTCGCCCCAATTATTGAGTGCCGAAGTGGATTCATGTGCGATTGTTCAATATCCCACTAGACAAGCCGCAAGTTTGAAAGGACCTTGTTGGTCGGGTTACGTGGAAATCCTATAGTCAACCTATATTCACGTACATTGATGCATGTAGAAGTAGGGGTGTAAACGAGCCGAACGAGAACGAAGGGTCATTTCGTATGGCCATATTAAACGAAACACTTCTTACTATTAAAGATTTGTACCGAAATTGCTGTTCATCGTTTAATAATGCGAACACGAACCCAGCCAATCTAACAATAAACTAAAAAAATTAGATTAAATATATTAAAAAATAAATTTATAAAATTTTATTCATTAGATTTTGATCTAATAGTTAAAATATTATATACAAATGAGTCTTTTATAATTAAGCTCGCATTTATATTTTTATTTTACTAAAAATTAAATAATAAAAATATATATTATATAATATTATTTATTTATATATAAAAATATAAATTAAATAAATTATATAAATATAAAATATATGTATTCGAGCTATTATCGAGCCGAACACGAGCGAGCTGCCCCCAGCTCGTGTTCGGCTCGTTTATTAAACAAGCTGAAAAATTCAGCTCGTGTTCGGCTCGTTTACTAAACGAGCGAGCCGATCTCGAGCTCATTTCGAGTCGAACAGCGAGCTGGATTGCCACCCCTATGTAGAAGTGATAGCTAACACAATTCATACAATAAAAGTATGATGGTAGACTTTACTTGTTGTTAGTATTTATTTTTTTTTTCTCGCATATATTATCTATTGTTAGCAGACCTAGTGGGTAGAACACTCTTTACGACGATTGTACCTACGAGAATTATTTTATATAGTTCTCACAGCATTTTATTGGCTTCTTTTTTCAGAGTACCTTACGTCTTTCGCAGGTGATCGAGACAAGGGGATTGTGTAGTAGTTAGCTCTCAATCGCTTCTTTTTTGTGTGTCCAAAGGCAAAAACCTTCTATTTGGTGTGTCTAGAGGAAAAACCACAGAGACAGCTTGGAGGGTTAGGGTATATGTTATATCAATTTAGCTTCTTAATGCCCGACCCAGCTAAAGAAATGTTCTAGTAGTTGTAATAAAATAGTATTTCTATACTTTGATACTCCAATTCATATGAATCTTTATTTATTGATAGGAGTTGAGTATTATTGGCTACCACTTCGTGTGCGTGAAGAAGATTTGTGCACATGGCAGTTCTGAACACACTATCTAGAGTATTTCCGTTTTGGGACGAGTCGTGACAAATATATATAATTATATATCAAAAATAAATTAAAAAAGTTTTGTAAAAAAAAATTGATATAAATAAAAACAAAAGATAATAGAAAAAAGAGAAAAGCAGGGGGGGGGGGGGGGGCGTGTTCCTTTTGGTTAGCTTTCTAAAAAAAAAAAAATTTAAATAAATTAATCGACGAGGCCCGGATCGAAATCAACAATAATGTAATCGTAGACAACGATTATTGACAATTATATGTGAACGCATTATCGAACGAATATGCAAGGAACCAATCATGACACATAGATGTCTATGCGCACAATTGGCAGCAACGAATAGAAAATGAGATAAAGAAGTTTGGTAACAAAGTTATGAGAAGAGGGGGGAATGGAGAAGCATAGAAGTGGAAAATAAGTGAAAAATAGAGAGGAGAGAGATTTGCATAGTCTTTGCGGGGAAAGAGAGTGGGTTTTGACATAGGAAAATAGGGTTTAATGTGCAACTTAGGAGAATACCAGATTTAAGGAGTTGAAATATTGTAAATGGGGCAATTCTGCTATAGAGAGTGACAGATACCTCATTTGTCATCCATTGAATAAGATTCAACAGTTCAAAATATATCTACAATAACATTATTATAGAAAATCTCAAAAGATGGAATCGTTGTCATATGTATAACTAAGATTGAACGGATGATCGGTGGATGGTATTATAATATCATTTTTAACCGTATATTTTAATCGAGAGATATTTTTGGAAAAAAAAAATAAATCCCTCTCTTTAAAGGAGTATGGATATGAATATAGATTTTTTGGGTTTATACTTTCTTCTTCTCTTTCTTTTTGCTTCACAAGAAACAACTTATTTAGGATGTGTGCTTCCTTCTCAATTCTTTCTCTCTTTTTTTTTTTTTTTTTTTTTTGCCCTTTTTTAAACATTTTAAGATTTATTCTTTTTACTTTTCTCTTTTTTTTGTTCTTATTTATTTTATTAGAAAAAAAAACAATACTCTCAGGGATTTTTTACCCTAAATTTTTGCTTTTTTTAATTATAAAAAAAAAAGAGAAATAACTAGGAAGCAAACCTGTGGTTTCTCTTTGCAGCTTTATCTTCTTTATCATTGCATTTTATTTATTTTTTCCCTTTTTCTTTTATTTTTTAAAACTTTTATTTTTTTTTCCTTTATATATATTTTTTAACAAAAAAATTTAAAGAACACAGAAAGTAATTTTCCTTAGTTTATATTTTTTATTAAATGTCTAAAACCAAAAAAGCAACCATTGAATCTCAAACCACAAAACCCAAATCCATTTCTTTTCTAATAATCAAAGTAGAATTTTTTACAACCTAACCATGATGATTGAAAAAATATCCTAATCCTAATGTGATGAAATTGAACAAATTACTTTTTTAAAAAAATCAAGAAATTAAACAAAATTTTAAAAATCCAAAGATTTCGATTCCACCGAAGAACGCAGAAGTATATCTCTATATACTTTTTTCACAACTTCATTTCATCTAATAGCGTTAGATAGGCCTCAATACCAAACTAAGCCTTAGACGATTAATCATTTAGCGCATTTTAAAAACAATAAATGGTTCACAATTCTAGCCCCTCAAATCTACTTTTACAAGCAAAATTTTGATAAACTTTGTAACTGCAAATACAAATTTAAATCAACCTAATTTTTTTTTTTCCAGAACAACTAAGGAAAGCTTTTATCTCATTATATTTATTCCCCCATAATAAATGCAACCCCCATGTCAGATAACTTAATCACACTGTTCACAAGAATTAAAACACACTGGGATTCACAAAAATAGGAGAGCAACCAACCAAATTGAAGAGAATAAATTACCTATCAAAATTCCAATCTCTATCCAAAGTTTTAAGCAGCATCCGACGAACACGGCAAAAAGGAATAAAGCTTCTTTTTTTCTCTTACAAATAGAGTGGCCCGAGAGCGGCAGCTGCGTGAAAAGATCACCGGCGACTGATCTCGACGAGGGAAAACAAAAGGCTTCTGATGCAGATAAGGATTTTTGAGACGGCTTCGAAGCCGCGGGTCGAGCTCTTTAAGCTGCAACTGGTTCATTTATAGAACGAGATACAGCAGCATTAACCTGCCGAAAAGAAGGAAAAAACAAGAGAGAAGACTTGCTTATTGTAAGGATTCATGCATATAAGTTATATATCATAGAAATACAGTTGATTTTTAATACCATTATTGGGAAAATTCCAAGTACTTTCATACTACTCAGAGAGGTACCGCGGCGCCGCATGTTATATGGTAATGTTCAAGTTTCCAACTGAAGAAAATAAAAGGATAAACGAAAAAAAAACAAAAAAAAAGGTGATGATGAGAAGACTCGCTATGGGTATGTTTGTTTCACCAAATGTAGAGAGGTTGAAGTGATTTTCGGCCGTAAATGCCCCTACCATTGTTTGGTTTATCGTAACTTCGCGTTCGGTCGAAACTCAAACTCTTTCAAAATACTATAACTAACTTGGGCCCATTCTGAACCAAAGTCAATTAAAGGATAAGAAAAATATAACAAACAGCAGAACTCGAGAAACTCAAGTTCTACAGTTGATTTTCAGCTGAACTCTAGTTCTCCTAAAAAATCTAATTCAACCTGATCTTCACCTTTGGTGAAACCAACATGACTTAAGGGAGTGTGCAGCATTATTTAAATTTTCATGTGATTGAAGGCATTTGAAATGAATTGTCTATTATTGTTACTGTTGGTTCATTAGCAAACTCATTGATAAAACTCGAGGAAAATAAAAACGAGTTAATACAAAATTTATGTTCTTTCTAAATGCAGAAACTGAAAATAAATAAATAAATAAATAAATAATCCACAATAGCAATTTTAGTTTAGGTCATCTCTCAGCGCATCCAATCACATACAATTTGAGTAAAAACATAGTACCAAACATGCATCAAGTAATCCGGCTATTTCGTGAATAATAAGTTCTACAAATTTCTAAATATGTTAACTGATTAAAATAAAATAATCTGAAAGTAAAGACTTTTAACTTTGGAAAGGCATACTAAAATTTGTAATTACCAAGTCATAAACAATGAATTCAATTTATTCCTAGTTTAGCCCTAATAGAATTACAAATTGTTGTACTGATGTTGTATTATTTCACAAAACAAAGTAGAGGGTAGACATCGCTATCTGCAGAATTATGTTGGTGAAAATGAAGGCATACCTTGGTAGATTTGAAGAGTTCATCGAGAACTTCAGATAAGGTTGGATGCGCATGAACAGCGACTTTTAAGTCCTGGATACAACAATATTGGAATAATAAAATCGAGGGCAACATGTATTAATTCTCCCATAGACTACCTTTAAAATCTAAACTACGGAGGCATACAGTCCTTGAAAAAGATAAAGGGACTTCATGAGAGAGAGAGAGAGAGAGAGTAGATGACGATTATTTCGTACAGGAAATTTGTCTGTTGGAATAGTGCAATTTGAATCAGAGAAATTGCTCTTCATAAAAATAAAAAAAAATGAAAGCCATTAGATTGGAGAAGGTATGAACAGAGGCTGCAAAGGTTTCTGTAGTAACCAAAGCTCGATAATAAGTGTTAAACATCATGACCAAGCTCACTAGCATTCACAACCTTTACTACACAGTATCAACAATATAGGGAATATGAATCGACATGTTTGAATTCCAAATTTAATTTTTGTTACGAGCTTACACGACTGTCATACCTGTAGACGTGTTCCCAAGGCTATTGCATTGGAAGCCTCATGGATAAGGTCAGCAGCATGCAAACCCAAAATGTGAACTCCAAGAATCTCCCCTGTATCAGGCCTGTATATGAGCTGCATCAAAACATGCAAAGACATAGTCTAAGTTGTTGCCCAATTTTTCTGACCAAAAAGAAGAACACTTGCACAGCGCCTAGGCATTTAGTGCAAAACTATTTAGACCATATATAGCTAAGATTAAGGATATGTCAAGTAAAGGAGCAAAAATAAATAACAATGTTTAATAAATTAAATTTAGCATATATTTAATAACAAAACTTGTTGCGGAAACAACTAAATTAATGTTTGGATATGTTTCAGAGACGCAATCAAATACCTCTGAAAGGGTCAAGTAGCAGAAACACGGGTTCAAGTTTTCAGAGAAAGAAAGGAGAATTACTATACAAAATCATAAAAAAAAAAAAAGGCATGGAAAATTAACCTTGGCAAATCCCTCTCCTTCATTTTCTGCTAGAGCTTTTGTGTTAGCCTTGAAGCTTGTCTTAGCAACACTTATCTCAAATCCTTCCTTCTCAGCCTTCTCCCTTGCTTGGGGCTGCAAAAAGCTCAGTTGTCATACCACAGATGATCATCTAGCTTTTAAGATCCAACAAAATTAACAAGGTTACGGGTCTCTAAAATAAAGAGAGATGAATAATATATCATCAATTTTTCAAAGTTTAGAAGTTATGCTGATAGTGTTCTGTGCCAATACATACCAACAATTAAATGAATGGTCTAGTTGAATTTGCACCTCCCATTTTGTATCAACTCACAGCACATGCAAACGACATTTGACAACAAGATTTCTATTCTCTAATTTACAAATGTTTTTAGGAATTGAACTAATTAATGTTATGGATCTTCCATGTATAGTATACTTTGCATATGCTTATCCCTATTACAAATGAAAGAAGCCTTGGCATCCAATTCCATAAACCACGTAGTTGATAGGACTAAATTACTTGTCCGAAAAGGTGGTTAGCTTCATGTTGTTTCAAGTAATAAATAATAAATGATATACCAAGAGTAAACAAGCACTTGCATTTTCATTGTTTCCACTATTTAAATTCAACAAATCTCAACAGAGAAATAATAGTATATAAATATAATTTCTTATCCAAGATAATCTTGCCCCTTTTTGCAGCATTACAGAAAAAACAAAGAGACAACAAACATGTTAGTTCTACCAAAAATTTATAATTTGTTCTAGACTCTGTATGATACTAGAACCTCAACAGATTCAATACAGCCAAGAGTGAAATGCAGCATCACAACAAAGCCCACATATGAGAATGTACTGAAGACACCAAAATTACCTCAGTGAAGCCAACCATACTGATTTCAGGATGGGTGAAACAAGCAGCTGGAACGCTCAGATGGTTTAGAACATTATCCCTCCCGCAAAGTTGCCCAACGACTATGTCCACAGCATCATAACATATTAAATGACATAATCACTAACTATAGTGGCTAGAAACATGTCTTGACAACTTTTTTTCTGGGGGGGGGGGGGGGGGTGGGTGAAAGGTACCTGAAATCCCTTGTGCACCCGCAGCATGCGCAAGCATAAGTTTACCATTGGCATCTCCTATGCAATATAGATGTGGAACCTATATATAATTACACAGCAAATTTGTATTAGACATGCAATGTGGGAATTAATGATTTTGGAGAAGGGATGAAAAAAAGGCTTTGCATGGATAAGACATCAAGGGCTATAGTTTAAGTTGACAGTAAAGGGCGAACCAGATTGCCGCTCGCATCAATAACTCGCATTCGTTCATCAACTGGAACAAAGCCACGCTGTGTGACTACATTTATCTGGAGATAACAAAAAAGTTAATTGCCAACCCTTTTGAGCTTTTCCTCTAGATAATCAATAGTTTCAAGCACTTACATTTTCTAAGCCAAGTCCTTTTGTAAATGGTGCCCTTCCAGTTGCTATAAGGGCTGCATCTACCTGTAAAAATCAATTCTACAAATTATTCTTGTCTACACTACTGAGCAAGGTTTTAAGTGTCGACAAGGACTGTGCCCGCCATGCCATATTGTGCTAACAAGATATCTGTACAATACCGACCCTCGTGCCGATGGCACGGCTCAACGTCCTCTTTTCTTTATAGTCAGCAAGTAATTATCTCAATAAAGTTGCAAAAGATTTGATAAAGAAATAAAATAAGCGCTTAGAATATAGTGGTACTAAAGAAAATAAATATTTCATATCATGGTGTGTCAGCACGCAAGTCCTTTTGTGACTAGCACACATCGGCCCGACACATCCCATGTCATAACCATGCCAACAAGTTCTAGGCACGATCCCATGCCACGGCACATAAAACCTTGCGACTGAGAGGTTCAAACCACACAAGATTTCAAAATGGATACAAAAACAAAGTACATGAACAAATAATAGGTTAAAAAAGGAGATAGATGACAAAGGCGAGGTCACTATCACCTAAGAACCCCATAAAGTAGTCCAGATGTTATACATGATCTCTTGGCAACCACATACTTTTAATGAAGACAAGATTTTTTAACACTAATGTCCCCTGCTATCTTAAAACAGTCCTAAATTTGAGGCAATCAGCTACTGAAACTGATTTTCAACTCTGCTTAAAATTATTCCCATGGTTTGAAAAACTTCCAGAAATGTTGGAGCCAACCTAACTGATCTGAGATCAATTGCAAAAAAGTGAGGCAGCATTACAGGCAAAATTAACTTTAAGGACAAATTTTATTTATATTTCACCATTTTATACCACAATATTTATTGTTTTAGTATACAAAAACAATTCCTGTACACTTCGAGAATAATATCAAACACATTGGTCCCAGTTCCAAAGAGATTAAGAATATCTTAACAACATTGACTTGGCTCTTTGGCTGTTCAGACATCCATAAAACAGAACCTTCACAGAAGATTCTTTTGAACAATAGTAGCTCATAAAAGATAAGGGCGAAGTAATAATAAAACAAAGTAGCATGCTTCTTGAATCTTGACTAATGGCGCAACAAAACCAAAATGTTCCACAATTTTTTATCATCGTTGATCATCACTAATGATTATGCATAGGCAAAGAATAATATCTGTTGTTGCCAAATGGCACCAGGAACAAAGTCACATAGTAAAAAAGGGAAAAACAAAATCAATTTGGAAAACTCTTATATATACTGGATGGTTTTTGTTATGGCTTTCTGCTTAAAATAGAAGATCAAGATGGAGAAGAGACTGTAATATATGTGATGCAAAATGCCATTGAATTCACACATAAGTAGATATGCTTTGTCAATAATTGGCTTATATAATGAAATGAGAATATCTCATGGCATATATCCTTCCATTTACTGGCAAAAGAGTTTGTGGTAAAGCATAAGCATCAGGCATATAGACTGTCAAGTAAGTTTCCTCCACTTTCACTAAAATAAAGTAATAAATTCATAAAATGCATTACAATTCAATTAAATCCCACTGGCTTTTAAGATAATTGACCATGGTCATAAAGTTGAAAATAACATTACTAAGTGTATACTTCTCCAAGCATCTACAGAAATTGCAAAAGGAGAAAATCCATAAAAGTAATATACCTCTAGAGTGTCTTTAGGCTCTTTTGTCTTTGCATCAATAAGTTCAATAAGGACTGGTTTTCCATCCTTTGCCGGAGTGATCTACAACCACAAGCATATATGGAAATTAAAAAATCAGCAATATTATCGCAATCAACTTAGTAGCACAGGAAAGATGAGTTTGGCAGGTAAAGCAAACCTTCTTAGCAAAGACACCAGTATGATAATCAATTTTCCGAGGATTAATAAGAATCCTCTGGGCCAACTTTCCAATCTCAGGATCAAAGCCAGGCATCAGCTGATCAAGAGCTTCAACAAAAGTAACCTGTCCAATCAAGTTTGCCAAACTGAGGGAAAAATTCAACTTAAGGATAAAAGGAAATAATTAAAATTACCAGTTAGTCCACTAACTATTAAAGATTCTTCACTAGCACATTTGATCCTTAATAAGTTCCAAGTCAAAGAGTGGAGTTAATGCCATGGATTTAAAAAAGTTAAGTTCATTTACCACAACATTACTAATCCAATTTGTCTGAATTGATCTACACTAGGTTTAGACTATAGATACTAAGTCAAAGGGCGGACTTAATCCTGTGAAATAAGGATTACATATTCAAATCATGGATAAAATAATTAAGTATACCTCGCTTCCAAGGGCTGTGTAGACATCACTAAATTCAAGTCCAATATAACCACTTCCTACAATAGCTATCCAATCTGGAATCCATTCCAGCTTGAGGGCATGATCACTAGTAAATACAGTTTTCCCTGCATATCACCATCCAATTAAGATTTAACAATCATGAAGATCAAGCAGGAGTGAATATCATATCAAAAGCAGACTTACTACAAATATGCTATACATTTTAAGTAGCACTGTAATTAGAGGCTTTATTTTCCACGATGGGATCAACTTGTAACTATACAATGGAATATACAAACATAAACATATCAAATGCGTTCATTATTGCTAGCAAACTTCAGAGCAGTTAAACTCAAGCTTCATGAATAACGAGTTATGACACTATATAATAGCAGTAAGAGAAATTTGCAACATAGAGTCTGCAAATCATGGTTCTTCACCAGTGACCTTTTTATGTGCCAAAGCACGAAAATGTGTCAGGAGGGAAATTTCAAGCAGCTCATACGGCCTGAATCACTGGCATTCAACAGTTAGAAGGATTGATCGTAAAACATATTGTTTGTCATCAAGGTCTCCTACTTGGAACTGCTTCATGCTTGTCCATATGCCATCATAGGTCATAAAAATTATGAGGACAAAACAGGTGCAAAGTAAATCATTTCAGGAGACAGCACCTAATACATCCACATCACATTGACTGCTCATGAACAAGATGCCGAGATAACAGGAATTACCATCAATTTCAATGCCATTAGGTACAAAAGGAACAGATCCGGTTGCAATTATGATGTCTCTAGCGGTGATTTCCTTGTCAGGAAGCCCAATTTTTCCATATCTCACTTTTTGTGTGCCCTGTACAAGTTACGGATGAGCTTAATTTAGTATAATCAGCATGGAAGCTGTATTAAATTATCAAGAGGCAGGGCCATCTGCTTCATCAGCACAAAAGAAGAATAATTAAAACTATATTGCTTATCCAATAATTCTTCAGAAAACTTAATGCATTCAGAAAAGGGGAAAAAGAACAGTATGTGCTGAAGCCTATGAAGCACATATACTTCATTTTTGGAGCCGTTCGCGTATTGAATATGTATTGGATCTGAATACACGACCAATACTCCACTGATATGTGTCTGATACAGCATTTAAGTATCTCATTTTTCCAAAAAAAATAAAAAAAGAAAAAATAGCAGATACGACTTCAATACGGCATGATACGAAAGATATTGTGGGATACAGGACAGGATATAGTGGGCCACTTGTTGGGGGTCAAAAATAGGTTGGAGAAATTGAATTTTTCAACAAACTAGCATTCAAACCAACTTGTAAGGGAGGGATACAAATTGCGCCCTAATTCCCAGTTTTGAACTTCACCCCCTTTCTCTAGTCATGAACGCATGGGGTTGATATGCCCTAATTTTGGACAGCAAATGATGGTGGCTCAATGGGAGTGCGGATGGCCATGGCTCTATCAGGGTGATGATGACTCTCTCTCGTCTCCTTCTAGTACGTACTTCACTCTAACCTATTCTCATTCTCTCTTTTCTTTTTTTTTTCCTATAGATGTTATTGAAAGGAAAGAGATAGGATGGAAAAAGCAAATAGAAAAAGAAAAAAGGGAGGAAAAAGAAAAGGAAGAAATAAAAGAAAGGAAAAAAGAAAAGAGATGAATGAGAAAGAAGAAAATAAGGAAAAAGAGAAAGAATAAAATGAAAAGGAGAAACAAAAAAAAAAATTAGGGGCACGGTACAGCATAGGGCAACACGTCAATCCTTGATGCGTATACATGATAATCCTCATTGCTAGAGTAAGCTATATTGAGACATACAATAAACACAGAAGAATGTTTGACATACCACGACAGTGCCAACACCAGTTAGAATGTCTACGCCTAAAGCTTTCATTGAATTGGTCAAATTACTTCGAATATTAGAAACAAGATTATTTGCGTGGTCAGCAACTCCTTGCCTATCATATCCTGGAGAAGAAACCTATCACCAAGAGTAGAAAGGTGTTAGAACTTGAAAATTAGACAGAACAGCAATATTATTGCAGTTATCCAAGCCTTCCCAACAGTATATGTATGAGAATAGATAAGCCACATAAGTCTCTGGAACTGTATTTTTTTTTTTTTTTGATGCAGCTGAATATATTTGATTAGCATGTACAATTTAACAATCAGCATGATCAGATCAAACAACTGACAGAAATGAAAAATATGATAAGACTATGATAAGTACAGTCTCGAACCATTTTATAACTACAAAATCAAAAGGCATTTTTTAAAACATAAACTAACTATGCATATTGTTCATAAAGTGTCCTTGTATGAGAAAAGTAAACGAGCATGATGTAGCGACAATACCTTTAAACCCAGTGACTTCAGATGATGTTCGTCATGAAGCTCACGCATCCGACCGCTTACAGCAAGAAGTGCTTTAGATGGCACACAACCTCTATTCACACATGTTCCTCCAACAACATCCCCTTCAATAATGGCAGTTTTCAATCCCTGCGAAACCAATAAAGATAGCATATGTAAATCAGTTGTCATACAGAACAGAGAGATCAAAAGAAGCATTAGCAGTCACATCAGCAAAAAATGATACTTAGGTAACTGATTGCTAAAGATTCATCCTGAACAATAAGAGTAGCCATACAATTGCACATGCGAGTAGTTGATTCTTGACAATTGACACCACAAATTTGAATTCTGAATAGGTTGACACCACAAATTTGAATTCTGAATAGGTTGTCGACAATTCCTTTGGACCAAGAACCAGATCTCGAAACAATCACATACACCTAAAATACCTCTGGTATCAAACTTAATGGCAAAGAAAAAGAGAATCTTGCATTATATGCATTCCCCCATCTAGAATCTTGCTCTCAATAGTAGAAATTTATCTCATTCGACACGTGATTTCCAAAAAAAAATTATATAAGCTATGCGATGTCAATTATGATATTAAAACACCATTCACTAGATGCTCAGGCTTTTCGGATTGGGTTCGAGGCCTTTAACACTCGACAAAAGATAGTGTTCCCAATGTAGTGTTCCAAATGCACCGGATTCATCAAAAACTTAACAAAATTAAGCATTAATACTCCAATTCAAGTGGATTTTAAGCATAGCTACACTGAGAGAACACAGATCCAGCTCGGAGAAAACAAATTACATTCTCCACCGCATGGACCGCGGCGCCGTGGCCGCCAACGCCGGCCCCGATGATGACGAGGTCGTAGTCGAACCCCGACGCGGGGCTCCCATTCCCCGCTCCCGCCGCCGCCGCCGCGACCGTCCTCGGGAGCCCCCGCGCTGGCGCGGGCGCCGGCGGGATCCGGCCTGTCGCCGGCGACCGGAGGCGACGCAGCCCGAGCGCCTCGCGGCGGAGGCCGCAGAAGCGGATTCCGGCCGGCCGGAGGCCTCCGGCGAGTGGGAATGCGTCGGATCTCGCCGCCGCCGCCGCCGCCGCGGGGAAGGGGGCGGCGACGGAGAGAGAGATCGCCGAGTGCATCGCTAGAGAGTGAGAGGGGGTTTAGGATTTGGATTGGGGTTTGATGGGGTGGAGAGAGAGAGAGAGAGAGAGAGAGAGAGGGAGATATAGAGAGAGAGAGAGAGAGAGAGAGAGAGAGAGGAAGAGCCTCGAAGAATCCGTTGAGAGGACGGAGGATTCGAAGAGGAGGGAGAGAGGGAGAGGGAGAGGGAGAGGGGATGGTCTACACACTTGCATAGACCCGGTGTTTGAGGTTTGTAGAAAAGTTTCTGCTTGGGATTGCTGTACCACGTCATCCCTGGACCCAACAGCTAAAATTGCCCTAATAGTGTCCATTAGGCGTGTTTGGTTCAAAGTCGAATTGGAATCTAATCGGAATCGAAATAAGTTGGAATCGGAATCGGAATGACTCATTACCTAATTCTCGTTTGGTTCATCACCGAATCTAATCGGAATAAATTATGCCGATTGTCGGTGTTTGGTTCAGCTAGATATAAAGAAATAATCAAATTAATATAACAATTTTATCTTCATAATTAATATATTAACTTAAATGCAAATTGAAAATTAAATATTAAAAATTTACATCAAAATTTTGAAATAATATTAAATTTTTAAATCTATTTTTTTAAAAAAAATTAAACTTTGAAGTTGAGTGTATAATTCAAAATGTAAATTTAATTTATTCAAATTCAAATTTACAATTTAAATTTTAATTTGAATCCCTAAATTTAATTTAAATTTTAAATAAAATGTGAATAAAATTTTATTTAAATTAAAGTTTAAATTAAATTCAAATTTATAAGTTAGATTAATTTTTAATTCAAGTTCAAATTAAAATTTAAAATTATATATTTAATTTTTAAGTTTAAATTTATATTTTAATTAAAAAAGTTAAAAAAAAATATCCATTCCGCCCGGATTCAACTTTCAATCCCGCCTCCTAGGCCGGATTGAAAAAAGAGCGATTGAGGATTCCCATTCCACTCGGAAATCGGAATCGGAATGATACTCCCGCGTACCAAACACCGACAAACAGATTAGCCCATTCTCATTCCCATTCCTGGTGAAAAATAAGCGAACCAAACACACCCTTAGATGTTTATTTTCTTACTTAATTTTGATACTTAGCCAATTAGATAATGGGTAATTATTAAGTAGCTTAATCTTCAACATATAAATTTAAATTTAATATATAAGTTTTTTCTATCACAATAATTTATATTTTATATTCAAGAAAATTTTGAATTTGATTAAAATTTTCAAGCTTTTATGCTGTTTCCGTATTGAATTAACAATCTGAATTCAAATTTTCTCGTCGAATTTAATTTTTACTGTTGCTTATAAACCCAACTTTTATTATTTATTTAAATATAAAGTTTCTATTTTTAAAAACTAAATTCAAATTTTAGATTTGAATTTAATTTGCAGTATTACTTATGAAACCAACTTCTTACTTTAAATTGAAATTGGGAATTTAATTTTGAATTGAAAGTTTTATTTGAATTGGTACTATGTAATTAAGAATATTTTGAATTTGTTACAAACTTTAAAAATTATAATTTATTCTAATATTTATTATGGAATGAAGTTACGTACGGTGAGAAAGTACGTTGAAAAAATATCCCGTTTATTTCCGTACGTAATATTGCGTTCCGCATATCGCGATGAGTCGACCTGTTATGATATATTTTCTGCGTTCCCACCGGAGAACGCAAAAGTATATTCCTGTATACTTTTTCTACAACTCAATTTTATCTAATAGCGTTAGATAGACCTCAATACCAAACTAAGCCTTTATGGCTCACATAAAAGGCAATAATATTATGCATTATTTTTTTTTTCCATTCTTGATTAATTTATGATGTATATTAAAGCTTGTACATATTATTTCAGTGAAGTTAAACCTATGTCTATCATTCCAATTTGAATTTCTTACTCATTTCTACTTAATCATTTTCTTTACAATATTAAATTCACAATTTGGATGTAATTTGAAAACGTCAAGAGAAAAGAAATAATTTCTGTCTCAAAAAATTATAGGAATAAAAATAAACTTTGAGACTGTTTGATTTTTGGAAAAAGTGAGAAAAATTTTTTTTCAATTTTTTCAATTTTTCCACCGTTTGATTTAAAAGAAAGTAAGTATTTTCGGAGATCTGTTTTCCATATTTTATGAAAAGCTAGAATTTTTGTTTTTTTGATTTTTTGTTAAGAAAAGTAAAACACTAGTTTGTAATAAAATATGGGGAAAAAAAAAGTGTTCTATAAATACTTGTTTTACTTAGAACTAAATGAGCGGACAATTGAAAAAAGATTTTTCATGAAAAACATTTTTCTCAAAAAAAAAAAAATTTCATGTTTTTCCGAATAAACCACGCACCCTTTTTGCTGAAAATGTGGAAGTGTGAAACAATTTAGATTTTCAACTTAAAAATTCAAACATCAACAATCAATTGTTTACGCTAAGAATAATTGGTAATATTGAGAGATTTTATTGGACCAAAATATCTTTTTATTTCTACTGGATTGCGGATACCGTCTCATAAAGTCAAAATAATATTTTGGCCGTTAATTTTAAAAATAAAAATAATAATAATAATAATAATAATAATAATAATAATAATAATAATAATGGCTAAAATATAAAGTATTGCATGGAGGCATGCCTCATTTTTTAAAAATACAAATTTTACAATAAACTAAAATTTTGAAGAGTTTCAGCAAATAGGATTGCGCCACGTGGAGAACTTGATTTAGACCGGGTGTAATGTGGTAGTAGCAAGGAATTGCGTGTGGATGATGGCGTAAAGAGGTTGCGAATGAAACTTTATTATATATTATTATATATAGGTGGACTAGGTGAACTACCATGTGTGTGTATACACAAATATATTTAATTTTAAGGGCTTTTTATGCTTTTTTCTCACTCAAAAAAAAAAAAAAAAAATTACAAATAACTCTATCAAATTTATAATTATAATTTTAGGCATATCTCCGGCATGTAGACGCGCCACGCAAGCCGATTAGGGAGGAGCGTTAAGTTGAACAATAGATAACCACACACCGTGTTCAAATACGGCGAATGATTCACCGTATTTCACATTTATATTTCCGACAGTGTGAACCATTCACTGTGTTTAGATACGACGAATGAATTACCGTGTTTCACTTATTCCAGCATTTTCTTCCTTACTTTCTTTCTTACTCGCGTGGTGTTTACGTAGCACCAGCGTGGTGAGAATAGGACCAAAATTATAATTATAAATTTGGTATAATTATTTATAAAAATAATTTCTTTGAGGAATCAAATGAAAAAAAAAAAAAAAAAAAAACCTTTATAGTTTAAATAAAGGAGTGGGAGTGTTTCCTTCTTTTTTGAGAAAATAAATAGAAAGAGTGAATAAAAGGAGCTAAATAGCCGTTTACAATTATTCTAATGCCCTGCTGGCTATTAACGTTCCCAAGCTTAGAAACAAAAATTTTAAAAAACTAAATAAAGTCAATTTATAATTTTTAAGTAGCAAGTCGCACCGATTTGTTTGATTATATACAATTACAACTGTATCCTAGTTTTTAAAAACATGACAGTGCGAAAATAGTGACAGAATCAGAATCAGAATCAGCCGCAGCAGTAGAAACTGCACTGGTAATTAGCTATAGTTCAAACTATAGCGGTTGGAAAAAGTAATTTTTAACAAAATATAAAGTTGCCTACGTACTAATCACATTTAAAAAAAAAAAAAAAAACAGGGGTAGCTCTACTATCCAATATTTATATAGTTGATTTACCATTCAATATGTAGAATAGTAAAATTTGTATATAAAGTTATCCAGTGCAGGATCAGAGCCAGATAAGTTATCGCATGGCATAGCTGCTATTCTTCGAGTGGTTTTATCTGGTATATTTAATCAAGCAAAATTCTTATACTTAAAAATAAAATATTCTTACCGATCGTCCCTGTAACAGTGGCAAGGGTTTGGTTGATGAGACCAAGTTCAATCCTACATTCATATTTCAAATTAAGTTTATTTCTAAATGAAATAAATAAAGCGTAGCTCTACCTATCTCTTAAAAAAAAAAAAAAATTTCTTTTCTTAGTACAAATATTTTCTTATATCCAATCCAACCAAACAATAATTCTCAGCGTATTTTTAAGTGGTTTTGATTGAGCGTGTAGTTAGTAGTCAACCCAATCAAAAACCGTTAAAAGTGACATGATCACAATTAATCTAATGAGTGGCAGTATGACAAAGGCTATGTAAAAGTGAAAGTGTTTAATACACAATAATAAGTTAAGAGCTCTGCTGATATATTATTGGGAGTACAAAGTCCTCCGTACTAGCGAGAGTTATTTTTAATTATACGACTTTCAAATCAACAATTTATTTCATTACACCTGATCTATAATATTAAAAATATTTAAAAACTAAATTTCATAATTTTTTGACATTATTTAATTAGTGATCAAAAGATCTCAAAATTAATAATTTTAATGATCGATGTGATGCATTTGAAATTTTAACAGTATAAAACAATTCTAATCTTATGAAATTTTTATAGAATTTTTTTTAATATTTAGAATAAAATCAGTACCTCTGATTTTAAATTCAAATTTTTTATCATTATTTTTTATAAAATTTTTATTTTCAAGCATTCATTTTTAAACTATTCGTTTGATAGATAAATAATGTAGAAAAATTATAAAATTTAATTTACGAATACTTTCAATATTTTAGATAAAGTCTAATAAAACCGATCATCGATTTAAAAACTACATCATTGAAAATAACTTGATAGTACGGAAACCTTCGTGCTACCGATAGTATCGCAGCCAGACTCATAAGTTAATATGCAAATCAAAAGTTCCAAAGGAAAGATCTTTCGAATTCAATTTTAGGGAATATCTGGAGCACACCTAAGTACAACTACACTACAGTTACAACTGCATACAAATTTAAATTTGATGTTTGATTTGATTATTTGAATTAATTATTTCAATTGAAACAAAAGAGCTCAATTGCAGCAATCACAACTACATCTCCCGTGTAACTAAATCTCGTGCAGCTCCACCTACAAGCACTCCGAACTGCATGCATCTCCAACTACACACTATTTACAGTTCCGACTACAGGCACTCCGAACTGCATGCATATCCAACTACACACGATTTATAGTTCTAACTACAGGCACTCCGAACTGCATGAATCTCCAACTACACACTATTTACAATTCCAACTACAGGCACTCCGAACTGTATGCATCTCCAACTACACACTATTTACAATTCCGACTACAAGCACTCTGCACTGCATGCATCTCCAACTACACACTATTTACAGCTCCAACTACTTCCAACTACAGGCACTTAGAACTGCATGCATCTCCAACTACACACTATTTACAGTTCCAACTACAGACACTCCGAATTGCATGCATCTCCGACTACACACTATTTACAGCTCCAACTACTTCCAACTACAGGCACTTCGAACTGCATGCATCTCCAACTACACACTATTTACAGTTCCAACTACAGGCACTCCGAACTGCATGCATCTTCAACTACACACTATTTACAGTTCCAACTACAGGCACTCCGAACTGCATGCATCTCCAACTACACACTATTTACAGTTCCAACTACTTCCAACTACAGGCATTTCGAACTACATGCATCTCCAACTACACACTATTTACAGTTCCAACTACAGGCACTCCGAACTGCATGCATCTCCAACTACACACTGTTTATAGTTCTAACTACAGACACTCCGACCTACTGCACACTATTTACAGTTCCAACTACAGGCACTCAGAACTGCATGCATCTCCAACTACACACTATTTACAGCTACACCCAACAAAAAGGTAGGAAATACAAGAGGATGATCTCTGAGTGCGGACCAGAATTTATATAGTGAATTAACTTCAGTAAAGTACAATTGGAATTCAAGTAAATTAGGTTTGTGATTAATTCTCTTTAAAATTAATTTTAAAAACATATTATCAAACCTTTCTTCTGTTTTTTTGTCCTTTTTTTTCTGCTGGATTGCATCCAGTGCGAATCTTTTGTAGACTGCATTCCATCTTTTCACTCTTCCTACTCTTATGCTTGAGAAATCCAAATCACCACAAATTCTATCCGCAATCATTTACATGCAATGTTGTATATATATATATATATGGATATAAATGCAATATTAGGAGGCGAAAGAAAGGAGAATATTAAAGTGAACTAAAAATTAGAGTTCAAAGACACGAGTAAAGAAAAAAAAATTTAAAAAAAAAAACAGCCATGTTTCTATAGAATCCCTCAACTGTTCCCTTTGTTTTCTTTTTGGTTTTCTCAACAAAGAGATCACTAGTGAAAAATCATCAATCCCTCTTCTAACTACTAATACCAACTAATAAAATAACGGTAAAAGCGAACCGTGATCGGATAGGGTGAGAGCTGGGCGCGGGGCTTCTGCTTTTCACCATCCGGCTCGTCTAAAGCTCATCCTGTGAACACAGCAGCAAAAGTATCGAGTTAATTATATAATATCACAACCTGGTCCGCATACTTTTGAATTAAAACATAATTGTCGCCCTAATTATAAACTATAAAAAACAATCTAGTGTTGGTGTCTCTGGTAAAATTAATTTTACCCTTTCACTTGTAAAAGGTCAGTTTACAGCAAAAGTCACAAGTCATTTTCATAGTCGAGGGCTATAGTGCAATATATATGTTTGAGTTCGGGACGCAGGTGTTTTTAAGTCGAAGATTGGGGGACCAAGTAGCAATACCGGATAGTACAGGAACAACTCAAACATTTCACCATAATATTTTTGTAGGATAAGCAACGGAAAAATTTGTT
Source organism: Aechmea fasciata (assembly GCA_025177825.1). Classification (NCBI taxonomy): domain Eukaryota; kingdom Viridiplantae; phylum Streptophyta; class Magnoliopsida; order Poales; family Bromeliaceae; genus Aechmea; species Aechmea fasciata. Next base: position 7,407,740 of record CM045944.1, on the reverse strand, counting down.
AAGGGTTTTAGAGATTGAGCATACATGAGGAGTCTCCTCGACCTCATCTTCTAAAGAAGCGTGCTCATCAACTTTAGAGTCGGAATCGACATCCTCCGCATCATCATCATCATCATCCACATCATCCGCATCATCCTGTCAAATGATTTTCTTATTCATAAATGAAATTGAGAAATGTAATAAAATTACTAAGTTATAAACCAGAAGAGTTGAGATTTCGGAGCTTACGTCCACATCAGAGTCCGCATCCTTCGATTCCTGTTGATGAAAAAAGGGAAGAAGAACAGGAGGACTATTAATATCGAATCTTTCTATTACTCAATAAACGATAAACGATATGATCTTGGAAAACTTATAAATATATTAACATGACAACAATAACTAGGAAATGAATCAGAAATGTTGACGCTGAATTTTTATGTGGCGACTCTAAATCTTGCATTAACAACTCCAAATAAATGCAATATAATGAGACAACAAAAAGAGAAGAACTGTTAGATGAAAAATGAGTATACCTCCTCGTCATTCTTCTTGTCGGCCTCATCAAACGCAGCCTTCTCGGCCTGCCATATCCAAAAAAAGGCCCCAAAGTTATGTTGCAAGATATTATATTTGGTTTTTAAGTTACTAGAGCAATTAAAAAGCTTAAAAAGACATACATCCTTGTGCTTGCCCCATGTCTCCTCAGCAAACTTCTTAGCATACTCGGGGTCGTCAGTGATCAAAAAGTTATCAAACAAGGTTCCAGATTTAACCTGGCAAAAAAAAAATAATATAGGTAAGAAATGTGTTATACAAGGAACAAGATCGAAGAGTAATAGAAAGACATCTAGACCTGCTTTCGAGTAATAGAAAGACATCTAGACCTGCCACAACTCGATGCCAATGTATTTCAAATTCGAGAAAGCATACCTGCCACAACTCGATGCCAATGTACTTCAAGTTCGAGAAAGCATAGATGTAGGGATCATCCTTGAAATCTGCAAAAATATATAAGATATAGCTTTAGATGCGGTTTTTTTTGTATATAGGAAAAGGCCAAAGAAAGTTTACAACTAGGGTTGTTAATAATATTTACCTGGGTTGTCGATCAATGGCGCCTTCCATTTGCCCTTGTAGTTAGGATTCTTAATTTTCTAAAGAAAAGAAAGAAAGAGAAATAAGCAGTAGTTCCGATTTGAAAGGCTTTTGATACAAAATGGAAGTGATTCTTTACCTTCTGCTTCCATGGTCCCTTGTATTCGGGGTTTGGAATGGTCGGTGCCGTCCATTCACCATCCTCTTCATCGTCCCAATCCTCAGGCTGCATCAAGCAAGCAATAGAAGATTGCAGACAAAAGCAGATAATGTTAGTAACTGGGCATCCAGCAATAGCAAAGAGTGTTTCCTCCACATTACAAGAGAAGATCACTTTCCAGATTATTATTATTATTATTATTTTACCTTCTTAGCATCAGGATCAGGAATTTCTTCGGGAATGTCATCATAACCCTGCAGAGAGCATTAAAACAAGTCAGGTCAAGTTCCAGAACAGAAATTGCTCTATACAATTTGGTCAATTCAGGTCCAATTAAGGTACAAAATAATGACCCACCTGACCTACTTTGCTTGCTCAGAGATATTATAGCAAATTTTTCAGATGAAATTTGGGCTAGATTTATGTCAAAAGATAGCATTTCTACGGAAAAGAGTTTAAGCACTCTTTAACAGAGACCAGAGAGCATCACAAATTCTTGTTTCAACTGTTAATGAATCAACAGAAAGTAAGCTATAATACCTCAGGCTTCTTATCCTCAGGATCAGGAATGTACTCCTTGTCATCCCAATCTTCAGGCTGCAAACAAAGGGAAATTGAGTTTTTAAGAAAAAGGAAACAATATTAACTAAGTGGACAGATAGGAGGTGTTGCAAAAAGACAATGAAAATATTTCTTACTTTCTTGGCTTCAGGGTCCTTTATTTTCTTCGGAGGAAGGATATCCCAATCATCATAGATGCTTCCTGATTTCTTCTCGTCGTTATCAATAAGAATGCTGTAAGTGGCATCAGGGCGGATAATGAATGTATAGACATGAGTTAGTTGATCGGTCTCACACGGCACTTCCTTTTTAATCAAATGGTTCTTCCCATCACGAGAAAGAATAGCGTGGACCTTTTTGGTGCTGTACCCACAAATATCAGGTCCAAACATGATACTGCAATTCAGAAAAATGTTCACTTGGTAAGATCCCCAATGACGAAATAAAAATATAAGATTAAGAAGAGAGCAAAAAATAGGCCTATTGAACTATCAATTATAATAAAAAGACTACCTAAACTTTCACAATTTTTAATTTACTATCTATTCTTATGATATGTTTGTTTAAAATAGCTCCCTGTCAAATCTGAACGCGTTCAACTATTTCTGACAAAATATTTTGTAACCAAACATGATATTCTTTTCTTTCATGAAATGTTCTAACAGGACCAATGGATCGAAATCAAACGCAATGATAAGCATAGGAAAATCAAAATAGTCTATTAAAATGCACTATCATTCGGATAAGGCCAATTTGATTTCTTACCTATAAGGGGTATCACCGCCAAACTTCTTTTGATCAACTTCTCCGCTAAGCAGCTTCACATAGCCACCTCCACAGTCTAATTTCTGCTCATGTTTTACAGAAAACTGCAGAACGAAGGTCTTATCCTTGTTTGTAAACTCAGGGAACTCCGCGGAAATGGCATAGAACCTATAATTTTCAGAGGTCTGGATGCCTGCATGTGGAGAAATAAAAGAACAAACCATACATCAACAGGCCAATTAAGATGAATTAAATAACAACAGAATGCTGCGGAAGAAAATAAATACCTTTATCCTCAGGATCCCCATTCCATTTGCCAGATGTGTAGTTCCATTCACCAGCCAGGTTCTCATCTTTCTTCCAATCAGATTTAACCCAACGATCCTCCCATCCATCTTAGATTATAAGAAAAAAGAAAACGTAAATTATAATATCCTTCAACCCAGAAGCCAAAATAATACAATCATCCATGCATTTCATACAATGGTTGGGCCCTTTCTGGCTCTGTTGTGGAGTACACTAGTGCTTCAAAAGAAAAGCATTGCACCATATTCACTGGAACAGATTCTAAAGTAAAAGCACCTATGTAAAGCTTCTGCTTTGGACCTAAGAATCTTATTCTGACCTCAGAATCTAATTCTGATTCACAAAGCGGCAGAATCACCAGACTCTTCTGTTTGTCGAACTCTCTACTAAGGTGACTTTTGCTGTAAGCAGAATCCGAATTGAGGTCATACAGGCACTTTTTATTCAATTTCAACCGAAAATGGAAGCATCTACTCACAAAAGTCATTAAAGTCGACGCTGGGACAAGGCAACAACCAACAAAGTCACGAGGAAAGAACGATCCCACATGCTGAGCACCGAATGAAACAGCAACAGTTATAGACAAAAACAAAGGTAGGCGATTAGGCGATCTAACCAATCCTATCGCATAACAACACCACATAGCGCATCTCCATATAATCGGTAGTGATTGGGCACTGAGGAGCACAAATACTAAACCCTAGACATAAACCCTAACACACATCAATGAAATAATCACAAAAACAAGCATAAATGAGGCGCGATCATGATACTTGTGAAGTATCGCCCCCATTTCTCCGATATAAATTTCTAAACTACGTAAAGAGATTAAGGATCGATTCCGTAAAGAGTGATATAAACGAGAAATATGGTAACTAGCATTAATTCGAATCCAAATGCTCATAAATATCCCCAGATCGTAACCGATTCAACTCCTACCACATCAAAATGCAAACCGATCCAAGAGAAACGGATCGAGGAGTCGATAGACCGAATCAAGAGGCCATAAAACCCTAGATCGGAAGCAAATGCCGCATCCAACACACTAAATGGAGCATCAAAATAAGAGATCCGGAACAACAGGGATCGGAGATTGCAGGAGACGATCGATACCTCCGAATCGCTCCTCAAAGTAGACCTCGGCGGCGGCCACGGTGGTGATCGCGAGCGCCACCGCCACCACCGCCGCCGCGGAGGCGGCGCCGCCGCCACGGCGAGGGCACCTCGTCGGAGTCGCCATTGTTACCACTGCTCCAATTCTCTCTCTCTCTCTCTCTCTCTCTCTCTCTCTCTCTCGCTACTCCGCTCCTACTACATAGAAGAAATGGAGGGGGAGCTGATATATATATATATATATATATATACGATACTATCGATAAGACTACGTTTTCTGCTACAAGTTTTCCACCGTTAGATCCACCTCTTTGATTATTTCACCGTTAGATCATACTATTCAACCAACCAACCACTTAACCTTTGGGGCCCACATCATCCTAACCACACATCTCTAATTCAATTTCAGTACTTCCTGATACTTAATTAACCTGCAAGGCTATTAATAAGATAAGGTATTTATATATATATATATATATATATATATATATATATATATATATATATATATATATATATATATATATATATATGCGGTTTGTACGGCATAAGACGTATGCCTCCGTGCTTCCACTTTGTTTTTGATGTTCGATAATCGACGATCGGTCTGTTAGACTTGATCTAGTAGTATTTGAAGTATCTAGAAAATAAATTTCGCGATTTTTCGATAACATTTGCCTAGTGATCGAAGTGGCTCAAAATCAACTAATAAAAATAAAAATCTTACAAAATATGATGATATGACATTAAAATTTTAGATCAAAATTATTGATCTTGTTTTATATGGTATAAAGAATTTTCTATCAAAATTTTATGTGATTTGGATATTTCTACACCGTTAAACTTGCAACCGCTCACCACTAGTTAAAATTAGTGATTTTGAGCCTCTTCGATCACTAGGCAAATGATATCGAAAATCGCAAAATTTATTTTCTAGGTACTTCAAATACTCTAGATCAACTCTAACGAGCCGATCGTCGTTTCGAAAGTTCGAATATCGAAAACAAAGTGGAAGCACGACGCCTCTCCGTGCTTATAAAAGCATACCAAAGACAACTCTCTCTCTCTATATATATATATATATATATATATATATATATATATAGAGTAGGCTACTATACTATTATGAGTAGTAGAGTCCTACTACTCATAAGTTGTTTTCGATGATAGAGCTTCAATCGACGATCCACTCGTTAAATATAATCTAGAGTATTTAAAACTTCTAGAAAATAAATTTCGTAATTTTTCGAAATCATTTACCTTACGATCAAAAGCTCACAAAATTGACAATTTTTAACGGCCGATATGGGATACTTGGTAGTTTAACGGTGTAAAAGAATTGAAATAGGTTGAATTTTTGATAGAAAATTCTATTCACTATCTAGATAAAGATCAATAACTCCGATCTTAAATTGAAGGATCCGATCATCTATTTTTAGGATATCGTTCGATTTCTTGCTCATTTTATGCCCATTTGATGGACTTTATTATGATTTTGAAAAATTACTAAATTTATTTTCTAGAAGTTTTAAATACTCTAGATCATATTTAACTGAGTGGATCGTCGATTCTAAGCCCCATCATCGAAAACAACTTATGAGTAGTAGGGCTCTACTACTCATAATAGTATAGTAGCCCTACTATATATATATATATATAGCTAAGCTACTATGTTATTAATAGCACCAGTGCTATCAAGTTTCTGGCTGTTGATTTGAGAGATGTGCGGTTAGGATGATGTGAGCCCCCTAGGTATTATAAATTTTAATTTTAATTTTGAATATTATATGATTGACAAATATTACGTTTGAGAAAAAAAATATTTGAGAAAACGCGTAGATAGGAAATAAATTTAAGAGATATTACGTGATTTGCGGGTATTACGTTAACGTAAATAGGAGGTAACGGATATTAAGGGTAATTTTGTCAACAAAAATAATAGATACTTTTATTTTTACTCGTTGGATGAGATCCAATGGCAAAATCTTAAGATCTATAATATTATAGAATAACTTATTATTTAAATTATTTGAAATGATTGGTTGAAAATTACTGGGCATAAAAATATTAGTAAAAAGAATAGAGGAATTTTTGGAAAGAGAAAAAAATTTAAAACTCACGCTTTTATAAGTAGTATAGATATAGATAGGCCATGGCTACTATACTATTATGAGTATTGGAGCCCTATGAGACTATACTATTATGAGTATTGGAGCCCTACTACTCATAAGTTGTTTTCGATGATGGAGCTTCCGAATCGACGATCCACTCCGTTAAATATGATCTAGAGTATTTGAAACTTCTAGAAAATAAATTTCGTAAATTTTCGAAATCAAAATAAAGTCCATCAAGCGGCATAAAAATGAACGGTCAAAATCGAACGACGTCCTAAAAAAGGATGATCGGATCCTTCAATTCAAGATCGGAGTTATTGATCTTTATCTATATAGTTAATAGAATTTTCTATCAAAAATTCAACAAATTTTGATTCTTTTACACCGTTAAACTAGCAAGTATCCCATACCGGCCATTAAAAATTGTTAAATTTGTGACCTTTTGATCATAAGGTAAATGATGTCGAAAAATTATAAAATTTGATTTCTAGAAGTTTTAAATGCCGTAAATAACGTTTAACGTTATGAGGACGATCGATTCTATCTTATTATATATAATAATATATATAAGGATACCATATATATATATATATATATATATATATATATATATATATATATATATATAACTAGGCTACTAATGCTATTAATAGCACCAAGTCATTGGTGCTACCAAGTTTTTGACCGTTGGATTGAGAGATGTGCGGTTAGGATGATGTGGGCCCCTAGGGTTAAGTTGCTTGAATAGTATGATCTAATGGGTGAAAATCATCAAAAGGGTGGATCTAATCTGGAAAACTTGGTAGCACCAAGTGCTTCGTGCTATTGATAAAGATAGTGACTCTATATATATATATATATATATATATATATAGAGAGAGAGAGAGAGAGAGTCCAATGCTATGCTATCAATAGCACGAAGCACTTGGTGCTATCAAGTTTTCTCAGTTAGATTAACCCCTTTGATTATTTTTATCCGTTAGATCATACTATTCAACCAACTAACTCAACCTTAAGGGCCCCACATCATCCTAACCGCAAATCTTTCAATCCAATGGTAGAAAACTTAATAGCACAAAGTTATTGGTACTATTAATAGTATTCCAGCCTAGTTCTATATATATATATATATATATATATATATATATATATATATATATATATATATATAGTAGGCTCATATCCTATTAATAGGATATGAGCACTTATCCTATCAAATTTTTAACTCTTGGATGAGAAATTGTAGGATTAGGATGATATTAGTCGGTTAGAGTTGAATGGTCCCCTAGGGTTGAGTGGTCCCCACCGGTTTATAGTATTTAATCTAATGGTTAGAAATGATGAAAAGGGTTGATCCAAAGGCTAAAAAACTTATAGGACAAGTGATCCTATCCTAATAAAAGGATAGTAGACGGACTCTATATATATATATATATATATATATATATATATATATATATATATATAGAGAGAGAGAGAGAGAGAGAGAGAGAGAGAAAAGGGGTATTAGCGGTGTGGTCACTTCAACCGTAGAGTTACCAAGTTGCAAGTGTGGTGCGCGGTGCCTCATTTTTTGAGACCGTTTGGTCGTATGTAATTACAGATGTAAATGCATGTAAATAGAAATTCGAAAATTATAGGAGGAGATATTATGTCTAAATTGACCGTAGTTTCAATAATAACTTTAAACAAAAATTAATCTTCTCTTTTTAAATATTTTTTAAATTAAAAATACTTTTTATATATATTAAAAATAATCTCTCCATCATGTATATCTATATATCCTTTGAATTCGATCCTGGTTGCATCACAGCCTCTGCAATCAGCCAGAGCCGGGCGGGCGCAGGAGCTGGCGCCACTACACGGGGAGCAGCGCGAGTGGCGCTGGGCCGCAAGAGCACCGCCAAGAAGAGGCTACAGTGGCGCACGGCGAGCGACAAGAGCGGGGCTGGGCCACAGCAGGCGTGGGATCGCTGGGGCGCGAAAGGCATATGGCTCGGCCACAAGAAACCCGCACTGATGCGACCCATCTTGAAAAAAAAAAAAAAAAAAAAAAAAAAAATAAATAAATAAAAATAAAAATAAAAAAAATAAATAAAAAATAGAGAGAAAACATAAATCAATGTGCCCATACCTTAGCCCATGCTTCCGAAAGTCATCCATACTGACTCAATGTGCTCTCCACTGCTCTTTCTCCCCCTTTTTCATTCTTCTCCGTCCTTTCTCACCCATCTTCTCCTTGTCCTCCGCCTCCTCCCAATCCTCTCCCTGCTCGCTCTCTTTGCGGTCTGGTACCGTCTCAGCCGCGTCGCCGGCCCTCTCTAGTATATATATATATATATATAATGATAAAACTTTAAATACTATTTCTTAATTGCATACAACCAAAAAATTTATTTATAGTTACAGCACTTTCTACTACATCCAACTAAACACGATGCATATAGTTGTAACTACTGTATTTTCAATATATATACTTTCAACTACACTGCATTCATACCGACGTCTAACAAAATAACGTGGTGAGGAGTGAACGCGGGTGTTGAGCCGATTCGGCGCGAACAGCTGGTACACTATGTGAATTCAGCAGCTTTGTGATGCACCGAGAGTATATTGGGAGCATCAGAAGGAACATGAACCGTACCTAATCTAAGAAGTTGTTAGAGCAATCCAGTGCGGACAGCTGTTATGCTCGGTCCACACCAGAGTAGCGGTTTAATAGTGCACCGAGAGTATATGAGGAGCACTAGAGAGACCGTAACCGCTCCATATTAGGGGAGTTAGGGCAACTGCAAGCAGTTCCGATCGGCTGAAGGTGGTCCGGGATAGTGGGAGATTATGGCCGATCGTGCAAGGATCATAACCAACTCAAGGGCAGCTCTATAAATAGGCGCATGATACCCTTAAAAAAGGTCTTTTCCCCTGCGAACAAAGACCACCCATATTTTTCTGTATTTCCTTTCTTGCATTTACTACTTTCCCTAGGAGTAGCCAGTAACGTAGATCTTTGGAGTCTGTCTGCCCTTTGGGCATCACTCCTGGAGTCTGTCTACCCCCTGGGCATCACTCCATTGTAGACTAAACTTGGAGTCTGTCTGCCCCACGGGTATCACTCCCTTGTTTGTGTGTTTTCTCATCTTCTATTTAATAGAAGTTCATCATTCGGCTGTGTCATGCCGATCAGGATTTGTATTGTGGTAGTCATTCGGCTCATCTTTTCATTTCGTGTTCACTCTTTTCTGTGCATTCGGCTCATCTAGCCGAACCGAGAATAGAATAGAGTTATTCGAACCCGGCTGGCTCGATCCCTCTCCGGCCGAATTGCTTGATCAGTCGAAGGGGCGCAAACTTTGAGGGTCATTAATCTCAGCCGTTCTTCAACCCGACACGCTTCCCGAGGAGGATTTCTGACCGGGTCAAGGGTCGGGAATTACGGCGCACAACGCAGGTGAGTGTAAGGGAGGTGACGGGAATCGAGTACGACTGATATAGCTACTCCCGAGGTTACTAATAATACTCCACTGGTGAGGGTCTGTCCAATGGAACGACGCCACATCTGCAGATCAACGTGTATGGGTAGCACACGGTGCTTTTTGAATTTTTTTTTTATTTATTTTTTGTGAATTTAATCCGTGGGACGGATTTGTATTTGATGATTGGGCAAAAGGAGGGTGAAAATTTATTGGCTATCTTTTCTAAATCAACAAAGTGTTAATTGTATTTTGGTTAAACTTCAAAATATCGCTTCTATAGTTTCGCACTATTTTATTTTAGTATAATTTACTTTAAAGTGTACCAATTTAGTATTTTGTAGTTTTGTTAGATGTGACTCGAAATTTGATAATCGACTCAAGTTCGGATTTTCGACTCGCACGACAGTTTCGGAGTGCGGCCAAAATTGAAAAAATAAAATTGTGAAGGAAAAATGAATGTCTGCGCTGGGTAGCGGAGGGCTCGGGCCGACAGGCCTGAGTCAGTAGCCCACCACTGACATTCGCCAAGGGGTGCGGGGGACGGAGCCCCCCGCAAGGGGTACGGATCGGATCCAAAACCCGTTATGAGTTTCCTTTTCATTTTTTGCCCTAGAAGTGTGAGATCGTGGTTGGTTGTAATCTGCAGAACATTGTATTCCTTTTTTCGTTCGATAATGAAGTTCTCTCCTTTCTCGCCTGTGGTTTTTCTTTTCCTACAAAGAACTTTCTACGTAAATCTGTGTGTTTTCTTTTATTTTCTTCTTGTGATTTGATTATTTCGTGTTCGTCATTTTGTTTCCATTTGTGCGTTTGTTGTAACAAGTTTCATATTTTTCTTTTCGTCAGTCCGTCCGTTAACTTTTCGTTAAATCATATAAAAAAAAACTTCAAATACCCCACCTATAGTTTATCAAATATTCACTATAGTACTCTTTAGTTTTAAATCCGTCACTGATTTAACAAAAAAAATTAGTAAAGGAGATAACAAAAAGAGAAAAATAAAACTACAGAGTGATACACTTTAAACCACATGGTACTATAATGAGAAAGTGAAAAACCACAGGAATGGTATTTGAAGTTTTTCATCGTATTTTCTCTTGCATTTAGAGACCACTTAGTTAGATATAATTATAAATATAGTATAATTTAAGAAGTTGAGCTGTAATGCTATTAGTAACAAACGAACTCCGTTGTTACATATTTTATTTTCGATGATGGAGCTTCCAAATCGATACCGTTGCTAAAAATAATATTTCATACTTTTTCGATATTGTTCTCTTGTCCATCACGTAGACACAAAAGTGAACGACTAAAAATAAATATCTTTTAGTAAGTGATGATAGGAATCTTATAATCAAGATCAAGAGTATAAATCTTATTTTTAAATAGTTTAAATTTTTTTCTAATTAAAATTTAATTCATTAAAATATTTTTACGTCGTTAAACGAGAAAACATCTCATATTGACCATTAAAATTATAAATTTTGAAACCATTTGATCATTAGAACAATGATATCAAAAAAATTTGAAATTTAATTTCTAAATACTTCAACTGGTATATATCATATTCAATAGTGCCGATCGTCGATCTGGAGACTCCATCATCAAAAACAAATGAGTGGTGATGAAGTTTGTTTGTTACTGATAGTATTGCCGCTCAACTCTAATTTAAGATATCTATAATTATAAATATAGTAAGTATAAATATTTTGTTTACTTATATACACCATTGACGAGTGTATTTTTGTAATAGCCGGTTGTTATTTGGATTTTGTACGTCCAATCTATTTTTTCTTTTTTTTGAAAAAATGATCAAATTGCCTAAATTCCTCTTTTTCTCTTTCGTCTGTTTTTTCCTCTCTTCTCTTCCTCGCCCTTCTTCTTCCCCTCCATCGCCCTCCCGCCGTCATGCTCTCCTTACTTGCCTCGAGCACTCATCCCACCCACACCGCCTCCTTACCAACTCCCTCGCCCTCAATCTCGCCATCAAATTAATCTTGTTTCGTCATTGCAGGCCACAGCTTTTACCGTCGCATAGGACACCCCTAAAAGTGCTGGAGCTAAGAAAAAATATTTTTTATATTTTTTCAAATATATATTTTATAAATATCATGTTGGATGTGGCCTACGTAATATATTTAAGGCGATCTATAAAGATACGGTCAATCTCATTAAGTTGATCTATAAAGATATAATAAAATCCTACGGTTAGGATGTATCCGGACACGTCCTTGATGGACGGACGTGATTTAACATCCTTATATCAAAGTTATATATAAATATGTAACATACGGAGTCCCGGTCTAACCCTAATTCCAATTGTCTGATTGGCCCATCTCCGGGATAAGTGGAATTAGACCGTAAACGTTCCGTCTTCTTGCGTATCGCGAACGAGGACGAACGACGATCAAGGATCGCAACGAGGACGAACGACGACCAAGTATCGTCGTCAACAAATCTGGTACGGAAATCGAAATCATGGCAAAAGGTACGATTCTAGTTTCTCCTATAAAGTTTAACATGTGGTATCAGAGCCAACCTTTTGCCGGATTTTCGTTTCTTTCCGGATTTCGTTTGATTTTTTGCTTTCATTAAATAAATAAATAAATAAGTCCGCGATGGTTTGTGTTAACGATGATGTCGGCCGGCCTTAATCAAGACCGGCGTTCGGAAGAACGGCGTCACCCGCCCGGCCGAATTATGCGATCATAAAAAAAAAAAAAAAAAAAAAAAAAAGGGGTTTGGCGGTCGGACGGCCGGGAAATTTTTGCATCGCGGCACCAGTCGTGCTCGGAGCGGCAAAGAAGGGACTACGGTATGCAACCCCATTAGGGCCGCAAGGTGGCAGCCCTTGATTAAGCCGCCTGCGTGGCGGTCAAAGCAGTCAAAAACAAAAAAAAAAAAATAAAGAGAAAGTTGCGGGTTGCAAGCTGCAAGCCTGCAACCCGGGCTGCCACATGTAGCCCCATGCGGGCCCAAGCACAAAGAAAGGAAAATTGTATTTATTTATTTAATGAAAACAGAAATAATATAGTTTTGATTAATAATTTTCTTGATCACGTGACTTATTTGGAAGAAGTCTATATATCAAAATTATATATAATGTTTGGTATTTGTTATATATAATTTTTGTTCTATTCATTTGTTTATTCATGATGTAAAGTTGTATGTTTAGTTTAATATTTTACGGTATATTTTTGTATTATTATTCTAAACATACATAAGGTGATCATGAAAATTTAAGAATAGAATATATAGACTTCATACAGTTTATAAAACTTGAGTCACATAAAGTTGTTAAGAAAATTACTATGGACTTTTATTTTTCCGCTGCGTTTTGGAATAATATGAAATTTTCGGTCATTCATATCATATACGGACATGTGAGATTAACTATGTTTAGGAATAGCCACAGCATCCTAGTCATGGTTATGATCACTGATGGTATTTTTATAAGATGATATTCAATTAAAGTTAACCCGAAAATTCATATGGATTTCCAATTTATGTTAAATAGTCATCAATGTCAAATAAGATTGTTTGTATTTTTCATTATGCTCAGGAGTAGCCACAGCATCCTATAGATAATGAAAAATAAATAAGGTATTATTGATATTGAATTAAAGTTTGACTATTTATTGCAGTCAAATAATATAATTTCCTGAATTTTGACTGGAATAGGATAGTGGATTGAATTTCTCGATAGCGAGTTTTCTTATGCCCACAGGTACAGAAATCTTGTTGTTTAGAAATTAGTATTCTGCTAGTCCTATTATTAAAGTAGATAAATTCTGTGCGTGTAGCGCCTCTGCCCACAGGAAGGTAGAATTTATCTTATCTAAAGATTATAGCAAGCGATAAAGTTTAATATTTTCTTTATTTTTGCAGCTTCTTCCCTTACTGCATTTCTTATTGATGTTTCTCGTATTCCTATACTTACTGAGGACAATTATTCTGATTGGAAAGATATTATTTATTTTACTTTGGGTAATATGGATTTAGATTTGGCTCTGCGCGTTGAGCAACCATCTAAGGTAGTGGGGTCAATGACTCCACATCAGAACTGCAGAAAAGTGGGAGCGATCCAATCGCTTGAGTTTGATGCTCATAAAGTCTAGAGTATCAAAAAGCATAAGGGATCGATTCCAGAATGTGATAAAGCCAAGAATTACCTAAAGGCTATTGAGGAGCATTTTGTCAACTCCTATAAAGTTCGGCTTGAAAAGAGAGACATTGAAACTATCTATATTTGTTATGAATCTCATTTAGTTAATGTTCCTAAAAATACATGGTGGATTGACTCTGGATCTACTGTACATATTTCAAATACCATGCATGGTTTTCACAACCTAATGATGTTAAAGCCAAATGAAAGGATTTTAATTAGCGGTGATGGAAATAAATCTCAAGTTGAAGCCGTTGGAAAATTTATTTTAGAACTGAAAACTGGTTTTAAACTTGAACTTGAGGATACTTTTTATGTTTCTAAATTTTCTAGAAATCTAGTTTCTGTTTCTAAATTGAGAAATAAAGGCTTCAAATTTTTATTTGAAAATAAATCTTTTGCTATGTTCTCCGATAATGTTATTGTTGGCAATGGTTGTTTGGTAGATGATTTGTACAGATTTAATTTGAGTCAATCTTTTGAAAATAATTTTAATGTTGATCATGGCATTGGTGTTAAAAGGAACATTATTAAAGAAAACTCCTCTTGTTTATGGCACAAGCGTTTAGCTCATATCTCATTAGAGAGAATAAAGAGATTGGTAAAAGAAAAGATCTTACAAGATCTCGATTTTACCGATTTTGGTACTTGTGTGGAATGCATAAAGGGAAAGCATACTAACACAAATACCACTAAAGATGCCAGAAGGAGTTCTGAAATTCTTGAGATCATACATACAGATATCTGTGGACCTTTTCCTACTCCTTGTTTCAACGGTCAGAGATATTTTATCTCATTCATTGATGACCATTCAAGATATATGTATCTCTATCTCTTATTTGAAAAAGCTGAGGCTCTTAATGCTTTTAAAGCTTATAAGGTTGAGGTAGAGAAACAATTGGATAGGAAAATCAAGATTGTAAGGTCCGACAGAGGGGGTGAATATTATGGAAGACATACGGATAAAGGTCAAATGGCCGGTCCATTTACTCAATTCCTCGAAGGTGAAGGCATCATTGCACAGTATACGTGTGAGATATGAAGCCCTAAGATCTAAAAGGTAAATAACACCTAGAGGGGGGTGAATAGGTGTAAACGGCAAAAACAGCGAATCTCAATGCTTAAAAATAATAAAAGCGGAAAATAAAATCAAACACTGAGATTTAACGTGGGAAAACTCCAAGCCGGAGAGAAAAAACCCACAGGACCGATCACGCAAAACAATCCACTATAGAAAAATCAAGTACATGAGATTTAATCCTAAATACAACTCGATTTTACCGAATCCTCGTTGTAGATAGTCTCCGTTGGTCCTCGATCGATGAAAATCCTTCTATCGATCCCACTGCAAATCCTTACAGCATCCACGTCTCGAATCCACGAAACGCCCACCGAATCCACGGTCTTCACGCGAAGTCCACGCGCCAAACTTCCTCCGAAGTTCGAATCTCTTAAAACATCTTTGTGGTGATTTTATTAACTTAGAAAGCACATATGAGATGAGGAGCGAAAACCCTAGATATTGATCATTAAAACGATTCTCAAGAAGATTAAACTCTTTTTCAGAGAATCGTATCAATGATCGAAACCTAAAAAGCTTGATTTCAAAAACTATTAGGCGAAGAAAAACATCACAAGCTTTCTAGGGTTTTTCACATTATATCTCTCTACGTCTTCCCATCTTTCTTTTTTTTTTTTTTTTTTTTTTATGACCCCTCATATCATATTTATATCTTTAGAAAGCATCTAGATAGATTTAGATATAACAGATAAAATCTTTATAACAGATTTCGTATCGCGGGACCGGTCCTCCAAGTTAGAGACCGGTCCTCCCTTGCGTAATAACAGATTGATGACCGAGGGACCGGTCTCACATGACTGGGGACCGGTCTCATTCAGCGACATACGAATTTCTAGCCTCTGGGACCGGTCCTCTAGATAAGGAGACCGGTCCTCTGTGCAAGGCTGCGCAGAGAAGTCTCTCTGGAACCGGTCTTCCAGATGAGGAGACCGGTCCTCTGTGTAAAGTTGCGCAGAAAGAGCTCTCTGGGACCGGTCTTCTCAGTGTGGGGACCGGTCGTCCCAACCAGTATACACAATATATAGTATCAGTTAAGTTCAAAACATAGTTTTATTAGATCTGATGTCTTCTAAAAATAACTTAAAATACACCACTAAGTGTTCTCGTCCATACCTGCGTTATCGAACTTCATCCAACACAAATTTTTTTGATCTTGAATAGCAATCCTTTGACTTGATCTTCATCGAAGTCTCCAAAACTCCTTACAAATACACAAAACTCGCCAACTTAGATAAATCCTTAACAATCTCCCCTTTGCGCTTTGTGACAAAACATAACCCAAAAAATAGAGGAGAAAAGCTAGAAAAAGTTAAGGGACCGTTGAAAATCACCAAACAACATCCCTTCACATGAAAGAACCAAGAGAAAAATACACTTTCACAACCTTAAAACAAACTCTATGACTTATTCTTGACGAGGAGTTTTGAAGTCTTGAAGGTGCCTGCAAAGATTCTTAATGAACTCATCAAGACATGCATTACATCAAAAGTAATCCAAGAATAAAAGTAAGTCAAGTGATCATCAAGTGAGTTAAGTACAAGTTTAGTGTAGACATGAAGTAAGTCAAGTACAAGTAGATCAAGTATCAAAAGTAAGCAAGTGAGTTAAGTATATTACAAGTAAGCACATCAAAAGTAAATGTCATCTCCCCATTCTCTCATCATCATCATCTAAACGTGTGTGACTACTACTATTACTAACTCTCTTTGAGTAACATCTCCCCCTTTTTGTCAACAAAATGCCAAAAAAAAATCCAAGGGGGGGGGGTCAACACTCAGGTGGAACCAGCACCAGGAGTGGGAGGAGGAGAAGTGGGAGCAGGTAGAGCACACCCAAGCTTGTCAAATAGAGCTTGGACCATCCTCCGTAACTCGGCAATCTCCACAGAGAGACGCGTAACCGCCTGAAATATAGCACCACGGCTCTGAGCAGGCGTGAGTGCAGGAGAACTAGCAACAGCTCGTGAGGATGTAGGCTCAATCGACTTCGTACTGCCTTGAAGTCCCACAGTAGGTGACCGTCGAGTCTCCGACTGAAGTTGACCAAGAGATTTTGCAAGCGTAATCTCGCTAATCACTCCCAACGGAAACTCGTACGAGCTACAACGCCAGTCTACATCGAATTTGCACAGAAGCCGCATGATGAGAAGCGGAAATGGAAGTCGCTCCGTGAGACTCGAAGTCTTAATTTCCTTTGCCATGCGACGCCAAATTAAGAACGGAACATTCGATTAATGTTCCGACTCAAGACAATTTCCAGGATGGCCAAGTAGATACATGTATAGCAATCGATCCCAACGGACTACCTTCGTGTTCACCAAAGGCATCACATTATAGCACACTATTAAATTTAAAAAACGATATTCCAACTTTAAATCCTTTGACATCACTACTAAACCATTTGACTCGGTGTTCGGTAGCGTAAGCGCTTTCATCACCGTCAACCAATCCCTCACGAGTCGGCCGAGTCAAGATAGTCTTGCCCATTGGTCTTAGCATCCATCTCCAAAACTGAAGCAATATCGTCAGGAGTAACCGTGAAATCGTAGCCGCGAACGCGTGACGTGAAGCTATACGGGCCCCCTTCGGATTCGATCAAAGACCCGGCGCGCATATAGAATTCACGAACTAACTCAATTCCGTACTCGTCTTCTCACGAAAATTACACACATCGTGAAGATCGCCTGTTTCAATCAAGGACTCAAGTAGGGGCGCATGCTTGTATAGTTGTTCAGCGGCAACAAAGCGTTCACCAATGCATTGCTTTGTTGAAAATAATGATCGCCGCTTAGAGTCAATCGGCTCCTCGGTGTAAAATGGGACAGAACTTTCCGAGGAGGACACATCTGGGTGTCCACGAAGTTTACAACCGGTAGGCTCGGTAATCTTGATACCCGTAGGTTTCTTTCGAGCACTCCGAGTTTTAGGTGTCTCCGACACTTTCTGTTTCCCCTTTTTTGTAGCCGATAAATGTTTCGGTCCTTCCTCCTTCTCTATCACTTTCTTCTTCCCTTTCGCTTTCTTTCTTACTTTCTTCTTCTTCCCAGGTACTTCTTTTTCTTTGCCCTTAGCTTGTGTCAATCTTTCAATTGGCAAATTCTCCCAATCCTTAGATTCCTCACCGGAGTCCTCGTCCTCAGGGACATAGTCGCTACCAACATCATCAGCAGGAGGTGCCGGAGTCGGTGGTGTAGGAGAACGACGGCGTTTGTGACCCTTGCCACCACCTACTACGAGGAACACAAGAACTAACAACAACGAGAACAAAGTAAAAAAAATATCCCTGCGTACCACGTAGATAGCAAAACGTAGGTACATTGTGAAAAGAAGTATGGAATGCATATAGAACTAGACAATTCTAGGGCCACGAAGACTAGAAACAAAAACCTGCACAAGATGCACCCAAAACGAATGAAAATAGGCCTAACGTGAACCAAAAAAAAATCAAAGAAACATGAAGAAATCCAAAGAAACAAGCTCAAACTCTTTCTTGTACGAAGAAAAAGAAGAAATTCGAAGGAACACAGCAAGTGAATTAAGATCCCAAGAATACAAAAAGAACAATTCCCGAAATTCCTGAAAAAAAAAATGTATAGGATGGAAACCAACTGCTAGAAACAAAGAGAGGAGTACACAAACAAGGGTGAACATTACTAGAACAAGGATTCCCATAAAAAAAATACTCTCTATCCATGATTTCAAGAACAAAACAAGCAAAAATCCTGACCGCTATGCATAAAGACCCCGAAAAACCCTAGAAAAACGAAAATATAGATAAAAGAACCAAAATCTAGGGTTCTTACCGAAGAATCGATGAAATCGAACCAAAGATATGATCACTCGCCTCCTGGGGATCACAAAGCGTAGAGAGAGAAAGTTCCAAAGTTTTTGAAACACAAGAAAAGACCGAACCCTATGTGTCTCCTTTATAGGCGGACCGGTCTCCCAAGGCGCGGACCGGCCCCGAGCCACGAAATCACAGAAATGTTCAAAAATAAAAATGAAAAAATGTGTGATACCCCCATGATTTTAAACAAGGATTTTCATGAAAGAAATTCCAGGAAGTCAAATTTTATTTTTATATAGAATAAGACGTCAAAATTTTGTCAAATCTCCTATTGAGAACAAATTTAAGATGAGTAATGTATAAAAGTCCACACATCAAATAAGAGCTGAAAATAGAACGTATTTGCTTGCCATCATATTTTGCCAAGAGTAAGAATACGATAGTCCAAAAAAAAATTTAAAATCAAGATAATATGTTCAAATTGAATTAAGCACAAAATCAGGAAGAATTGGCTCTTTGAGCATCTTTATTAGAAGCACTCCTCGACTAGACTTCGCACTATCCACCGTATATCACTGAAATATTGAAATACATATATAGATATTTAACCTTTTCAGTTCCACAAAAAGTTACTCATGTGGTAGCTTCACACACTTACCGGACGACCGGGGTGGTAGCTCTTTCCTACATGTGGTGGTAGTTTTCACACTCCCGCGAAGGATGTAACTCTTTCCACATCTTT
The DNA here is from genome assembly GCA_025177825.1 of Aechmea fasciata. Lineage (NCBI taxonomy): Eukaryota > Viridiplantae > Streptophyta > Magnoliopsida > Poales > Bromeliaceae > Aechmea > Aechmea fasciata. The sequence continues at coordinate 7,388,397 of CM045944.1, read as the reverse complement.
TGTTGGTGGTAGTTTTCACACTCCCATAAAGGATGTAACTCTTTCCACATCCTTTCATGGATATAACCGCAGGAATAACTCCCCCTAAGAAAGTGCAACCTCCAATTTAACGATACTATGATGATTTCAAGGAAATGGAAAATCAATATTCATATCGAGACTTATAGTCAAACAAGCTAATCACATTGTTTTTAAGATCAAAAAAAAATGTATTGATTTTAACGCCATATACTCAAGACAAATTTAATCCGTCAAGGCGATCAACAAATAAGACATCAGATGAATATAAAAACAAACTTGACTAAATCAAATTTCTTTCAAGAAACAATTATAATCACATCACGGATATCACAATTTTTTTTTAAAAAAAAAATGCAATGAAACACACTAAAATGCACAAACTATGGCCCATAGAATAAATCTAGACTATAAGATTCATACCAATTGCTTTTCGTAAATGTAGGAATCGTTTTTGATCCAAAGGCTTTGTTAAAATATCCGCTAGTTGATCATCAGTTGAAATGTATTCAAGTTGAAGAATATTTGAATCAACTAGTTCTCTTAAAAAATGATATCGAAGTTCAATGTGTTTTGTACGAGAATGTAACACAGGGTTTTTAGAAATATTAATAGCACTTGTGTTATCACAAAGAATTGTCAAGGTGGTGGAGGGAATTCGATAGTCACTCAATAAACTTTTCATCCACAATAATTGATGAGCAACTACGGCCGCAATGTACTCGACGAGAGTGCAATGCGCTCGTTTACTGTGCCAAGCAACCAAACAGTGACCCAGATAAAAACATGCTCCGCTCGTACTCTTTCGATCATCCGCAGAACCGGCCCAATCTGCATCTGAGTATCCTAATAATTCTAAAGACGTTCCCTTTGGATACCAGATACCATGTTCAGACGTGCCTTTAACATACCGAATTATTCTCTTAACTGCTTTTAAATGAATCTCTTTCGGATCAACTTGATATCGGGCACAAATTCCAACACTAAAAGCAATATCCGGTCTACTCGCAGTCAAATAGAGTAAACTCCCAATTATGCTTCGGTACTGTTTTTCATCAACACTCTGTCCTTCAGAATTTAATCCGAGTCCTTTGTTACTAGTACCCATTGGAGTATCAAAAGCTTTTGTACTATCCAATCCAAATTTCTTAACCAACTCTTTCGCATACTTGGATTGACATAGATGAATTCCATCTCTACATTGTTTAACTTGCAACCCAAGAAAATAAGTAAGCTCCCCCATCATTGACATCTCAAATTCACTAGTCATCAAATTTGCAAATTCAGTGGCATCCTTATCTCTAGTTGCGCCAAAAACAATATCATCCACATAAATTTGAGCCATAATAAAATCATTTTTCGTATGTTTTACAAAAAGAGTTCTAGCCGCTCCCCTCGATTGTAGCCTTTATTTAAAAGAAAATTTGTTAAACGTTCGTACCATGCTCGCGGTGCTTGTTTAAGTCCATAAAGTGCCTTTTTCAGTCGAAAAACATGATCGGGAAATTTTGAATCTATAAACCCTTTTGGTTGTTCTACGAAAACTTCCTCTTTTAAAAGTCCATTTAAAAATGCACTTTTGACATCCATTTGAAAAAGAGTTATTTTAAAATGACAAGCAATTGCAAACATAATACGAATGGATTCTAGACGAGCAACCGGAGCGAAGGATTCATCAAAATCAATCCCTTCAATTTGTGAATATCCCTGAGCAACAAGTCTTGCTTTGTTTCGAATAATGGTACCATCTTCATTTTTCTTATTTTTAAAAATCCATTTTGTACCAATTATATGTTGTTGCTCGGGACGTGGCACTAATTCCCATACATCATTTCGAATGAATTGACCAAGTTCTTCTTGCATAGCATTTATCCAAAATTCATCAAGAAGAGCTTCGCCAATATGTTTTGGCTCAACTAGGGATATGTAACATGCAAACTCACACTGTATTTGTCTCCTAGTTCGTACACCAGTAAGAGGGTCACCAATCACATTAGACAGAGGGTGATCTTTCACAGGGGTCAATTCAGTAATAGTAAGAGGTTCCGATGACTCATGAGGAGCAACAGTTTCAGTTTGAATGGGATCATCAATGACAAAATTTTCATTGTTCACAAGATAAATGGAGAATCATCATCATCATCATTAACAATCAAAGTAGTAGAAGTAGTATCATTCATAGAAGAATTTGCGAAAAGCTTCGTCTACTCTTATATTACTTGATTCTATCACCGTCTTAGTTTTTATATTATACGCACGATAAGCCCGACTAGTAGTAGAGTACCCAAGAAAAATTCCTTCGTAACTTCGAGAGTCAAATTTTCCAAGATTCTCACGATCCCGAAGGATAAAGCATCTACTCCCAAAGATACGAAAGTATTTTACATTTGGTGTTCTACCATTCCACAATTCATAAGGAGTATTTAAAGTACCCGGGCGTGTATAAATACGGTTAATCACATAGACCGCCGTGTTAACTGCTTCGGCCCAAAAATGTAGTGCAATTTTCTTACTATGAAGCATAACACGTGCCATTTCTTGAACAACCCGGTTTTTTCGTTCAACGACTCCATTTTGTTGTGGAGTATAAGGAGCGGAGAATTCATGTTTAATTCCTTTTGAAACACAAAAGTCAACAAATTTTGAGTTTATAAATTCTCCTCCTTGATCACTTCTGATGCGTATAATATTTTCATTACGTTCATTCATAAGACGAAGACAGAGTTCAGAAAAAGAATCAAAAGTATCAGCTTTTTCTCTCAGAAATGCACACCAAGCAAAACGTGTAAAATCATCAACTACAAGCAAGATATAACGTTTTCCCCATTACTTTGAATCCTAGTGGGTCCCATCAAGTCCATATGGAGAAGTTCAAGAGGTTTAGATGTTCCTAAGTGATTCAAACTCTTATGGGAGGATCTACTTTGTTTTCCCAGTTGACAACCTTCACAAACAACGTTCTCTTTATACTCTATCTTAGGTACACCTCTAACAACTTCCTTTTTCGTTATCTTGGATAGTTCCTTAAAGTTCATGTGACCTAGACGTTCATGCCAAAGAGTTTCAATATCTAAAGTTGCCGTTACAAAGTTCACTTGAAGAGCATGGAACAATATAACAATTATTCGTGATCTAACACCCTTTAAAAAAGAGAGTCATCATTATGCAAAGACGTAACATTCTTTTGCAGAAAAATTCACAGAGTACCCGTCATCACACAATTGACTTATGCTTATGAGATTTGATCTAAGCCCCTCAACATAAAATACGTCATTCAAAGTAGGGCCATCTGAGATAGTCACGGTGCCTTTGCCACTAATTTTAGATGACCGCCATCTCCGAAACGACAAGTCCTTCGGAAATTTTATTCAAAGAATCAAAGCAGTTTTTATCACCGGTCATATGACGTGAACAACCACTATCAAGATACCAAGAAGTAGTATCATAAGCATGAAGTGAGGTGTGAATGACAAGGCATGGGAAGAGTTCACCTTTGCGCACCCAAACCTTGAGAGTTTTAGGATGCGTCGGTTGGCTTGAATGCGTCTTATGTAGCTTGTCGACGAATTGTGTTTTCTTCTTATGTGGCTCAACCGATTTCGGTTTCCATGCTTGCTTTGACATCAATTTTGGACTTTCCTTCCTAGACCTAGCTTGGATTCCTCGGTTCGTGTTTGCCCCGGAGTTCTTCTTTTGTGTACAACGTTTCTTCACATGTCCTAGAACTCCACAGAAATGACAAACTTTGTTAGCAAAAGGATTAATAGCACGAAAAAGATTACCTTGAGCCTTAGGCCTTGGTTTGTTATGGATCTCGCTCACTTGCTTGTTTACTTGTTCCACATACGTCCGTTCATATCCAAGACCAAACTTGTTAGTTTGACCAATTCCTAACATCTTGTCGAGTTTTGTAGTTCCAGAGGAAAACTTTTCCATGTCCGACTTTAGTTGAATGATTGTCTTGGTGAATTCCATATTAGCTTCTTTTGTCTCCGTAAGTTGCTTGTTGAGGTATTTCATATTTTCTCCATATGATTCTTTTTCCTTCTCAAGCACGGAGATTTTCTCTAGCAGGGAGTTGTATGCTCTTGACAAGCCATCCTTTTCTTGTTCCAAATCCTTTGTCGATGTGCCCCATCTCGAATTTTCTTCTTCTAAATCGATGATCCTTCTTCTCAACTTCTTGTTAAGCTTTGCCATCTTCTTCGACTCAGCGATCAATTGGTGATATGCCGCGGCTATCTCATCTATATCCGACTCTTCGTCCATAGAATTCTCCGAAGCGGATTGATCATGCAAGTGAGTCATAGAAATAGAATCAGTAGATGATAGACACACAAAAGAAGAATCATAAGCAATAAGGGCAGTTGCATTCACATCCTCATCACTTGAGGGTGACTCTCGAAGAATCATCCCAAGTAATGGCTTGCATCGCTTTCTTTTTCAAAGACTTCTTATGGGACAATCTGATGCAATATGACCAAAGCCTCTGCACTTATAGCATTGAATTTGACCTTCATTATTCTTCTTTTCTTTTGTTGTGTCCTTAGAGTAATTCTCAGAATTTTTAGATTTTGAAGATGAAGAGGAAGAAAGAAAACTCCCTTTTGATTTATTCGACTTTGAGAAGTTTGGTTTTGAATATTGTCTCTTCCTAAAGTTTCGACGAAACTTCCTTGTTAATAAAGCCAGTTGCTTTTCGAATTCCTCCAATGTCACGTCGTCATCCGAATCCGATGAAGATGTCAAGTCGTCTCCTTTTGTCGATTTCAAAGCCATACCTGTAGACTTAGAAGACAACTTGGAAGAAGATGAATTAGTAGGAAAAGTCATTTCATAAGTTTGAAGTGCACCGACTAATTCTTCTACTTTAATTTCATCCGGATGTTTTACCGTTTCTATGGCCGCAACCTTTGGACGAAAACGTTCGGGAAGAGTTCTTAAAATTTTTCGAACAACTTTAGATTCAGAAATCTTTTCTCCCAAGTTAGCACACGTATTAACTATATCTTGCAAACGAGTATAATACTCGGTAAAAGTTTCATGTTCTTCCATACGAATAGAATCAAATTTACTCGTAAGCATTAGCAATTTTTGAACTTTTACCAAGCTTGTACCTCGTGTGTAACTTGTAAAGTATCCCATATCTCCTTGGCGGTTTGACACGCCGAGGCACGAGAAAATTCTGTGTGATTTAAAGAATTGAATAAAGCATTGATACCCTTCCCGTTAAACGATGATAGGTCATTTTCATCCTTCGTCCACTTATTTCTAGGTTTAGGGCCGCTAACATTTTCGACAACCTCAGTTGGATGTTTCCATCCAAATTCAATTGATTGTGTAATAACTGACATTTTTCCATAGTAAGAAATAAAATATTTGGAGACGGTGAATGTGTGCGTAATTGTATTATAAGAGCACACGTCAAATTTCAGGCAAAACCGAGCTAAAACGGAAAAGTTACGTGACCCGGAAGTCTGACTTAAAGTGAATAGTAACTTCAGTTTTCCGGATAAGCCGGGAATAGAAGTTAGGTTCGGGTACGTGTTGGATTCCAAATATAGGCTTCCAATAGCTCGTTTCGAACGGCTCAGATATACTGGAACCGTTGGCACTGACGGAATCGAATTCCGATGCACGGTTGTCGAGAAAAAGGGTCCCGAACGATTTTACATATATAAAGTATATATGTTAATATGTTGGTTTATTACGGGAATTGATGGAGAGATGGGTTCGTCGCAGATCGGAGACCAAATCGAATGAAATAAAATGCTAGATTCGATGTCTCCATCGTATCGAACGCGCCGCGCAATCCGATCGAAAATCCACGGACGGATCGTTGGATATTACAAGATGATCGCAAAGGGGTCGATGCGTAATAATCGGATTGTTGAGAGAGAATGGATACTTAATCCGAGACCAAATCAAACGAAGTAAAAGGCTAGATTCGATGTTCTCGACGCGCCGAACGCTACCGGAGCAATCCGATCGTGAATCGACGGACGGATCTCTCCGGAATCGCGAAAAGAACGCGAAGAGGTTAAAGATAGCATAACGGCGGAATGCAAAGAGTCGCTATATTTTATGTGCCGAATTGCGTGATTTTGATTGTGGAGGACTTCGTGCGTAATTCAACTAATGGCGAAATACGATTAATGGCTTGTGGTGGGCTAAAGTGCAAAAAGCCCTAAGTGTATATAGTGGGTTCTAGGGCTCATTCCCACTAAACCCTAACCCTAAGTGACCCCTTCACCTCCCAAACCCTCGCCCGCCTCCCCGCCTTCCTCTCGCCCTCCCGAGCTCACACCCCCGCCACGGAAAGTCCCCTCGGCCACCTATACCATCTCCCTCAGACAACTCTCTCCTTCACCCGACCTAGAGAAGGAACTAGAAGGCCCCGAAATCCTTGGGTGAGTTGCCCTGGCCAAGAGCAACTGCCGGCGCGCGTCACCGGCCGCCGTCGCCGTCGGAGCCGCCGCCGGAGCCACCTTGTCCCGCGGCGCTCTCGGACACCTGCACCGAGCCGGATCGCCTCCGACTCTCGCGCGCGGCCGCTTCTGTCGGGTGCTCTACCTCCTCCGCACGGGACACCACCGGCGAGCCTCCCCGGCGACCCGCGCGAGCAACGCCGCGCCGCCCGAACCGTCGGCCGCTGCGGCCACCCCGACCCGAGCGGGCTAGGGCTCGGGTCTAGCGCACGGCCGCCGCCACCTCGGGCCCTCGACGCCTTCTCGTCGGCCCGGCGACCCCCGGCGACCCGTGGCGCGCTCCCCGCCGTCGTCGCCGCCGCCGCCGCCGCCGCTCCACCTCTCGCGCCGCCCGAGGGCCGTGGCGGGCAGCTGGCCGAGCTCCTCGCCTTCCGCCATCGCGCCGCTCCGGAGGTGAGCCTCACCTCCCCTCGACCTCCTCCGCCGGATAAGCCCCGCCCGAGCTTCCCGACGCCCGCGCTGTCGCGGAGAACCCCAACCCGAGAGCAAGTTGGGAGCTTGGATTGCCGCCGCCTCCGCCGCCGCCGCCGCCGCCGGCCGCTCCCCTCCTTGGACCTCCAGACCCGAGGCTTGCTCCTCCGACCGAGCGCCGCCGTCTTGTCGCTGGCCGCCAACCCTAGCTCTCCTCGCCAAAGGTGAGTCGTTTTATTTACTGACAAGCTAAGTTTAGGGTTCGACACTTTTCCCGAGGCCACGCTGGTCTTTCGACCAAGCGAGGTGAGCACGGCCATCGCCTTTTCGTGCCGAACGTGATGCTCACCTCCGCTTAGGCATTTGATGCCTCGGTTAGCGGGAAAAGTGAACTTTACGCCTGCGCAAATTTACGTAAATTAAGGTCGCTTGTGCGCGCACTACGATGCTCGACGGTGCTCGAAAGGCGAGCACGGTCTTCGAATATCGAAGACTTACGACGAGTGCGATTTCGAATTTATGGTGCATCGGTTTGCGTGCACGGTCCATAAAAGTCATAAAATCGCATGAAATGATGCGATTTTACATTGAGTCGTGACTTTTATGCAATTTTAATTTTTGTGGTTGTCAGAGACAGCGTAGAAATATCGTACGTAACCTCTCGGACCGATCGTCCAAGGCCCCAGACTTTGCGTAAAAATCGAAGTGATTTTCGGAGCGTTTCGGCAAAAATTCGCCGACGGAAACGTGTTTACGGTTCGGATTTCTTCGACAACTCTTAGTGATTATTTACGGTGTCGAGCCTTGTTGGCTGGTCACCGCGTCATTTCGAGGGATTAGAAATGACGAGTTAGCGACGGTTGGTTCATGTGTCGAAATAGACACTTTCGTGAACCCGTATTCGTACAATTATCCGACGATAATTATATTGTAGTGTTATCTTGTGTTTGCTGCCAAAACATCCAATTAGGAGTGTTTTATGGCAGCGGGTGACTCGTGACACGAGTCGGTACTTTTCGGGACGGTTCGTGAGTCCTGGCGGAGTTCCGGTGTGGTTTACGGGATTTCCGGTGAGTTACGGTAATTGGTTCGGAAAACCAATCTCCGTGGGATTAGTTGTGAGTTGTGCTATTAGTGTTTTGTGTTAGTGGGTTAGATACTAACCCGGTGGATCCTCTCGTAGGTCCAGGCGCTTTACTTCCACAGTCGACAGATTCTTCTACGGTCGTACAGGTGGGTATCCGGTTTGACATCCGTACAGTGGTACACGCTTGGTGGCACTCTTTCACTCTACTCTACTCTACTCTACTCTACTTTACTTTTCTTACTTGCACCTTCGCCATTTCTATTCTCTACTCGCTATATGCATACTTAGTATACTTGATAGGAGTAGAGTGGTTTGAGTTCTGACTCTTCGACCTACTTGGTCGATCCTTTACAGTTTCTCAGTGACCTATTCGGTCGGCTTGTTTATAGTTTCTCAGTGACCTATTCGGTCTGTGTGCTTCAGTTTCAGTGACCTATTCGGTCGGCTTGTTTACAGTTTTTCAGTGACCTATTCGGTCGGCTTGTTTCAGTTTCTCAGTGACCTATTCGGTCAGTTTGCTTCAGTTACAGTGACCTGTTCGGTCGGTTTGTTTCAGTGCTTCTGTGACCTACGTGGTCGGCGAGTTTACTTAATGACCCAAAGGGGTCGATGTCCCTTTAGGGACGGGATTGTCAGCTAGTTGCTGACGTATGGTTTTTGAGCATAACAGCATCGATCGCCCAGGACTCGAGCGCATATCACGAACACAGGCGGTCTGATCCACCGGCCAGGTTGTTCTTTTCCGGAAAAGTGGTTGGACGCCAACCCGTGAGCCCATAGGCTATCTTGGGTTAAATGCAGGTTTAAAAACGGGGGCATTGCACGAGGTCTCGCGGACCAACATTGGCGGTTATGGATTGGGTATTTACTTTCTCGAACTTTTCGATGCATACATACGGTAACGAGTTTATTTATATTACATATATCTCTCTCTGCTTACTTTAGCTACTGTATCTACTTATCAGTCCTTCCTTCTCTTTACTCCGTTACTAGTGGATACCCACCGGGAGGGAGACATGTTTACATGTTCTCACCCTCGCCTTCTTCTTTTTCGAGGTGACGTTACGGGTCATAGTGGGACGAGTGAGGAGCTAGTACGCTTAGCTCCTACCAGTATCGGTTACTTTCTTACCCTTCTCGTTTTATTACTTAGAGTACATCATGGTTCAGTTCTAGCTTCACTTTAATGGTGGATTGAGACTTATAATGGTTTTTGGAAGTTTATAAAAGAACTCATGTTTTGTGAAATAAACTGTCTCCTACCCTTCGTGGTAGCATTTCAAAGGAAAATGATTTTTACCCCTCGTGGTAGTGTTTTCAAGGAAAGGGTTTCCGTGTGGAAACAGTTTGTAAGAGGTTTTCAAAAGAAATTTTATAACTTAGAGTTTCAAAACCCGTTCCCGAGTAGGGAACATTTCAAAAGATAGATGTTGTTTATATACAAAGGTAAATGTGAATGAACCTGTGGTGAATGGTGTGAATATGTGTATGTTGATTGGAATTAATATCTCAGATACTTTGTTGTGGTTGTATGATTGTAAAAGACTCCTGGTACTTGTGCGATGCCGTGCAAATACAGGGGAGACTCTGTCCGTGTGTACAGTGGTCTCTCTGTATTTGTGGCAGGTCTGTCATGTCCTTGAGGGTCAAGGTTTAAAAAAAAATAAAAAAATTCATTGTTTTATATACTCTAAAATGACCGGGCGTGACATTAAAATGGTATCAGAGCAAAGTTACAACCACAACACCATTCACAGGTTGTTTTGAAAAGTAATTGAACTGAAAATGAAAAGAACTGAACCATTGGTTAGGTTGACCCTAGGAAGACTTGCGATACTTAGGCACGTGAGTGCGGGGTTTGGACTTGTGTTCCGGTGTGCATGTCGAGTCGATAAACTTCGAGTGCACGGTGTTTTCGGTATGTGTTGCGATTTTCGCATAAGCAGGTGTCTAAGTGGGGAGTAGTGGCGGTGCTTCTTTTGGACATCGACTGGCGGGGTGAAGTCCCCGTGTGTGGCCATTTCGGTCAGGTGGGCCTTGAAAGGCCAGTGATATCGGGCTTAGACTGCTGACGCCCTGGGCCACTATTCCTACTTTTGACACGAGAGCTACTGCGAGTGTCTCTACGGAGACGGTACTTAGACCTGTTACGGTCGCGACTTCTGTGGGGTTAATTGGGTGTAGCCCAGGGTTTAGACGACTGCAACATTGGTGTTGCTTTCGCAGTTCTTTGGGTAGTGTTGTGACGCCTACTTCTTGTTGCGGATGGAATCAGCAGTTCAAGTCTTTTGACCTTTAACGAGTTCATACGTCAAATTGACGCGTACTAGAGTCTGACTGACACAGTTGTGGTGTCAGGTTTCCGTTGAGGCCTACATCGTGTACGGGTATTTTAACACCTAAATTTGTGTGTCATAGGATAGTGTAGGGTTTGTTAGGACCCGTCTTGACTCGAGTTACTCTAAGGTATCGTCTGAGTCCTCGGAGCTTTGGTTATAGCTCGTTGTGGTGCAAAAATTGGTTACGGAAATCATTTCCTAAGCCTAGTTGGTACGGTTTGCGGTTTAGTGTCGCGAGTAGCTTTCAAAGGTTGAAAGCTATGTGACTCCCAGTGAGTCGGTCCAGAGTCGATCTGTCCTCATATATCGGCTTGCAAACCGATGTTCAACGGATTCGGTTCAGTGTTGAGGTATCAAATGGTTTGATACTTCGTCGTGTCGCGCTTCCAACTCGTTGTTGGTAGTGGATCTTAGATATTTCGCTTTTCTTTTGATAAGTACATGGGCTGCAGACAATGTACTGTCGAAAGTCGAACGAAATATCCTTTACCTATCTGGGGACTTATAGATTGGGTCGATGTTTTCCCTAGATTGTCTTGTAAATTCTTGAGTGTTGGTCAGCTCTGACCACATAGCGAGCCTTGGGTTGTTCCATGGCTAATTTGTGCAGTTGATCCATCATAACTGCAGATGGATTTGACTCTAGTTCGAGTCTGGGTGTTTATAGTAGTCTCAGTCTATTTGGCGAGAGGTTCGAAATCGCAGATATTGAGTGACTTAAGTATGGTTGTCGGCTTTGATAGTCACCGTATGTGATAATGTTAGGGTTTGCTTCTCAAATTAATTGTGCAAATCTAGGAGTGGTATGCTTGTTCGATCAATTGGTGACAGTCGCACAGGTCTCAATGAGACAAGTTTTTGGTGTTGCTCGGAATATTGATCGCTAGGGTCCCTTGTAGGACAGCAGCGACAGGGTCTCGTGGAGACGGACGTTGAGCATCACTGATGGTTGGTATCGCATAGTGCGATTGGCAATCCTGTGCATCAAGTGATGGACTTGCATGGACCACGTGTTGGTTTGACGCAATATTGAGCGAACAAATTGTTTAGTTCAATGGGTATTGTCAGCGTTGGACCTTTTGGGTCAGGTGGAAAGTGAGGTCTTGGACCTAGGACTGTCGAATGCCAAAAGTGGCTTTCAGTTGACGAGGTTTTGATTTCGACAGTTTGTGTAGTAATCAGAATGAGACTGTGGTCTCCGAGGTGAGTGTTTTGACTCAAGTTTTTGAACGACGTCTCGTATGTGCTCGTAGTGAGCGAGTTGACGTTGTTGGCTAGTCGGAGTGTGCCTTTCGGCCTTTGAGATTTTACTCGGAGTTGTGGAGCCGTTTTGTGACTTTTCTACGTGACTATCAATGTAGTCGAATCGGTTACGGCTATGCGGACCAAAGTTGAGTGGACCTAGTAATTCTGAGGGATGAATTATTATCTCGAGAATTTGCAAGATGGGATCGGATAATTCTGGACGCGGGACTGTCTTTGTCCGCAGGTTGTAAGATGAATACGATTCCAGTGAATCTTGATCCATAGATTTGGGTTGGAATGTTTACCCTCGTTTGTCCAGGTGAGACCGAAGTCTTATCCTTTCCCTATTCGGAATATTGATTCTGTCCAAACACAAGGAAGTTTGATTGACCAATACTCAAAGGTGATACCGCATTGGCGGAGCAGTATCTAAATTTGATTATGGTGAGTACCTGGTCAAGTTTCGGGGACTTTACCATATACACTGATGGGTCCTTGCGTTTCAGAGGCAGATGGTGCGTACCCAGTGACTCGGAGTTGAGGAGCGATATCCTATCCGAGACGCACCAATTCCCTTACACGGTTCACCCAGGCGGAACCAAGATGTATCGCGATCTGAAACAAAATTACGGTGGCACAGGATGAAGCTAGATGTGTCTCAGAGCTTGGCTCGATGCTTGACTTGTCAGCAGGTGAAAGCCGAGCATCGGTGACCGGCAAGGAAGCTGCAACCATTTCCGATACCCGTATGGAAGTGGGAGCAGATTTTTATGGATTTCATCACTGGTTTGCCTCGATCACAGCGAGGCCATGATACGATCTAGGTTGTAGTGGATCGGCTGTGGAAATCGGCTTACTTTCTGCCGATGCACACGACGTGGTTCCGTGATCGACTTGCACAGTTATATATCGACGAGATCGTCCGACTTCACGGTGTGCCAGTGCCGATCATATCTGATCGGGACACCCGCTTCATTTCCTATTTTTGAGGAGCCTGCAGCAGGCTATGGGTACGAACCTGAACTACAGTACCGCGTTCTATCCGCAGAGCGACGGACAGTCGAAGCGCGTTATTCAGACTCTTAAGAATATGCTACGCGCTTGTGTCCTGGATTATGGAGATGGATAGTATCATTACCTATCTCTGGTGGAGTTCGCCTATAATAACAGCTACCAGGCGAGCATTGAGATGGCTCCGTACGAGGCTTTATATGGGCGTCGATGTCGCTTCCCTATCTGTTGGGACGATGTCGGAGAACGCCTGATCGGGCGACTTAGTGGAGGATGCGGAGGCGAAGGTTCGCATTGCGAGAGAGCGACTTCAGACTGCACAGGTTCGACAGAGGGGCTACGCGGACCAGCGGAGGCGTGACCTAGAGTTTCTGGTCGGTGAGCACGTGCTGCTCAAGGTGTCGCCATCCAGGGGGATCAAGCGGTTCGGTTTGCGGAACAAGCTTAGTCCGCGTTTAGTGGGACCGTTTCGAGATCCTGGAACGTGTTGGTCGATGGCGTACGGGTTGGCTCTACCTCGAATCTCGCCGGGTGCACAATGTCTTTCACGTGTCCATGCTTCGGAAGTATATTCCATTCGTCCCACGTCATCGATCGCCGTCTATACGGTTACGAGAGATCGAGCAATGATGAGGCTCGTTGCGGGTTTTGGCACGTGAAGTGAAGCGTTAAACAGGAGCATTCCGTACGTGAAAGTTCAGTGGGAAAACCACGAAGAGCGTGAGGCGACTTGGGAGCTTGAGTCCTCTATGAGGGAGCGTTATTCACATTTGTTTTTGGGGGATCCTTGACCTAGTTTCGGGGACGAAACTTCCTATAAGGAGGGAATGATGTAATAACTGACATTTTTCCATAGTAAGAAATAAAATATTTGGAGACGGTGAATGTGTGCGTAATTGTATTATAAGAGCACACGTCAAATTTCAGGCAAAACCGAGCTAAAACGGAAAAGTTACGCGACCCGGAAGTCGACTTAAAGTGAATAGTAACCGGTTTTAGGATAAGCGGGAATAGAAGTTAGGTTCGGTACGTGTTGGATTCCAAATATAGGCTTCCAATAGCTCGTTTCGAACGGCTCGGATATACTAGAACCGTTGGCAGCGGAATCGAATTCGATGCACGGTTGTCGAGAAAAGGGTCCAACGATTTGACATAGATAAAGTATATATGTTAATATGTTGGTTTATTACGGGAATTGATGGAGAGATGGGTTCGTCGCAGATCGGAGACCAAATCGAATGAAATAAAATGCTAGATTCGATGTCTCCATCGTACTGAACGCGCTGGCGCAATCCGATCGAAAATCCGCCGGACGGATCGTTGGATATTACAAGATGATCGCAAAGGGGTCGATGCGTAATAATCGGATTGTTGAGAGAGAATGGATACTTCGCGAATCCGAGACCAAATCAAACGAAGTAAAAGGCTAGATTCGATGTTCTCGACGCGAACGGCGAGCAATCCGATCGTGAATCGACGGACGGATCTCAGGAATCGCGAAAAGAACGCGAAGAGGTTAAAGATAGCATAACGGCGGAATGCAAAGAGTCGCTATATTTTATGTGCCGAATTGCGTGATTTTGATTGTGGAGGGACTTCTGTGCGTAATTCAACTAATGGCAGGGGCTGAAATACGATTAATGGCTTGTGGTGGGCTAAAGTGCAAAAAGCCCTAAGTGTATATAGTGGGTTCTAGGGCTCATTCCCACTAAACCCTAACCCTAAGTGACCCTTCACCTCCCAAACCCTCGCCCGCCTCCCCGCCCTTCCTCTGCCTCCCGAGCTCACACCCCGCCGCCGGAAAGCCCCCTCGGCCACCGCCACCATCTCCCTCAGACAACTCTCTCCTTCACCCGACCTAGTGAAGGAACTAGAAGGCCCCGAAATCCTTGGGTGAGTTGCCCTGGCCAAGGGCAACGCGCGTCACGGCCGCGGCTGTCGCCGTCGGAGCCGCCGCCGAGCCACCTTGCTCCTGCGGTCGCTCTCGGACACCTGCACCGAGCGATCGCCTCCGACTCACCCGCGCGCGGCCGCCGCTTCTGTCGGGTGCCCCTACCTCCTCCGCATCGGACGACCACCGCGAGCCTCCCGGCGACCGCGAGCAACGCCGGCGCCGCCCGAACCGTCGGCCGCCTGCGGCCACCCCGACCCGAGCGGGCTAGGGCTCGGGTCTAGCGCACGGCCGCCGCCACCTCGGGCCCTCGACGCCTTCTCGTCGGCCCCGGCGACCCCCGGCGACCCGGGCGCGCCTCGCCGTCGTCGCCGCCGCCGCCGCCGCTCCACCTTCTGCGGCCGCCCGAGGGCCGTGTGCGGGCGATGGCGAGCCCCTCGCCAGGCCATCTGCCGCCGCCTCCGGAGGTGAGCCTCACCTCCTCGACCTCCTCCGCCGGATAAGCCCCGGCCCGAGCTTCCCCAAACGCGCCGTCGCGGAGAACCCCAACCCGAGAGCAAGTTGGGAGCTTGGATTGCCGCCGTCGCGCCTCCGGCCGCCGCCACGGCCGCCTCCTCCTTGGACCTCCGGGACCCGAGGCTTGCTCCTCCGACCGAGCGCCGCCGTCTTGTCGCCGGCCGGCCAACCCTAGCTCTCCTCGGCCAAAGGTGAGTGTTTTATTCTGACGAAGCTAAGTTTAGGGTTCGACACTTTTCCCGAGGCCACGGTTGGTCTTTCGACCAAGTGAGGTGAGCACGGCCATCGCCTTTTCGTCGAACGTGATGCTCACCTCCGCTTAGGCATTTGATGCCTCGGTTAGCGGGAAAAGTGAACTTTACGCGCCGTGCGCGATATTCTGAGAAATTAAGGTCGCTTGTGCGCGCACTACGATGCCGACGTGCTCGAAAGGCGAGCACGGTCTTCGAATATCGAAGACTTACGACGAGTGCGATTTCGGAATTTATGGTGCTTGGTTTTGCGTGCACGGTCCATAAAAGTCATAAAATCGCATGAAATGATGCGATTTTACATTGAGTCGTGACTTTTATGCAATTTTAATTTTTGTGGTTCTTTGTAGACAGCGTAGAAATCTTGTACGTAACCTCGGGTGATCGTCCAAGGCCCCGGGACTTTCTGAGAAAATCGAAGTGATTTTCGGAGCGTTTCGGCAAAATTCGCCGACGGAAACGTGTTTACGGTTCGGATTTCTTCGACAACTCTTAGTGATTATTTACGGTGTCGCCGAGCCTTGTTGGGTGGTCACCGCGTCATTTCGAGGATTAGAAATGACGGGTGAGCGACGGTTGGTTCCGTGTCGAAATAGACACTTTCGGGAACCCGTATTCGTACAATTATCCGACGATAATTATATTGTAGTGTTATCTTGTGTTTGATGCCAAAACATCCATTTAGGAGTGTTTTATGACAGTGGGTGACACCTGACACGAGTCGGTGCTTTTCGGGACGGTTCGTGAGTCTGGCGGAGTTAGGTGTGGTTTACGGGATTTCCGGTGAGTTACGGTAATTGGTTCGGAAAACCAATCTCCGTGGGATTAGTTGTGAGTTGTGCTATTAGTGTTTTGTGTTAGTGGGTTAGATACTAACCCGGTGGATCCTCTCGTAGGTCCAGCCGCTTTACTTCCACAAATCGACGATTCTTCTACGATCGTACGGGTGGGTATCCCGGTTTGACATCCGTACGGTGGTACACGCTTGGTGACACTCTTTCACTCTACTCTACTCTACTCTACTCTACTTTACTTTTCTTACTTGCACCTTCGCCATTTCTATTCTCTACTCGCTATATGCATACTTAGTATACTTGATAGGAGTAGAGTGGTTTGAGATTACAGCTCTTCAGCAACCTACTTGGTCGATCCCTTACAGTTTCAGTGACCTATTTGGTCGGCTTGTCTACAGTTTCTCAGTGACCTATTCGGTCAGTTTGCTTCAGTTTCAGTGACCTATTCGGTCGGCTTGTTTACAGTTTTTCAGTGACCTATTCGGTCGGCTTGTTTCAGTTTCTCAGTGACCTATTCGGTCGGTTTGCTTCAGTTTCAGTGACCTGTTCGGTCGGCTTGTTTCAGTGCTTCTGTGACCTACGTGGTCGGCAAGTTTACTTGATGACCCAAAGGGGTCGCTGTCCCTTTAGGGACGGGATTGTCGACCGATTCTTTGACGTATGGTTTGAGCATAACGGCATCGATCGCCCAGACTCGAGCGCATATCACGAACACGGGCGGTCGATCCACCGGCCGGGTTGTTCTTTCCTAGGAAAAGGGGTTGGACGCCAACCCGTGAGCCCATAGGCTATCTTGGGTTAAATGCAGGTTTAAAAACAGGGGGCATTGCCTGAGGTCTGCGGACCAACATTGGCGGTTATGGATTGGGTATTTACTTTCTCAGCTTTTCGATGCATACATACAGTAGCAGTTTATTTATATTACATATATCTCTCTCCTGCTTACTTTAGCTACTGTATCTACTTATCAGTCCTTCCTTTGCTTTACTCCGTTACTAGTGGATACCCATCGGAGTGGAGACATGTTTACATGTTCTCACCCTCGCCTTCTTCTTTTTCGTGTGACGTTACAGTGTCATAGTGGGACAAAGAAAGCGAGGAGCGAGTCTAGTACGCTTAGCTCCTACCGATCGGTTACTTTCTTACCCTTCTCGTTTTATTACTTAGAGTACATCATGGTTCGATTCTAGCTTCACTTTAATGGTGGAATTGAGACTTATAATGGTTTTTAGAAGTTTATAGAAGAACTCATGTTTTGTGAAATAAACTGTCTCCTACCCTTCGTGGTAGCATTTCAAAGGAAAATGATTTTTACCCCTCGTGGTAGTGTTTTCAAGGAAAGGGTTTCCGTGTGGAAACAGTTTGTAAAAGGTTTTCAAAAGAGATTTTATAACTTAGAGTTTCAAAACCCGTTCCCGAGTAGGGAACATTTCAAAAGTTAGATGTTGTTTATATACAAAGGCAAATGTGAATGAACCTGTGTTGAATGGTGTGAGTATGGGTGTGATGAT
This sequence comes from Aechmea fasciata, assembly GCA_025177825.1. Taxonomy (NCBI): domain Eukaryota; kingdom Viridiplantae; phylum Streptophyta; class Magnoliopsida; order Poales; family Bromeliaceae; genus Aechmea; species Aechmea fasciata. The sequence goes on along the minus strand of CM045944.1, from coordinate 7,370,835 downwards.
TGGAATTAATATCTGTATACTTTGTTGTGTTTGTCTGGTAGTAGTAGACTCCTTGTACTTGTGCGATGCGTGCAAATACGGGGAGACTACTGTCCGTGTGTATAGTTGTCACTCTGTATTTGTGGAAGGTCTGTCATGTCCTTGGGGGTCAAGGTTTAAAAAAAAAAAAAAAAATTCCGCTGTTTTTATACTCTAAAATGACCCGGGGCGTGACAGATTGCCAAACACGCTCGTCGACGGCAATAAGGAACGCTCTCATACGAACTTTCCAGTAAGCGTAATTAGTGCCATCAAAGAGCGGAGGTCGATTAATGTTACCACCCTCGGCCATAGATTACAACCTATACCCTCTCTGATACCAATTGTGAGATATGAAGCCCTAAGATCTAAAAGGTAAATAACACCTAGAGGGGGGTGAATAGGTGTAAACGGCAAAAACAGCGAATCTCAAGGCTTAAAAATAATAAAAGCGGAAAATAAAATCAAACGCTGAGATTTAACGTGGGAAAACTCCAAGCCGGAGAGAAAAAACCCACAGGACCGATCACGCAAAACAATCCACTATAGAAAAATCAAGTACATGAGATTTAATCCTAAATACAACTCGATTTTACCGAATCCTCGTTGTAGATAGTCTCCGTTGGTCCTCGATCGATGAAAATCCTTCTATCGATCCCACTGCAAATCCTTACAGCATCCACGTCTCGAATCCACGAAACGCCCACCGAATCCACGGTCTTCACGCGAAGTCCACGCGCCAAACTTCCTCCGAAGTTCGAATCTCTTAAAACATCTTTGTGGTGATTTTATTAACTTAGAAAGCACATATGAGATGAGGAGCGAAAACCCTAGATATTGATCATTAAAACGATTCTCAAGAAGATTAAACTCTTTTTCAGAGAATCGTATCAATGATCGAAACCTAAAAAGCTTGATTTCAAAAACTATTAGGCGAAGAAAAACATCACAAGCTTTCTAGGGTTTTTCACATTATATCTCTCTACGTCTTCCCATCTTTCTTTTTTTTTTTTTTTTTTTCTATGACCCCCCATATCATATTTTTTTCTTTAGAAAGCATCTAGATAGATTTAGATATAACGAGATAAAATCTTTATAACGATTTCGTATCGCGGGACCGGTCCTCCAAGTTAGAGGCAGGTCCTCCCTTGCGTAATAATGATTGATGGCCAGGGGACCGGTCTCACATGACTGGGGACCGGTCTCATTCAGCGACATACGAATTTCTAGCCTCTGGGACCGGTCCTCTAGATAAGGAGACCGGTCCTCTGTGCAAGGCTGCGCAGAGAAGTCTCCCTGGAACCGGTCTTCCCGGATGAGAGCCGGTCCTCGTAAAGTTGCGCGAGAAAGAGCTCTCTGGGACCGGTCTTCTCAGTGTGGGGACCGGTCGTCCCAACCAATATACACAATATATAGAATCAGTTAAGTTCAAAACATAGTTTTATTAGATCTGATGTCTTCTAAAAATAACTTAAAATACACCACTAAGTGTTCTCGTCCATACCTGAGTTATCGAACTTCATCCAACACAGCTTTTGATCTTGAATAGCAATCCTTTGACTTGATCTTCATCGAAGTCTCCAAAACTCCTTACAAATACACAAAACTCGCCAACTTAGATAAATCCTTAACAATACGATGCCCGGCACGTCTCAGCAAAATGGCGTTGCCGAAAGGAGGAATAGAACACTTATGGACATGGTAAGGAGCATGATTTGTAGCTCTTGTCTTCCATCTTCTCTTTGGAGTGAAGCACTAAAGACAGCAGTGTATGTTTTAAATAGGATTCCATCGAAGGCTATTTCCAAAACTCCTTTTGAGTTATGGAAAGGGTGGAAACCTAGTTTAAATCACCTGCATGTATGGGGATGTCCAGCTGAGGTGAGGGTTTATAATCCACACATAAAGAAATTGGACCCTCGAACAGTCAGTGGATATTTTATTGGCTATGCGGTAAACTCCAAAGGATTCAGGTTTTATTGTCCAAATCACCCATCTAAGATAGTTGAGGCCAGGAATGCCAAATTTCTTGAGGATTCTGAAACTAGTGGGAGTACTATTCCTCAAAAGATGGATTTTGAGGAAATAAGGAATTCAACTGGTTATCCATCAACAGATAAGAAATTTAGTTGCTCGTCCAGAAGGTCAATTTGACCATAATGAAGATCAACTAATTTTAGAGCATGAAAATGCTGAACCAGTTGAACCTCCTAATGAAAAGTTGTCCCAAAAGGAACAGATAATTATAGAGCCAGCTGCACAGAATAATAAAAATCTGCAGGAAGAGGTTGGCTTACGGAGATCCTCAAGACAAAGGAGATAGTCTGTATGCAACAGCCCAAAGGTTTTAGCACATATGAAAATAATCACCTTGTTTGTAGACTAAAGAAATCTATATACGGACTTAAACAGGCTTCCCATCAGTGGTATATCAAGTTCCATAATGTAATTACTACATTCGGTTTTGTAGAAAATATTGTGGACCAATGCATATACCTTAAAGTTAGTGGGAGTAAATATATTTTCTTAATCCTGTATGTAGATGACATTCTACTTGCAAGTAGTGATTTGAGTTTGCTTAAAGAGACTAAAGTTTTTCTTTCTAAGAATTTTGAGATGAAGGATATGGGTGAAGCTTCTTATGTTATTGGCATAAAGATTCACAGAAATAGATCTCAGAGAATTTTGGGTCTATCTCAGAAAGCCTACATCGAAAGAGTTTTAGAAAGATTTAATATGGCAAATTGTGCACCTACAGTTGCTCCTATTATAAAAGGTGACAAATTCAATCAGAAACAGTGTCCTCATAATGATTTAGAACGAGAACATATAAAGAGCATACCCTATGCTTCTGCAGTAGGAAGTTTGATGTATGCGCAGGTCTGTACCAGACCTGATATAGCTCATGCAGTGGGGATGTTGGGTAGATATCAAAGCAAACCCGGCCTTGATCATTGGAAAGCTGCAAAGAAGGTTATGAGATATTTATAAGGAATAAAGGATTATATGTTCACCTACAGACATTCTGACCATCTTGAGGTGGTTGGATATTCGGACTCTGATTTTGCTGGATGCGTGGATTCTAGAAAGTCCACATCAGGATATATTTTCTTACTTGCTTAAGGTGCTATATCTTGGAGGAGCACTAAGCAAGATACAGTTGCTACATCCACTACGGAGGCAGAGTTTATCGCTTGCTATGAGGTTTCGTCACAGGCTATATGGCTGAGAAATTTTATCTCAGGTTTAAGAGTTGTCGATTATATCTCAAGGCCAATTAAGATTTATTGCGACAACTCTGCTGCAGTGTTCTTTGCAAAGAATAGTCGAATTACAGATCGCAGCAAACATATCGATATAAGGTTCCTTGCTGTGAAAGAATATGACAAGAAGAAGGTGGATATCCAACACATTGGGACCGAGATGATGATTGCCGATCCTATGACTAAAGCATTGCCGGCAAATAAATTCAAGGATCATATTCATCATATGGGTATCTCGAGTCCAATTACAGTTTAAGTGTTTTCTTCTTGTATAAAGACTTTAAAGACTATTCTTATTTGAGTAAGAACATATTTTGGTTTTTGCACATATGCGCATAAAGTTATTTTTGTACATTAAAGTATGATTGTGCACTAAAGTGGGACTTTGAGTTGAACTTATAATAAGTTCATACGGTTGTAACTCATAAAGTTATTTGATTAAGGAATTCGTGCTTTTGATACATGGAAGGGAGTGTTCATCTTTTGGAGCATAACCGCTATGATCAAAGTATTGTGATTTCTTGATCGAGTGGGAGATTTTGACTGTATAATTTAGTTGGTACCTAATAAAGTTTTGTATCGCCTATATGGTAACAAATATATCACTAGGCCAAGTGGGAGAATGTTGGATGTGGCCTACGTAATATATTTAAGGCGATCTATAAAGATACGGTCAATCTCATTAAGTTGATCTATAAAGATATAATAAAATCCTACGGTTAGGATGTATCCGGACACGTCCTTGATGGACGGACGTGATTTAACATCCTTATATCTGGTTATATATCAGATTATATATAAATATGTAACATACGGGAGTCCCGGTCTAACCCTAATTCCAATTGTCTGTGACGGCTCCATCTCCGGGGTATAAGGGAATTAGACCAGAAACGTCCCGTCTTCTTGCAGATCGCGAATGAGGACGAACGACGATCAATGATCGTAAACGAGGACGAACGACGACCAAGGATCGCCGTCAACAAATCTGGTACGGAAATCGAAATCATGGCAAAAGGTACGATTCTAGTTTCTCCTATAAAGTTTAACATATCAATCAATGTTGCATAATTTAAGAGTAAGTTGCACCACTTGTTTCAATATATCATCCATGTTCCACTATTTGGCATGATCTTACATAATTTAAATATGCATTGCACCATTTGCAATTTTTTTATGACAAAGATGATAAAGAAAAGTAAAAATAAAAATAAAAACTATAAGGAGACAAGAAGAAGAACCACAAAGAGAAGAAAAAGAATAATGGCATGAATTAAGAAGGAGAACGCATTGCTTAATACTAAAATTGTGTAACTTCGTGTCAAATTGTACACAAATTGTGAAGAAATGGTTGGAAAAATCTTTTTGATCTTTTATTATAATATTTTTTAAAAATCAATTCGAAAGTTTAATTTCAGGTTTAAACAAATTCTGAAAATAAAAATTAAATAACAAATACGTAAATAAAAAGTTTAGATAAGACTTGTGGATCGAGGTGTGCGAGCACTGTTCTATAAGCGAAATTGCCCTCCACGTGCGAGGCTTCCTACCACGTTCCACCCCTTTTTCAACTCGTGCGATCTACAGTGAATGGACCGCGTGCGCCGCCGCCGCCGCCGCCCGGCCCGACTCGTGCGTTTAAATGAGAGCATAAGTCTCATTTTCTCCCAAGCAACTAGCTTGAAAACAAAGGCATATATAAATACTCATAACATCCTTTTCGTTTTTAATGTGGGACTAAAATTTCACACATGAAAATTTTAGTTGGGCTCCCAAGTAAGACCCATTAATAATTATTGGACTCTCTAGATGCCTTAAAAAGTTTTAAATTATAATAAACTCCAATAAAATCTAACGAAATAATAAGTAATTAAATTATGAATAATAAGACGAGAAGAATGAAGAAGCAAGTAAGAAATAAAAAAAAAAAAGGCAACAAGAATGTAAACTAGATAAAGAATTACAAAAATAAGAAAAACAACAATGGAAAAAAAAACAACAACAAAGGTAACAAAGTGGAAAGAGAAGAAGAAGAAAATGAACATAGAAGAAGCATAGCAAGGAGAAAAGCAAAAGAATTGTAAGGAAGAAGAAGAAGAAAAAAAACTACCATTGGAGAAGAAGAATGATAAAAAAAAAAACAAAAAGAAGAATAATGGAGAGGGAAAAGAAAAAGAAAAAAAAAATTAGGGAAGAACAAGAGCAAGCATGTTGCGCGACTTAAACATGCGTTGCACTATTTGGCTACAAAGTTGCACCATTTTGTAACAACATTGGACTGCTCGATTAGAATATTACATTATTTGAACAGGTATTTTCACTATTTAGAGAAATATTAGATTACTAGTTTTTCACCGTGCGATGCTAATTTAATATAATAATATAAAATAACAAAAATTATTATATAATGATAATAGAAAAGTATTCTAATTAATATTATATTTTTAACAAATAAAGAAATATACTATAGTATTAATACCCTAAAAAGTCGATAGCTATTTGACACAATGCGATGCTCGCTAATATAATAGTATAGAATACTAAAAATTATTTTGTGTTTATAAAAAAAAAAATATTATATTTAATATTATATCTTTTTAACAAATAAAGAAATAATTTATCAATCTTAATTATACTACATATTAAAGTATAAAAGCTAGAGAAAATTTTTTTTGGACCAAAATAAATACTCAAGCAAAATGTATAATTCAGCCCTGCTCTATTATCTATGAATTAGTGTGCAAAATAATTTATATTTACATATTGATGTGCAAAACAAAATTATAACTAAAATTGATATACAAAATTACAAATAACATTAATATTTAAGTATATAATGAGATCAAATAAACTTGAATATTTGACACAATTTAAATTAGAATAAGTACATGTACATGAGAGACATACCAACTTCCAAGATTCAAAAATATATAGATGTTGATCTTCAAGAAAATCTAAAGAAAAAAAACTTTATTGCATGAAGATGGAAAGTACCTGCTCCAATAATAATAAAGATAAATTGTTAGATAAGTGAAATGATAAATATCATAATATTAGTATAAAAAATTAGGGTTATTTCCTAACTAATAATAATATAGAATAATAAAATTTGTTAGTATTGATAATTTATTTTGTATAATAAAATTTAATATAGAAAGCATTTTATTTAAGTATACTCTTAATTTATAAAAGATATAAGAAAAATACTTAAAAAAAGGAATGTAAATTAGTTTAGAAATTTTGAAACAATACAACAGGAATTTTTTTAATTTAAGTTCCTAGGTCTTAAATAAAACTAAGTAAGAAAATTTAATTTAAATTAAAATAAGATAAAAGAAAAGGTAGAAATTATGGAAATGTTTCACAAAAAAATATAGAGAAGTAAAAAAATTTTGCTTTAAATAAATATAAATCTTAAAACAAAAAACAGTAAAATATAACATGAGTATTAAAAATAAAACAAAAAAAGTGAAAAAAAGAATAAATTAAAACAACAAAAAAGGCTCAAATCATCAAACTACAAATAAAGAAAAAAAAATTCAAAAAACATAACACCCAGAGAAAAAGAAAAAAACTACAATCCAGAAAAAAACAAAATAAAGAAAAAAAAAAAAAAAAAAGAAAAAAAAAGAAAAAAAACCCAAAAGTAATAAACAAAAATCCAATTAATTAATACTAAAATTAAAATAACAAAAGAACCCAAATCAAACTAAAAAAAAACCAAAAAAAAAAAAAAGATAACAATCGAAAAACAAAAAAAATAAAAATAAAACCAACAAAAAACCCCTAAAAACACCCAAGAAGAGATTAAGAATCTAACATCGAAGGAACACTAAAATTAGAACAACAATAAAAACCAAATCATACTACAAAAAAAAAAACCCAAATAACAACAAAAATGCCCCCTAATAATCCAAAAAAAATTGTGAATAATGGTACCGTATTTCACACTAACAATCCAAAATCCCACTAAAACAAAAATTAGGGTTATAAACCCAAATCAACTACAAAATACGCCCCCAAAAAACCCAAAAAAAATATTAACAATCCAAAAAAATCCAACTAACACCAAAATTAACATAACAAAAAAACCTAATCAAGCTACAAAACACAAATCTTAGAATTAGAACACTGAATTGAATTATTTCCGAATGTAAATTCTTAGAATCTACATTTTGTAGTGGAGATCGAGACGAACCTCTCTGAGGGAGCTGAGGATGGATGGGACGGCGCGGAGCGGAGGGCGATGGCGTCGTCGCGGAGGCGCAGAAGGTCGCTGCAGGTGAGGGGGACCCGGCGGAGGGCGTCGGCGCTCTAGGGCTCAAGGGAGGCGGCGATGCCGTCGGCGGCGGAGCGGAGGCTCTCCTCGGCGTCGACCATGAAGCACGTCCAGCAGGTTTAATGCAAATCAAACTACCCTAATTATTATTTCATAAAAAAATCTATTTACTATAGAAAGCATATAGAAAACATTTTATTTTCTAAATATTTTTTCAAAAAAATTTAATTTGATTTAATTTGCATTAATTTTACTTAATTTGATTTGATTTTATTTAATTAATTTTAATTGAGGAAATAAAAGTTAATAATAATATTTTAATTTTATTTCCTAATTAATTATAATATAGATTTTATTTCCTAACTAATAATAATATAGAATAATAAAATTTATTAGTATTGATACCATAATTATTTTTTCTAGAAAAATTTTTTTACTATAGAAAGCATATAGAAAGCATTTTATTTCCTAATTATTTTTCATAAAAAAATCTAAATTTGACTTAGTTTGAATTAATTTGCATTAAATTTAATACCTTTTGATTTAATTATATTTATACCCTAATTAATATTTTCTAAAAAATTCTATTTACTATAGAAAGCATATAGAAAGCATGTTATTTCCTAATAATCTATTATAATTATCTATACGCTTTAAATTTGAATTAATTTGCATTAAATTTAATAACTTTTGAATTAATTTGCATTATATTTAATTGATATAAAAAAATTTAATAATATTATATAAATTTTATTTCCTAATTAATTATAATATAGATTTTATTTCATAATTAATAATAATATAGAATAATTTATTAGTATTGATACCCTAACTATTATTTTCTAAAAAAATCTATTTACTATAGAAATCATATAGAAAGCATTTTATTTCCTAATTAATTTTTTCTAAAAACATCTAATTTAAAAAAATATAATTTTATTTTCAAAATAGTTTAATTTAAAAATTTTATATTTGAGTTTGGCACGTGACAAGCATATAGAGAGCCACGTGTCAAACTTACACCTAGGGTTCACCTATGGTTTTTCTTTATTATAGATATAATAGATAATAGATTAATAATAATATAGAATAATAAAATTTATTAGAATTAATACCATAGAAAAATATATAAAATTCTATTTACGATAGAAAAAAATATATAAAATTCTATTTACTATAGAAAAAAATATAAGTTTTAATGTACTTGTCAAATAATACGTACTTGTCATATATAGCAAGTTTACTATATAGTTTAATTTCTAATCTATTACTATATATACTATATAGTTTAATTTGCAAATTTACTATATAGTTTAATTCCTAATTTATTACTATATACACTATATAGTTTAATTTATAATAATTTACTATATTTGAACACGCGTGGCAAGATATAGAGAGCCACGTGTCAGGATGTCACATAGGGTTCAATTAGGTTCTGCTTTAGTATAATATAATAGATAGATAGATTTGTCATCGGTGTTGTATAAAATTATTTCTCTAATTGTTTGGCCGGCTATTTTTTAAATTTACATGAATGACAAACAACGAGGACGGCCAATAAAATTGCGGGATTTGACTTGCATTCTAACTACTCATGACACATGTGTGCATAAATTGTCAATTGTTATTTAAATGTATCCTAATGAAGAGGAAAGAGAAGAGAAAGAAGAAGGGAGAGAAAAAAAGAAGAAGAATTGTGAAGAGAAATAAAAAAAGGAAGACTAACATAATAAGATGAAAACGACAAAGAAAAAAAAAAACAACAACAACAAAGATGAAAAAAAAAAAAAAAAAAAAAAAAAAAAAAGAAAGGCGGAAGACGAGAGGAAGAACGAAGGCGAGCGGGGGTTAAACTGCTTAATAGTGAGTTGCACTATTTGGCAAAAAATTGTATTATTCTCGATACTCGGACGGAATCTGCATAAGCCAAAAAGATGGCCTGCTTTTACAAAAACTTAAAACTAATGGACTCTTTTATGCAAAGTTTCCAAGAATGAAGAATAAAAAAATGATCATATGTTGTGCATGTAATATTATATATAAAATGTAGAGTAGAGCTATCATGCTATCGGGAGAATAAAAGACTCGGTGCTTTTGATTTTTTTATCTTTAGATCAACACCTTTGATCATTTTTACTTTTATTAGATTAATACTATATTACCCTGTAGGAAACCACTCGATCATAAAAATACTACTCAACTTTGGAGGGACCGCAATCATCTCAACCGTTTAATTTTTAATCCAATGGATCCTCTTTGCTTTCGATAGCAGTAGCTCCACACTAAAATGTATACCTAATTTAAGAATGCGGACATATAGCATTACAACAGTAGAATCAAAATTGCGAATGAGATCCCAAGTGGAATTGGAAGCAATTAATTCTCCTAATCAGTAGATTTTATGAAGTTTTCCTTTTTTGACACCTGATTCAATGAATCATTTTAGGTCAAATATTATAAGTACTAAAAACAACGATGAACAATGGGATGATGCTCAGAGAAAGCTATTTGGATTTAGGATTGGAAAGAAAGAAGATTAGAAGTGAACTAAAAATTAGAAGTTCAAGACCACAAGCAAAGAAACAAAGAAGACAAAAAGGAAAAAAAAAAAAAAAAACAAAAACAAAACAAAAACAGCCATGTTTGTATAGAATCCTCAACTGTTCCCTTTGTTTTCTTTTTGGTTTTCTCAACAAAGAGATCACTAGTGAAAAATCATCAATCCCTCTTCTAACTACTAATACCAACTAATAATAACTGTAAAAGCGAACCGCGACCACCGAATCGGGCAAGAGCTGGGCGAGGGGAGAACCTTTCACCGGTCCGGCTCGCCCTACAGCTCGTCCTGTAAACACATCATCGGAAAAAGAATCAGAGTTAATAATTTATACTTCGGGCGAAGTATCGCATCGCAACCTGGTCCCTCTCATTTTGCTGACTTAAAACACATTTGTCTCGCAGTTTTTTCATTAGTAGGGGAATGTAAAGTGCAATGTTTATGTTCTAAGTTCGGGATGTACCTTACCAGGCTGCTTGGTTTCTCGAGAAAGTATAGAAAAAGAATTTTCTGACAAAAATGTTTCCCACGGAAAATCTCTTTTCCGGCTTTTCGATTTCATAAAAGACGAGCGTTTTCATTTTCCAGATTTCTTTGTTAGGAAAAAGAAAACACTAGTTTTCCATAAAAAAATCTTTTAAAACAAAATTGAAAAAAGATAGTTTGCCTAGAAACCAAACCGGCGGAAAACTAAAAGAGAAGTTTTCCATGGGAAATTTTTTCTTGAATTTTTTTTTTCCCACACTTTTCTGAGAAACCAAACAGCCCGTAAGTGTTTCAGCCGAAGGTTGAGGGACCAATTAGCAATTTCGGATAGTGCAGGAACTAAACAAACATTTATAAGGGTTTTAGAGATTTAGCATACATGAGCAGTCTCCTCAACCTCATCCTCTGAAGAAGCCTGTGCCTCAGAGTCGGAGTCGGCACCCTCTGCATCGTCATCATCTTCATCATCCTGCCAAACAATTGTCTTTCATAAATGAAACCGAGAAATCGGATAAAAATTAGAAGTTATAAACTAGAAAGAGTCCAGAATTAGGAGCTTACGTCCACATCGGAGTCGACACCCTTCGATTCCTGTTAAGAATAAAAAGAAGAAGAGAGGTGAAGACTATCAATATCAACTCTTTGTATCTTTCTATAAATGATATTATCTTGAAAAAGTCAGAAGATATTCGCACGGAAACAATAACTAGGAAATTAATCCAAAAATTTGGCTCGAGATATTATGCGGTGAGTTTAAATTTTGCAGTAACAACTCCAAAGAAAAGTACGCGATCTCATGAGGCAGCACAAAGGAAAGTATTATTGGATGAAAACTAAGCATACCTCCTCTTCTTTCTTCTTCTCGGCCTCATCGAACGCAGCCTTCTCAGCCTGCCAGATTCAAAGAAGCCCCAAAATTATGTTGCAGAATTTTATACATGGTAATAAAAGTTAATAACGCAGTTAAAATGCTTGAAAAGGCATACATCCTTCAGCTTGCCCCACGTCTCCTCAGCAAACTTCTTAGCATACTCAGGATCGTCGGTGATCAAAAAGTTGTCAAACAAGGTTCCAGATTTAACCTGGCAATAAAAAAATAATATAGGTAAGAAATGTGCTACACACAGAACAAGATCGAAGAGAAATAGAAAGACATATAGACCTGCCACAACTCGATGCCAATGTACTTCAAATTCGAGAAAGCATAAATGTAGGGATCATCCTTGAAATCTGCAAAAAATATATATAAGATATAGCTTCAGATGTGTCTTTGACTAAATAAGAAAACGCCAAAAAGAGTCTATAACTAGGGTTAGTTTATGATATTTACCTGGGTTATCAATCAATGGGGCCTTCCATTTGCCCTTGTAGTCAGGGTTCTTAATTTTCTGAACAAAAAAGAAAGAAAAAGAAATAAGCAACAGTTCCGATTTGAAAGGATTTTCATACAAAATGGAGGTGAGTCTCGACCTTTTGCTTCCATGGTCCCTTGTATTCAGGGTTTGGAATAGTCGGTGCAGTCCATTCACCGTCCTCTTCATCATCCCAATCCTCAGGCTGCATCAAGAAAAGCAATAGAAAATTAGAGATAAGAACAAGCAATGTGAGTAACTGGGCACCAAGTAATAGGAAGAGCATTTCCTCCACATTACAAGAGAAGATCACTCTCCAGATTAATTTTTTTTTTACCTTCTTAGCATCAGTATCGGGAATTTCTTTGGGAATGTCGTCATAACCCTGCGGAGAACATTAAGCCAAGTTAGATCGAGCTCCTGAAGAAAAACTAATACATGTAACTTGGTCAATGTAAGGTCCAATTAAGGTACAAAATAATGACCCACCCGACCAACTTTGCTTGCTTAGAGATAATATAGCAAAATTTTCCGGAAGAAATTTAAAAGCTAGATTTATGTCAAAAGATAGCATTTCGATGGGGAAAAAAAGGGAAAAGTTTGAGCACTTTTTAACAGAGACGAGTGCATCACAAATTCTTGTTTCAACTGTTAACGAATCAACAGAAAGTAGGCTATAATACCTCAGGCTTCTTATCCTCCGGATCAGGAATGTACTCCTTGTCATCCCAATCTTCAGGCTGCAAAACAAGGGAAATTGTGTTGTTAAGAAAAAGGAAACAATATTAACTAAGTGGACAGATAGGAGGTGTTGCAAAAAAAATACAATGAAAATATTTCTTACTTTCTTGGCTTCAGGGTCCTTTATTTTCTTGGGAGGAAGGATATCCCAATCATCATAGATGCTTCCTGATTTCTTCTCATCGTTATCGATAAGAATGCTGTAAGTGGCATCAGGGCGGATAATGAATGTATAGACGTGAGTTAGTTGATCGGTCTCACACGGCACTTCCTTTTTAACCAAATGGTTCTTCCCATCACGAGAAAGAATGGCATGGACCTTTTTGGTGCTGTACCCACAAATATCAGGTCCAAACATGATACTGCAATTCAGAAAAAAGTTCACTTGGTAAGTTCCCCACGACGAAATAAAAATATAAGATTAAGAACAGAGCAACAAAAGTTCTCTTGTCTAGGCCCATTGAACTACCAATTATAATGAAATGACTACCTAAACTTCTACAATTTTCATTTTCACTAACTAAACTTCCACAATTTTGTAACCTAACAAGATATTCATTTCTGTCATGAAATATTCTAACAGGATCAATGGAATTATCAGAATCAAACATAATGTGACAAGCATACTATAATCAAAATAGTCAATTAAAATGCACTATCGTTCAAATAAAGTCAATTTGATTCTTACCTATAAGGGGTATCACCGCCAAACTTCTTTTGATCAACTTCTCCGCTAAGCAGCTTCACATAGCCACCTCCACAGTCTAATTTCTGCTCATGTTTCACAGAAAACTGCAGAACGAAGGTCTTATCCTTGTTAGTAAACTCAGGGAACTCCGCAGAAATGGCATAGAACCTATAATCTTCAGAGGTCTGGATGCCTGCATGTGGAGAATTAAAAGAACAAACCATACATTAACAGGCCAATTAAGATGAATTAAATAACAACAGGATGCTGCAGAAGACAATAAATACCTTTATCCTCAGGATCCCCATTCCATTTGCCAGATGTGTAGTTCCATTCGCCGGCCAGGTTCTCATCTTTCTTCCAATCGGATTTAACCCACCGATTCTCCCATCCATCTTAGATTATAAGAAAAAAGAAAACGTAAATTATAATATCCTTCAAACCGAAAGTGGAAAGGATACAACAATACAAACATGCGTAAAGGGATCCTTTATGGATGTTATATAATTATTAGGCCCTATTTGGCTCTGCTTTGTATAGTATAGTAGTGCTTTTAAAGAAAAGCTTTGTTCCAAAATCCCTGCAACAGAACCTAAATTAGAAGCATCTAATTAAAGCTTCTACTTTTGGACCTTAGAAACTTATTCTGGTCTCCAATGCGGCGGAACCCCACCGCAGCATAACCATTGACTTTTATGTGACTTTCGCTGAAATCAGAATCAGAATTGGGGGCCTAACAGGCACTTTGTACTCAAACTCAGCCCAAATAGAGGCATCTACCAACAAAAGCCATTAATGTAAATCATGGGACAAGGCAACAACTAACAAAATCACGAGGAAAGAACCACCCCAGATGCTGAGCACCAAATGAAATGGCAAACACTTGTGAACAAAACAAAACTAGGCGATCCAATCCTATCCTATCGCACAGCAACACCACATAACGCATCTCCAGGTGATCGTTAATAATCGGGCACTGAGATCAACAAATACTAAACCCTAGACATAAACCCTAAAACGTATCAATCAAGCAATCACGAAAACGAGCAAAAATGTGGCGCGATCGCAATATCTGTGAACTATCGCCCCCCATTTCTCCGATCTAAATTTCTAAAAACGTAGAGAGACCAAGGATCAATTCCGCAATAATTGACATACAGACCAGAAGCATTAATTCGAATCCAAATGCTCATAAATCTCCCCAGATCGTAACCGATTCAACTACTATCGCATCAAAAACCGAGCAACACGCAAACCGATCCAAGAGAAACGGATCGAGGAGTCGCTACGCGTAATCAAGGAGCCATAAAACCCCAGATCGGATACAAATGCCGCATCAAACACACCAAATGAAGCGCGAAACATGAGATCTAGAACAACAGGTATCGGAGATCCAAGGGGCCGATCGATACCTCCGAATCGCTCCTCGAAGTAGACCTCAGCAGCGGCCACGGAGGCGAGCGCCAGCGCCACCGCCAACACCGCCGCGACAGAGGCGGCGCCACCGCGGCGTTGAGACCTCGTCGGAGTCGCCATTGTTACCACCACTCTTCTCTCGCTCTTGCTCTCTCTCTCTCTCTCTCTCTCTCTCTCCACTGTTGAGAAAGGGATGGGGGAGTGAGATATATAGAAGGGGAATGCGCAGTGTGATCACTACCCCGGTGAGGTTACCGCCGCACCATTCTCGTTGTTGAGCGGAGCAGTGGAGGGGCGGTGAGTATAAGGGAGGTGAGGGGAATCGAGTACGCGTGGCATAGGTACTCCAGGGATTACCCAATCATACGCCGCGGGTGCGGGACTGAGCCAATGGGAGAACGCCACGTGCGCACATCGACGTGTTTGGGTTTCCAAAATGGAAGGGATCTTTCTTTCTCTTCCCCACAATGTTTTTGGCGTTTTTTGAAATTATTTTTAAAAAAAAATCTAACCCATGTAGCTACGAGATTAGCATAGTACCTTGATTAGGTATGTTTCAAAATTCAAGTCGAATCAATCGGTTCAATCGATTTGTTTGTGATCTAATATATAATATAGATCGATTCAAATTTTTTCAATTGAATAAATTAAAATTTTATTTTGAACTATTTGAACCTGCCGATCAACCAACGAACCAGTAAATTTGTTCTGTTTTGACGAACCGATTGTAATTTTTTGATATTTTAGTTTTTTGCTCATTTTTGTAATTTTAAAATTTGTTTATGATTAATTTTTACTAATTTTATTTTTTATTATCAAAAATAAAAACTTAAAAACTTGTATGTATTTACTGTAGTAAAAAAAAATCAGTATTTTATAAATTAAATATTAAATAATAACTATGAAAGTGAAAAAATAATTAAATATTTATGATGTCAGTAAGTTGTTGAACTAGCCGTTTAACCAATAACATTTTCGGATTATCCTTCGACTCGACTCGGTATTTAATTTAAAGCATTGATACATTCCAGATAACATTTTCGGATTATCCTTCGACTCGACTCGGTATTTAATTTAAAGCATTGATACATTCCAGATTGTTAGTATCGTTGCATTCTAAAAAATTCTCACATGCATAAAAATATATTATTATTATTTTATTATTAACATTAAAATTACATTTCAGATTTTTAGTATCGTTGCATTCTAAAAAATTCTCACATGTATAAAAATATATTATTTTTTTTTTATTATTAACATTAAAATCTTGAATATTCTTTGCGGCACCTGCCTCCCCGGAAACAGAGAAAAATTCTCTTCAAACATTAGTTAAAATTAGCTTCATGTCATCAGAGCTGGATTTTGTCAAAATTAAGCATATGTAATGTTTAAAATGTTTTTTCAGAAAGAAAAAGATAATACGTTATCTCGCTTGCTTATTTTTTAAAAAATAAATTTAATTAAAAATGTAAATTAACTATAATTCAAATTCGATCTAAATTAAATTCTTCATTATACGCGCTTGTGACAACAAGTATGTTTAAAATGTTTCCCAAACTGTGGATATATTCTGATTATCAAATTTTTTTGCATTATGTCTCTTACCAAAAAGGTGTTAACATTTACCAATCTTTTCTAAGGAATTTGTTGCTGTAGATGAAAATGGTTATCATCCTCTTGCCAATCAATCACCTTCTAAGTATTACAAAAAAAAAAAAAAAAAAAATGCTAATAACAAAGGTGGACATAAATGCAATCCCGTATATATCGGCAGTATTGCAGATTTAGACTTAGTTTGATATTGAGACTCATTTAACGTTATTAAATAAAATAGAGTTAATATAAAAATATATAGGAATATGCTTCTGCGTTTTATAATGAGACCGTAAAAAATATATCGTAATCACCTCATTGTAATATATGAAACGCAATATTTCGTACGTAAATGAGAATATTTTTCTATCTCATCATAATATTCTCGTAATCCCGCCTAAAACCATATGATTCTAGTTGGGAAAAGGGCTTGATAACTCCAGCGATATTTCGAAATGAGATATTCTTTAGTCTGCAAAATCGTCCCAAAATTAGCTTATGAAAATAATATTTTATAGATTAATTGCATACAATTTTCTGTAAACATATCAAAAAATAATATTTTATAGATTAATTGCATACAGTTTTTTGTAAACATTTCAAATAGTAGATATTTTCCTACAAAATTTAATTTTTATATTTATTCCTATAAAATTCTTAAGACTGGTAGGATCCGTTAGAAAAATATAATTAACCATAGGTAAAATATGTACTTAATTCCGATTAATGATTGAGATAAATTAATCTTTTCACCCCTCTTATATTACCTTGTGATGGTAGAAAGAAAGAAGATGATCGCTGGAGATTTTGGGAGGATATTTTTGTATAATTCTAATTATTTGAGTTTTTTGAGGAATATATTTGTGATGATAAAAATGTCACTTCAATTAGTTTATGTTGAAAAACAAACAATTCTAGTTTTAAATATGAATATCACTAAACTTTTGGAGAAATAAATGTTAGAAGTTAAACTTTATTGATATATATTTATTATTCAATTCGATATGTCTATAGAAAGCTGTATAAAATTAACTCATTTTTATACGAGAAATTATTTGAATATTTGAAATATGCTTGGAGTCTCGTATTATCCTACTGCCCAATCTATTATCTATCTATTATATCTATTATATTATACTAAAGTAGAACCCTAGGTGAACCCTTGCTATAAACTTGACACGTGGCTTCCTATATGCTTGCCACGTGTCAAGCTCAAATATAAATTTTATGTAATTTAGAAAAATAAAATAAAATTTTTTAAATTAGCCCTATTTAGGAAATAATAATTAGGAAATATATTCTATTTTATATGCTTTAGATAGTAAATAGACTTTTTTAGGAAATAATAATTAGGGTATATTAACTTTTATTATGTCAATTAAAATAAACTAAATAAAATCAAATAATTAGCAAATAATATCTATTCGTATGATTTTATTTAAATATAAATCAAATTAAATATAATAGATTCAAATTAATTATTTAATTTATAAAATTAATTAAAATTAATTCAACTTAATTCAAATAAAATCAAATTAAATAAAATTAATGCAAATTAATTCAAATTAAGTCAAGCTCCAATATAGATTTTATATACTTTAGGGAAATAAAATTAGATTTTTTAAATTAGACTTTTTTATGAAATAATAATTAGGAAATAATATCTATTCTATATGTTTTATGTAGTAAATAGAGTTTTTTAGGGAATAATAATTAGGGTTATGTCAGTTAAAATAAATTAAATCAAATCAAATAATTAGAAAATAATATCTATTTATATGATTTATTTAAATATAAATAAAATTAAATAAAATTAAATATAGTTTGAATATTAAATCAAATTAAATCAAATTAGGAAATAATAATTAGGGTATCAATACTAATACCTTTTAATATTCTATATTATTATTAATTAGGAAATAAAATCTATATTATATTTAAAAGTTAAATAAAATTAAAATATTATTATTTACTTTACGTGACACAAGTCCTCTTGAAGACAAATGGAAGATCAAAGTCGAGTAATTTGTCTATATATATACTATGCACGAATTTAATCGTGGGATGTGGTGAATAACCTAGAGTTAGTTATTTACATGATAATGTAAGATACGACTTTTAATTTCAAATTTAACATACGCATATAGACAAGTAGGGAATGAATGCCCGGTCATAATTATAATGCAATGGTGCAAGATAAAAGGCTTTAGGTATCTCATTTATTCAAATTTTGATCATTATTTATATTATTACTAATTATACTAATTGTTGTATATCTACGGGCAATATAGGTTCATGTAGTATATCAAACTCTATTTATGCAATCAAGATGAAAATCAACACTGATATATAAGAAATATTGGAGTTCAAAAATAAGTAAGTTAATCAATAACCTTATTATTATTATTTATATATATTGATCACTTACATTAAAAAATATTATTTCGAGGGGTATTTCTAATGGTCGATTTTGTTTTTATTTTTTTTGTTTTTTTCAATTTAGAGGTTATCGGGATTAATGTGTATTTCTTTTCTTTTTCTTTGGGTTTTATGTTTTTTGAATTTTTTTTTCTTTATTTGTAGTTTAATAATTTGATTTGGGTTTTTTTGAATTTTTTTTCCTTGATGTAATCTCTTAATGATGAACAAAAACTTAAATTTAATAGTATATTTTTTTATTTGTAAAAAAAAATAATATTAATTAGAATATTTTTTTATTATTATTATATAATAACTTTTATTATTTTATATTATTATATTTGCTAGCCGTGCATCGCACAGGTGAAAAACTAGTTTTAACAAATTTGGAAACCTTCTTAGCACCAAAATTGTCATCCGCTTACTTTTTGCAGATAGTGTTAGTATAAATCCATGGATTATTATTATTATTATTATTATTATTATTATTATTATTATTATTATTTTATTTTGAGAGTTAGCACGATATCCGCTTCGTTTATTTCATTTAGAAATAAACTTAAATTTAAATATGAATCAACTAGGATTCGAACTTGGATCTCGGTACCAACCACCAAGTCCTTTTGCCACTTAGGGATGCAAACGGATCCCGGTTGGTGGAGCTCCCGCCGATCCGCCCCGACGGGCAAGAACGAGAGAAAATAAACGGATTCGGGCGGAAAACGGGGTAAATTTTACGATCCGAGACGGATTCGGGGCAGGAAACCGGAGAAATTTTGACCCGCCCCGAACCCGCCCCGAATCCGCCCCGAAATTATTTTTATTTTAAAAAAATATTCTTAAAAAGTAATGTATTTACAAAAAAAATTCAAAATACAAATAAGTTAATATTCTCATTTCTAATGACTTTGAAATTTTATAATTTTATTTTGCATTGTGATTGATATTTTTATTTTTATAATTGATATTGTTAAATTATATATATAATATTATTAAAAATTATTATTTTATATTTTATAAAATATTAATAATATTATAATTTTATAAAAAATACATTTATATGGATGCCAATTAAATACAATGGATGCATGTATGGGAGCTGACATGACAAGCATGGATTATGGGATGCATTTTTTAACTCACGGATTCTATGGACGTGATTTTTACTAATCGTGATAGGCTGGCGGTTCCCGCCCCAGATCCGCCCCGTTAGCATCGCTACTTGCGCTAGGGACAAATCCATGGATTATTGATGATGCATTTTGTTATATACAATGATTTAAAATTTTTGTAGATTAGGGGATTTTTTATACTAAAGCCCATTAGACTAAAATTGAACATAGACACACATTTAGCCCAAGTTATAGAGGCCCATGAGCAAGAAGACCCAGGGCACCAACAAATAGGAATGTGAATAGGTACGAATATCAGAAAATTTTATCCGAATTCGAATCCAAAGAGACGAGTTTTATATGATACTAAACATATATTGTTTCGAATATGAATATCGAAAATGAAAATATGATGAATTTAGATTTGAGTATGGACTGTACCCAACCCGATTGGAACCCAATTTGAACACGGATTGATTTTACATTATATATATAGAGATATGCTTGATGTTATATTCGAATTTGTATTTTAAAATTTTAGATTTAATGTAATATTTATTGAAATATTATAACGAGAAGTAATAATTTTAGGTTCAGATTTCAAGTTTGATAATCAGGTTTTGGTTCGGATTTATAAAAACTCACCTCGAATCTGACCGATTGATATTCCTACCAACAAATATTAAAAAAAGCTATGACTTAGTTGATGGCATATAAATAAATTACTACGGAAATTATGCTTAAAAAAAATAAAAAAAATTCAAATACCATCCCTGTAGTTTCACACCTTTTCACTTAAAGCATATCGATTTAATGTCCTATGGTTTTTTTTTATCTTTTTATTATTAATTTTACTAATTTTTTAAGTTAAATCAGTGACAAAGTTAAAATTAAATGATACTAAAGTGAATATTTGATAAACCTAATTAGGATATCTGAAATTTTGTTGTTTATAATTTAACAAAATATTAACGAAAAAGCTGACAAAAAAATAAAAATGAAACCACATGACACTAACTTGATACATTTTAAATCATATATGATACTAAAGTAAGAAAGTGCTAAAGTATAGGGGTGGTATTTGAAGTATATCCTAACAAAAATTATAGCCTTCTAAATGGGTGGTACAAAGTGGTTGTATGTTTATAGTTTTTTTAGCTTTTCACTTTGAAAGTAAAATGCTCTGGTTATTTCTTGTTCATGTGGTTAAATATTATGTCTCAAATTTTTTTTTTTATTCGAATTTTTTGGTCATTTTTCTTCGACTCTTACCTTCTTCTTCCCCTTTGAGCATATTGTAGTTATTGTTGCTAGTAATAACTGATCAGTGAATCTGACAAATTTTTTTTCTTACTATTCAAGATTGATTTTTTTTTTTTTTCTATCGAATCTAAATTTTGGCCTCCCCGAATCTTAATTTCTGGCTTTGTCCCTGCAGTGTGAACGAACAGTTAGGGAGAGGTTTTTAGCTGACGTGGTGGACTGGGTCTAGGCAATAAACTTGGACGCTGGTTCGGGGCTTTTTATAAAATAAACTTGTAGGATTTTATAATTGACAAAATAACCCTGCCAATTTTTTTTTTTTTTATAAAACTAACCTTCCTTTCGCCAAGTGGGTGCTACGTCTGATTTTTCTTATAAAGACGGTTAATCGTTCACCGTCTTTGTGATTTTGTGGTAAAAGTCTTTTATGTGCCATTGAGAAAGCGGTGAATGGTTCACCGCCTTTCCAAAAGCATAGAAAAGAAAAAGCACAAGGATTTGCACTAAAGGTGGTAAATGGTTTACCGTCTTTTGAAGGCGGTGAATGGAAATATACAAAGAAGATGAATAATTTACCGTCTTTGTGAGGAATATTGACATGACGCTCACATGACGAAAGAAGGGTTAATTTTACAAATAAAATTTTTACAGTATCATTTTGCTAATTATAAATTTTTAGAGGGCCATTTTATAAAAAACCCGTTCGTGCTCCGTGTCCGCATGCGCCACCTATCCGGACGAGAGTGTCGCCCGATGGTCCGTTCGTAAATAAACCCAAACTCCGAGGGCATTTCCTGGTCCGCCGAATAGTAGGTATTTCGATGTCCTTGAAGGGATTCGGACAAAGGAGAGAGAGAGAGAGAGAGAGAGGGGAGCGAGAAAGGGGAAAAGGAGGACTCGCTCTATCGACGTTAATGGCGGTTAGGGTTTTCTTTTGGCTCTCCTCCTAAAACCCCCTCCTCTCCTTCCCCCTCCCCCCCCTTCCCTCCACCTCTACGCAATTCCCGCTCCCGATTCTTTTAACCCTAATCCTAATCCTAACCCTAACCCTAACCCTAACCCGATTCTTCGGCTACGCGCGCGAATTCGCCTCCGGAAGGAGCTACTAGGGCTCCTGCTCCATGGGACAGGGCAAGTCCCCCGGTTCTTCGAGCAGCAACATGCAGGTGAGCGGTTTCGAGGGTTTCGTGTGAGTTTCGCTTGGATTCTGTGTTCTTTCCGATGCCCTAGATTCGCCGAGTAGGATCTAAGCTTTAATTTGTTTTTAATTTTTATTTTTCTACTTCACTTAGACCTAGCTCTCTATCATGATCAGTTTTAGCCGGAGCGTTGGAGGTGTAGATTGCCGTAGCTAAGTGTGGTTATTGATCTTTTCTTGATTGTATGTTGAAGCGTATACGTATTAGTAAATCAGCAATAGGGCAATAGCTGAATTTGTTCCAACCGGTAGATTTCTTGGATTCTACAAAGGGAATTGGAACTTCTTGTTTTCTTTTCCCTGATGCATTGTTTGGATCAAGTGTAATCCTAATTTATTTCAAATCTTTCTAGGAGAATTTTTGTTTTTTGATTGCCAATTCTTAGGAGGAGCTCTAATTCTTGAATGTTGAATCGTTGATTTATGCTGTTGGATACTTGTTCTTTTGTTTTAGTTATTTCTATGAATATGTGTTTGTTTCGGTGATGTTATGCTTTGTTTGAGCAGTGCGTTAAAACTCTGTGAAGTTATCTTGAGTTGCCATGGTTCCCATGGCTGATCCTAAAACTGGTAGGGTGAAGTTGAAGAATTCTAGCTATTGTTGGTTATTTCAAATTAAAAGAGTCGAGCTCTAACTCTTAGTTGGCTAGACTTCACATTTGTTACTCCAGTTACTGTATCTGATGTTGTATTTATTTCAATTTTGTCATTCGTAATTTATGTTGTAAGTATTTAACTATGTCTAGTGTTTTTCATGTCACGACTCATTTCTTAAGGTGGTAGGCCAATGTTTAAGATTTCTAGCATTTCTTGACCAAATAGTCAAGTAAAATAGCCCAAATTAATGCTGCTAAGGGGATGTTTGGTTCCATGTAAAAATTGTGGAAAATAATTTTCCGACGAAAAGAGTATTTAGTGGAAAAATTGTTTTGCGGCCTTTTATGTTTGGTTTACAGTGAAATGAAATTACTTTTTGGCCTATGCTCGTGTGGTATGCTAGAAAAAAGTAAATGAGAAACTGTATAATATTTTTGTCAAAAATAATACATTTAAAGGTAAATTTTGAAGTTCAATTTCTCAAATTAAAAAGTAGCAAAGTGCAAATAGGCTAAATGATAAGCAAGTAAAGTCTATTTTATATTTTATATGGAAATAAAAATAGGAAATTACTATCTAAATTTATTTATTTTTATATATAATTTATTTTTCATAAAGTGTATTATGTTATGTTGATATGGTTGTTATTTAAAACATTTTGGATAATAGAGAAAGCTCTGAGAATGCAGAGCAAAATCTAATGCGGTCTAAGATTGTTGCGGGATCTCGTAGCTGTGGAAGGTGCGTGCTAAGTGATCCTTTTCTGCTGTTTCCGAGCAGAAAACAAAAATGCTGGTTTTTTGAGAAATTTGTAAAAGAGCCAAATTTTCTTATGTTAAACTAACGAGCCTAAATCTTATTTTTAAGCTGAAAATGTGTTCCGGTTCACTTTTACAACAAACCTAACTGCTCCTTAATATTTCTGAAAAATTCTGCTTAGCAAGTTAGATCAGATATATTATGTGGTTTAAAGCTACCGAATAGATGCAATAGCATTGTGTTCTTTTTGATTCTTCTTGACATTCTGGAGAACTCAATTTTGTCTACTTTGCTTCTATTCAACGATTTCAACATCTTCTTAGCATTTTGCCAGGCTGCCTCGATTCATAGATAACATTTTCACATATATCCCTTTTATTAGGAAATATGTGTTGTAGATTTGTCGTATACTTGGGGAAACCTACGGCCAACTTTGTCTATTTTATGATTCTTTGGGATCTTCAAGCATTCTTCTGTTTATCTCAATTTGCTAACCATGGTCAGTTATTTTGTGAGGCCTGCTATGGTAGTTAAGATAGAGTTTGAGTTAAACATTATTACCCATTAATATTTTCTTTTTATATGTTATCTTCTATTGTTCTCAGTTGTTTTATAATGCCGGTACATGCTCAATAAGGCCCTTATAATTTCTTTTACACGTCCATTTCATTGCAAGCTCAAATTCTGTATTTGTTTTGGTGCTTTTGCTGTTGTCTTTACATTGCAAGCTCAAATTCACTGACTGGTTTGAGAAATGTTTCAGCGTGTAAAAGTATACAGATTGAATGATGATGGAAAATGGGATGATCAGGGAACAGGGCACGTTTCTGTTGAATACATGGAGGTTGGTTTTGGTAATTCATTTTGTAGTTGATATATATCTCTATTTCGTTAATGAATATGAGCAACCTTTTGACATTTTGACATGTCCTATGATCTCTGTTTATTTTAAAAGTTGTCCTCATGCATCTTCTTATGCTGAAGTAGTTTTGTTAATTATTGTAACTGATATTGTGAATTTGTGATTCTGGTCAGTTTGAATTTGTTGTTTGTTTTTCATTGAATACGTAGATATAAGTTTTATGACCCAAGCAGAACTGTACTAGAAGTGGAATTATGGAAATTAATAGAAATTATAGAATAGAAGAGTTCAGGAATATTTTGATGCCATATATGAGGGGATGTGCTTAAAATCTTTGGCAGATGCAGGATACAGTACGCTTGAAGTATTTGCTTTGCTAAGCTGTAGGGATTTCAATTCCACAGTTGCACTGAATCTAATTGAAAAAAAATTATTTTCAAAATATAATTGTGAGGTACAATAAACAATATTTAGTTGAAATAAATTGGAGATTCCTGCCACTTACATCAAACGATGATGATCGGAAAGAACAAATTCTAGCTGATCCGAAGCACTTGCATATAAATGCAAGTGACCATACCTTACTTGACCAGAATCATGTCCCATGCTGCTTATGCATAAATGATCTTTTGCATATAAATGATTCTGGTCACTTGCATTCTGATCAGCTAGATTCCTACCATGGCACAGCAGCACACAGCGTGTGAATGTCGGCATGCTCCCTTGTGCCAATGGCACGCCACTGGCACATTGGCATGCATAAACACAGATTTTTTTAATCGAATTCTCATAAAAAACGAGCTTTTTAGATTGTTTTAATTTCTCAATAACTATATGAATGGCTTAAATGTTATATCTCATGCAATTTAGTAAGAATAGAGTCATAAAGATCATAATAACTATATATATATATATATATATATATATATATATATATATATATATATATAGAGTAGGGCTACTATACTCTTATGAGTAGTAGACCCTTACTACTCATAAGTTGTTTTTTATGATGGGGCCTCGAATCGACGATCCACTCCGTTAAATATGATCTAGAGTATTTAAAACTTCTAGAAAATAAATTTCGTAATTTTTCAAAATCATAATAAAGTCCATCAAATGGGCATTAAATGAACGCAAATCGAACGATGTCCTAAAAATAGATGATCGGATCCTTCAATTTAAGATCGGAGTTATTGATCTTTATCTAGGTAGTGAATAGAATTTTCTATCAAAAATTCAACCTATTTCAATTCTTTTACACCGTTAAACTACCAAGTATCCCATATCGGCCGTTAAAAATTGTCAATTTTGTGAGCTTTTGATCGTAAGGTAAATGATTTGAAAAAAATTACGAAAATTTATTTTCTAGAAGTTTTAAATACTCTAGATTATATTTTAACGAGTGGATCGTCGATTCGAAAGCTCTATCATCGAAAACAACTTATGAGTAGTAAGGCTCTACTACTCATAATAGTATAGTAGCCCTACTCTATATATATATATATATATATAGAGTCAGGCTCTTATACTATTATGAGTACGATCGCCTCGTACTCATAAGTTGTTTTCGATGATAGCTTCCGAATCGACGATCCACACCGTTAAACGTTATTTACAAACATTTAAAACTTCTAGAAATAAAATTTTATAATTTTTCGACATCATTTACCTTACGATCAAGAGGTCACAAATTTGACAATTTTTAATACATATGGGATACTTGCTAGTTTAACGGTGTAAAAGAATCAAAATTTGTTGAATTTTTAATAGAAAATTCTATTCAGACATAGATAAAGATCAATAACTCCGATCTTGAATTGAAGGATCCGATCATCCATTTTTAAGACATCGTTCGATTTTGACCGTTCATTTTATGCTCGCTTGATGGACTTTATTATGATTTCGAAAATTTACAAAATTTATTTTTAGAAGTTTCAAATACTCTAGATCATATTTAACGAGTGGATCGTCGATTCTAAGCTCCATCATCGAAAACAACTTATGAGTAGTAGGTCTCCAATACTCATAATAGTATAGTAGCCCTACTCTAATAGTATAGTAGCCCTACTCTATATATATATATAGAGTAGGGCTACTATACTATTATGAGTATTGGAGACCTACTACTCATAAGTTGTTTTCGATGATGGAGCTTCCGAATCGACGATCCACTCCGTTAAATATGATCTAGAGTATTTGAAACTTCTAGAAAATAAATTTCGTAAATTTTCGAAATCATAATAAAGTCCATCAAGCGAGCACAAAATGAACGGTCAAAATCGAACGACGTCCTAAAAATGGATGATTGGACCCTTCAATTCAAGATCGGAGTTATTGATCTTTATCTAGATAGTGAATAGAATTTTCTATAAAAAAATCAACAAATTTCGATTCTTTTACCCCGTTAAACTAGCAAGTATCCCATACCGGCCGTTAAAAATTGTCAAATTTGTGACCTCTTGATCGTAAAGTAAATGATGTCGAAAAATTATAAAATTTGATTTCTAGAAGATACTTCAAATAATGTAAATGCTGACAAATGATCGTTCAGTGATATCATCGAAACAACATGAAGTCTGAACTCGTCGTACTAATAGCATAATAGCCTATATATATATATATATATATATATATATATATATATATATAGAATTGAGCTCCTATGCTTTTAAAAGTACCAAGTCATTGGTGCTTGTAAATTTTTAGCCCTTGGATTTATAGATGTGAGGTTAGGATGATGTGGGCCCCCTTGGGTTAAGTGGGCGGTTGGTTGAATAGTATAATCTAATGGATGAAAATAATCAAAGTCGTAGATCTAACGGGAAAAATTCACAAGCACCAAGTGCTTGGTGCTTTTACAAGCACCATAGCCGGATTCTAAATATATATATATATATATATATATATATGTATATATATATATATAGAACTAGGCTACTATGCTCTTAATAGCACCAAGTCATTGGTGCTACCAAGTTTTTGACCGTTGGATTCAAAGATGTGCGGTTAGGATGATGTGGGCCCCCTAGGGTTAAGTGGGTGGTTGGTTGAATATTTTGATCTAACGGATGAAAATCATCGTGGATTCAATGCTATTGCTATATATTGATAGCATAATACTATATATATATATATATATATATATATATATATGCATGAAAACAGAACTATTGGGTAAAGATTTATAGAGGAACACTATCGTAGGCAAATTCGTTGCAGCTAAAGATCTTCTTCTCCAAGGATTTAAGTGCCGTGGCACGGGGTCGTGCCGGAAACTTGTTGGCATGGTACGGCACGGTGCGTGCCTAGCCGTGCCGATGCATGCCGGTCAAAAAAATTCTTGTGTGCCGACACATAATAGCATGAAATATTTATTTTCTTTAGCAACAAAATATTCTAACTATTTATTATGTTTTTTTATCACATATTTTGAACTTTAAAAGAATAGAGGGTTTTGAGCTGTGCCATCGGCACGGAATCTTCATCGTGCCGATATCTTATTGGTACGGTACAGTGGATATGGCCCGTGTCGACGGGCACTTAAAACCTTGTTCTTCTTTGTATTTCTTTTTCACTAAAAGATGATCTCATTTGCAATTGAGCTCACTAATTGCAACAAATTTTAGTAGATTTACAAGATTTACATATTTCAAGTATGGAGAAACCTTTGTAAAACTTTTCACCCTAAAAAAAAGACATTAAAAACTCAAAAAAAGCCATTTTGTTGATATAGTGTTGGCATCCCCCCCCGTGCCATGTGAAGGCATGGTCTCGGCATGCTACTGCGCAGACAGCAAGGGCAGCACAGTCATCATGGGCAATCCTTGGATTTTACGTAATTAGTATTAATAGTTTGATAGGCTTTGGCAAGATCCCAGGCATATTTTAGCATCAGGCTTAATGTTTTTCCCAGCAGTTAAATCGAATTATTTTATGTGCTGAATGCACCTTAGAAACAAGAAGGGCATTATGATTGTTTTCCCTACTTCAATGTTGTCAAACCATTAAATATTGTTTTTATTGCTAGTTTGCTTTTGTAAGAACCTTGCGTCTTTCTATAGGTAGGAACATGGTGCCGTATTGCCAAAAAACCAATGATGTCAAGACATGTAACTTTGTCATATTGCTTATTCGAAGGAAGAATTTTGCTTGTTATATCTTAAGTTTGGGATGTAGTTTGGTTATGAGGAGTTGATGATTTGCAGAGGTCAGAAGAGCTTGGTTTGATTGTTGTTGATGAAGACGATAACGAGACCTTACTTGTGCATAGCATCTCCTCTGAGGATATTTATCGAAGGCAAGAAGGTGAAAAATTTGCCAAATTGTGTTTGTTGAAGATGATTTTTTTTTATTTAACGTTACGTAGTAATCAAGATATGTAAATTCCCTAATGAATTTTGGCAGACACGATAATTTCATGGAGAGACCCAGAGTTAGGTACAGAATTGGCATTGAGCTTTCAGGAGGCTACTGGATGCTCCTATATATGGTACTTACGCAATAAACCCATTTTCTTCATTGGTAATTGTATTTCAATTCATGTTTCTGTTGTTTCATGTAGGGACAACATCTGTGGAATCCAGAGAAACCTACAATTTACTACTCTTGGAAGTAAGTATATTAATAATTGCATTTTGTTCTTCCCATTACTTAGGTCATGTCCTCTCTATTTGTCAATTTCTAACAGATCTTGAGATCGGTCCTCGTCCAGCAATGGCACATGTAGAATCTACTGGTGCAATACACGCGAATGGTATTTTTAGCTGGATTCTTGTCCTTTATACATGATAATAATGAAACACGACGACTCTTTATCAAGTGTGCTTACTTTGCTGCTTTAAGTGATTCCTTTTTGCTGCATTTTTAAATTTGGTTCATGATTGTGAATTTCCTATTGGAAGGATTAATGCTAGGTGCAATAGAAGATCAACTCGAACTTAATTTCCATTTCTTTCTTCTCCCTCTATCCCTTCAGATATGAACCATTCTAGTAGAGCTATAAATACACAATGAATAAGGAAAGTACTGAAAAAGGATAATATCTGAAAATTGCTGGAATAATCTTCTTGAATCGATAACTCACTTTTATTCGTCTAAATGGAAGGCTCATCTTTGCTCTTAAATCAAGCTTGTTGCTGCAATGTTTGGTATCAATGTAGATCTTGTTGGCATTCTATTACTGTGGATTAAACTTAAGTTGAAGCTGAAAATTCTCAGAATATTCATTTTTTGATTTCTAAGTAAATCAACAGAGTGAAAAAATTGCGGAAAGAAAATAAGCAGGTCTATAGGTGTGGAACTGTGGAGGTCCTTGAAACTTTATCATCTAAACCTGCTGTTTGCAGACACAGTAATACAAAATGGCACGTTCGGAAAGTGGTTTGCTGGTATAATTGCTACTAGTTTGACTGGTTTGAGTTTGGCAAGTAGATAGTATTCTTGATGGTACAAACTGGACCACTAGTTGATAGGATTTTTGGCCACTTACAATTAAATGATCTATAGAATTACATGCCATAAATACCTTCCATCATCTTTACTTCTTTACTGTCATCCCAACTCAAGCACTTAACTTCATGGGATCAACTGGAGCATTTCTTAAAAGTGAGTCAAACTCAGATATATGTCATATTTTTCTGATGAATTGCTAATTTAGTTTATATTTGTTATAAGTTTGTTTCTACTAAGTATTTAAGGTACAAGTTGGCTGGGTAGTTCTTTCCATGAAACCTGCAACGGCAGTTGAAAAGCAGACATATCACTGCTACCTGTTGCAGCATATGCTCATTAGCATAGACACTGTGCTGTGTAGTTGGGATTTTGGCATGGCATAGCCTATTCTACTCCCCTATGATCTCTAAAATCTTCTTTTTCTGCGAGTTGAACTGACATCCACAGTTTGCAATCAATTCAGCAATGACTTCACAAAGGGGTACTTAACAATATTTGTATATGCTCATTTTGAATGACCCTTGGATTCTCGATTTTGTTTCATTGTTAATGTGAAATCTTCTTGTTTACGGTTCCAAAATAGTTTAAATGACTTTCATTTGCGCTATTAGTTATATTTATGAAGCCCATCTTTGTTTTTTGTTCTGTTTTGGGACTACTTTAAGTTGGATAACTTATTGTTGGAAGTATTTCTTACTTTCATGATTTCTACATATAAAGGCTCATAGTAGTTGCACTAGTGCTCATCATTGATTTTCTTTGCAGATGAGTCATTTCGCACTGTTAATAGTGAATTGAGAGATCTTCCAACTGTTGATTTGTCAACTCTTCCTCAAATTTTGAAGGTTTGCTTGATCTTTTTGACAATTATTTTAACGATCCTGATATTTCTACTTTGTGATTTCCATCTTTATCTATTAGTAACTGAATTGTTTAACCTTTTTTCTCATTTCACCCTATATGAGAGCAGTTTGTTTTCTGACCTTGTGCATAATGCTGTGTAGCATATTGCATCATCTGTTTTTTCTGAAGATGCATAATTTTTTTATTGTTATAAATAATTTTTATTGTTATAAATAGGCAGAGTTTGCTGTTCCTTTTTATATGACATTCCTGGCTGTGCCTTTTTTCTTGTTTGTTCATTTTTGAGTCGGCAAGGATTTAAGTGCCCATCGGCACGCTCCATATCTATTGTGCCTTATCGTGCCAATAACATATCGGCACGATACAACCCCTGTGCCGATGACACAGCTTAAAACCCTCTATTCTTTAAATTAGTAATTAATTTTCTCAATAAAGTTTAGAAGATTTGATAAAAAATACATAATTATTAATTAGAATATTTTGTTGCTAAACAAAATTAAATATTTCATGTCATTATGTGTCGGCACACATGTATTTTTTGTGATCGGTACGCATCGGTGCGGTCCGTTGCACACCGTGTCGTACCGTGCCGACAAGTTTCGGCACGACCCTGTGCCACTGCACTTAAATCCTTGTTGTATTGTAACAACAAGATACTGGCACAATACAGCCCCCGTGTCGATGGCACAGTTCAAAACCCTCTTTTCTTTAAATTAGTAAGTAATTTTCTCAATGAAGATCAAAAAATTTGATAAAGATACATAATAAGAAATTAAAAAAATTTATTGCTAAAGAAAATAAATATTTCATATCATTATGTGTCGGCACGCATGTATTTTTTGTGACCGGCAAGCATCGGCACAGTCCGGCACGCACCGTGCCGGCAAGTTTTCTGCACGACCTGTGCCGTGACACTTAAATCCTTCGTCCCGGTACTCTTATTGTTAGTCAACCTGGTACTCTTATTATTTGTCAACTTGTTAGTCTGTTGAGATAGTCCTTAACCAGTACTTTTGCCAGTTGGGTAGTAAAAACATGTAGTGGTAAAATTTATATAGATATTGCAAGTTGCTCCTGTGGCAAATAAATTATTCATAATGCATATAGCTGTGATGCTCTTGACAAATATTACCATTTAAATCTGAAACACTCATATGACATCAAATTGTGTTTCATATTTTCAGTATAAATTTTCTCCTTTTGGATTTTGTGTAGTTAATTATATGTTTAGTTTGCAAATTTTTGTTCTGTAAATTTCTCTTTTCATTCCTTTTGATCTGTGTTTAAGTAATCTTTTTTTTTTTCTTCTGATTGTGATATATGTATATGATTTTGTTCATGTAATTGATCATAATTTGCAGACTATTCTAGAGTGCAGCATTACAGACCAGTTGCGAGTGGCAGAATTAATATCTCAAGATGTAAGATTCTTGCAAACATTTCTAACTGTAAACTTTAGGATTATGTAGTATGTTGGGACAGTACGCAGAATAAAGCAGCTCTCAGGAGATATTTTTCACTCTCTTAAAAGCAAGGTTTGGAGGCTATATATTTGAATGAGATAGGTATTCAATATCACACCCTTCTAGTACTTTCAGAATCAAGAATTAAGAATATGCTCCCTTTCTTGAAAGAACAAACTAACGAGGTTGCTGTTTGCCAATTACTATATCACTCACTTAAATGATGGAATCTCTAATTAGGGTTGAATGTTAAGTTATTATCATAAAGAAGAAATCTAGAATCTAAAGGCTAAACTGCAAATTGTTCTAAATTTATTTATCATTTTCTTCGTACATCGAGGCATCAAGATGGGCAGGAAATCATCTTTTGATGATAAATTTTGAAAATATATGAGAAGTATCCCAACAAGGGCAGTGTGCACTATATGATATCAACTAAGCCACTTTATCTCTACTCGAACTGGAAATTGATGTTACCTTGGTCAAATTAAGGCTACATATTACTGTGGTCTACCGGTCTGTCTCCACCTGAGGGGTTCAACTCGTGCTTTGAGAGACTATAACATAGTTTCACTCGGCAAGTAAGATATATGTGGTAGCCATTGGGCTTAGTCTACATAAAGAGCCACTCAGCTTTTACTTTG
This sequence comes from Aechmea fasciata, assembly GCA_025177825.1. Taxonomy (NCBI): domain Eukaryota; kingdom Viridiplantae; phylum Streptophyta; class Magnoliopsida; order Poales; family Bromeliaceae; genus Aechmea; species Aechmea fasciata. Next base: position 7,337,808 of record CM045944.1, on the reverse strand, counting down.
GTAAAGTATGTTGCTTGCACCTGAGCTACCAGGTTAATTTACTGTGATTAAGAAGTTGGAACTGGTGTATTAGGGTTCTTCTTTCAATTTTTTGTTATTATGATTTTAGGTTTCACTCCCTTAACCTTCTACAAAGTAATCTTTCGTATGATGATCCTTGAGTTGTATGATCTCATTTTAAAATGATGGAAAAAATATAATTGCCTGTGTAAGAGGAAATCTTGAAAGCTATTGAAGTAATGTATTGTATTTGATTCTATTGTTTTGTGTATCTTTAGGTTGATAAATGATCTTTTATATTTTCTTCTTAAATATTGCAGCAAGAGTTTTTCCCAAAGTTGATAGACCTATTTAGAATGTGTGAGGATTTAGAAAACATGGATGGTCTTCACATGATTTTCAGATTGGTCAAGGCGATTAGTAAGTTTATGCTTATTTTGTTTCATCATGTGTTTCCTCAACTATGTTATTAACGGTTTATGTTGGTCATTTGCAGTTTTACTAAATAGCCCGACAATCTTTGATAGGATTTTCTCCGATGAGTATATTTTGGATATTATTGGTGCCCTTGAATGTAAGTATATGTCATCTCTTTTTACTTCTTATCTCTCCTTATTCTGCATCTATCCTATTAATGACATCCTTGTGATTGTACATTTTTTGTTGAATTCAATTCATTTTGTTGGTGAGGTCTGTGTTCTCTTTTATGCAGCCTCTTTTTCACAATCTTCTAATGATTTTTTCTTTTCAATGATTTGTATTTGTGTTGATGTTGGATGTCAAGTATGTTATTCTGTTGCGATTATTATATGTTGCACCCGTGCTACTATGTGTATTCATTTGTATCTGTCTGTGCATTTCTTTATTCTTTATCATCCTGCAGATGGTGTACTGTGTTTTGCTGTCTCTCGGGTGTTGGTATTATAGCTTATATATTTAGCTTGATGGCTTTGTTGTTTTATGGTTGATTTTGCAACTTCGTTTTAGTGTTGGCTAATAGATGAATGTTGCTTGTTTGGTCAAATATATTTGTACATTTGATGGTTGCTAAAATTTTGAATGAACATAAGCCATACATTGTGCTATATAATGATGCCAAAAAATAGTGTAATTCACCAAGTTGAGATACTTCTACATGAAAACAAGATTGTTAACAAGAGTATGTTCTGCAACTTAAAAGGAGAACTCTTCTCTATGCACAACTTAAAAGGAGAACACTTCTCTATGTATATATTGAAGCTGGTGTACAAAGCTTCAAAGAAACCTTGGTGAGTAAGATATGGTGATCACCCTCTCTTGGCCAAGCCTTAATCATATCTCAGTTTCCAATCTGCTTCTGGAAGTCATTTCTCTCCCCTGATCACACTCTTGTGGTGCCTCATTTTTGTCGTCATTCTTTCCTTTGCATAATTTTATAGATTCTTTTTTTTTTTTTTCCAGTTTTCACTTCATGTATTTCTAAGAATTTGCGTGGTGGCATTTTCAAAGTGAATCTTCAATGTCATCTTTAGTATTTAGCATGCAGGATTTGCCATTCTTTTTTCCAGACTTGTACATTTAACAAGACAACATTTGTTTGCTTTTGGTGCTTTCTTTGTCATAATATCTTTTTGATGGAGTCTGTCATATTCAGACACCAGCATCTACCTTTGAATATGTAATGCAAGGTTTTGTCAAGTTTCTGTGATAGACTTTTTATACTGTTGAGTAGGCCATGCACACTTTTGTGGTTGGTAGATGTGACAGGTATCTGAAATAGTATTTTTGTTGCGATTTTTGTACCATTAGTAGATTATGTATTATGTATACTGATGTCGGCTATCCTTTTTGATATATGTTTGTAGATGATCCAGAAGTCCCTAAGGTGCAGAATCACCGTGCTTTTCTGAAAGAACATGTGGTTTTTAAGGAGGTAAATTAATTCTCAGGTGCATATATGCTTATCTATTTATACTATCTTTTGATCTTACACGTCCATTATCTTGCAGGCTATCTCTATTAAAAATGCTTCGGTGTTGTCGAAGATACACCAATCATATCGAATTGGTTATATAAAGGTTAATTTGTGTCTAACTTGCTCTCAGTTGCTTGAATATTGTTATAGGTTGGTTCTCATTGTTGCCTTACCAATTGTAGGATGTTATTTTGCCGAGAATACTGGATGACGCTACGATAGCAAGTCTTAATTCGATTGTTCATGCTAACAATGCTGTTGTGAGGATTACATTATCCACTCTTGTATTTCTAGCATTTATTTCATTTCTTTCTTTTGTTTAGTGATATATTATTATGGTGCAGGTCATTTCTTTGCTCAAAGATGATTCTTGTTTTATCCAAGAACTATTTGCAAGGATGAGATCTTCCAGCATATCTGCTGACTCGAGAAGAGATTTGGTACTATTAAAAACACACAGATGATTTCTAATTAGTTGTATAAATTTCTTTGCTATGTTCTTATGTTTAGTAATTAATCATTCTAGCTTTTGTTTGTATTTGATTAGGCTAATATCCAGTAGTGTAGTTGTGCAATTTTCCTTTTCCTGGCCTATACTTGTTTGCTGTTTCGTATTTTCTTTTGAAAATGAAGTAGTCTGGTGTAGTGGAAAATGATTGATTTATTGTATTGCAGTTGCTTTTATTTCTGCTGACTCTGTTGTTTATTGTGGAACAGGTTTTGTTCTTGCATGAGTTTTGCTCTCTAAGTAAAAGTTTGCAGTTGGTGCATCAGTTACGCCTATTTCGGTGGGCTATTTTCTTTAGTGTATTCCTTTTTTTTGGGGGCCAATTTCTTTTCCTTTTATATCGGGGTATCTATTATTATTTGGGGCCAAATTGTTCCTTTTTTCTTTCCGTATGTTTGATAGCCTTATTGGATTTTTAGGGTCCATGACACTTGTGAGGCTCTCTAATATTTAGTAGGCTGATAATAAAGAAGCATACTGGTTTAGCTGTAATATTTGGGCTTGCAATCATATTATTGCAGATCTGACTTTTAACAACAGCTGCTTCAGGCAAAAAAGAAAAAAAAAGAAATTAAGTTGCTGTAGGTAATTTCTCCAAATGATCCCTTTCAGTTTCTTACTATTTTTGGAACCATTACTGAGTGATGAACTTATTAGAAAATAAAAGAGGTTAGTGCTGGTGAATTTTGCATTTCCGGATGTGCAGGAATATTAGATAATAACCTGGGATGAACTGCCTGTAAGATATGGTGCATATTATGGGCGCTGTGATTTGTTTGTTGGAGAAATCACTGTGTGCTTTTTTGCACGTAGGGTACATATGGGTGTAAAGTGATAGACTAGATCTTATTTAAGTTACTTTGCTTGATGGCATTATGTATATCTGAATTAATATCTGTATTAACGAGCTCTTTTTTTGGATATACTGTGAAGTATGTTCTTTTTAGAATGTCTTATGATTATTTATTTTCAGGGATCTTGCCAATGAAGGCATTTTTGATATCATCACTAATGTACTGCAGAGTCAGGATAAGAAGCTAGTGTCTGCTGGGTAATTGATAAAATGAATATTTAGTTTCAAAATCAATATGTTTCACTTGTTACTTTTCAAACTACCTAATCACTTTCCTTCTTGAATTGCAGGGCAGATATCCTTGTACTCTTCCTCAATCAAGATCCGAATCTTCTTAGAACGTATATCATTCAACAAGATGGGTATTCTCTTCTTGGTCTCCTGGTAAGCTAGCTGATACGTTTTTTGTCTTGCATGTGATGCATGCTCTTCTGTCTAATTTACTTCATTCACTTTGCTGGCTTAATTAAGGACCTTCTGATTTTGCTTATATGTTCCTGTGATGTTGCATCTTCACTTCATTCTTTAATTATTTGGCAAGTTGGAGTGATGTATAAACTGCTGCTTTTGAAAAATGATAGATTTTGTCTATCTTGACAGTTTTGGTGTTTTAAAAATATTTATAGCGTATAAAGTATCTCGCTAAAGTTCTTGATTTGAATCATGGTTTCAGCAAGTATCTCAATCTCTTTTTTGATCCTTGCGTTGCTCTTGGCAAAAGAGCATGCTGAAGTATTTGCGAAGCATGATCATGAATTACACCTTACAAAATCTTCAATGTTCAGGTTAAAGGTATGATAACTGACTTTGGTGAGGACATGCATTGTCAGTTCCTTGAAATCATTCGGATTTTGCTGGACTCATTTAATATGTCTGGATCACAGGTGCTTTACCCTTTTTCTCACTGGTGCTTTTGTAATCCAATTCCTGATTGTTATTATTATGTAATTACATGCTTCGTTTGCTGTTGAGTTCTACATATAAGTTGGTTTGAGTGTACAAATAGTGGAAATTTAGATTGAAATGCACAGTATCTGACCTGCGCAGCTTTTATAATCCGGCTTTTTCTTTGGGTTTTTATTTTTCTCGCCCTTCTGAATCGACTTTTTTTTGGGGGGGGGGGGGGGGTTTTTTTTGGTGCCCGGGGTGGACCTTTCTAATATTGGCTTTTCAAATGTAGTTTTTTTGGTTAGCTTATTTCGTGTCGAATTTGCTTGAATAGTCAGTGATGATACTTTTTCTCTTGTAGCAGCGTGACACATTGATTGAGATTTTCTATGAAAAGCATCTGGACCAATTGATAGATGTTATAGCATCATCTTGTCCACCAAAAAACAGTTCCCGCACTGGGGGTAAATCGTATGGAGTTGGTAGAGGACTTGAATCGTATGCTACAGCTAAGCCTGAAATTTTATCAAACATCTGCGAGCTGTTATGTTTCTGTGTGATTCATCATCCCTACAGGATAAAGTAATTTTCTGTGAACCAAACCATTTGGTTTTCTTGATCTATTAGTTTCAAGCTTGCATACCTTGAATTCTTGAACTAAATTGGTGCAAATTCCATTTTTGTAGGTGCAACTTTCTTATGAACAATGCTATAGAGAAAGTTCTACTTCTAACTTGTAGAAGAGAAAAGTTCCTGGTTGTGGCAGCTGTTCGTTTTATGCGAACAGTTGTTTCACGAAATGTGAGTGATTTTGTTTTTCCTCTCTAATTGGTGCACTAGCTATTTTGAAATTGTTGTGTTAATATTGTTTTCTTCTTCGCCAGGCTTTGGGATGTGGTCTCAAATTAATTTATACTTTGCTTATTTTTGTTGCAATGATTTTGGACACTACAACTGTTTGCTAGTGAACTCACCTCTATATCTAACGATTACATTGTTAGGTTCCCCTATTGTGTATGAGGATTGGGTTCGAGCTCAATCTTCCTGGACCACTATTTCTATTTGGGGCTGGCAAATGAGCGAGCGAGCTCGTGTTCGACTCGTGTTCGGCTCGCTCGAGCTCGAATTAATTGCAAGCAAGCTTGAGCCTAAATTTAGGCTCGAAATTAATTTCAAGCCGAGCTTGAGTATTACTCGGCTTGCTCGAATTAAGCACGATAAGCTCGAAATATATATATATATATATATATATATATATATATATATATATATATATATATATATATATATATAGAATTGAGCTCCTATGCTTTTAAAAGTACCAAGTCATTGGTGCTTGTAAGTTTTTAGCCCTTGGATTAATAGATGTCCGGTTAGGATGATGTGGGTCCCTTTGGGTTAAGTGGGTGGTTGGTTGAATAGTATAATCTAACGGATGGAAATGATCAAAGTCGTAGATCTAACGGTAAAAATTCACAAGCACCAAGTGCTTGGTGCTTTTACAAGCACCATAGCTGGATTCTATATATATATATATATATATATATGTAGTCTACTATACTATTAATAGTACCAACCACTTGCTATTAGGTTTTCGGCCTTTGGATGAAGTGATGTGCGGTTAGAATGATAGTGATCCCCTAGAGTTGAGTGGGTGGTTAGTTGAATAATATGATCTAACGGCACAAAATTCGATAGCACTAAGTATTTGGTACTATCGATAATATAGTGGCCGACTCTCTCTCTCTCTCTCTCTATATATATACATATAGTCCGGCTACTATACTATCTGTACTATCCATAGTATTAAGCGCTTTGTACTATTGAGTTTTCTGCCGTTAGATCTACCTATATTTATATAGAGTCCGGCTATTATGCTATCGATAGTATCAAGTATTTGGTGCTATCGAGTTTTCTGCTGTTAGATCTATCCCTTTGGCCATTTTCATCTATTAGATCATACTATTCAACTAACCACCCACTCAACCCTAGGGGGCTACTATCATCCTGACCGCACATCCTTTCATCCAAGGGTTGAAAACCTAATAGCAAGCGGTTTGTACTATTAATAGTATAGTAACCTAATTCTATATATATAGGTTCGGGCTACTATACTCTTATAAATATAAACCCCTTTATACTTATAAATTTTCAGCCGTTGGATGTGCTATTAGAATGATAGTGGTCCCCTAAGATTGAGTAGGTGGTTCGTTGAATAGTATGATTTAATGGATAGAAATAGTCAAAAAGATAGATCTAAAGATCAAAAACTTATTAGTGTAAAGGGGTTTGTACTCATAAAGTATGTATAGTAGCCAAACTCTCTCTTTATATATAATTATATAAAATAATATATATTATGTATTTTAATTATATGTATATAGAATTTAGGTTATTAGGCCCACAAACCAAACCAGCAAAATCCTACTCTAATTGCTCTCTTTTTCACTTCCTTGCAGAGTCGCTTTCCCTAATATTTTTAGTATTATAATATCGTATTTCATGCAATCATTTTGTATGTAAAACTATTAGATTTTTTTTATATCAAAATTTAGATAATGTTTTATAAAAATTAAACTATAGATTGCACGATGTTAAGAATATCAAGCAGCTCGTTTAGGGCTCGAGCTCGCTCGACTCAAAGTTAGGTTCGCTCGAGTTCGGCTCGAATTAATTTCAAGCCAAGCTTGAGCCTAAATTTAGGCTCGAAATTAATTTCAAGCCAAGCTTGAGCTGAGGTAAGCTCGCTCGAGCTCGGTTCGTTTCCACCCCTATTTCGATCTGACTTACTGCCTCTAATGCTGCATCTCCTCTCTTGTTTAAGCCTGTCTTTTTGGAAAATCTGTAGTTGATAATTTTGACAAGTTTCAGCTGGATATAAAAGCAGCTGATATAAATGCTTTTTTATTCTTTGAGAGCAGAAAGATTCTTGTGCCCAGGCTACTCTGATAACGTGATCATTGGAGAAAAACCAATGTATCTAAATAACCTTATATGTAGGTAAAATGTGATATATATGTATGCATAAAGTATAAACTATCAGCATGTCGTGTAATATTATATAGCCTTTGCTTGGTTGTTCTGATTCACCAAGGGTGTGTTTGTTTGGGTGAAAGTGAGGGGGAAGTGCAGAGGGGGAAGTTGTTTACGCCACTTCCGTTGTTTGTTTTGTCGTAATTTTGTTACGGCCGAAACTCGAGTTCACCCAAAATAGGGTAATTGACTTCCCCCTCCCACGGGGCGAAGTCAATTCCGGTGAAGTGCAAAGAGGCAAAGAAATTTGTTAAATTTGGTTAGATAATGTGATCAAATTTGGTTAGGTAAGTTTTAATATATTTTTTGTCTAATTTGTATATTTAGAAAATGATAAAAAATAAATTTATTAAATTTTAATAATTTTTTAATTTTAGAATTTTATTTGTTGTATTATTATAATTTATATATGCAAACAAATAATATAATTTTTTAAAATTTTATTTTATAATTATATACATATATATATATATATATATATATATATATATATATATATATATATATATATATATATATATATATATATATATATAATTATATACATATATAATTATATTAACTTTTATTTATTATAATTTATTATTCACTAAGTTATACTTTTTACGTCATCTACTTCCTACCAAACAAACAACAGAACTCGCAGAACTGCACTTCCACAATTAGAAACAAACAGCGGAAGTGAATTAATTTTCACCCCAACTCCACTTCAACCCAAAGTCCACTTCCACCCCAAGTTTACTTACGTCGAAACAAACATACCCCAAATGTCGGTTGTCCCTGAACTAAACAAGGGTTTGATAAGCATTTGAGAACCGTATATCAGGTCTTATTGTTGGACATACAGATTGTAAAAACAAGTTCAAGCTAACTCATTCTGATCCTTACGTAACATGCTTACATGGCTAACTTAGTTGTGCTCGCATAGATTTGTTAAGATTCTGGGCTAAATATGATATTTGGACTGGTTTTTTCTCTTTTTGAATTGAGCTTCAATTGGATTTTTTTAATTTAGTATGTTTTTGATTAGATGTTTCTTAATTCTTTTTGTTGGATTTTAGTTCGAGTCTATTGGGAAATCCAGCCGATTTACCTTTACTGCCAGATGCTTCAATTTCATTTCCATTAGTAGTGGTACTTCAGTCAACCAAAAAGTAGAATCAATGAGTATTTAATTCATTATCTGCTTGATCAATTTGATGGGTAGTTTTCTATTTTTCAACCATTTGATAACATGGGAAACAGTCAAAAGCTCATCTTTTTGTCTATTTAAGGTTGGAAAGGACATTGACCTTCGATGTCATGAAATTTGTACTCGATGGTCCTTGATATCTATAAATTCGGTGTGCCTTCCTTTATATGCTCCCGAAGGTTTTGGGTGAGGATCAAACTTGAAAGACCAATTTGGTATATATTGGTGAGATAAGGCAGCACTTCTCTTTAGAAAGTATTCTGGATGAAGTAGGACCACTCTTTTCACCATTACTGGCCAAAGTATCCATTTGCACTTTAGCACACGTATCAATCTGTTTCTACCTCAAGTCCTCAACATCAAAATTCTTTCTGACATTGGATATTGTGACATCGGATACTTTGTGATAGTTTCTGAGTTCTGACTGACCCTTTACAGAATATATAATCTTTTATACATTCAATTTTGTATGGATTTATACTTTGTGCGTGTATTCATTTAAGCTATGAAGTTTATGCAAACCATTAATTTTAAGATCTTTCTAGTTTCTTCCTCTCTATATACAGCCCGATGCTAATCAATGTTGAACTGGTATGGCTCCTTTAGGATGAACATCTTCTTCGCCATATTGTAAAAAACAATCTCTTGAAGCCAGTCATTGAAGCTTTCATTGAAAATGGCAATCGTTATAACATGCTACACTCAGGAGTTCTTGAACTACTTGAGTACATACGGAAGGTCCTTTTTTCCCCCATTTATTCCAATATCTTGCTATTTTTGTTACCACTGAGATCTGGTCTCTCAGCTGTGCTCTCATTGTGCAGGAAAATATTAAATCTCTAATCTTGTATATAGTTGATCACTTTTGGGACCAACTTAAAAAGTTTGAGCACTTGGGGAGTATTCAGGCCCTGAAGATCAAATATGAGCAGGTAAAATCTCTTAAGATAAATCTGTATTACATCTTTATTTACTTAACAAAGGAAAGGCCTACCTGTATGCATTTTCATAGCTTGTAAAGTTACATAAATAATGTTAGCTTGGCTGCCAAAACCTTTGTAAGTTAATTTTCCTCCATTCTATTTATCTGTTGTCATTTCCATTTGAATTTATTTTGATTGTTTTATGTAATATTGTTCCTTTTCAGTCCTTGGAGGTCTGTGACACCAAAAATAATGCTGCTACAGAAGACACCCGAAAAAGGTCAGAGGAAAGAGGCCTTGAAAAAGAGGAAGAAGACTATTTTAATGAGGACAGGTTCATCTTATTGTAGTTGCGGATGTGGTATGATTCTACTATATATCTTGAGATTCTTAAATTTTTCCTCCCTTTTTTCTTGTCCAGTGATGAAGAAGACTCAACTGGACATGTTCTGCACTCGAGAAACCAAAATGCTCGGGCTGGTCTACCCAATGGAACAAAAGTCAACTACACACCTTCAAGGTATTTTTTTTTTTATGTCATAATACAATGCAGGTAACTTACGGGCATTGGTCTTTGGACCATAGTTAATTCGGATTTGGCAAAAATTCGGTACGGATATACTTCGGATAAAATTCGTTAAAAAATACGGCTAAAAAACGGATTCGTCAATTATTTGCATACGTGATTTATACGAATATTATACGTTGACCAATTAAAAATTCGGGATCAAAAATTCGGCTATTAAATTAATTTTTTTTTCTCTCAAGATTTATGCTATTAGCATAAATACTCATATTTTTTTAAAAATATAAGAATAAAGAGTTACAAAATTAAGCTAATTAAGTAAAAAATATAGCAAACTATATTATGCCTCAAAATAAATAAATAATTAAGCAAATAAGAGATTAAGAAAGCTTCGAGATTAAACTTTTTTGATTGAATAAATTTTTTTTTTAGGAGAAAGGAGGGTGAACGTTTCAAAAGTTGTTTTTTTTTTTTTTTTTGTTGGGCGAGGTTTGGGAAGGATTTAGGATTTTTTTTTTTTTATTAATGCGGCTCGCGAGCGAGCGCGCAGCACGCGCTGGCGGCTGTGCGCGAGAGAGCGGGACTGCGGGAGCGCGCGAGAGCGGGCTAGCGTGTGGCGCAGGCTCACGTGTGGCCCAGGCGCGCGCGTGGCGCGGGCCTTGGCCCGAGGGCCGTTTTTTTGGACGAATTATTCGCAAATCGCGAATAATTCGCGAATAATTATTTTTCCCCAAAATTTCACGTTTTTTTTCCGATTTTTTTCGGAAAAATACGAATTCGGCCGTTTAATTTGTTTTTTAAAAAATTCGCGAATTTACTAACTATGCTTTGGACTCACCACAAAGTTTTACTCGGTCAATGAACTTTAGTTTGTCGCAGCTGAGTTACCGAAATTATATATCTAATTTTGAATTATCTCATTAATCTTTGTTTATTCTCTAGCGAAGCAATATGTGACGGCTGATTTGATTGTCAGCAACCACGCCGTCTCTTGGAGATGGCATTGCTGATTCAATTGCCACATCATTTCTCATAGATGACATGGCTGTTGAATTTTTGTATTCTTACGGCTAACAATGGCAGCTTATTTAACTGCCCTGTCATCTCCATGTCGCCTTAGAGGCAAACGTTGTATTTGTATCAGCTGTCATGCCCGCCATTTGCTAAGGATTTTAAACAAAGTTGGACTAGGATATTCAATTGTATTATAAATTGAACTTCCGTGATTCCAATTTAAACAATTAAGAGTCCACTTGACAAGGTGAAAATTCATGATAAATACAATCATGGGTAATGTAATATATCTGGAATGCACTATATGGAGGTCATTTACTATGCTAATTTGTAAATCTTGACTGAAATTATTTCCTTCAGACTTGGTTTAAACGGGGTATCTACTTGAGTATTCAGATGATTGTGCGAAATTTGCTGTCCTTTTCGTAGGAAAAATCCCCTTATTTTTTTCATAAAAAACATGTTGTTTTTTTTGTTTTGACAACTTTATGACTGCCCCTCCGTTATAGGACAATGATTCACTGTTTTGATCGATTGTTGTACAATTTTGAAAAATCAATGCATAGTTTCAAAATATGCAACTGTAATTCCAAGTATTGTGATCCCGTAATGGAGAGGTACTGTGTGTAGTGTGTGTTGACTATAAAATAAATAAACACTGTTCTGACTTAAGATTTAGTGGTTTTCGCGGTATTACAGGAGGCGTATGTTCGAATTCCTCCCGGCTCCTAGCTCCATCTAAACTCCTGGCATTTAGTTGTAGTGAATGTCTTGGGCCTACCAAATTGTCTCTCGAGCCCAAATGTGGGGAGTGTTGAATGTAAAATAATAAAACACTGTTTCCTGACCGGTTAAGCTTTTAGGGTAATTGGTTGTTTCATAGTGTGACCTAGAAGTTTATTAGCTGAACAAAAGTATTGGGTGTTTCCTTTTTTTCTGTTTGTAAAAAGTCAAATTTCTTTCTAGTTCATGTTTGTGTCGATGCTAACATTTGAATTATTCATTTGTAGGGCCAGACCTGTTGGGCTTGTGGACTATGAGGATGATGACGATGACGAAGACTACAATCCACCGTCTAGAAAGCCTTCACCCTCTACCGAAGACGACGAATCCTTAAACATTCCAATCACGAAGCGCAAGTCACCTTGTACAGTCGATGGCAAACACGGAGAGTTAGAATCTCCAAAGAAAGCAAAGATTGAAACGCACAAGAAAAGTTCAGCCGATTCTAGGGTTTCCATTGCTCCCATAACTTCCGCACGTGATTCACAAAGCAAACAGGCACTCTCGCCCTCATCGTCTGTACAGAACCGAGAAGCGAATTCCGAGCCCGAGAAGGATACCACAAGCCCGAAAAATTGCGATCATACTCCGCCTGAAGAAGATACGGAAGATAGAAAGTCGAACGGAGAGGAATGCCCAACAGCTATTAGCAATTCCTCGCTGGAGAGGGTTGTAGATGCCTCGAAAGCTACCGGATCAGAACCGTATTCAGTAAGATGAATTTCACTTTATGCGAGTGATTTATTTGCTGAAGAAACAAAGGTAGTATATGCAGTGGATTTAATCTTTGAGAAGAGGATGGATAGTTAAGGAGAAAAAAAAAAGATGAATGATGACTATGGGAGGTGGGAGTAGTTATGTCACCCTGTAAATTCCGATCCTTGTTTCGTTGACAAGAGCGAGCCAGTAATATTATTTTTAATGCGAGGAATGGACTAAAAGAGGCGGCCTACTCCGCGGTGATCAAGTCATGAGGTATCTCTGCTTTCTGTCATGAGGTATCTCTGCTTTCTGTTGTAAAACATTCATTCGATCCTACTATAGCTCTCTGAGCTTCGACATGAGCATGAATCCATGCTAGCTTTCTTGTTCTAAAATTTGAATTTTGTTGGGGATTTTCAATTGAAGCCTGGGATCATTGTAAAACAGCAGGGGGAATAGTTTGGCTTTTCTAAGCAATTTCTTAGCACTTACCGCACGGTATCGCGATTCAAAAGCTTGTCTGAGTTGATTTTCGGGGAAGTTATTCGTGGGGTGGTGATGGTGAGTTTGTCATAAAATAGAGTCTAATTTATCGCAATTTTTTTCTATCGAGCGCAAGCATCTATATCTCCGTTTTTATGTAATAATTTTCTTCTGGGCCGTCCAATTTGCAGATATTACTCTTGTTGTGACAGCAATTGTTGCCAAATTATGATATCTCCATGTTGTGTTTTTCTTAGCAGCTTTTTGAGGGCTTTATTTTCTTTCGCTTTCTTTTTTCTTCATTGCTCGCTAATAGCTTAAGTTCTTTTTTTGGGAGGAAAGAGGACGAATCAAACTTATTTGTTTGTGATGTGGAAGTGGGGATAACATTGATGCTCCCGTAAGTGTGCAAAACATATTTAGGCTTTAGGCTTGGTATTTGATTAAGATCCAGTTTGGTATTGCAGTGGCTGAAAGTGTTTGTTTTTACGCTTTGGAGGATCTTGAACATTTGGATGTGTTTGTAATTATCAGTTGCATGCTTATTCAGTGGCGGTTGCATCTGCACGTGTTTGTATTTATCAGTTGCATGTTTTTTCTGTGGCGGTTGTGTCGTTGTTTTATAGAACTGAGTGGAAAATTTGAAAGCATTTTTTTTTATCTATTTTTTTGGTCTTTTAAAGTACAAAAAAGGGGGTGCTTTAGGAAATGTAATTCTAAACTAAAGCTGAAACACATTCTCTCTTCCACAAACAATACTTAACCCCGTTTAGGAGGATGCATTGCTATTTACACACACAAACCTCCAAGTCAATATTGTTATTTCAATATATTCAATATTAAGAGGAGCACAGCAACAATTAGGGGTTCTTCAGAATATAGTTTAAGCAATAAGATAAGCCTAATGAAATGTGCCACCAATTGAATGAATTAACATCCAACTAAAAATAAAAATAAATGTGACCTTTCACCACAAATGGAACACTATTGATAGCCTCTGGTGTAGTAACCCTGCAATATGGCAGTTGTGGCTTGTTGACAGCTTTGGGGAGTGTCGGGACAAGCCCGAGTCGCGTTGGCGCGAAATACACGCAAAACGGACTCCGTGCGACGCGAGATCAGGTGACGGCATGAAAATATGCAAATAGCTGATTTTCAGCCTTTTGTACCGGTACAAAAAGCAAAATGTACCGGTACAAGCTTGATTGCTGTACCAGCACAACCATTAGGAATGTACCGGTACAGTTCCTGCGCCAACTGCTCTCGGATTGTCTATTTGTATCGGTACAAATCCACGTATACCGATACATTTTGATAGGTGAGAGGGCAAATGAGTCTTTTCTCACTTCGTTTGTATCACCCACTCCCCACAGCCTACTTACATGTAGAGGGGAGCTGAGGGAGAGCCTTCCTTGCTGGTTTCTTCTCCTCTCTCTCTATAGCCTTGGACGTGAGCAAGGAGGAGCTCGGGTAGAGTGGGATCGTCATCGACGTCGCGCCGCGGTGCCGTTCGAGCGTGTATTCGTCGTTGTGGTGCTGCGAGGAGGCCGGGCGAGAGTGGATCTTCGTCGTTTCCGACGTTGCGCCGGTTCTAGAGTGGTTTTCGAGGTGAGTGATCCGTCGAAATCACTTCAATTACTTCAAGCTCCATCAATTTCGAGCTAGGGTGCTGTTCCTGCAGAATTCCAGCGTCGACCTCAGCGTTTCGGCTCGTGTGCGACGTAGGAGCATCGGATTGCTGCGAAACTTGGTTTGTTGGATTCTAGACTTCGAGAGAAATCTACGAACCTCAAGATTGCTGAATTTGGTAAAGGTTAGCTTGGTCGAACTCTAATTTTACTCTGCTGCTGTTGTGTTGAACAGATTTTTGAGTTTATGAGTTCTTTTGGTAAAATTCCTAGAAGGAGCTGGATTTTGGATCTGAGCTTGATACTCCAGCATAGCGCACTATTATTGGATCTTTAACTCAACTGAATTGGAGTTTAGAAGGTAATGTTAACATTTCAATTTGGTTAAATTAATTTTAAGTGTTGAATTAGTGCTAAATGATAGATTTTAATGTTTAAAGCTTTGAGAAAGCTTGGTTGCTGGTCTTAGAGGATTTCGATTGCTCCAGCAGGGATTACTATTGGTTCGAGACCCCCTTCGCTGCCAGGAGTAAGCATTTGAGGTGGGTTTTCATCGGTTTCGCTCCTAAATGCGTGTGTAGTCGGTATGTATGATTTCGGTGCTTGTATATCTTGTTGCAGCTTAAATTCATCGATTGTATCGTATACGAAATTTGAATTGGGAGTATGATTAATCATTAGTTGAATATACATGTTGGACTTGGAACTTGATTTAGGAGAAAACCGCGATTTTAACCCGTCATATGCACTTACTACCTAATTTAGCTCTAGGAGCCCAGAGTTGATTGTATTATCGCAGTATCAGCGCGATGGATACTCGGAATAGTTTAGATTGCATTTACGCTCATGCTGGGATGCCGAGCTTATTTTTACAGTAGAGTCTAGACTGTTTCGGGTGGTCGGGTGCCGTCGGGGTTGGCGTTGGACCCGGAGTTCTGTTTTAGTCTTAGATTGTGCCGTGGGCGCGTGGATTTGGTTTCTAGACCTGTTTTGATCCTATTTACTAGACTTTGGCTTGTTAGAGCCTGATTGAGCTCGACAGAGATACGTTGCATACTCGGTTGGGTAGCTCCCACGAGTGCCACTCCGGAGACGGGCGCTGTGCTATTGCGTTGGCGTCGTTCATGCAGGTTGGACTTGCTCTCTACTGAGTGTTAGTGTGGAGGTAGTTGTATAGTCGTAACCGGGCGGGATGGGTGTATTCACAGTCCCTGGAATGGGTATGATTACAGTTCTCATTGAGATTGGGTCAGATATGACATTAGTCTATAGATATTTGGGTTTAGAGCATGATAGTGTAGTGGCATTTAGCTGTAAATTTATTCCAGCTTTTCCTACTATCACAGCTCCTTTCTGTAAACTTATTGGGTGGACCGATGATGTTGAGGGCAGCACCAACTGAGGACTACTTGTTTCTATAGTAGTTCTCACGCCCTTTTTTTTTTTTTACTATTGTTGTTGCAGAGCCTTCTGTTCCGGCTACTGCTTCTTCTGAGGCTAATCGAGGCAAGGGCGTCGCGAGCTAGAGCCTTACCCGACGAGTTGCTAAGTTAGAGGATCCACCGCTGCAGGTAGTGGTACTTTTGTCGTGGAGTTCTTGTACATACAGACGTTGTAATTCGCTAGAGCGAATATTTTTGTATCCGGACATTTTGTATGTATATGGAACTTGTTTCTGTTCTACATGTTTAGTTTCATTACAGCTCTATACTACTGATCGTAGTATTGTATATTTTACAGACACAGCTACGCTTCGTATACAAGAAAAATTTCTTTGTATACGGCGGATTTGTCGGCGTGCCCGGGAAACGAGGAATCCGGGGCGTGACATCTGGTCACAGAGGCGTGACTAGAACTGGGAAGATGTTTTTTAACTCCAGAAAGCTACTGCTGCAATGTGGCAACAACATCCCAACAGGAAAGCATTACAGTAAATAAATAGAATTACAAATTGACCGCATTAAATGAATGAAATTTTCAAGCCCCTTCTGCGAGATAAGCCGTGTAGTAAATAAAACTACCATAATATTTTCTACTAAAGTTCCATCGGCATTCGTCGGTACAGACTGGTTAGCATATTTAGAAGAGCCATCCCCCGTGAGCAGCGAAGAAGGGCGCGAAGACGAGGGATTCGACGGCCATAAGCTTGATGAGAATGTTAAGGGACGGCCCCGATGTGTCCTTGAGTGGATCACCAATTGTGTCCCCGATTACCGCGGCCTTATGGGCATCAGACCCCTTCGGTCCCAGTGATCTTGCATGGTCTGATACCCCTGCCTGTTTACAGACAATGTTAAAACAAGCCAGCCGGCAGCACAGTAAGATCCTGAAGAAAGAAGAATTAAAAGAAAGATAACCAAAAAATTAAATATTTCTTAACATTACCTCAATGTATTTCTTTGCATTGTCCCAAGCACCACCACTGTTAGAAGCTGAGATAGCAACCTACATGAGCAGAATCACAACATTTTATTACTCAAAATCTGTAAATGTTCAGAGGAAGGGTAGCAGTACCAGCAATCTCTTGATTTGCATTATTATATCTTGATTCTTTAACAATGTTTGAAATGAATTTAAATGAGTAAATCTTCTTCTTTTTTTTTATGATAAGAAAATTTGATTCGATATTCGAAATGTGTACCTGAACACCAGAAACAAGTGAGCCAGCCAGAAGCCCTGCAAGAGTTTCCACCCCAAAAATGGTGCCGGCAATCAGAGGAGCGACGACAACGAGCGCGCCGGGTGGAATCATCTCTCTCAGTGAAGCATCAGTTGATATTTTCACGCAATTCGCGTAATCTGGCTTAGTCCTGCCTTCCATAAGCCCGGGGATCGTATTGAATTGCCTTCGAACTTCTTCGACCATCTTTAATGCCGCGCTGCCGACACTCTTCATTGTCATCGCAGAAAACCAATACGGGAGCATGGCCCCGACGATCAATCCGACGAATACTTTGGGACTTAGAACGTCGACTGCCGTGATTCCGGCCCGACTGACGTAGGCGCCGAACAAGGCGAGAGAGACTAAGGCTGCTGATCCGATGGCAAAACCCTGATTTGAAGATGTAGTGAAAAAAAAAAAAAGTGTGTCAAGGGTGAAAGATTGTTGGAAAGGAAATGTTTGGTCCGGATTCCGAAGCAACTTTTCTATTTGAGAAGCAGAAGCGGAGTGTCAAAATAAGGTTCTCGGCTTAAAAGCAACACATAGCCTTTTATTCTAGCTGCTTGAGAAGCAGAAGCAATTGGGTCGGAGGGAGGATGTTAACCAGAAACCCGTAAAGGGCTTTCCTTGAAGAGCTTTACCCAACAACACTTCTGCAGAAGCTCCAACCGTGGCCGAACAGGCCTGAAGTATGTTGAAAGCTAAATATCGTCCCTCCATCTTAGTTAAGAATCATAATAGTCGAAATCATATATACCTTGCCGATCGCAGCCGTAGTGTTCCCCGCGGCGTCAAGAGCATCTGTCCTCTGCCGAATCTTGCGGCTCATCCCCGCCATCTCGGCGATCCCGCCGGCATTGTCACTTATGGGCCCATAAGCATCGATCGAGAGCCCCGTCGCAATTGTGCTGAGCATACCCAACGCGGCAATTGCTATGCCGTACATCGCTGCCAGTCTGAAACTGACGTAAATAGCGACAGCAATCGCGAATATAGGTATGATCACCGATTTGTAGCCCAAGGCTAGTCCGAATATCACATTCGTCGCCGCCCCAGTTCTGCAAGAATCTGCGACATCTCGCACCGGACTAACAAGTTTCAGAAAAAAAGAATAAAAAGTACAAAGAAATCAAAATTAGTCAATAGCAAAAACCCAAAGAAAATCTCATCTTTTCCAAAATCAACTATAGATCATCATATTCAATAAAGAAATGATAGTGAAAGAGGCACACCTGTAAGCATTACTGGTATAATACTCGGTCGTGTATCCGATTACAAGTCCCGCCCACAAGCCGATCGAAACACAGAAAAAGAGGTGCCTACAATTGCAGCAAAAAAAGAAAATCAAACCCCATATACAAATACAGGTAGGAAATTATCTGTTTGATATGAAATATACTTGGAACAACTTTGAAAAGTAAGTTGTGTACCAGTTCCTAACATGTTTCGCACTTCCGAAATTAAAGAGAGTGAATGAAGCAGGCAGAGCGAGAAACGTGACGACAGCGATCCCTGCAGTCATCAAGACTGTCGATACGAGAATTTGCCGCTTCAATACGGGCCCGATCTCAGTATTATTTTTGATCTTGGAAAAGTTGGTGGCAAAGAGTGTGGTGATCAAGCAAACTATAATCCCCATTGCACTGATAAGCAATGGATACAAGATCGCGGAGAGGTCGCGGTCGGCACCGAACGAAGAAATCGAAGCAACAAACAATGCTGCACAAGAGGATTCTGCGTAAGACCCGAATAAATCCGAGCCCATTCCCGCAATGTCTCCTACATTATCACCAACATTATCAGCAATCACCTGCAAAAACAACATTGTCAAAGTGATCAAACCAAAGGTAAGAGTAAAGTGCCAAAAATGAAATGTTTATGATCATATGAACTACCGCGGGATTTCGCGGGTCGTCTTCGGGAATGTTTCTCTCGACTTTACCGACTAAATCGGCGCCGACATCTGCTGCTTTTGTGTAAATGCCTCCTCCAACTCTCCCGAAAAGAGCCATCGAAGAACCGCCGAGCCCGTATCCGGTGATCGACTCAAAAAGCCCTTCCCAATCATCTTTGTAGTAAAGTCTAAAAGCATTGATTGTGATATAGAGCACCAAGAGTCCATTGGAGGCTAGGAGGAATCCCATCACGGCACCGGACCTAAAAGCGGTTCTAAAAGCACTTCCGACGCCTTTTCTTGCTTCGAGGGTCGTTCTCGCGTTAGCGAAAGTCGCGATCTTCATACCGAGGTAGCCCGAGAGCACGGAGGTGAGCGCGCCGAGCAGAAAAGCTATTGTGCTGAACACTGCATTTGCAAGTGCTGGTTTGCAGAGTTTGTCCCGAGTGTAAGTGCACGGTTCGCTCTTCGTGCTGAATCGGTTTACCGATCCCAGGAATAGAAATATAACCAAGCTGAAAGTAAGAGTGAAAGCGCCGAGATATTTGTACTGAGTAAAAAGAAACGATTGCGCCCCTGAAATACGATATATAATCAAAAAATTTGATGTTACAATGCATGTTTTTAAAGAATGGTGCATAGAATCATTCTCAAAAGGTGATAAACTCTCAACAATGTAGGCTCAAACATGTCATATTTATACATAAAGAGTTTGCGGTAGTCGACGAACCAAATATAAAAAGACACCAACAAGAAATTTTATCTGTAGTTGATCTAATAAAATAGTGGACAGATCAAAGCAATATCTCATTAGTTTTTCTCTCTTTCTTAATCCACATAGCTTCTACTCTTTGAAGTTTTCTTATCACGACGTCGACGATGAAATCAATAGGAATTTTTTTTTAGAATCATTTGTTTCTGAACATCAAATTGGATTCAACTTGAGAGTTTCATTAAAAATCATCTTCAAGATCAAAGTTGTTCTGAAAAATAAGGCGGCGAAAAATCCTTCGTGCTAAGATCACAGAAATGAAGTTAAAAACCACACAAAGTTTGAAGTTTTAATTCTTTTGGGAAACATTCAAGAATGTGGATCAAAAGCCAAGTATTAAGGAAGAAGAATTGGATACATAAAAGCTAAATTTAAAACTGATAAATTAACATCTGAATATATCGAAATTTTTAAAAAAATCGCCACTAATCCCTATTAAGGTTACTACACACACAAAAATTGTAGATCAAAAGAAGAACCTAAGTTGAATTATTGCAAACTAACACTCTTTCGAAACTGAAAATGATTAAGATAAAATCAAAACCAAGAAACAATTGAAAAAAATCGAGTCCTACCTGAACTTTAGCGCAATTTGAGATCACCACTCGAACTTTAAAAATGGCATAAAACCATATGAAAAGTTTACACTTTTATCAAAATTAATGTGTCTAAGTTATTTATTTATTTTATTTTGGCCTACTGAAAAATGAAACTTTGAAAAGATCATCACCCTCTTAAATAAGAAAAAGGAAAAGTAGTTCGTTTTCCGTTTCTCAACATAAACTCCTATCGCAATTTCAGATCATCACCCTCTTAAATAATACGAAACAACCATTATCCTCCAAAAACTTAAACTTGTACTAGAGAACAGTGTTTAAATATTTTTATATTTAATACTCCCAAACTTCAAGAACAGAATAAAACCATCATAGCAATCTATCTTTTTTCCTTCGGAGGCAGTGTTCTGTCGCGAAATCACATATTTTCAATATTGAGATGGCGATGTCCAATTGCCCGAGAAGTTCGTATGTGTCTTGTTTCCGCCGAAAAACACAAAACTTTACGCCGGAAATGGAGATCAAACACGGAAATGAGCAAATACTCACCAACCGAAATCGCGTTCTGTATCTCGCCGCACTTTGCGGCCGCGACGCCGCCGTCGACTCCCTCCTCCTCCTCCTCATCCTCCTCCCCACTCTGCTTCTGCATGAGCTGCTCATCAGCATAGGATGCATAATCCCCAGAATAGGATGAAACCTTGATCTTGGACACAACAAACCACTGCAACAAAGCAAATCCAATCCCAATAAGAGAAGCAATGGGGATTAAGGCTTGTGTTGCTGCTTCTCCTAACACACCCATGTCTCCAAATCTAGAGAAATTTGTGCAAAAAAAAAAAGAAAGATGGATTTTTGGCTTGAATTCAGCAGATGCTGTGTAGGGTTTTTGTAGAGGAGAGGCCAAAAAAAAAAAAAAAAAAGAAGAAAAAAAAGAGAAGAGTTTTAGAGGAAGTTAAAAGGAAACTGCCACTTTTTTTGTCCTCTTTTTAACTTCCTCTATTTCTTGCCCCCAGTTTTGTTGTTTAATTGTCCTTTTGACCGTTAAACTGTAAAATTGCACGGAGAACCCTCAGCTATGGGATATTTTAAAATGGGACCCGAGACATGCATATTAACTTATTTACTTTGGGTAAATTGCACTGTTGCCCCCTGAACTTTTGGCGGAGTTTCACTTTACCCCCCAAACTCTTAAAACGGTCATTTACCCCCCTATACTTTAATATTGCATCTTGTTGCCCTTTCCGTCAGTTAAAGTTAACGGAGTTGAACGGGAGTTAACGGAAGAGTTAGGTTTTGGCGGGAAATCTACCGCCTAAACTGTCCCTTGTTCCAACCAACTCACTTTTATTTCTTAAAAACTTTTGTTTCTTCATTTCTATGCCCTCCAACTCTTCTTCTCATAGTTTTTGCATCCTAAAAACCGTCAAAACCGAAATTTGTGAAAAATGGGAAAAAGATTGGCTTTTGGCTTAATTTAATCAGAAGCTGTGGAGGGTTTTGTAGAGGAGAGGAAAAAAAAAAAAAAAAGAAAAAAAAAAGAAGAGGAGGGAGATTTACTTTATATTAAGTTATATACCAATTTGGCTGAATTGCACTTTCGATAATGTTTTAGTTTAGGTACGTACACCATAAATTTATTAGCGAATCTTTCGATTTAGCAGTCTAGTTTTTGAATGGAGAAACGATTGTAACTCAGTGGGCTGTAGAGTTGAAAATATGAATTGGCAGAATGGTCGATAAACATACGATGCACGAGTGTGCAAATGCGTGAGCTTTCGCTCTGTAATGGTAAGTATGAATGATAACTTAAGTGGAACTTTTTAAAAGAGTTTAGGATCTCTAATGTTGAACTTGAAAGTTTGAGGACCAGAATGAAACCTGGCCAAAAGTTTGGGATCAGTGGTGTATTGATTAAGCATATGTTAAAATAGCCTACCACACCAAACTAATCCTTGTTGTATTGATTAAGCATATGTTAAAATAGCCTACCACACCAAACTAATCCTTGGAACTAGTAATAAATCCATAGAATCTTGTAATATATTTGTAACGCCCGAAATAGTTCCACGTACATCGGATGTGATACTAATTCCGATCAATTTATATGAGCTCTGCACGCTAGTAATAATAACTGGACTTAAGCATTTTGGGCCGGTGGTTTGGATCCAACGAGTTATTATTGGTAGCGGATCAGATCATTACAATTTGCTAACGGGTTGGATTACATATCTATTAATAAAGCTAGAATACTTCTAGAAGTAAATGGAGTCGTTTACTTCCGCATCATTTTCAGCAATAGGACATTTGAATCCACAATCCGCTCTATCAAACATGATTTTTGTTTCTCAAACTTTGTAGAAACCAAATTTGACGAATATATATACTATATCATTTGCCTCGTGATCAAGTGGCGTCTCATCTTACATTAATCATTAAAATTATCAATTTAGATTCGGCAAACAATATTTGAAAATTTTTAAAAATTGAAACCTAAAATGCTCAAATAGCTTCCGTGCTTGTAAGTTATTTTCGATGATGAGAGATCCGACGATCTGTTTCGTTAGGCATGATTTACGTTATTAGAATTATTTAGAAATTAAATTTTATAATTTTTCTAACGGCATTTACTAAGTGATCAAAGGGTCTCAAAATAACTATTTTAATGGTCGATGTGGCACTTTTGTAATTTTAATGATATATCATCATTTTTTATAAGATTTTTATTTTCAGCCATTGATTTTGAACCGTTTCGATTACTAGGTAACAAATACAAAAAAGTACAAAATTTATTTTTTATATACTTCAAATTCGCCAGATCAAGTCTAACGGAGCTGATTGTCGATTTGAAAATTTCATCATCGAAAATGGCTAAGAAGCACAGAGGTTTTTGTGTTCATAATAGCACAGTAGCCTTACTCTCTCTCTCTCTCTCTAGATCTCTCTCTCTCTCTCTCTCTCTCTCTCTCTATATATATATATATATATATATATATATATATATATAGAGTCCATTACATGCTATCAATAAGACGGAGGTATTCGTGCTACCAAGTTTTCCACCGTTAGAGCCACCATTTTGATGATGTTCACCCGTTAGATCATACTATTCAACCAACCATCCACTTAACCCTAAGGGGCCCACATCAGCCTAACCGCACATTTCTATATATATATATATATATATATATATATATATATATATATATATATATATTCACCTTACAAAAGAGAAAACCAACATAGTAGTTTGATCATACTGAAGCAATGGAAAAGCATACTTTTTTTTATTTTTTTATTTTTTTTTTTTTTTCTGTTGAACAAATCTCAATGACCTCATCTTCCTTAAGTAACAAGTATGCAATGGTGTGAATACACATAGTCAAAGTATATAAGTTGCCAACATGGTCTAATTATATAAGTTACATTATTTTTACATTAGTCTTATTGTGTTTGCTTAATGAAGAAACATACACCCCCAAAAATTGTTTAAGGATAAGTTATGGTTAAGGAAAAGAATATTGCCTCAATATTGCCTTAAAGTGGATTTTGACCATAAGCACAATTTGTGGAGGAGATCAAATGAGATTAGAAGTTTGTAAATTTTGAACTTGAGGTTTTCTGTTCCCTGTATAAAACATTAACCATTTTTCTTAGCATGAAAGATTTGAACTCAGAATATCCTGCTTTGAATAGAAAATGACTATTTTACTTATATTTATTTACGAGATTTGAACTTAAGTTATAGTTTTGGACCCAGTAGTACTATATGTTGTTTCTTAATTAATTTGTTCCTCTAACTATTACTCCATGTAAACTTATTTTTACACAAAAAATGGGAATAAATTGAGGAGCAATACTATTTAGAGAAGGGTTAATTCATGGAATTGTTGTTCTTGGGTTATTGTTAATTAAAAATTAGCTAGGGAGCATATATTTCACATGAAAATAATCAATATTTATATGTCTACTGGAACTTTAATGATCTTGTAATGTAAACTGTTTTATTTTATTTATATTCATCTTAAATTATCTCTTATCTTTTCTGTCCATACTACGTATCTTTAATTTATTTTTTGCCGAATACTTGACTATTTGTTTTCAAATAGAAAAATTACTAAAATTCATGCCAATCGATCTGATGCGCTCAAATTGTATATCAATTCTCAAAAAAATGTTTGATTTTGAAACTTTTAATTTTAGCGTACAAAGGAGTTGTAGAAATAGTAAATGCTTTAAAAATTGCTAGTACTTTTCCTAAGTACACCTCTATTGAAAACAATACTTCTACACAAATATCGTCTAAATGTGCAAATGTAGTGGCAGGATCTAAGCATGCCATTTCTACTTTTGTATCATAATTAGACATATTTTCGTAAACGCATAGAGCACGGTGTGTTCGTCACTTAAAAGAGTATATATATATATATATATATATATAGTCCGACTACTATACTTTTATGAGTATTGACTTCTTTATACTCATAAATTTTTGACCCTTAGATTTATTTCATGATCATTTCCACCCGTTAGATTATACTATTCAACCAACTACATACTCAACCTTAGGAAACCATTATCATTCTAAGTGGGGACCATCATCATCCTAACCATATATCCCATCAATCAACGGTTAAAAATTTATAAGTACAAGAGATTCTATACTCATAAGAGTATAGTAGCCCAAGCATATATATATTGTGAAGACTGAAATTTTGACTGTGCCATTTGACTCTCTATTGACGATGTTTATGTGTGTAATTTAATTACATAAGCACTCGTCAAGTTTCAGGAGAAAATGAACTAAAACGGAAAAGTTACGCAACCCGAAAGTCTGACTTAAGGTGAATAGTAACTTCAGTTTTCCGGATAAGCTGGGAATAGAAGTTAGGTTCGGGTACGTGTCGGATTCCAAATATAGGCTTCCAATAGCTCGTTTCGAACGGCTCATATGTACTGGAACCGTTGGCACTGACGGATTTCTGATCCGATGCGCGGTTGTCGAGAAAGAGGAGTTTGATTGATTTTACACATATAATTAGATAATTGGAGGTTATGGAGAAAGAATAGGAGAATGGGTACATCGTGAATCCGTGACCGATCGAGGCGAAGTAAAATCATGGATTTATTGTCTTCGTCGATCGATCGCACCGGTGCGATCCGTTCAGAACTGACGGACGGATTCGGAAATCGCACGATGATCGAGGAGAGGTCGAAAATGGCAAGATGGTAGTTTCGCAAAACGTGCGACATTTTATGTACCGAATCGCGCGGGATCGCACGTGGAGGGTTGTTTACATATATTTCACGTGCTGTGAGGGACTCGGAAAGAAATACTCGGTTTTGGAGGGTCTGTACGCAAAATTGCCATTAGCTTATATTGGACACTTAGGGTTTCTCCAAGGAAACCCTAACCCTTGGCCTTCCCCTCTCCCTCAACCGAGCCCTAGCCACCCTACCTCATCCTCGCCTCCCCGTGCGCACGCCCCGCCGCCGGCGACCACCCCCGGCCGCCGAAAAGTCCCCGCAAAGACTCCTCTCTCTCTCTCTCTCCATCTCTCTCTCTCTCTCTCAACCTACACCACCCTCTCTACCGAGTGCGCAGTGAGCGTGCATGCCTCGGAATCCTTCACCCCGTGGTCGAGAGCGACCTCCGCGCTGATCCCGCCGCCATCACCGCCGCATGCGTCGCCGGCGCCACCGTGACCATCCGCGCCACCTAGTGATCCGAGAGCAGTCCGACGGCACGCCGCCCACCCGGGCCTTTGACGGTCCTCCCGCGCCGCCACCGTGGTCTCCGGCCGCCATCGCCGTCGCCTAGCTCGCTATGGCCGATCTTGATCGTATCCGGCCGAGGCCGCGGGTCTCGTTGCGAGCGCCGCCGCCACTTGGTGTTACCCCGACGACGACTCCCGAGACCCTCCGGCGAACCCCCGCCACCGTCTGAGCCGTCCCCGAATGCCGTTACCGCCGCCGCACGCGTTGAGCGCCGCCGCCGTTGCCCTTGACCGAGGCCGACCTAGCTTTGTTCGCGGCCTCCCCGCGCGCCACCGCCGCCTCCACGGCTTCCTCCGACCTCCAAAGAACCGCCCTCCGTCGTCCCGAGGAGCGCCGCCGCCGTGGCCGCAAAGAACTCGGAGCACGAGCCCGAGCCTACGGGGCTTTCTGGATCTCGCCGCGCCGCCGCGGCCGCCTCCCGCCGCCCGCCGGCGTGAGCACCGCTCCGCTCGTCGGCCGCACCCGTCTACCGCCGGTGATCCCGCCGCCGGAGCTCCCTGATGGCCGGACCCGAGCCGAGCTCTCCTCGAGTGGTGCAGCTAGGGCATCGCCCCATCGCGGCCGCCGCCACTCCTCACCGCAAGCCAAGGTGAGCATCATGCTCCTCCTTATCCCCTTACCCTCCTCTGAACCCCTGGCGCGCCGCCGTGCCGCCGGTGACCGGCCGGAGCTAGCTTGCTCCGGCCAAGATCCAAAATAAGGGCTTAAATGAGTAGGTTCACTGTTTCAAGCAACCCGGGCCTCCCTGATCCTAACGGAAGGGAGCACGATGATCAGGACACCTCGCTGATCACCGTGCTCACTTTATTTTCTGTCGGAGAAGCTCCGTTTCGCTGATTTGGCGATGTCGGCCATATTTGAGCCTTTTTAGCTGCTGCTTCGGCTTACGCACGCTGTTCCGGAGACTCGAGGCTATTCCGATGCCTCTGGAGGGGAGCACGGTGATCGTTCATCGCTGACGATCACGGTTGCTCACCTTAGTTAGGGTCAACAAGCCCCCGGTTTGTGAGAAAAAGCATCTCGAACTTCGGGTTGCTCCCGCGCTCTCTACAGTGTCCAGAAGTGCTCCAAAGGGTGAGCACGGCCTCCGGCACGCCGAAACCTATCAGCAAGTGAATTGGTTTGGCTGAATGGCTTCTAGTTAGAGTAGTCGGACCATAAAAACCCCGAAATCACATGAAATAGTGCGATTTCGGGTATCCGGGAGGGCTTTTGTGCAATTGTACTCTTCGAGGCTGCTGTGGGCAGAATGTGTAAGTTAGGGATGACCTGTGGACTGATCGTCCAAGGTCCTAAGCTCTCGGATTTCGTGAACAAGTCGTTTGATCCCTTTTATTATATAAAATATTGGGATTTTATGTAATTGGAGGGGTTTATTTGCAATTGTGCACCATGGGGCCACTGTGGGTAGTGTGTTTTAGTACGCTTGATCTCTGGACTGATTGTCCATGATGCGAAGGCTTTAGCGAAAATCGAAAAGTCGATTTCGGTGCGTTATTCAGCGAAATTGCTGAAATAACGTGGTCCGGATCTCTTCCGGCATTGTTTGGTTACCCCAGGAATTGTCGCTGAGCCTTGTTGGCTGGTCACTCGTGTCATTTCGAGGGTTTAGAAATGACGGGTGAGCGATAAAGGTTCCTGTCGAAATAGACACTTCCGGAACTCAGTATTCGTACAATTATCCGACGATAATTGTATTGTAGTGTTATCTTGGGTTTGCTGCCAAAACATCCAAATATGAGTGTTTTATGGCAGCGGGTAACTCGTGAAATGAGTTGGTGAGTTTCGGGACAGTTCGTGGGTCCCGACGGAGTCCCGGTGAGGTTTTCAGGACTGCCGGCTCAGTAAGGCAATTGGTTTTGGGAAACCGATTCCCGTGGGTTTAATTATGGAGTTATGTGTTCGGTGTTTAGTATTTGTGGGTTAGACACTAACCCGGTGGACCTCCTTAGGTCCGGCTGACACTCTTTGCCAGGAGTCGACGCGACGCCGTACTTGTGGGTACTTCGATCCGACGTCCGTACAGGTACACGCCGGTGACGTTCCTTCCACCTCATCGTTTATATCGTTTATCCTAGATATATCTTGCACCTGTTTGTTACAATATTACTCTACTCAGTGTTTTCATGTTTAGTATCATGTGTAGGAGTAGAGTAGATTACTTCTTGTCAGCCTATGACATACCGTGACTGTTCGGTCGATTTACTTGACGTACTCAGTGACCTAGTTGACCTGAGTGGTCAGTTCTTGTGTTTCCTTCAGTAGTACTTGCATACAGTTGAGAGGATGTTGAGTAGTTCCATCCTAGTTGACCTGAGTGGTCAGTTCTTGTGTTTCCTTCAGTAGTACTTGCATACAGTTGAGAGGATGTTGAGTAGTTCCATCCTAGTTGACCTGAGTGGTCAGTTCTTGTGTTTCCTTCAGTAGTACTTGCATACAGTTGAGAGGATGTTGAGTTGTTCCATCCTAGTTGACCTGGTTGGTCAGTTTCTTTCTCTACTCAAGACCTGGTTGGTCAGTTTCTTTCTCTACTCAGGACCTGGTTGGTCAGTTACTTTGCATACTTTGGGACCTGGTTGGTCAGTCACTTTCTGTACTTGGGACCTATTTGGTCAGTCACACTCAGTACTTGGTACCTGGTTGGTTCTTCTGGTTACTTGACGACCCACGTGGTCGATGGGCCCTGGGGGGCAGGATTGTCGGCTAGTTGCCGATGGTTAATAATTGAGCATAATTGCATTAATCGCCCGATACTCGTCGCACGTCACGAACACCAGCGGTCTGATCCACCGCAAGTGAGGGTGTTCTTTTCCAGGAAAAGTGGTCGCAGAGGTTCGACCCGTGAGTCCCGGAGCTTTAGCTTTGGGGTTGGATGCATGGTAGAGTAGTGGGGGCATTGGCTTGAGGTCATGGTACCATCGACCAAGAGGGCTTCGTACGAGGTCCGTAGTACGCATCAAGAGAGCATTGGTTCAGATTGGGTATTTTTGAGCTTCTATACCTGTTGACGCATACTTACAGTAGCTGTTGTTTTCATATCTATATATCTCTCTCCATTTACTTGTTTATCATAGCTACTGTACTACTATTATCTCCTCTTGTGTCTATCTCCGCGAGGTATCCACTGGGAGGGGGAGACATGTTTACATGTTCTCACCCATCGCCTTCTTTTTCGTGTGTTTCATCGGGTTTTAGTGGGACGACAAGAGAGGAGCGTACCTAGCACGCGTACTAGCTCCCGACCCGTGGTTTGTTTACTTTACTACTTACTTTATTTGATTAAGTAATTAGTTTTGTATATGGTTCAGTCTCTCTAGTACTGTTTTGGAATATAATATGGTTTTGGTTTTATGTGATAAAATGGTTTTCTACCCCTCGTGGTAGCGTTTTAAAAGGAAAAGGTTTTCGTGTGGGAAACAGTTGTTTTTAAAAGGCTTTCTTGTGGATTTTATAACTTAGCATTTCAAAATCAGTTTCCGAGTAGGAAACATTTCAAATGATAGATGTGATTTTATGAATGAGTAAATATGAATGAACCTGTAGTGAATGGTGTGGATATGTGTATGTTGGTTGGAATAAATATCTGTACACTTGGTTGTGGTTGTTTGGCTTTATTTAATTCTCTGTACTTGTGCGATGCCGTGCAAATACAGGGGAGACTCTGTCCGTGTGTACAGTGGTCTCTCTGTATTTGTGGCAGGTCTGGTACGTCCTTGGGGGTCAGGGTTTATAAAAAAAAAAAAAAATTCCGCTGTTTTTATACTCTAAGATGACCCGGGGCGTGACAGATTAAAGTGGTATCAGAGCCAAGTAACAACCACAACACCATTCACATGTTGTTTTGAAAAGAATTTGAACTGAACAAAAAGAGAACTGAACCATTGGTTAGGTTGACCCTAGGAAGACCTACGGTTTATAGGCACGTGAGAGTGCGGGGTTTGGGCTGGTGTCCCGGTGTGCATGTCGAGTTTGGTTAACTCAGAGTGCACGGGTATTTTCCTATGTGCTACAGTTTTCGCAGAAGCTTGTGTCGTAGTGGGGAACAGTGGTGGTGCTTTCTTTGGACATCGAGAGGTGGGGTGAGGTTCCCCTGATGTCAGCTGGGGCCTTGAAGGGCCAGTGATTTTCGGGCCTAGGTGAGTGTCTTGACTGCCGACGCTCGGGCCACTTTTCTTACTTTGGACACGGGAGCTGTTGCGAGTGTCTCTACGAAGACTGTTGCGAGTGTCTCTACGGAGACGGTACTTTGACCTGTTAAGGTCGCGACTTCTGTGGGGCTACTAGAGTGTAGTCCAGGGTTTAGACGACTGCAACATTGGTGTTGCTTTCGCGGTTCTTTGGGTAGGGTTGTGACGCTTACTCCTTGTTGCCGATGGAATCGCAGCCTGTGTCTTTTGACCTTTAACGAGTTCATACGTCAAATTGACGCGTACTAGAGCCGGACTGACACAGTTGTGGTGTCAGGTTTCCGTTGAGGCCTACATCGTGTACGGTTATTCTAACACCTAAATTGGTGTGATGTGGTTTCGTCTGTGGTTAGTGATAGGAGTCGAATTGACTCGGATTACTCCATTATGATGACGGAGTTCTCGGAGATTCAAGTATAGCTCAGTTGTGGTGCGGAAATCGGTTTGAGAAACCATTTCCTAAAGTCTTAGTTGCGTGTTCGCGGCTTAGTGTCGCTTGTAGCTTTCAAAGGTAGAAAGCTAGGGACTCCCAGTGAGTCGGTTCAAAGTAGTCTGATTTCGATTGTCGACTTATAAAGTTGATGTTTCGATGACAATAGTTGTGAACTCTAGGTTCAGTGAGGAGGTATCAAATGGTTTGATACTTCGACGTGTCGCGCTTCCAACTCGATGTTGGTAGTGGATCTTGGTATTTCACTTTCTTTTGATAAGTACATTGGCTGCGGACAATGTACTGTCGAAAGTCGGACGAAATACCATTTCCCTGTTTGGGACTTTTGGATTGGGTCAGTGTCTTCTCTCTGGCGAGACAATCTCTATTGATAGTCTTGTGAGAAATCTTGAGTGTTGATAATTTATGATCACATAGCAAGCTTGGGTTATTCCCTGGCAGGTTTTGCGCAGCTGACTTATCGTCACTGCTAGTGATTTTGACTCTCGTTCGAGTCTGGGTGTTCTTAGTTCCTTAGTTGTGCTTCCCACAGCAAAAAGGGTTTGTCTGGTTAGTAGTCTCGGTCTGGTTGCCGAGCGGTTCGAATTTACAGTCGTTGAGTGACTTGAGCCTGGTGGTTGACTTCGTTTGTTACCGTATGTGTTGGCTCATAAGGTTTGCGACTTGGTTTAATGTGCAAATCTTGGAATGGTATGCTTGTCCAGTCAAAGTGGTGACAGGTGCACCTGGGTCTCAATGAGACAGATATTTGGGTGTTGCCGGGAACATCGATCGCTAGGGTTCTGGTATGGACGGCAACGACAGGGTCTCTTGGAGACGGATGTTGAGCATCACCTATGGTTAGTATCGCATATGCGATTGGCGACCTGTGCGTCAAATGATGGACTTGCAAAGAGCATTTGGTGGTCTGTTGGTACTGGACTAAGTTGAGGAGACAAAATTATCAAGCTCAATTGTTATTGTGAACCTTAGACCTTTTGGTCAGGTGGAAAGTGAGGTCTTGGACCTAGGATTGTCGAATGCCACAAGTGGCTTTCTGTTGATGAGGTTTTGACTTCGACAGTGTGTCTAGTGACTGGTGTGAGACTGTGGTCTCCGAGGTGAGTGTTTTGGACTCAAGTTGTTGAACAACGTTTCGTATTTGCTCGTAGGAAGCAGGTTGACGTTGTTGGCTAGTCGAAGTGTGCTTTTCGGCCTTTGAGATTACACTCCGGACTTGTGGTGTTGTCCCGTGAACTTTCGACGTAGCCGAGTCGGCTTCGGCTATGTGGACCAAGGTTGAGTGGACCTAGTAATTCTGAGGGATAAATTATTATCTCAGAATTGGCAAGTTGGGATCGGATATCCTGGGCGCGGGACTGTCTTTGTCCGCAAGTTATAAGATGGTGTTGATTCCAGTGAGTCTTGGTTAGTAGTTTTGGAGTTAGTACATTCTTTCCCTCGTCCCGTCCAGGTGTAACGATAGTTGAGCTGTCGTGAATTATGGAAATATAATTGACCAGTACTCAGGTGATACAGCATTAGTGGAGCAATATTTTATTGCAATTTTGGTGGGTACGTGGTTAAGTTTCGGGGACGAAACTTCTTATAAGGAGGGGATAATGTGAAGAAAATTTTGATGCCATTTGACTCTCTATTGACGATGTTTATGTGTGTAATTTAATTACATAAGCACTCGTCAAGTTTCGTGGAGAAAATGAGCTAAAACGGAAAAGTTACGCGACCGGAAGTTTGACTTAAGGTGAATAGTAACTTCCGCTTTTCCTGGATGTTCGGGAATAGAAGTTAGGTTCGGGTACGTGTCGGATTCCAAATATAGGCTTCCAATAGCTCGTTTCGAACGGCTCATATGTACTGGAACCGTTGGCACTGACGGATTTCTGATCCGATGCGCGGTTGTCGAGAAAAAGGAGTTTGATTGATTTTACACATATAATTAGATAATTGGAGGTTATGGAGAAAGAATAGGAGAATGGGTACATCGTGAATCCGTGACCGATCGAGGCGAAGTAAAATCATGGATTTATTGTCTTCGTCGTACTGATCGCACTGGTGCGATCCGTTCGTAAATCTGACGGACGGATCTGCGGAAATCGCACGATGATCGAGGAGAGGTCGAAAATGGCAAGATGGTAGTTTCGCAAAACGTGCGACATTTTATGTACCGAATCGCGCGGGATCGCACGTGGAGGGTTGTTTACATATATTTCACGTCTTTGTGAGGGACTCGGAAAGAAATACTCGGTTTTGGAGGGTCTGTACGCAAAATTGCCATTAGCTTATATTGGACACTTAGGGTTTCTCCAAGGAAACCCTAACCCTTGGCCTTCCCCTCTCCCTCAACCGAGCCCTAGCCACCCTACCTCATCCCTGCCCTCCCCGTGCGCACGCCCCCGCCGCCGGCGACCACCCCTGGCCGCCGGAAAAGTCCCTACAGCACCTCCTCTCCATCTCTCTCTCTCTCTCTCTCTCTCTCAACCTACACCACCCTCTCTCGGCCCGAGTGCGCAGTGAGCGTGCATGCCCCGGAATCCTTCACCCCGTGGTCCGAGAGCGACCTCCGCGCCGATCCCGCCGCCATCACCGCCTCGCATGCGTCGTCGGGCGCCACCGTGACCATCCGCGGCCACCTAGTGCGCATCGACCGAGAGCAGTCCGACCGCGCCCGCGCGCCGCCGTTGCCGTTGGTCGGCACGCCGCCCACCCGGGCCTTTGACGGTCCTCCCGCGCCGCCACCGTGGTCTCCGGCCGCCATCGCCGTCGCCTAGCTCGCTATGGCCGATCTTGATCGGATCCGGCCGAGGCCGCGGGGTCTCGCGAGCGCCGCCGCCACTTGGTGTTACCCCGACGACGACTCCCGAGACCCTCCGGCGAACCCCCGCCACCTGAGCCGTCCCCGATCGAATGCCGTTACCGCCGCCGCACGCGTTGAGCGCCGCCGCCGTTGCCCTTGACCGAGGCCGCACCTAGCTTTGTTCGCGGCCTCCCCGCGCGCCACCGCCGCCTCCACGGCTTCCTCCGACCTCCAAAGAACCGGCCTCCGTCGTCCCGAGGAGCGCGCGGCCGCCGCCGTGGCCGCAAAGAACCCCGGAGCACGAGCCCGAGCCTATGCGGGCTCGGGATCTCGCCGCGCCGCCGCGGCCGCCTCCCGCCGCCCGCCGGCGTGAGCACCGCTCCGCCGGCCGGCCGCACCCGTCTCACCGCCGGTGATCCCGCCGCCGGAGCTCCTCGATGGCCGACCCGAGCCGAGCTCTCTCGAGTGGTGCGGCAGGGCATCGCCCCATCGCGGCCGCCGCCACTCCTCACCGCAGGCCAAGGTGAGCATCATGCTCCTCCTTATCCCCTTACCCTCCTCTGAACCCCTGGCGCGCCGCCGTGCCGCCGGTGACCGGCCGGAGCTAGCTTGCTCCGGCCAAGATCCAAAATAAGGGCTTAAATGAGTAGGTTCACTGTTTCAAGCAACCCGGGCCTCCCTGATCCTAACGGAAGGGAGCACGATGATCAGGACACCTCGCTGATCACCGTGCTCACTTTATTTTCTGTCGGAGAAGCTCCGTTTCGCTGATTTGGCGATGTCGGCCATATTTGAGCCTTTTAGCCGTCGTCGGCTTACGCACGCCGTTCGAGACTCGAGGCTATGATGCCTCGGAGGAGCACGGTGATCGTCTCATCGGTGACGATCACAGTGCTCACCTTAGTTAGGGTCAACAAGCCCCTGGTTTGTGAGAAAAAGCATGTTTTTCGAACAGTGCGCGCAGTTCGCTGAACTTCGGGTTGCTCCCGCGCTCTCTACAGTGTCCCGAAGTGCTCCAAAGGGTGAGCACTCGCACGCCGAAACCTATCGACAAGTGAATTGGTTTGGCTGAATGGCTTCTGGTTAGAGTAGTCGGACCATAAAAACCCCGAAATCACATGAAATAGTGCGATTTCGGGTATCCGGGAGGGCTTTTGTGCAATTGTACTGTGGGCAGAATGTGTAAGTTAGGGATGACCTGTGGACTGATCGTCCAAGGTCCTAAGCTCTCGGATTTCGTGAACAAGTCGTTTGATCCCTTTTATTATATAAAATATTGGGATTTTATGTAATTGGAGGGGTTTATTTGCAATTGTGCACCATGGGGCCACTGTGGGTAGTGTGTTTTAGTACGCTTGATCTCTGGACTGATTGTCCATGATGCGAAGGCTTTAGCGAAAATCGAAAAGTCGATTTCGGTGCGTTATTCAGCGAAATTGCCGAAATAACGTGGTTTTGGTCCGGATCTCTTCCGGCATTGTTTGGTTACCCCAGGAATTGTCGCTGAGCCTTGTTGGCTGGTCACTCGTGTCATTTCGAGGGTTTAGAAATGACGGGTGAGCGACAGTGGGTTCCGGTGTCGAAATAGACACTTCCGGGAACCCGTATTCGTACAATTATCCGACGATAATTGTATTGTAGTGTTATCTTGGGTTTGCTGCCAAAACATCCCCATATGAGTGTTTTATGGCAGGGTAACTCGTGAAATGAGTTGGTGAGTTTCGGGAGTCAGGTCCGACGAGTCCCTGTGAGGTTTTCAGATCGGCTCGAAGTGCAATTGGTTTTGGGAAACCGATTCCCGTGGGTTTAATTATGGAGTTATGTGTTCGGTGTTTAGTATTTGTGGGTTAGACACTAACCCGGTGGACCTCCTTAGGTCCGGCTGACACTCTTTTGCGTCGTGAGTCGACGCGATACAGTGGGGTACTTCGATCCGACGTCCGTACAGTGGTACACGCTGGTGACGTTCCTTCCACCCTTACTGTTTATATCGTTTATCCTAGATATATCTTGCACCTGTTTGTTACAGTATTACTCTACTCAGTGTTTTCATGTTTAGTATCATGTGTAGGAGTAGAGTAGATTACTTCTTGTCAGCCTATGACATCTGTGACCTGTTCGGTCAGTTTACTTCAGTGTACTCAGTGACCTAGTTGACCTGGTTGGTCAGTTCTCGTGTTTCCTTCAGTAGTACTTGCATACAGTTGAGAGGATGTTGAGTAGTTCCATCCTAGTTGACCTGAGTGGTCAGTTCTTGTGTTTCCTTCAGTAGTACTTGCATACAGTTGAGAGGATGTTGAGTAGTTCCATCCTAGTTGACCTGAGTGGTCAGTTCTTGTGTTTCCTTCTGTAGTACTTGCATACGGTTGAGAGGATGTTGAGTTGTTCAATCCTAGTTGACCCGGTTGGTCGCTTTTCTCTACTCAGACCTCGGTTGGTCGCTTTCTCTACTCAGACCCGGTTGGCTTTCTTTCTCTACTCAGACCCGGTTGGTCGCTTACTTTGCATACTTTGAGACCCGGTTGGTCATCACTTTCGTACTTGGGACCTATTTGGTCACCACACTCGCACTTGGTACCCGGTTGGTTCTTCTCGGTTACTTGACGACCCACGTGGTCGATGGGCCCCGGGGCGAGGATTGTCGGCTAGTTGCCGATGGTTAATAATTGAGCATAATTGCATTAATCGCCCGATACTCGTCGCACGTCACGAACACCAGCGGTCTGATCCACCGCAAGTGAGGGTGTTCTTTTCCGGAAAAGTGGTCGCAGAGGTTCGACCCGTGAGTCCTGGAGCTTTATGCTGGGGTTGGATGCATGGTAGAGTAGTGGGGGCATTGGCTTGCGGTCTGCGGTACTACTGACCAAGAGGGCTTCTGCCTGAGGTCTGTCGTACAGATCAAGAGAGCATTGGTTCAGATTGGGTATTTTTGAGCTTCTATACCTGTTGACGCATACTTACAGTAGCTGTTGTTTTCATATCTATATATCTCTCTCCATTTACTTGTTTATAATAGCTACTGTACTACTATTATCTCCTCTTGTGTCTATCTCCGCGAGGTATCCACCGGGAGGGGGAGACATGTTTACATGTTCTCACCCCTCGCCTTCTTTTTCAGGTGTTTCATCGTGTTTTAGTGGGACGACGGGAGGAGCGTACCTAGCACGCGTACTAGCTCCCGACCCGTGGTTTGTTTACTTTACTACTTACTTTATTTGATTAAGTAATTAGTTTTGTATATGGTTCAGTCTCTCTAGTACTGTTTTGGAATATAATATGGCTTTGGTTTTATGTGATAAAATGGTTTTCTACCCCTCGTGGTAGCGTTTTAAAAGGAAAAGGTTTCCGTGTGGGAAACAGTTGTTTTTAAAAGGCTTTCTTGTGGATTTTATAACTTAGCATTTCAAAATCAGTTTCCGAGTAGGAAACATTTCAAATGATAGATGTGATTTTATGAATGAGTAAATATGAATGAACCTGTAGTGAATGGTGTGGATATGTGTATGTTGGTTGGAATAAATATCTGTACACTTGGTTGTGGTTGTTTGGCTTTATTTAATTCTCTGTACTTGTGCGATGCCGTGCAAATACAGGGGAGACTCTGGCCGTGTGTACAGTGATCTCTTTGTATTTGTGGCAGTGTCCGTACGTCCTTGGGGATCAAGGTTTAAAAAAAAAAAAAAAAAAATTTCCGCCGTTTTTATACTCTGGCGTGATATATATATATATATATATATATATATATATATATATATATATATATATATATATATATATATATATATATATATATATATATATATATATATATATATATATATATATAGAGTTGAGCTAGGATACTTTTACAAGTATCACCTCCATGGTGCTATTAGGTTTTTAGCCATTGGATCTACTTTTTGACTATTAATAGTCCTTGGATCAAACACTATTTCACCTACCACCACCTACCACCATCATCTCAACCTCACATCTCTCAATCCAAAGGCTAAAAACACACAAGCACCATCTAGGTGATACTTGTAAAAGTATTCTAGCTCTACTCTATATATATATATATATATATATATATATATATATATATATATATATATATATATATATATATATATATATAGAACTAGGCTAGTTTGCTATTAATAGCACCAAGTCATGGGTGCTACCAAGTTTTTAGCCATTGGATGAAGAGATGTGCGGTTAGGATGATGTGGACCCTCTAGGGTTAAGTGGGTGGTTGGTTGAATAGTATAATCTAACGGGTGAAAATCATCAAAGAAGTGGATCTAACGGTGGAAAACTTGGTAGCACCGAATGCTTCGTACTATTGATAGCATAAAAATGGACTTATATCTATATATATATATACACCGTTTATTTTATGCCAGTCGCTTAAAAGAGTCAATATATATATTTAACGGAGTGGATCGTCGATTCGGAAGCTCCATCATCGAAAACAACTTATTATGAGTAGTAGGGCTCCAATACTTATAATAGTATAGTAGCCACGGCCTATTAATAGCTTCTAAAAGTATTCTAGCTCAATTCTATACACACACATATATATATATATATATATATATAGGCTAGGGCTACTATCATATTAATAAGATAGGAGCACTTGTCCTATCAAGTTTTTACCCCTTGGATGAGAAATTGTAAGGTTAGGATGATATTAGTCGCCAGTCGGTTAGAGTTGAATGGTCCCCCTAGGGTTGAGTGGTCCCCAGGGTTATAGTATTTAATCTAATGGTTAGAAATGATGAAAAGAAGTGATCCAAAGGCTAAAAATTGATAGGACAAGTGCTCTTATCCTATTAAAAGGATATTAGCCGGACTATATATATATATATATATATATATAGAGTTTTACTAGAATACTATCGGTAGTAAACGAGCCGTTTACTACCGATTTGTTTTCGATGATAGAGTTTCCAAATTGACGATCGGCTCCGTTGAACATGATCTATACCATTTGAAGTGTTTAGAAATCAATTTTCAAATCTTTTTGACATCATTTGCCTAATGATCAAAAGGTTTCAAAATTTGTAATTTTAATGGTCGATAATAGGCGTTTTCTCGTTTAACGGCGTAAAGATATCCAAATCAATTGAATTTTTGTCGAAAATTCTTTAAACTATTTAAAACAAGATCTATACTCTTGATCTTGATTACAAGACTCCTATCATCATTTTTTAAAGAGTATTCATTTTCAGCCATTCATTTTTCTGTTCACTTGATGGATAAAAGAATAATATCGAAAGTGCGTGAAATTTGATTTCTAGGTAGCTTAAATGGTTTAGATCATATTTAACGGAGCCGATCGTCAATTTGGAAGCTCAATCATCGAAAACAAATCGGTAGTAAAACGGCTCGTTTACTACCGATAGTATTATAGTTCAACTCTATATATATATATATATATATATATATATATATATATATATATATAGAACTAGGTGGAATATTATTAATAGCACCAATAACTTGGTGCTATTAAGTTTTCTATCTTTGGATTAAAAGATGTGTGGTTAGGATGATGTGGACCCCCTAGGGTTGAGTGGGTGATTAGTTGAATAATATAAATATAATCGAAGTGAAAAAAGATAAAAGAGGTAAATTTAACGACAGAAAAATTGATAGCACTAAATATTTCATGGTATTGATAGTATCCCAGCCGGATACTCTCTCTCTCTCTCTCTCTCTCTCTCTCTCTCTCTCTCTCATATATATATAGAGTTGAGCTAGAATGCTATCGATAGCAAACGGGCTTCGTTGCCACCCATTTGTTTTCGATGATGGAGCCTTCAAATCGACGATTAACATCGTTGAACATGATCTATACCACTTAAAATGTTTAGAAATCAAATTTCATTCATTTTTGATATTCTTCTCTTATCCATCAAGTGGACACAAAAATGAACGGTTGAAAATGAATATTCTTAAAAAAATGATGATAGGAGTATTGTAATCAAGATCAAGAGTATAGATCTTGTTTTAAATAGTTTAAAAAATTTTCGAAAAAAAAATTCAATTGATTTGGATGTCTTTATGCCGTTAAACGAGAAAACGCCTCATATCAATCATTAAAATTATAAATTTTGAAACCCTTTGATCATTAGGCAAATGATGTAAAAAAGATTTGAAATTTGATTTCTAAACACTTCAAGTGGTATAGATCATGTTCATCCGATCGTCGATTTGGAGACTCTATCATCGAAAACAAATGGGTGGCAAAAGAGCCCGTTTGCTATCGATAGCATTCTAACTCAACTCTCTCTCTCTCTCTCTCTCTCTCTCTCTCTCTATATATATATAGAGTTGAGCTAGAATACTCTCGATAGTAAACGGAGCATTTTACTATTGAGTTGTTTTCGATGATAGAACTTCCAAATTGACGATCGGCTCCGTTAAATATGATCTAAACCATTTAAACTACCTAGAAATCAAATTTCACGCACTTTCGATATTGTTCTTTTATCTATCTAGTTAACAGAAAATGAATGGTTGAAAATGAATATTCTTTAAAAAATGATGATAGGAGTCGTGTAATCAAGATCAAGAGTATAGATCTTGTTTTAAATAGTTTAAAGCATTTTCTAACAAAAATTCAATTGATTTAGATATCTTTACACCGTTAAACGAGAAAACGTCTCTTATCCACTATTAAAATTACAAATTTTGAAACCCTTTGGTCATTAGGCAAATGATATTGAAAATATTTGAAATTTGATTTCTAAACACTTCAAATTGTATTGATCATGTTCAACGGAGCCGATCGTCAATTTGGAAGCTCTATTATCGAAAACAAATCGATAGTAAAATGCCCCGTTTACTATTGAGATTATTATATTCTAGCTCAACTATATATATATATATATATATATATATATATATATATATATATATATATATATATATATATATATATAGAGTTGAGCTAGAATACTCTTAAGATCATCGAGCCCATTTTACTCTCGAGTTGTTTTCGATGATAGAGCTTCCAAATTGACGATCGGCTCCGTTGAACATGATCTATACCACTTAAAGTGTTTAGAAATCAAATTTCAAATATTTTCGACATCATTTGCCTAATGATCAAAGAGTTTCAAAATTTGTAATTTTAATGGTGGATAAGAGACGTTTTCGTTTAACGGTGTAAAGATATCCAAATCAATTGAATTTTTGTTAGAAAATTCTTTAAACTATTTAAAACAAGATCTATACACTTGATCTTGATTACAAGACTCCTATCATCATTTTTTAAAGAATATTCATTTTCAACCCTTCGTTTTCTCGTTTACTAGGTGGATACAAGAACAATATCGAAAGTGCGTGAAATTTGATTTCTAGGTAGTTTAAATGGTTTAGATCATATTTAACGGAGCCGATCGTCAATTTGAAAGCTCTATCATCGAAAACAACTCGAGAGTAAAATGGACTCGATTTAAGAGTATTCTAGCTCAACTATATATGTATACATATATACATATATGTATATATATGTATACATATATACATATATGTATACATATATATATATATATATATATATATAGAGTTGAGCTAGAATACTTTCAAAAGCATCATGGAGTGGTGCTATTGAGTTTTTAGCCATTGAATGGAGAGATGTGAGGTTGAGATGATAGTGGTAGGTGGAATAGTGTTTTGAGATGATGGTGGTAGGTGGAATAGTGTTTGATTCAAGGGCTATTAGTAATCAAGGAGTAGATCTAATGGTTAAAAACCTAATAGCACCATAGAGGTGATACTTCTAAAAGTATTCTAGCTCAACTCTCTCTATATATATATATATATATATATATATATATATATATAGTACTTGAGTGGAATACTCTCAAAAGCACCAAGGGATTGATACTTTTGAGTTTTTAGCCATCGGATGGAAAGATTTAGGGTTGAGATGACGGTGGTAGGTGATGGCGGATGATGATAGGTGAAATAGTGTTTGATCCAAAGGTTATTAGTAATCAAGGAGTAGATCCAAGGGCTAGAAACTCAAAAGCACCAAGGGGTTGATGCTTTTGAGAGTATTCTAGCTCAATATTTTATCTTGATACGTGAATATCACAACGAGAGAGAGAGAGAGAGAGAGAGAGAGAGAGAGAGAGAGAGAGAGAGAGAGAGAGAGAGAGAGAATTGACTTGTATTTTTTAAGATACCCTCCACATAAAGTAAAGCCATTATGGGGTTCTGTTAAATGTTTGACCTCCTTTACTAATAAAATGTGGCCAATTAATTAAGATTGGAAGAAATAGTTCAAAGTTCGAATGGAAAGTTTTTTTTTTTGTGTGTGTGTGTGTGTGTGTGTGTGTGATGAAGTACAAATGTAAAAAAAGGTACATGCTATTTACTTAACCTAATATTGTATACACATGGAATATGTCTGTATAACCTATCCGATTCTCTTTGAGAGAGGGATGTCAATTGAGTATGAATTTTCAAGATTTTATCCGAATCCGTGTTGAATGTGGCTCATGTGATTTATTTAAGGAGATCTATGAACACACAGCCGATCTATTCGAGGCGATTCATACAGATACGATTGATTCAACGGTTAGAATGTATCTGAACACGTTCTTGATAGACGGGACGTGATTAAACATGCTTTTTTGCAGATCGTGAATAAGAACGAACCATAAGCAGAAATTGCCGTCTACAATCCGGGTTTAGAATTCGAAATCATGGGAGAAGGTACAATTTTAATCTTTTATAAAGTTTAACAATCCGAACTCAAAAAGGGCTGGTTTAACTAATGTAAAATCAAAACTAAATCCATGTAAAGTTTTTATCCCTTTTCTTTTTTTTCGGATTCGAATATGGGTTTAAGTTTTTCATTTGGATTTCGGTTCCAGATTATAAATTTTTATGTCCAATCGGGTTTCACGGACAGTATCGGAGCTCTCGTACCAATAAGTTGTTTTCGATGATAGAACTTCCGAATCGACGATCCAATTCGTTAAATATGATCTAGAGTATTTGAAACTTCTAGAAAATAAATTTCGTAAATTTTCGAAATCATAATAAAGTCCATCAAGCAGGCATAAAATGAACGGTCGAAATCGAACGACATCCTAAAAAAGATGATCGGATCCTTCAATTCAAGATTGGAGTTATTGATCTTTATCTAGGTAGTGAATAGAATTTTCTATAAAAAATTCAACAAATTTCGATTCTTTTACACCGTTAAATTAGTAAGTATCCCATACCGGCCATTAAAAATTGTTAAATTTGTGAACTCTTGATCATAAGGTAAATGATGTCGAAAAATTATAAAATTTGATTTCTAGAAGTTTTAAATGGTGTAAATAACGTTTAACGGTATGGATCATCGATTCGGAAGCTCTATCATCGAAAATGATTTATGAGTACGAGAGCGATCGTACTCATAATAGTATAGTAGCCGTCAGGCTGGAATACTATTGATAGTATTTGGCCCCTTTTGCTATTAAGTTTTTAACACTTGAATGAGAAATTGTAGGGTTAGGATGATATTAGTCATTTAGAATTGAGTAGTTCTCATTGAGTTATAATATTTAATTCAATGGTTAGAAATGATCACAAGAATTGATCCAAATGCTAAAAACTTAATAGTAAAAGAAGGCAAATACTATTAATAGTATTCTAACCCAACTCTCTCTCTCTCGCTCTATATATATAGAATTATGCTATTATACTATCGATAGTACTAAACGCTTAGTGCTATCGAGTTTCCGGTTGTTGGATGAAAAGATGTGCGGTTAGCATGATAGTGGTCCATGATTAGAATGATATTGATCTCCTAGGATTGAGTAGATGGTTGGTTGAATAGTATAATCTAACTGATAAAAATGATAAAAAGTTAGATCTAATAGCAAAAAATTCGATAGTACCAAAAACTTGCTACTATCAATAGTATAGTAGCCGGACTCTCTCTCTATTTATATAGAGAGAGAGAGTCCGGCTATGGTACTTTTAAAAGTATCAAGTACTTGGTGTTTGTAAGTTTTTCGCCGTTAAATCTACCCCTTTGACCTAGAGGATCATTATCATCCTAACTGCATATCCCTTAATTTAAAGGCCGAAAACTTACAATCATCAATGACTTGGTACCTCTAAAAGCATAGGAGAGCTTCGAACGAAACTGTTAAAGTTGATCTAAAAGCATAAAAAAACTAAATTTCATAAATTTTAAAAATCGTTAGCAAGTCCATCGAAGAGTTGACAAAGGAACAATAAAAAATAAATAAACTTGCTAAAATAAATGTTAAACTTTCTCAATTCTTGATCATCAAATATTAGCTAAATGGTATTAAAAAATTTTCTATCAAAAATTTAAGTCATTTGAATTGTTCTACACCATTAAACAAGCAAGCGACTTATACAAGCAGTAAAAAACTGTCAATTTTGTAATTCTTTAGTGTCCCTGGGATTTAGCTGTCCGAGTGAGTGCAGTATCTGTGGCTTGTCGACACGTCTAGAGAGTGTCGGGACGAGTCGGAGTCGTTTTGGCGTGAAATTGACGCGAAAACGGACTCAGCGTAATGCGAGTTGGAGTTCTGACACTGAAATCTATAAAGTGCAGGATTTCAGTGTTGAGTACCAGTACCTGGGTTGAGTACTGGAACCCCAGAGGAATTACTAGTAGAGGTGCTCTCGGGTTGTGATGTATTGTGTTGAGTAC
Source organism: Aechmea fasciata (assembly GCA_025177825.1). Classification (NCBI taxonomy): domain Eukaryota; kingdom Viridiplantae; phylum Streptophyta; class Magnoliopsida; order Poales; family Bromeliaceae; genus Aechmea; species Aechmea fasciata. Next base: position 7,293,545 of record CM045944.1, on the reverse strand, counting down.
CGGTACTTGATTGGTGAGTACTGGTACTCGGATCGGGTACTGGCACTGCATTGAGTCAGTACTGGTGCCCGGTTGCGGTCCGTATGCGGGGTACCGGTACCCAAATTGAGTACCGGTACCCATGCGGCAAATTTGAGTTGGTGAGGGGTATTTTGGTCATTTTGGTTGTGAATTGTATCGCCAACCGACCCCCAGCTTATATATCAACCTGAGAAGCTTGGAGAACGTGGCTAGCTTCTCCTCCCCCATCTCTCTCTCTAGCTTCTTTCCTCATCTTGTTGGGAACTAGAGGAACGAGCTGATGTGGGGTCGTGTGCCGTGGTTGATTCCGGTTGAGCCTGTTTGAGGTCGAGCTAGCGCGGGATTTCTCCTATCGACTTCTAGTCGACGTTGGACGGGCGTTTGAGGTGGGTTAATGTAACGAACCGAACTTTAGCCAAATCGGTTGAAGCACGCGAAAGAAATAATTGGACAAGTTCCAATTACCTTTCCAAGCGTTTTGGAAGGGTTAAAAGAGGGTTTAAAGGAGTTATAAAGGTTTCGGCGTTGTTCTAAGACGAAGTAGAGTCGAAACGACGCGAAAAACAAAGTCCGGACGGTTTATACCGGTACAAGCACCATTTTGTACCTAAGATAGCAACTTTCACCGAGAGGCAGCGACTCTCGGGTTTGAGATTTTGGTGTCCGTACTGACAAAGTGGATTTATACCGATATAGCCACCTTTACCGAGAGGAGAAGAGCTCTCGGGTTTGGGAAATTTTGGGTCTGTACCGGTACAAACCAGATTTTTGTACCGGTATAAATCCTGCGAAAGGCCGAGGGCAGCTCTCGGGTTTGCCTCTGGAGCAATTTATACCGGTACAGAATGGGCTTGTACCGGTACAAACAGGTCTGGCAGCAGCTTTTGGACTGCTTCGCAAATAGAGGAAATTGAGGGCCTAAGTGCAATTGTTACAACACAATACACTCCCAAGCACCCCTCTCTCTCAGCCACTTCACCTCCCACACTCTCTCACTTATTTCTCCATTTCTCTCTCTAGAAAACTAACCCTAGAGCTTGGAGGAAAAGAAGGGGAAGCTTGGAGAAGGTGGATTTTGGTGGCTTGGTGGTTCTAGAAGCTCTCCTACAAGGTGGACCTTGGGATAGCTTTGGGCAAAGGTGAGTTTTTGCAAACCTAGACCTAGGGTTTGGGATTTCTCCACGTATTTTCGAGTTTAAGAGTTTCTACAAGTGTAGAAGCCTCCTATGCACTTAGAACACATGAAAAACCCTAGTTCTTCATGTGCTCTCATGGTGGAACCTTAGGGTGTAAATGCATGCCCAAGAGAAGAGTTCGAATGGTCTTAGATGAGTTCCTAGAAGATCAACAAGCTCTCTTTTGCTTGTTTAGGAGATCAAAACCTAGGGTTTCACATAGGACTTGGTAGAGCACCCAAATTTGGGACTTTTGACTATAGAGGTTCTAGGGTCAAATTGACCTTGTAGAAACCTAATTGGGGGTATTCTCGACGCGTTGGGCAACTCCGTTTAATTTAACGAAAAGCCGATATAGGAGCCACTATGTAAAATAACCTGATTAGGCTCATTTTTAACGTAACAGGTTTTCAAATAGGCTTTGGTTGATCGTGAAACTTGTTGGGCGATCCCACAAAAATATTTGGAGGTGGGTGGTGCATTCCAAGGACACCGGAATTCTTTCTATGTCTAAGTGTCATTTTTGGGCATTCTATATATGTTGAGCATAATGCATAGTAGGGTTAAACATGAATTATTATTGCTTTTGTGAGTTCAATTTGCATGAAGTATAATTGCATGAGATTGTGTGGCAAAGAACAAGAACCCTATGTATGCATGCTAAAGAACAAGAATCTAGTAAACTTAGTAAACTAGTATGACATTAGACATGTGTTTAGAGAACAACTGTGGTATTGACAAGTCTAGAATATTTAGACAACATGTGTGGCATCAAAGAACAAGAACAAGTATAGTATTCGACTATATTAGAGAACTTGACATTGTGGCTATGTAACTTAGAGTTATGAGTCATATGAACCTAAGTCTCCTTGAAGTCAAGGAATGGATTGTGAATTGGAATCCTTAAAGTAAGGATTGATCGTACTCACCATATAAGTCCTTGCTCGAGGCGCGGTAGCTCCCCTCGAGCGATGTGCTCCGGAGTTGTCATCGCTGGGTTGTAGTGTTTTCTCTCCCCGCAGGACGGTCCCGTCGGGTCGTAGTGTTTTCTCTCCCCGACAATAGGGATTTGGTTTGGTTGAGTCGTGTTGAGGGCGAACCCCCGGGTTAGCCAAGAGATTGGGTAGCGAACTATGATCTTGCATGAGTTCTACTTTGAGCATCTTACTGTTTACTTTCAAGCGTATTAGTTGCATTTGTTAGTCGGTTATTATCTTACCTTTCTTTCTATTACGCTTGAATTAGACCTAGTGGGAAAGTCGGCGTGGTTGGTTGCCGAACCCACTGGGAACTTTGTTGTAGTTCTCACCCCACTATTTCCACAGGGCCGGGACCTAGCGAGCCGGCCGAGGACCGCGGTAAGGGCATCGAGCCCTAGGTAGAGACCGCCCGAGTTACTTTATTTTGCTATAGTCGCATTTCCCTTTATATCATCTTTTGTATTCGATGATTATAGTTGTTTAACTTTAATGTAATCAACTTTCATTTTGAGGAAAATGTGATGTAAGAAAGAGATGATGCTTAGTATGTAAAGACTTTAAAGAATTCAAAGTTGTAAGAATTATGCATGTATGTGATTGCAATTAATCATAGTACTTGTATGTTTTAGTTTAGCATTTCACTTTGGCTATGGCTTGCCCTCGTGCAAGGTGTTGTGTATGCTTCCGCATGTGTAAAATTTTATACTCTATCTGTACTTGTTGAGCCTTGGGCGGACGGAAGCTCGTCCGTTCGGCGTCGTTTGACGCCCTCGAACCGGCCAAATGGATCGGGCTCGGGGCGTGACAGATATAATGGTATCAGAGAGGGTATAAAGCCAAAAAGTGAAAGTTTAGGATGGACCTAGGGGCCATAGGAATGGAAAGGACCTAAGGACCTAAGGACACGTGAGTGACGTTGAACAAGAATAGCGAAAGCATGTGATTGGGTTAATGTTATTATGTCTCTAATATGTTTAGAGATTAACTTTAAGTTGTTATTTGTTTTCTATTCCTTGTATTGTGATCGGCGGCCGACGACATGATATTGGGATGAAAATGAATACGCTTGTTTGCTTTCGCCGGATTGGGTATGTTCGAGTGTGGTTTTAAGGTCTTAATGTAAGTTGCTTCGTTTCAGGAAGCAATGGCACGTCGTGGACGACCGCGAAAGACACCTCTTCCCGAGGAGCCGAGTGCAGCACCGGGTGCGGCACCTATTGCGGCTCCCGAGCAACCCGCGGCACGTGGTGACGGGGAGCTTAGGGAGCAGATGGCCGCGCTTATAGGCGTGGTGCGACAGCATGCGGAGTCCGTTCGGGCTCAAGGCGAGCAGATTCGGCGGCTTCGGGAGGCCCTGGAGCGGCGGCGGCGGCCCAAGCGGTCGAGCAGCCTACACCCCCTGCTCGGACGCCGACCGTAGTGGAGGGTGCGGCGGCGGCGGCAGATCCAGTCGCGGCCGTACCAGTTACGGCGATTCCGGCCGGATCGGGGACTTCAAACCCCGGTAGCGCGGCGGACGACGAGGAGCGGGAGCGCCAGTTGGCGGCGCTCATCAAGTTTATGAAGTTCAAGCCACCTATCTTCGAGGGAGGAGTGGTGGAACCGGCGGTAGTGGAGTCGTGGATCGACTCCATGGAGACGCTTTTCGGGGATTTCAATACCCCGGAAAGGGACAAGGTGCACCTCGCATCACATTGCCTAGATAAGGCGGCGAAGGCGTGGTGCGAACCAAGCGGGATAGGTCACCCGACCCACCGCCCGCGACGTGGGAGGAGTTCAAGAGGCGGTGTTCACCAACTACTTCCCGACTCCGTGAAGCGGAAGATGCAAGAGAAGTTCCGCAAGGCGAGGCAAGGAGACCGCTACGTGGCGGACTATGAGCCGGAGTTCTCCCACATCATCGATCGTGTCCCCGACGTTGTGCGCGACGATCGGGACCGGGCGGATTGGTTCCTACGGGGCTTCGGCGAGGATCTATGAGAGGATACAGATCCTCAACCTCACGACCTTTGCGGAGGTCTTTAATCGCGCTATCCGCGGAGCACGGTAGCGCCTACGCGCGGGAGGAGCGCGAGGCCATGGCGAGACGAGGGACAAGGGCAAGAAACGGGCGGCGGGGCGGTGCGGGGCCCAAATGCTAAGAACCCCCTCGGTATCCCCGACAGCAACAGAAGGGCGGGAGACCTTTTCGTTGCGTCATTTGCGGCGGTGACCATCGGCCGCACGTGTGCCCGCAGCGCGACGGGAAGTGCTTCCGGTGCGGCCAACCCGGGCACATTTCACGGGAGTGCCCGAGCTGGGGATCGTCTGCACCGACGGCGGCTTCGTCCCCTTCTACCCCGAGGCAGCTGATGGGGTTACCACCCCCAATGGCGGCTGGGCGCTCATCGGCATCGCGCCAGCCGGAGGCATCGAGAGCACCGAGTGGGCGGGTTTTTGCCACTCAGGTGGAGGAGCAGGTTCCAGCTCCTGACGACATCGTGGCAGGTATTATCTCTATCAGAGGCACTAGAGCTCAGGCTATTTTCGATACAGGTGCATCGCATTCATTCATAAGTGCATCATTCGCTAGAGCTCATGACTTAGAGATTGTGCATGATGAGGAGGGTTGGACTATTACATCACCCGGGCAGTCTTATGGTGTCTATGACGAGTGTCCGGCGTGTCCAGTTCAGATTGGTGACTGGGTCATGCCGATCGATATGTTGGTATTAAACAAGAAGTGGGGATTTGATGTAATCTTGGGGCTTGATTGGCTTTCCAAGTATTCGTGAGCATAATCAAGAGGAGATGGTGTACCGGGCGTGCAAGGGTGCGCGCTTTGCGGCAACCATATCTACGGCCCGAGCGAGAAAGATGATTAAGGGTGGTTGCAAAGCTTATTTGGCGACCATCGTGGACGGCCGAAGGGAGCACCCCGACCTTGAGGGCATTCGGGTAGTGTGCGAGTACCCGGATGTATTTCCGGCGGAGTTACCGGGATTGCCACCGGACCGGGAGGTTGAGTTTGTCATTGACTTGATTCCCGGGGCGGCGCCAGTTTCGAAGGCTCCGTATAGAATGGCACCGGTGGAGCTAAAGGAGCTTAAGGCACAGTTGGAGGACTTGCTCGATAAAGGCTTTGTGAGGCCGAGCGTGTCTCCGTGGGGAGCTCCGGTGCTATTCGTCAAAAAGAAAGACGGCACACTTCGACTCTGCGTGGATTACCGCGAGTTGAACAAGGTCACAGTGAAGAACAAGTACCCGTTGCCTAGGATCGACGATTTATTCGATCAGTTGAAAGGGTCAAAGGTGTATTCAAAGATAGACCTACAATCGGGGTATCATCAATTGAAGATACGACCCAAGGATGTGCACAAGACGGCGTACCGTACGCGGTATGGCCATTATGAATTTACGGTGATGCCATTCGGGCTTACTAATGCCCCGGCGGCATTTATGGACTTAATGAATCGTGTATTCCGTCCGCTATTGGACCGGTGCGTCGTGGTCTTCATTGACGACGTATTGGTGTATTCTAGGACCGAGGAAGAACACGAGGAGCATTTGAGGCTTGTCTTGGAAATACTCCGGAAAGAAAAATTATACGCCAAGTTGAAGAAATGCGAATTTTGGCTTTCGGAGGTTACTTTCCTAGGACACGTGATTTCGGGTGAAGGCATTGCGGTGGATCCAAAGAAAGTAGAGGCAATTCACGCTTGGCCTCGCCGACAAAGCGCAACGGAAATCCGCGGTTTCCTCGGACTTGCGGGTTATTATCGGCGGTTCGTGGATGGGTTCTCCAAAATAACCACTCCGCTAACGCGCCTCACACACAAAGGAGTCAAGTATGTTTGGAGCGAAGATTGCGATCGAAGCTTCAAAGAGTTAAAGGAAAGGTTGACGACGACCCCGGTACTTGCTCTACCGACGCCGGGGGAGACGTATGTTGTATATAGTGATACTTCCTACATTGGACTCGGGTGTGTTTTAATGCAAAACGGGCGAGTCATAGCTTATGCTTCGCGCCAATTGAAGCCTTATGAGAAGAACTACCCGGTTCATGACTTGGAGTTAGCCGCGGTGATTTTCGCGCTAAAATTATGGAGGCATTACTTGTACGGGGAACATTGTGAGATCTATACAGATCACAGGAGCCTTAAATATTTGTTCACCCAAAAGGAACTAAATATGCGACAACGGCGGTGGTTAGAGCTGTTAAAGGACTATGATGTCACTATTCTATACCACCCCGGAAAGGCAAATGTTGTAGCCGATGCGCTAAGTAGGAAATCGGGAGAAAACTTAGCCTCGGAAATCACACCCCAACCGTTGTTGCAAAAGGAGATGCAACGGTTTGGATTGGAAGTAGTGGCGCCGGGAGTGCCGGCCACACTTGCTACCTTAGTGGTGCAGCCGACCCTATTGGAGAGAATCAAAGAATTACAAAGTGCCGATGACCATCTCCAAAAGGTGCGGGGTCAAGTAGAAAGCGGTAGTGCCGATGACTTCGGCATTGGGACCGACGGCACACTACGATTTCGGAATCGGTGGTGTGTACCCAAGGACAAGGATCTCCGCAAGGCGATTATGCAAGAAGCGCATCAATCTCCTTATAGCATCCACCCGGGCGGCACCAAAATGTACCAAGATTTAAAGTTGCAATATTGGTGGCCGGGCATGAAGAAAGACATTGGGGACTTTGTTGCGCAATGTCTTACTTGCCAACAAGTAAAGGCGGAGCGGCGATTTCCGGCGGGAAAACTACAAAGTTTATCTATACCCGTTTGGAAATGGGAGAATATAGCTATGGACTTTGTGACCGGATTGCCCCGATCTCAAGGTGGGCACGACGCAATTTGGGTGGTCGTGGACCGGTTGACAAAGTCGGCACATTTCCTACCGATTCATATCACTTGGTCGGGGGACAAGTTGGCTCAAGTCTACATTGACGAGATTGTGAGACTTCACGGGGTTCCGGCGTCTATTGTATCGGATCGGGACCCGAGGTTCACTTCTCACTTTTGGAGGAGCCTACAGGAGGCGTTAGGCACGCGGCTCGACTTTAGCACAGCATTTCATCCTCAAAGTGATGGACAATCGGAGAGGACGATTCAAATACTTGAGGATATGCTTCGAGCGTGTGTACTCGATTACAAGGGCAATTGGCATGATCATTTACCGATGGCGGAATTCGCGTACAATAATAGTTATCAAGAGAGTATCGCGATGGCGCCATTCGAGGCCCTTTATGGAAGAAAGTGTCGCTCTCCAATCCATTGGAGCGACGTGGGCGAGAAAACCGTTCTTGGCCCGGATGTAGTGCGGGAGGCGGAGGAGAAAGTTCGCATTGCCCGCCAACGACTTGCGACGGCGCAATCTCGGCAAAAGAGTTATGCCGACCAACGACGGAAAGATATCGAGTTCGCCGTTGGAGATCATGTATTCCTGAAAATATCGCCGACGCGAGGAGTCAAGCGGTTTGGAATGCGGGGAAAGCTAAGTCCCCGATACCTTGGACCGTTTGAGGTTTTGGAGCGAGTTGGAGCGGTGGCCTACCGAGTAGCATTACCACCGAGGCTTGCGGGAGTTCATGATGTATTCCACATATCAAATCTCCGCAAGTATGTCCATGATTCCGACCATGTTCTTGCTTTCGAACCGTCGGAGATTCAGGAGGATATGACCTATGAGGAGTTTCCGGCGTATATTATTGATCGCGAGGAAAGAAAACTACGAAGCCGAAAAATTCCTTATGTCAAGGTCCGTTGGAGCAACCACAACGACCGAGAGGCTACGTGGGAGCTCGAGAGCGTGATGCGGGAGCGATATCCCCACCTATTCAAAAATCTGGATTGAGATATGAATCTAGATTGTAATTAAGATAGTTTCGCGAACGAAACTAATTTTAAGGGGTGGAGAATGTAACGAACCGAACTTTAGCCAAATCGGTTGAAGCACGCGAAAGAAATAATTGGACAAGTTCCAATTACCTTTCCAAGCGTTTTGGAAGGGTTAAAAGAGGGTTTAAAGGAGTTATAAAGGTTTCGGCGTTGTTCGGCACGAAGTAGAGTCGAAACGACGCGAAAAACAAAGTCTGGACAGTTTATACCGGTACAAGCACCATTTTGTACCGGTATAGCAACTTTCACCGAGAGGGCTGCAGCTTTCGGGTTTGAGATTTTTGGTGTCTGTACCGGTACAAAGTGGATTTATACCGGTATAGCCACCTTTACCGAGAGGAGAAGAGCTCTCGGGTTTGGGAAATTTTGGGTCTGTACCGGTACAAACCAGATTTTTGTACCGGTATAAATCCTGCGAAAGGCCGAGGGCAGCTCTCGGGTTTGCCACTGGAGCAATTTATACCGGTACAGAATGGGCTTGTACCGGTACAAACAGGTCTGGCAGCAGCTTTTGGACTGCTTCGCAAATAGAGGAAATTGAGGGCCTAAGTGCAATTGTTACAACACAATACACTCCCAAGCACCCCTCTCTCTCAGCCACTTCACCTCCCACACTCTCTCACTTATTTCTCCATTTCTCTCTCTAGAAAACTAACCCTAGAGCTTGGAGGAGAAGAAGGGGAAGCTTGGAGAAGGTGGATTTTGGTGGCTTGGTGGTTCTAGAAGCTCTCCTACAAGGTGGACCTTGGGATAGCTTTGGGCAAAGGTGAGTTTTTGCAAACCTAGACCTAGGGTTTGGAATTTCTCCACGTATTTTCGAGTTTAAGAGTTTCTACAAGTGTAGAAGCCTCCTATGCACTTAGAACACATGAAAAACCCTAGTTCTTCATGTGCTCTCATGGTGGAACCTTAGGGTGTAAATGCATGCCCAAGAGAAGAGTTCGAATGGTCTTAGATGAGTTCCTAGAAGATCAACAAGCTCTCTTTTGCTTGTTTAGGAGATCAAAACCTAGGGTTTCACATAGGACTTGGTAGAGCACCCAAATTTGGGGCTTTTGACTATAGAGGTTCTAGGGTCAAATTGACCTTGTAGAAACCTAATTGGGGGTATTCTTGACGCGTTGGGCAACTCCGTTTAATTTAACGAAAAGCCGATATAGGAGCCACTATGTAAAATAACCTGATTAGGCTCATTTTTAACGTAGGTTTTCAAATAGGCTTCGGTTGATCGTGAAACTTGTTGGGCGATCCCACAAAAATATTTGGAGGTGGGTGGTGCATTCCAAGGACAGGAATTCTTTCTATGTCTAAGTGTCATTTTTGGGCATTCTATATATGTTGAGCATAATGCATAGTAGGGTTAAACATGAATTATTATTGCTTTTGTGAGTTCAATTTGCATGAAGTATAATTGCATGAGATTGTGTGGCAAAGAACAAGAACCCTATGTATGCATGCTAAAGAACAAGAATCTAGTAAACTTAGTAAACTAGTATGACATTAGACATGTGTTTAGAGAACAACTGTGGTATTGACAAGTCTAGAATATTTAGACAACATGTGTGGCATCAAAGAACAAGAACAAGTATAGTATTCGACTATATTAGAGAACTTGACATTGTGGCTATGTAACTTAGAGTTATGAGTCATATGAACCTAAGTCTCTTTGAAGTCAAGGAATGGATTGTGAATTGGAATCCTTAAAGTAAGGATTGATCGTACTCACCATATAAGTCCTTGCTCGAGGCGCGGTAGCTCCCCTTCGAGCGATGTGCTCCGGAGTTGTCATCGCTGGGTTGTAGTGTTTTTTCTCCCCAGAGGACGGTCCCGTCGGGTCGTAGTGTTTTCTCTCCCCGACAATAGGGATTTGGTTTGGTTGAGTCGTGTTGAGGGCGAACCCCCGGGTTAGCCAAGAGATTGGGTAGCGAACTATGATCTTGCATGAGTTCTACTTTGAGCATCTTACTGTTTACTTTCAAGCGTATTAGTTGCATTTGTTAGTCGGTTATTATCTTACCTTTCTTTCTATTACGCTTGAATTAGACCTAGTGGGAAAGTCGGCGTGGTTGGTTGCCGAACCCACTGGGAACTTTGTTGTAGTTCTCACCCCACTATTTCCACAGGGCCGGGACCTAGCGAGCCGGCCGAGGACCGCGGTAAGGGCATCGAGCCCTAGGTAGAGACCGCCCGAGTTACTTTATTTTGCTATAGTCGCATTTCCCTTTATATCATCTTTTGTATTCGATGATTATAGTTGTTTAACTTTAATGTAATCAACTTTCATTTTGAGGAAAATGTGATGTAAGAAAGAGATGATGCTTAGTATGTAAAGACTTTAAAGAATTCAAAGTTGTAAGAATTATGCATGTATGTGATTGCAATTAATCATAGTACTTGTATGTTTTAGTTTAGCATTTCACTTTGGCTATGGCTTGCCCTCGTGCAAGGTGTTGTGTATGCTTCCGCATGTGTAAAATTTTATACTCTATCTGTACTTGTTGAGCCTTGGGCGGACAGGGGAAGCTCTGTCCGTTCGGCGTCTGTTTGACGCGCTCGAACCGGCCAAATGGATCGGGCTTGGGGCGTGACAGTTAATGTTTACCGAAATCGTCAAATTTCCTTCTAAGTCATAGAGTTATCAGCATGTATTTCTTAGCTTTGTTCATCATGTTTGGTAGCTCGAATTCATAAATTTGAATTCATAAATTTGCATGTCCTTCATGAAATCTGAATTTGGAGCCTAACCTAGTAATTTTAGAAGATTTGTTACATGCTAAACTGGGATTTGACTTTGGAGAAAACTCGTTAAACCTATACTGTCACTTTTTGAAAAGTAGCCGAATTAGCTTTTCGAGCTGTTATTCTTTTGTATCACCGCTTTTAGTACGTAGTGGATACTTAGATTAGTGCAGGTTGACATTACGCTCGTGCTAAGGGGTCGAGCTCGTTTTACAATAGTGTTTGGACTGTTTCGTACTGTCGGGTATCGTCGGGGTTGACAGTAGACCCACATATTTACATCTTGTTTCAGATTGTGCGGATGGCACGTGAGCTTTGGTTGTTAGACCAGTTTGACCGATTTACATTGATTATAGCTTATGAGAGCCTGATTGAGATCGACAGAGACACGTTTGCATACTCGGTTGTGTCCCTCCCACGAGTGCCGCTCCAGAGTGAGGCTTTACTTGCGTTGGTGTCACAGCAGTCCCGTTTGGGCAGTTTTTGGACCGGCCACCTCCGTGGGTGGTGTGCGGTGTAGCTCGGGTATAGGTTGGACGGGCTAGTTGGCAGTTCCTCGAGATTGGGTCAGTGTGTAGCTAATGAGGCATTTCTATATCTACAATGAGCCCGGTTTGGATAGCAATAGTATAGTGATATATAACTGTAGAGTTTCTTCTAGCTCTCTAAATATCCTTTACCTATTTTTGTGTCTTACCTTACTATAGACCTAGTGGGTGAGCCGTTGAAGTCGATGATGGTACCCACTGAGAACTACTCTGTTTTGCAGTAGTTCTCACACTTAGTTGTTGCCACCTTTTTGCAGAGCCGTCCACTGCTGCTGCTGTTACTGATTCTGATCGTGGTAAGGGAGTCGTGAGTTAAATCCCTGCCATCCTTGGTAGCTGTGTTAGAGGAGTACTTTTCAGAGGTAGTTTTGAGGTTTTACTATGTACATACCATCATGTGAGTTGCACCTGCTGGAGCGAGACTGTGCTGTTAGCTTTTGTATGTACAATGAACTCTTTTATATTTTATATATACATGTTTTAGTTTAGCACCTCTGTACTTTGGTTGTAGCTCTATTTGTTTGCAGGTACAGTTATCGCTTTGTATACACAAAAAAACCCCTAAGTATACGACATATTTGTTGGCGTACCCAAAAAAACGTAATAATTCAGAATGTGACATCTTTGATCACTACATCAACTCTATATATTATAAATTTTTACTATTTAAATTTTATGACCTATATTTTATAATTCTAATTATTTGATTAAGATTTTAGTTTTTAATTCTCTCAGTAGTGTATGGCTGACAATCTATTTTGCATAAGAAATTAAAAATATATTAAAAATAACGTTTTAAATAGAATAGAATTTTACCTGCTTAGAACATATCACAACACTTTTCACACCAATATTTAACCAAACAATGTTCAACAGCAGACAACTCTTTTACATAACAGAACTACTAAACGCTCTACAACTTTTTTAAACAATAAAGCATCATATTCTACTGCACTCCTACAAAAGCATTACTTTCTACAAGTATGCGAAACATATTGCATGATTAATAAATTGCTATAAAACAGGTAAAATAAAGGACCAATTTTGGGATGAATAATCAGTCAGTCATCCAAGTGGTGCTACTAGGGGCAGGCAATTTGAAATTCGAATAAGATAAAATTCGAATTTTTGAAAAAAAAAAGGTTTGAAATTAGGTAAGCCCTCATGTGCTAATTTACAGTAAGAACTCTCTCTTACTAACAAGAGTCCCCCGTATAGTAGTTTGAGAAATTCCCCTAACAATTCTAGGGGGAGGAGGAACACAGAACAACACTTGAAACAATTGAGTTACACGGCAAGCAGTGTGAGAATCGACGGGACGTGACGACTGATCGAGTATTTCCCATTGAAGAAACAAAATACTGGGTTCGCATCAGATCCGCGGGTTCTGAAACACGAAGTAAAAGAGTGTTATTGGTTATTAAATAGAGAAAGAGAGGAGGATCAAGAAACTAACATGGTAGAATCTCCTAATCAGACGAATTCTGTCTGTGTATACTATAATTCGAGCAGAGAATATAAAAAAGGTAAATATTGAAAAACATAGGGCGATTATGGTCGAAGGTGCGGCAGCGACTTTTTCATAGAATAAATTATCGTAATTGTCCATCTGGACACAGTGGAGCTTTTGCACGGCAACCAATTCAAAAATAAGCAATAAGACTCCATAATATTGCAACAAAGTAAGAAAGAAGTTTGAATCAAAATATAAAAGAGAAACTGTGTTGGCACATACCTGACCATATAACTAATAAAAAATACTGAATTATCTGTAGTTATTAGAAACTTGAGTTCTGCTCTTTGTTCTTTGCTAGCTTCACAGTAATAAGCTTGTCGAGTATGGGCGGCTCCAAGGGAATCGGATCGAGACATCTCTCATGAGCGGCACTAGTCACCTGCAGCAGAAAAGAAAGCATCTCGTCTAACCTTTTTGCACTAGTGTAATTTGCAAATTTACAATTTATACTAGCAAAAACCCTCATGGGAACGAAGACTCAAATAATAGGCTTGAGCAGACAAAGTTCCGAATTAAGTACTGGGAAAATGTGAGGATTGCTAACCTCTTTTAGTAGGAAGTCTATAGCGGCTCCATCATCGACAAAGTCTTTCAAGGGAGTCTTCAGGAATTCAATATCCAACTGAATCTGCTGGAATCCGCTTCGGTTGAAAGTCTGGAGCCGGACAAATTCTTGCAAACTTTTCAAGCAGAGTTTTATGACAGTTGATATGACAGATTCCTGTGAGTCACAGATTAGTTGAAAACAATTAACAACATACCCCACCATGCCCTTGGATACTAAGTAAGTTACCACTTTGCCCTCAAATAGTTTGAAATCCCACACTATAAAAGATTTTGGGCCATTTGGTTTATAGGGTCGAAACTCTTGGCTGTGGACTGTAACTACTAACTACATATAATAACATAGTTAAAGAGCCCAAAAAAAAAAAAAACCTTTTATTTCTGAGCAAAATGCAATATCACAATTTTAGCTAGTAACAAGGAGCTTAAATAAGAGCGATCGAACTTGATAAGTATATACAAATAAATTATCGACAAGCTCTATCAGCTAAACCTAAATCAGAAGAATATTCTTTTCACTCAGTCCAGGATTTACAACCTACTTACAGCTCTTGTGCAAATTGCTTGCTTTAATAGTTCCTATGAAATAATTTGGCTAAATAATCATTCATCCTCTCATTACATAATTTACAAAATAATCATATTTTGTTTCATTCTAACTTATCACTGCATAAGCACCAATTTGTTTGATGCTACAAAATTCTAGTACTCATGTAAGAAATGCTCACGATTTTGCCATAAAAGAGCCCATATGACACAGGTGTGACCAACGAAATAACCTGTTGAGCATTGTATGGATATACTACATAAGAAAGCCCTATTGGCCTCATGCCCTACGACAACTTTTTCATTTGTAAAAGAAAAAAAAAGAAAGAAAAAAGTTAGGTAGCACAGAATAGTTACCTGTGTGTATTCAACTTTTGTGAATATCTCCATTTTCTGCTCAAATAACTTAGCAAGATGAGTTTCCAGAAATTGGCTTCTCGCCCGCTGTGTATTGGACCGGGTCAATTTATCCTCGCGCATTGGATTGCTACGAGAAGAGTTGGTGCTACCTGTGCTGTCGGAATGATGATGCCTTCGAACCAAGCCACGAGGTAGAATCTGCTTGACTTCACTTCCTACAGCTTCCAACTGTGGCAAAATATAAATAAAATAGGTTGATGCAACAACATAATCTGCCAAGATGAATTGATGCTAAATTGGATTTCTTTCTCTTTCTTGAGATGTAACATAGGTGATAGATCTTAATCATGATAATGTGCATAAATAATAATAAACAGTGATGGATTCAAACAATGAATGTACTACAGAACAGAAACTTCGTTTCTGAACATCTATCCCATGTTAGTTACCTACAGCTCCTTAGCACTCCATGTTGTTCTCACATCTCAGGCAAAAGCTACTTGATCAATCGGCTCAATAGTCGCAAGAGTTAAAGATAGATCATTACTGGTATTGCCATCAACTCGGCACAATTGCGAGCATAATTTCTGCTATATTTTTAATATGTCCTTCCTGTTTGTAAAGATGGACAAGCATATATAAATATGCAAGGTTTGTCCCCACTTGATTCTATTACCACAAATTAGTTATTACGTTATTTGTGTGAAAGTGGATAAGAATCTAAAAGCTGATCTATCCCTGGGAACAGGTAGAAGAAACAGAAAGCGAACAAACCTCTTGAAGAAGAAGATCAACAAACATGTGAACTTCTCTTGGCTCCTTGTGCTATTTACCTCAAATCATAGAAAACATGTGAGCTAAGAAGAAGTCACTGATGATTATAAGTGATTTTGGCAAACAAAAAGTTCCATACCTTGATCCAGTTTGGTGTTGTAAACCTTTTCTTAAGTAGTACAGAGATCTTCTGCGTCTTCATATTAATATACTGTGACAGGTAAAAAATAGAACACTCAGATGAGGCTTGACTTGTTCTGAAATAAGTAATTGATATCATCAAGATTACTTAATACTACATGTAGAAAAGAACAAAAAGTTGCTTAAAATTGAACTCTCACACACAGGTCAAAAGCAACTGACAAACCTGAAGCAGTCTCCAATTACCTTTGATTTTTTTTTCCATAATTATTCATTGTCCTTGATTCTTCTCATTTTGGACTTACTGGCAATGTATCATAATATTACTATTCAAAACTAGTTAGTTTAACCCAAATAATTTTTCTTGTCTTCATCTTCTCCACTTAAAGACACGCATTACTATTAGTGAACAAGTATACTTCTCAAATACCTTGGAGACTTGGTTTTGTACATTTAAAGAGAAAAGAATGCAATACAAAGGTATCAGATACACTATAAATGGACACCAAATTCAGCTAGGATAACAGGATGATATGGACATTTTAAAGACTAATGAGAAAGGTGAGAATTTAAGTATTTCCATCAGCATATCAAACTTGCAGGTTAAATATGCTTAGCTACTAACCAATTTCACTGAAAAGGTGAGGGAAAATGCAATACAAATAGAGGTAGATCAGTTAGATCCATGCATTAAAGGGACAAACAAAGAGATTCTGCCAAAAAATATTATGAATATCTGAGCTCCCTTTCTAGTCCTTCAAAGAACAAGTGGAGTATCATCATTTGCGCTTGTGCTAGTCACCTACTAGCATACTTTAAGCAGGATATGGTATCGTGTAGCGCAAGAAGTCACTTGGTAGCTTAATGTCCCGCATTATGATATGGTTACTGGTCAACATGTCAACCAAATCCATCGAGTCAACCAAACCAACTTGCCAGAGTTGATAATATTTGGTTGAGCTTTCACAATGAAGTCACAATTATTATATATTAAAGTTTGCCGGTGAAAGAACAATCAAAGGAAAGGCAAACAACTAGATAGGATACACACGAGATGCAAGAATTTCTCCCCAGTTGAACGAAACAAACGGCAAATCTCTCCAGGGACAAATGCTGGTCCATATTCATAGCCACGAACACCCCCTCCAGAAAAATAAGCTGCTATCTCCTGTAGAAAGGATTAAGTAAACATGCATTAGCATGAACTCAATAGGCTGGAGCCTATCGTAATTCATAAACTTCATTAAGTTACAGTAGTCCAGTACCTCTGTGACTCTAGGTATTGCACTTTGTTCTACGAACACACACAGCTGAGCTAGCACAAGAACAAGTCCTGCTGGCACCTTTTCTATTTGTATGGAGTCCGATAAACTCGAATCCTGATTAATATTGTTACTTCTTCCAGAAAGCACAAGAAAACACCCATGAAGTTTCTGGAAGAATTCTTGGAAACCTTCTTGCACCCAATCGATAATCAAGTCTCTCAGTTTCACAAGCAACTCTAGGTTGTCATCAAGGAGATAGCGGAATTCCTGGAAAGAAAACAAAAGTTGAAAAGCTTGACAAATGACAAACAACATGCAATAGAAAAGAAGCAGACACCGGGCATCATCAGTTATAAAAGAGACGTAATTAGCCAGAAATTATCTGGCATTATCCCAGAACACGGTTTAATTTTGTCTCCTTTTCAGATTTTAAAAAGCAATGGAAGTATACTATATGGCAAAATCCCCAAAGCAGCTAGAATCAGATAAATAGTTTTGCTATGGGGATATACTATCTGACCATCATTGTTGACATAAAGTGCACACGTTAGTCTAAAAACCTACTGCAAAGATACAAATTGATATACAACTTAGGCTGATTTGATAGGCCAAAGCTTCCTCATATATCAATTCACACTTAGAAATCGAAAGTTTAGCTAAAGAAACCATCTAGAAAAACACTCCAGAGATCTACAAGGATTTGTTGGCATGCAAGAAGAAAAGCAATTAAGCGCACATTTCTAAAGCAAATTAGAAATATTTATTATGAAGAAGAAATATTATATCTATATATAGAGTCCGACTACTATACTTATATGAGTCCGACTACTATTCCATTAATCATTTCCATCCGTCAGATCATACTATTCAACCAACTACTCACTCAACCCTAGGAGACCACTATCATTCTAAGTGGGGACCGCCATCATCCTAACCACACATCACATCAATCAACGGCTAAAAATTTATGAGTACAAGAGGGTCTATACTCATAAGAGTATAATAGCCCCAGCCTATACATATAGTAGTGCCAAATTATGCCCATTTTGCATTTGCATGATATTCTTTAAGACTGCAGTATTTTATTTCTTTCCCGAATGTTACTACACTGAGAAAAGTTCTGCATCTGCACTACAAAATTCTATATTTTTATCAGAAACTTACACAATTATCATTTGACAAAAACCCAAAATTTACGACTGCAATCTGCCTAGCAATCGTCCAGTCTTACCATTAAGAGATCCATGCTGCCCTGAATCAGTGCCTTTTTGCTGGTTTCCAAGGCAATTTGTAATGGGAACTCTTCTGACCCTTCAATTGCCGTAGGTTTGTTTCTGACTAGGGCATCTGGTAATTCAACACAAATTCCACATATTACTTATTTAATCAGCTAGACCTACAATTTTGCTAACTGACAAGGCTAACCATGTTTCACAGTTGAAAGCCATATCAAATTATCAACATATGCACATGATATGAATCAAGTATCAAACTGAACAAGAGGTTTGAGAAAAGATAAGTGAAGAATTTAAGGTCCGTTAAAAAAGGGATTGCCTACGAAATACATGATTTCGTTTGGCAAAAACATGATTTCGTTTGGCATGAGTGGCGAGCAGATCATTAATTTCTCAAAGAAAATCAAGTGAAGGGATAATAAAGACAGTTGAGAAGATACAACAGAGACTGAGACCACTGGCAATGCTTACATCTAGCCATTTGGATATCAAATAACAGGGTAAGTTAAGTAACATGCCGAGATAAAATCATATAAAATATGTAGCAATAATCAGTCATGTAGAAAATGAGGAAATGCTGAATTATAGATCTTGACATCTCATAACATTTAGTGCGAATTCTGGAAGTCCGTAATGGACTTAGGAACCAGTTCCACTTTGAACCTATTCTTGTGACTGCAAAGTATAAATCCATTCACATAATACAACAAAAGAAAAAAGAAAGGCATAATAATTTCTTTAAATTCCTCTTATATGTGTAGTGCAATAACTTTTTAGTTAACACTTGAGGAATATGTATCAAATTTGTTAAAGTGAAAGGTAGAAAAAACTTTTGGATATAACACATTAGTGACACTTGAGGAATATGTATCAAATTTGTTAAAGTGAAAGGTAGAAAATTCAAAATCACTGTTATGATCTATATTCTTGTTTATATTCATTACTATAATTGGCAAATACTATTTTAGTTCCACAATTTCTTGAGCAGACAAATCATGCAGATTGAAAAAACAATCAAAACAACAATCCCTGTTTGATGGAAGTATAAATGAGATCAGAGTAGTGCAGTTAATTCCTTGAGATTCTATTACAAAATAACAGAGATGCATTTAAAAACTATATCGAGCCTTCACATCCCCATTTTTTTCCTTCAGATCCACATAGAAGGACAACAAGCAACATAAGCAGTTACATGAAATAGCATAACAAAGAGAGGGTTGTAGTTTCTCTTTGAGGTTATGACATGAATAATTTGCACTGACTTGTAGAATAAAATTGATGGTTCAAGGAAGAGTAGAAAATATCACCTGAAATTTCCAACTGAAGATGAGAAAATGCAGTTGATATATAGTGCCTGATAATGCTTCTAGCAGCCTGAAGGGCAGTAAGATATGTTAGCAAAACACCATTACAAGTTAGCACTAGTATTCATATGTAGATAAAACGTAGAGAAGTTTCAAAAATAGATGCAAGAAGAAGAATCATTCTATAACATCTAAACAACATATGAACCAAAAGGAAAATTTGTCATTCTATAATGTCTAAACAACATAAAAACCAAAAGTTAACTTTGAGCAAGAAAAGATATTCACAGAATGAAAATTAGGAACTCTATCCTGCATGCACATTCTTCAGCATCTAATCAATCAGATTTATACTTCAATTTACAAATCCACACGACATACTTTTTGGTATTTTTCAGCTCCAAATCAGATACAGCATATCAATTACGATCAAATGTTAAGTCACAAAAGAAAATAGAGGTTTAACAGCTCAGTGCAGGTGGAATATTAAGGAGAAATATCCAACTCTATCCATGTTATCCTGCCAAATGGAGCAGCTTTTTGCCAAAGAAGAATAAGAGTGCAAGGACAAAGATGAAATTTAAAATTATTCAAAAGACACTTCACACTAGTCATAACATAATGACCTCAATCCAATTAGTTAACTTGCATTATACTAGTAACTTTGCTCTTCGATAAAAAAGAGAAACAAAGAAAAAGTAGAAAATTTGGGGGCGTTATAGTATCTCAGGAAACTTTTACATTGCGTGGCATTTACAGAGGGCAAAAAAAAAAAAAAAAACTTGAGAATCTTTCTAAATCTCAAAATAACCAAACAGCCCAGGAACCAAAATATATCTTAGCGATACTTCGAACAGAACCCAATCAAGACTTAACTAAGCGTTAGGTCTGTGTCTGAACTCAGAAATTCCCATATATAACTGCATTAAGTTACACCTATTAACAATCACATTCGCGGACAAAAAGCTAAGTAAACTATGTTTGTCGTAAAATAAAAGTTGGCTATAAATACTTGTGGTGGAAACAACATTGGCCATATCAGCCTTCCGTGTGGATCTGTCATGCACAAGCTATCCTTTCGACTAGAACCTTTTTGTTTGGATCTAAACCTTTTTGTGTGGATCTAAATTTCTTCAATAGTCAAATACAAATATTGTAATTTCTGCTTACATGCAATGGTCTCTTAAATCATTACGTATCCAAGTTTCAAAGGCAGCGAAAAAAGAGTTATAAATGAAAAAAGTTCGATGATAACAATTCAATGATGAAAGCTACCTTTCATTAACGAAGGTAAAAATGAAACAAAGAAAATCTGCATTAGTAAATCATTTGTAAGAAACTATATGAAGTACTATGCAATAGGTAGCAAAGGGGCTTTGCCAACCCGAAAAGCCCCCAACAAAAAAAATCCAGCTCATCCTTACCCATTAAGGTCTTTGAGACTAGCCTGAGAGAACAGTCGACATACATAGCACCATGCAAATTTAGCTCACAACTACTGCAATGACAACAAGCACACTATACAGAAGCTCTGCTTCTAAGGTCCAATTCTTTCTGTTCTATAAGCCCTTCAGAAAATGCTTACTACTGAAAACGTTAAAACTAACATCATTCTGAAAGATACAGATTACCTAATATTTAAAAGACTCCAAAATTTTTCCCTGATAGCAAGTCATTGAGTATAAAATGATTGTCAGGTTTGAAGAGAAGTTGACAAATGGTGACATGATTAATGCAGATGTTGCAAGAGAAATCAAACATATTCTAACACTTGAATGTGTAAGAGGTAGTTTCAGGGGGGAAAAAAGAGAATGACAATATGTGTGATACTATAATCTTGAAATTATCAATTTCATAATAAATTTAAAGCATAAAAGGTGCAAGTGAAAACCTCTAAAGAGAAGGCAGGAAGAGCAGCCTCTGGAAGGACTTCATCAACAGTACTAATGTCTTCCCAAATCACTCCTGTGCACCGATAATATAAGGCTTATAACAAGCAGCACTAATCACTACCACTTTGAAGGGAATCTTCCTAATGAAAATAGCAAGTTATGATCTTCCACTAAAGAAAATATTGACAACTGCCATTTCCAAGAAGACAAAATGTTTTTATGATAATCTTGTGAATCAACAATAGTGGTAATGAAATGAACAATAAATATAAATCATTAGCCTAATAAATTCATTCCAGAAAAGGCTAATTCAAAATTAAAAAGCATAAAGGTCTAGTCATGACATTAAAGGGTAAATATGTATAGTATATTATATACCATATATAGAGTAATTAAACTGATTTTGATATGGGAGATTAAAACAAAAAGATAATAGCGGAGCACAAGGAGAGTAAATAATCACAAGTTAAGAAGCAATAGGATACGTTAGAGATTTCTGTTTGCATTTCCATTCTCCAAGCATATTTTCACTAAAAGATAGACAAGCAGCAAACAGTACAGATTTAATTACAGGCAAGTCCTTACGCAGCATTGCCAGTAGATCCGCTGATGGCAGTTTTTTATTTATGAGCTGTCGTACTGATTCATAACGCCTTCAAACACAATGATCGTCAGAACATGAAGTTTCATAGAAGTGAATAGGGACGTTGGTATGATGTGTGAAATAAGAAATGCCTTACTTGGAAAACAAAGCCTGTGCAAGTTCAATGAGTCGCTGTTCTGAATCAGGAAATATTATAAGATAGGCACGGAATGTCTTTGATATATCACCAATGGAAGCCTACATATGAGGAAATAAATGAATAGCAAGATAATCAATTAAGAAAATCAGAAAGCAGTTAAGTACATGTTTCATTGATAAGTATTATTTACAAAGTTCAAGTAATTCTATCAAAGAAAATCCAGGAGATCTTCAGGAGGCGGTGCAATTTATTTCTGAATTGAAGTATCAGAAGGTAAACATTCCTTAATTATGTCAATTACATCACAAGTGAACAGCTTCAGTGAAAGGGGGGAAAAATAATTATGCTGCATACTCCAAATGGAGGAAAAGAACTAAATTTCTTTGAACTTGACACAAGCCTTTAGAACCAGAAAGTTAACAGTAGGCCAAGAAAATTATTAAATGCACAAATTTCAAAAGATAGCAGCCAGTTAATGCAGAAAGATACTAATAAGTTCATAGGTTCTTAATTCTAAATGGTTCTCCCTAAATTGATCCTGAAACCTCTTACTTCTTTAGATTCATCCTTGAATTTCAAGAGACAGTCCTCAAGCTTCTCAAGTAAGTTTGTCTTTAGATTTTCTACCTGCCAAGATATAAAAAAATATCAAACGTCAAAAAACAGCAAACAAAAATTTGTTCATTATGCTAGTACAGGATGCAGTAATAGCAAATAAAGAATACTAAATGTGAAAAAGAGCACAACTATTAGATCAGTGCTCCAAGTTTTAATTTCAGTGGTAAGCCGTGGTGGAGACTCTTAGTTTACACTTGGTAATTTGAGCAAACTCAGATCAGTTTTGGCAATTCCAGTCATAAAGCTTTAGACTAAACAAATATATAGGTTTGGAGATATCTATGGTGGCCTGTAGTAATTAGTTCATATGTGAAAGGAATAAATTTTGCGAAAAAAACTTTTAATTACAATTTAGTGTCTATTATGGACTATAAACTTCATTCTTAATGTGAAAATTTTGGATCTAAGCATCATGAGTAATAAATTCACTTTTGAAGTCGCTTGCACCTAATAAACATAAACAGAGTAAAAGAAGTTCAAAGAAGAGACACGAAATAGCAACACAGGCAGTGCTTCTTGTTTACAATCTTATCCCATCAATGGAGAAGCTACTTTTCTATGACAAACACATGCAACAAAATTGCATTGTGAACCCTTAAGCATCATGCCTTTTAAAAGGTCAATTGCAAATTAAATTTGAAGTTCTTTCCGGAAAAAAGAAACTGACAACAGGAAGGATCTAGACACTTCTTTCAGAACTTGGAGACAGTCTAGTTAAGCCTTTGGAGATGTAAATCACCATAAGGTACATCAGACCACTTCCTCTTGCTCGTTTCTAAGTTACACCAAATCAAGCACCAATTCGATTAAATGAACTATCAATATTTACCCAAACAATGTGATCTTTCTGATAATAATTTTATCTACAATTTAAGTTCCTGAAGGAAATAAAATGAGGAGACAACAACATGCCATTAAAAAGATAATATTACTCTTCACAGTTAAAAAAATAAAACACTATAGTGGTGGGGTTGGTCATGTCACCTAATGTAACCATCATAAAAGAATTGCTCATACTTTTCGTGAACTCTTCGACAACTATAACATTCATTACTTACAATTTCAATATATTCATTCCAAAAATTTTACTCAAGTTCAAAAGACCACGTTGGAATAAACACACTACTTAAGCTATGAAGAAACAGCTCATATGAAATTTCACTCATTTGGCTAATTAAAAAGGTCATGAGAAATAACACATACTAAACAAGTTAAAGGAACCAATTGAGAAGAAAGGTTAAACTACCAACAGGGAAGTTCAGCTGTTTAAGAAGTACAACAGCTTCAGCCCTTGCTTCAATAGGTTCAGAATCTGAGTACAATTTTGCCTGAAATAAGAAGAAAATAAACTAGTCATGCAGCAAAAAGTCAATGATGAGAGAACATATAGTCATATACTGTTCTATTTTAAGTGAGCGTTGAATAATTTTTACTCAATATGTGCAGTGCAATAATAAGAATTTCTACCTCATATAAGAAATGATAAAAGATTTATGGTGTTTTGTTTAGTTGCAATTGAAATATGTTCAACAGAGTGACACAAACATAACCTAGCTGAGACTGAAAATCTTGGCAACCATGGGTAGAAATTCATTATAATCTCTTGGAAGGAAACAATAGCTTATGCGGAACCATATTCAAAGAGGGTTCAGTCGAGTCATCTTTTATTTATTTGAGTCAATTTTTAAATTAGGGTTGTTGAGTCATTTAGATTTTATTTTATTTGTCTAATTTTCAGAATTATTCTGTTTGTTAATTTGTCTTAGTCATGTTTTCAAAAAATTTTAGGATTTATCATGTGAAATAAATCTCTAAAGATTAGGTATATTTTATTTTTTTTCTACTTTGCGGAATTATTCTGTTTGTTAATCTGTTTTAGTCAATTTTTCAAAGATTTTTAGGATTTATCATGTGAAATAAATCTCTAATAAAGATAGGTATGTGGTTTAGGCCTTTTTTAGATATTGTCGAATTAGGAAATGATCCCTAAAATTGTGGGATTTGTTTTATATTAGGATTATACTTTGAAGGTAATAAATATAGCCTATACTTTGTAATTTAGAGAGGAATTCTGATGGAATAAAATTTGGGTTGTGTTTAGATTGCGGTCATAATATCTTCTTTTTCTTCCTCTCTCTTTCCTTGTCGTGTGTGCCGGCAAATTTCTTATTTCTAAAAAGATTCTATCTTTCTTTCTTTCCACATCTTCTTCTTTCCTCTATTTCTCTCCTATTCTTCTTCTAAATTTGCTTTTTCAATTTTCTAAAACAATTCTACAAATTTTCTGACTTTTTCCTATTTATCAGCTATTTCCTTCAATTATCTCTTAAATTTCTTATTTTTTAAAAAAAAATCTGAAAATTACTCCAAAATTTCTAAAAATTCTAAACTTGGTTTTAAACATATTTTGGGCTCAACACTTGCAAGATAGATTAGGATTTTCCTAATTTGTCCTGCATCAATAGCAAGAAGATCACGGATAAGTATTTAGTTTCTCTGAAACAATACAATGTGATGGGCTTGGCCTTCTCATCTAGCAATTCTTTATATATTTAACAAGCTGCCACTACATGGCAACATAATGTTTCACATGTGATTAGCTGCCAAATTGCAACATCATTGTGAACTTCAACACCTGGGACAATAAGGTAGGATACTAGAAAAATGAAAATCAAGGAAAAAAGTGTCAAGGCGAATGGCAATCCCAAATCTTGCCAAAAGTGAAACGAAGAAGATTGTGATCATGAAATAAACCTAAAGGAACAGATTATGAAAGAAAGGGACTGTCATATCTTCGCCTTGACGAAGATAATAATAGATTTGTAATCTTTTTCAAGAATATTCACTTTATCTTGGGCAACTGTCATAACTTGCTTCCCAGGCTATCACCTGTCAACAAGCCCGCGGCTCAATTGATTGGGTATTCTAGACCCAATTAGGCCCAATCCACTAGTCCAAGATACTTAAATCTAGTTATTGAATCTAGCCTATTCAGGCTGATATACCCCCACACTTAACTATAACTACTCGATGTAGCACTATTCTTAAGCCGTGGGGTGTCACAGACTCCCTCACTTTTCAATCCTAACATTCTCACCAGGTACCGACCGTCCCTAGCGCGAGTGGCAAAAGGCTTGGTGGTTGGTACCCGAGGACCCAAGTTCGACGTCTAGTTGCTTCACATTTTCAGCTAAGTTTATTTCTAAAACAAGAAATAAACGAAGCGGGTAGCATGCCATCTTTCTCTCCCCCCCAAAAAAAAAAAAAAAAAAAAAAACATTCTCGTTTAGTTTGAGCTCACTTACAAGCATCGGGTGATGTGAGACTTATCTCGCTAGTTTTGTCATTTAGACCCCCGTATAGCCTGCCATTCATACCCTGACTCGGCCGAAACTCATCTCATACTTCCAGCTGATGATTGGCACTGATACCAACTATGATGCCCTACTTTCCAAGGGGACACTCATCCTAGAATACTATAGCCCTAGTATGCTAAACCCTTGTAACTTCTCGGCTCTAGTTACCGCCCAAAATACTATAGGAGGGTTAAGAAGTTTAATCCTATTATATCTTTATATATAGTACTATTCCAAATTCTAGGAGTGTCACAATCTTCCAATTTTTTTTCATTTATTTCCTTGATTGCGTATAAATAATAATAAGAAGTATTTAAGCTGTACTTGGTTGATGATAAAATTTTAGGTACAACATTTTCTTTTTGTTCTTTCATATGCTTGAGGCATGAGATAGATGCCTTGGTACAGTTACAATTTTAACAAAACAAATATTTGATGTAGGTCAAGAAGATCAGCTGAGCTGATTAATAAAATAAACTACTCTGAAATAAACTACTACTTGACAAGGAATTCTGCAAACTATAAGTACAAAACTACAAATACTAAACAAGCGAAAATATTGCATGGAGCCATGGACTAATGAAACAAAGAGGAACTAGATGGAATTCATTAGTGAAAATTGCCTAGAATGATATTATGAAGAGCTACCTGAAGGTTCTGAATGACTACATCTATAGCCTCTTCAGATGCTCGTTTACAATCCTGGAAAGATGAATCTCCATACGCCTAGCACACATGAAGCGTGATTAACACCATCGTAATTTAAATATCAGTAAAGTAAATAACAAGAGGAATAAAAAGTTAGCGGATGATTTAATATTGTAAAAGTAAGAAACGAATTTCACCTCAAAAATTGGTTTAGCTCCTGTAAAAAACCTCACAGCATCTGCATATGCTTCTGCCTTGATGCATTTGTTGAGTCGGGTGGGAAGATCATAAATGAACTATGATTTTACAAAGTTACAATACTCTTAATTAGTTTCGTAATGTATTACATGCAATGGAACTACAACAAAATAACTGAACATATAAAGCAGTTAACCAATGAAGCTTATTAGAGTGCACAACATACTGGATGAGAACTTAAGAGCTTGACAGATTTCTCAAGAAAGAAAATGCAGGTTACTAAACCTTTTTGAGTTAGATATAGACGAGTAGACAACATTAATTTATCCAGAAAGATTGAGATTGATAGAAATGACTAGTTTCACAGACATGGATAGTAAAATAGATGATTTTGGCAAATTCGTTGTTCAAATTTCAGGCAAAAGAGTATATTAGAATTATGAATGTTCAGATTACTTACTTGAACTTTTCGTAGAAGATTTCGAGTACGATGCAATTTCTCTATATGTTCTCTTTTCTCATATAAGGATGCATTCACTGTATCACTTTTCGATTGGACAGATGTTATCTGCTTCAAGCATTAAAAGAAGGCAACACCTCTCTTAGGCAAACACAATTGACAGATAACAAACAGAAAAAACAGAAATGGGCATACTTTCGCGAGGAGCTGCTCCATGTTTGCTTCCATTCCAACGATATTATTTTTCATCCTATAAAATATGTGCCCAAGGAAGATCTTTACTTTTCTTTCATTCATCACATAAACATTGAAAGATAAATGCATTATTCCAGCAATTCATGAAAAAAAAAAAAACAAGAAAGTCCTAGACTGCACCAGAAAAACCGGGCAACTGCACCAAAAAACCAATGTATGCATAGGGAATATCACTTTACTTGTGGACAACCTATTACCAATTACATAACCTAATATTAATCAGGTTTTGCAGGAGTTTATCAGAGTCAAGCAAGAAGGTCTTTCTTCACATTAGCCTGGCTAATACCACCAGACAATTTACAAAATTATGTCTAACTCTCACCTTGAGGCTTGATTCCCAGGAGCCAAGAGAGAAGAAAGTAGAGCAAGATTACAGGAAATTCGTAATGAAGTAGGGCAAGAAAAAGAAGCCATGTACCATCACCTTTTTATGGTATCGGTGGCACTGATGAACTTGTTATAATTCTCATAAACGAGCATTTGCAAGTCAGTGTCAAGATTCTTAATCTCAGCTGCCATCTGAACATGATTCTGGAGAAGCCCTTCCAAATTCGATTTTTGAACCTACAAAGGCACAAAGAACTAATTAGATACATCATTTCCAGGTTCTTAGGAACACAGAACAAATTATATAACAAGTTACAGAGTTCTTATGTCAGGCACAGGTTGTGAAATCTCTGTTACTAAGGCACAAAGGCACACCATAGTTACTGATAGATGATTTGTTCTGAACACAATTTGCGAAATATCACAATAATGCTGGATTAGATTTAGAGGGTCTGTTTGGCCCCGCCAGAGAACCCGCAAAAGTGTGGTTGGAGTAGGGCTGTTCAAAATATAGTTAATAGCTTTTCAATTAAATAATCTTAACGCTTCATACTGTAGCTAGCCGCAGAGTCTTCAACAAGAGCTTCTGCATTTTAGCCCAAAAGCTAACCTCAGCTTCTCACCACAACCAAAATATCCATTCTCCTTTCTTTTCTACTCAAATGCTTGGCTTCTGATTCCCAAAGTTGTTCACGCAACTATGCAGAATTAGCACTACGTAACAATCAGATGCTATGAAAACCTTCAATCAGGTACTAATTACAGCAAATTCCATCTCTAAACACAAACGAAATCAAATGAGCAGATTACAGCAATCAAATCATCTCCCCACACTCGCCGCGTTCGATGATCTCAAATCTAATCACAACAAGCTAAAGATTCTAGAGAAAATGAACGATTTCAATTAGCAAATTGAGTCTCCGCGCAGGTAAAAGGGGCACCCTACGAGATCTCGCACCGATCCAATTAGATCCGCGAAATCCAGGGCTACAGCAACGCCGATCCGCATCAAAGGGAAGAGGGAAGAGACACAGATTTGCGTACTACCAGGAGGTTCATGTACACGTCGGGATCGAAGGAGGGGGAGTTGATGGAGTCGAGCGACGTGGCCCTCGCCGTAGAGGCGGCGCCGCCTCCGCCTCCGCTCCCGGCGGCTCCGGCGCCGGCGCCGCCGGAGGGGTCGGTGTTGTAGAAGCTCGCGAGGAGGTCGCGCGTCCTCTTCGCCCTCTCGTCGAGAGGGGGAGCCTCGATCGCCGCCATGGAACCCTCTCTCTCCCTCTCCCTCTCTCTCTCTCTCTCTCTCTCTCTGCTCGATGGGGACGAAGAAGACGAACTACTCTGGCCTCGGCAACGGCAAAGTTTCTTCTCGGGAATTTTGCAAATAGGACCCTTACGAAAATGAATTTACATATCCATCCTTTTCTCTTTTTTTTTTTTTTTTTCTCGGCATGTTTGTTTCAACGTAAGTAAGACTTGGGATAGAAGTGGAGTTGGGATGAAAATTAGTTCACTTCTACTGTTTGTTTCTAACGGTGAAAGTGCAGTTCTGCGAGTTCTGTTGTTTGTTTGTTAGAAAGTAGATGACGTAAAAAGTGTAGCTCTCCACCTCCGGTATACTTATCTCTAAAGTAATATTATTGTTTATTTTGTAACTTATAGTGATTAATAAACTATAATAAATAAAATTTAATATAATTATATATGTATAATTATAAAATAAAATTTTAAACAATTATATTATTTGTTTGCATATAAATTATAAAAATGCAATAAATAAAATTCTAAAGTTAAAAATTATTAAAATTTAACAAATTCATTTTTCATCATTTTCTAAATATATAAATTAAACAAAAAATATGTTAAAGCTTACCTAATCAAATATGATCATATTTCAGAAGAAGTAACTCTAACACATTAATCCATTCTTACAATTTTTTTTTACTTCATCGAAATTGACTTCGCCTCATGGAGGACAAAGTCAAGTTCATTATTTTAGGTGAACTGGACTTTCAGGCGTAATAAAATTACGGTAAACCAAACAGCGGAAGTTGTCAGTTTTCAACTTCCCCCATCCCACTTACACCCCGCTTCCGTCAAAACAAACAGGCCCTTGAGCAAATTGCAGGATTAGTCTTTCACTTTGGTCCTCAAACTTTCCCATATATTTTAGGTGTAAATTTCGCATTCCCATAGTGTCGCACTTACTCATTTTAATACTCTATAATTTAAAGTATATTAATTTAGTACTCTTTAGTTTTATTTTTTCCTTTTGTTAACTTTTTGTTACATCATATACAAACAATTTCAGATGACTCGTCTATAGTTTATCGAATATCCATTTTAGTACTCTTTAGTTTTAACATTATCACTAATTTAACAAAATAAAATAAAATCACAAGGTACGAAAGTGATACACTTTAAACTACATAGTACTAAAATAAAAAAAAAATGCGAAATCACAAAAATAATATTTGAAGTTTTTTTTTTATATTTTATATTTTATTCATTGTTAGAGGATAAATTATTGCATGCATGCAGTGAATTTGTGCATCTATGTACCATGCACTTAGTGACAATTTTAAGAAGTTTTAATTTTTTTCTGTATGAAAATAAAACTTCTGAGTTAAAAGTATAAGATAGATGCAAAAAATAATAAAGTCATGATATTGAATGAGCAGATGAACTAGATATAAGCAATAACTTTTAATCAAGATAAGAACTAAAGTGAAACGCTACGGAAAAATTTTAGGGACTAAATTATAATTTTGTTAAAAATTTAAGATTTTAAATTTTGAAATCAAAAGGTTGAGTACTTAAAGATAAATTGAGTCAAAGCTTTATTTTTTTTACTCAAAGTGGAGTGTATATCTTACATCTTATTTATTCAAGGGTCATTAATTTTGTATTTATTATACCAATTTTTTTTTTGTTTTTATTAAAAATTATTTAAACTTTTGTGAATTTTAACACGAGGGTGCACCTCATTTTGGAGTGTACAGATCTTTTTTTTTTTTTTTTTTGGTGTGTGAGTTGCATTTTCTTTTATTATTATGTCCCTAATCTCTTATTAATCTGAAATTAGTGACATGCCAATGGTGCAATTTATCTTTTACCAAATTAATGCAATAATATCCCTTAAAAAAATTATGCTTTGTCTCAAACAAGTCATTAATTTTGAAACCTTTATCTAATTTTAAGTATAAATATTGATAAAAAGTGAATTAGTAGAAGATATAGTTTAGTTTATGGACAAAAATAGATTCCTTCATTATAAATCCCCATGTAGGAGTATGGAGCGCCTTCGTACTCCTAAGCATTTTCGATGACGGAATTTTTGAATCGATGATCGGCCCCATTAGGCTTGATCTAGCATATTTGAAATATCTAGAAAATAAATTTTGTGATTTTTCGACACCATCTGCCTAGCTATTGAAAGCGTTCAAATCAATAATTTTTAATAATTGATATTTACATGTTTCCAAGTTTAACAGTATATAAATATTCAAATTAGATAAAATTTTGATAGAAAATTTTTTATAGTATCTACAACAAGATTAATGTTTTTGATCGAAAAAATATATATATATATTCAAGCTATATCATGCTGAGTAAGAGCGAGCTGACTCCAGTTCGTGTTCGTGTTAAGAGTTCAAGCTAAAAAATTCGGCTCATATTCTGCTCATTTAGCAGACAAGCGATCGATCGCGAATTCATTTTGAGCCGAACGTGAGCTCGCTTGTAACAACAAATTAAATACGAGCTCATATTCTGCCCATTTATGAAACAAGCGATCGATCTTGAGCTCATTTTGAGCCGAATGCGAGCTTGCTCGCAAACAGCGACCTGAATTGTCAGCCCTAGTGCTAGGCCAATAAAAGAAAATAAAAGCTTTTCTTAGGCCTCAAATCTTGAAGTGGGCTGGATGGGGCCTCAATTACAAAAAAATCGGCAAACCGAGCAAGAGCGAGGTAATTCCAGATCGTGTTCATCTAGTTAAGATTTTAAGCTAAAAGATTCAGCTCGTCTTCTACTCGTTTATCAAACATGCGATCGATTTTGAACCGAACGTGAGCTGGCTTGCAAACAGCGAACTTAATATCCAGCCCAAGAGTCGGACAAACAAAAGAAAATAAAAATCTGGCACCAACCTGGCTTTTCTTGGGTGTCAAATTTTGAATTGGGCTGGATCAGGCCTTAATTACAAAAAAATCAGCAAGCCAAGCAAGAGTAAGCTAACTCCAACTCGCGTCCGTCTCGTTAAGATTTCAAGCTAAAAGATTCAGCTCATCTTCTGCTCTTTTATCAAGCAAGCGACCGATCTCGAGCTTATTTTGAGCCGTGTGAGCTGGCTTGCAAACAGCGAACTAAACTGCCAGCTCAAGCACCGGACCAACAAAAGAAAATAAAAATTTGGCACCGGCCCGGATGTTCCTAGAACTCAAATCTTGAATTGGGCTGGATTTGGCCTCAATTAAATTATGAACAAAAAATCGGCAAGACGAGTAAGAGCGAGCTAACTCCAGTTCGCGTCCGTATAGTTAAGATTTCAAGCTAAAAGATTCAGCTCATCTTCTGCTCGTTTATCAAACAAACGATCGATCTCGAGCTCATTTTGAGCCGTGTGAGCTAGCTTGCAAACAACGAACTGAACTGCCAGCCCGAGCGCCGGACCAACGAAAGAAAATAATAATCTGGCAGGCACGGCTTTTCTTAAATTGGGCTGGATCGGGCCTCGAAAAAATCGACATAGCGGTCCGAGTCCGGCGAGGCCCATACAATCCTAGATAGGTTTAGTGGTCCATGACAACAATAGAGTCCAAAATAGGCCGTAAGTGATTTTTGAGTTGAAAATAATTTTTTAATAAAATTTAATTTCAGGTGAAATGTTTTTTCACTACGATTTATTTAATAGGAGGTCCATAGTTTTGTATTGTAATTTTCCCACTCTTTTTTCTATTATTTTTTTACATCATAAATGAATGAAAAAAAAGTTACACCAGTTAGGGGCCGTTTGGTTGCATGTAGTTGCAACTACAGTGCAGTTGCAACTGCATGTAAATGTAAAATTTTGTGTTTGGTTTGATGTATTTAATTCGCTGCGAGGAATCGCTATTTGGAGGAGGCCCAAATACGAAAGATTTGCACTACGCCCAAATTGGCCGCGATTCCAACTGCAGCAGTTGGAGAGAGTAACTTTATATAAAAGATATGCTTACCTTCTCAATATTTTTTAAATAATTTTTTTTTTTTTTTTACATTGGAGATAATCTCACCATCATATATATATATAAAATGATAAAATTTTAAAAATTATTTCTTAACTGCATGCAACCAAACAAATTATTTATACTTACAGCATTTTCTACTACATTCAACCAAACATGATTCATGTAGTTATAATTGCTGTATTTCCAACTACATACGCCTCTAACTACACTGCATTTATAATTACATCTAATCAAACGGTCCCTAAATTTAAGCAGTGGAAATAGCTACGAAAATTTCTTCAAAATTCTAAAAAAAAAAAAAAACAAAACAAAAAATCATTCAACCTAGAAAGGATCTAAAATATTAGAATAAACTTTAATTCTATGTGCCTAATAAATAACAATCATATATTTAAAGTTAAATTACCATAAAAATGAAATTCTCTTGGCAAAATTAGGAAAAGAAAATTCAAATAATAATTAGAAGGAAGTTGAAAGATAATTAGGGGCGAAAAACGATCCAAAACCCAATGAATTACAAAAAATAAATTGATATTGTCGAGCAAGTTTTGATATTACCAGAACAGAAATGTTATATCTAACTTGCTTTAACAAAAGTAAAGAGGTAAAATATATACAACTTACCTAAATTATGTATAGACCATTTGATTCGACTATTCAATCTTTAAAAATTTTGATTCTGATTTGTTTGATTTAAGTCATTTAATGATTCTTCCGATACAAAATTTAAACTAATTACTTACTTTATTAAATTTATATTTATATGAATTACAAAAGAAGTATACTAATTAAATCTATAAAGATAAATAACACATTTAAAATTTGAAGTTAAAGAGCCATTAATCGGCACAGATTAAATAAATTAGAAAGTTAGACAGTAAAATTAAAATTTTTTAAAAAATTAGATAGTCAGATCAAACTGGGCGATAATTGAGATAAATTATTTATATTTTTATCTAACAAAAATTATTTTAGCAATAAAAAAACTAAGGAAAAAAAAAAGTCAAGAAGAGAGGCTAATAACATGGAGGCTGCCCATAGAATGGATGATAGAAGACTAATAAAACATTTCCATGGATTCTTAAGAAGCCAAATGAAGTGGGCTTTGACTTCTCATCTTCTAGTCAAAAGATTTATCTTCTAGAACCTTCATAGGGAAAAAAAGGTAAAATGTTAAAACAACAAAAAGGAAAAAAGAAAAGAAAAAAGAACATTCACTCATGTATAGTTCAAATTTAATTAGTGGTGTGGCAACTTTTTTTTTTTTTTTTTTTTTGAGAGAAAGGTAAAGACACTACCCGCTTTATTCATTTATTCAAGAACTTAAGCTACGGGTGTGGAGCAACGAGGCCGAAAGATGGCGCGAAAAAAAAAAAAAAAAAAAAAACACACGATTAGTGTTGCTTGAGAATGTCCCACTCTTTTAGTAATAGCTTGAGTCTGCGTGGCAACTATTTTTTATATCCAATTTTGTTCATACTATAGTATAAGAAAACAAATTAGAAATAAATATATGAAAATAAACTCAACAACCAACCATTTAAATTTTACTACCTAACTTTTAAAATTTCGATTTACTAGCTACCCGATCTTTTAATTTATTTGATTTGAGCCAATTAGTGATTTTTAACTTTAAATTTTGAATCGGTTTATATTTTATGTAATTTACGTAACTATAAATTCACTAAAATAGATAATTAGCTTAATTTTTCTATCTGAAGAGCTATTAAATTACTTAAATCAAGCAAATTGGAAAATTAGGTACGAAAATTAAAATTTTGGAAACTTGGGTAGTCGAATCAAAATGATTTATAATTCAAATAAGTTTTATACCTTTTTTACCTTATTTTTAATTCCATTGTCCTAAAATCTTTAAATTGGTTATCTCACCAAATATTTTACAAATTAATCACGCAACTCGCGTACAAAGATTGTTGTGCCATTAACAAAAGGTTTGCCGTTGTGCCACCAGCACCGTCCGGCACGTACCAAGCGTACCATTAATTTATATATATCTTTCATAAAAAAATTAAAAAAATTTGCTTCAGCCCAAGCTTACGTAAGTCTAAAATGTGAATGTTGAATGTGGCCAATATGATGTATTTAAGACAACCTTATAACATAATGAGAGTTCCAATTTAATCCTAATTCTATATCTGTTTATGTGACGGCTTCATTCCCAGGGATTCCCCAATCGGCCATATCAGGAAGAGCAATTTCTTCAGCAAAATACCAGCGGATAAGGGAATAGACTGAAAATATTCTGCTCTTTTGCATACCGTGAATGAGAACAAGTCACAAAGAAGAATTGCCGTCCACAATTCGATTTTGAATATAAAAAATCATGACAGAAGGTATAATTTTAATATTAATATAGTTTAACAGTGAAATATTTACTCAAACATAGCTCTATTAATTAGTGTGTGTATATATATATATATATATATAGAGTAGGGCTACTATACTATTATGAGTAGTAGAGCCCTACTACTCATAAGTTGTTTTCGATGATGGAGCTTCCGAATCGACGATCTACTCCGTTAAATATGATCTAGAGTATTTACAACTTCTAGAAAATAAATTTCGTAATTTTTCAAAATCATAATAAAGTCCATCAAATGGGCATAAAATGAAAGGCCGAAATCGAACGACGTCATAAAAATAGATGATCAGATCCTTCAATTTAAGATCGGAGTTATTGATCTGTATCTAGGTAGTGAATAGAATTTTCTATCAAAAATTCAACCTATTTCAATTCTTTTACACCGTTAAATTACCAAGTATCCCATATTGGCCGTTAAAAATTGTCAATTTTGTGAGCTATTGATCGTAAGGTAAATGATTACGAAAAATTACGAAATTTATTTTCTAGAAGTTTTAAATACTCTAGATCATATTTAACGGAGTGGATCGTCGATTCGGAAGCTCGATCATCAAAAACAACTTATGAGTAGTAGGGCTCTACTACTCATAATAGTATAGTAGCCCTACTATATATATATATATATATATATATATATATATATATATATATATATATATATATATATATATATATATATTAACCATGTATTTATTTTTCATTAATTATTCTATGTGTGACTATTCACATATCCAATATTTTAACTCAAAGTTGGATTTGTGTACACAACATGTATGCTTTTTGATAAAGTACATGACAAAACAAATTAGGTGTTGGACTCTCTTATTTTAAGTCTTATCCTAACTAAAGCATCAAAAACCATATATATATATATAGAGAGAGAGAGAGAGAGAGAGAGAGAGAGAGAGAGAGAGATGTGGCCACTAGATTCTGCACCCTTTTGGTGAATCCGTTCAACATTTCACAAATTTTCTTTTCTATTTCTTCTTTTTTTTTCCCCTATTTTTAAACTTGTATTATATATATATATAGAATTGAGATCTTATCTTTTAAAAGATTTAAACATTTCGTTTATAAGTTTTTAAATTTTCTTAGATTAATAGATGTGCGGTTAGGATGATGTGGGCCCTCTTGAGTTAAGTGGGTGGTTGGTTGAATAGTATAATCTAACGGATGAAAATTTAATCAAATATGATTATATCCGCCGCATCGCACGAGTTCCTACACTAATTATTATATATATTACGTGAAAGATCAATCAAATCTTAATTAAGTACAAACAATAAATTTATTGCTTGCATGAGCAATGGTTGTTATTGGTACTTTAATAATTATGAAGAGCCAAAAGCATTAGCTTTTTATTCATGGGTACCCATTCCACCCAATCTTGAACTGACCTAAATAATTATGCCTCTTAATTAGATGTGGATGTGTCACCATTTCCATTAGGAGACATTATTATTATTATTATTATTATTATTATTATTATTATTATTATTATTATTATTCATCTAAATGTCACAATGAGAAGTAACTTAATTAATTAATTAGTGATATCATTCTCCATTTTTAATACACTTTTTATCTAGCTATTAGTATATTTCTCATGCTATTAATTGGGTCATTAATTACACCAAGTTTTCTAATAATGTCTTTTTTTTAAGGAATAGATACTACAACAAAAACGGTCTATAACGACACTTTTAAATATGACATATAAAAAGTCTTAGCCTTTAGCTAAAATTACCGACACTTTTAAAAAGTGTTGCTATATGTGGGGTTGCTAGGTATATAGTGACGGTTAAAGAGTGTCGCTATAATCTAAAAGAGTACTGCTAATTTACCAACACTTATTTAAGTATTTAGTAACCATCGAAACACTATCTCGTTGGCTGCGGTGGCGGAGAAGGACGATAGGAAAGTCTCTACGTCTAGAATATTAGTGAATTGAGTGAAGAGAGAAGAGAAAATGGTAATTGATTTTTCTTTTTTTATTCTTTTATGTTTGTAATCCGGCCAAATGGTCTGAGTGTAATGGGTTGAGTAGAGTAATCTTTTATTTTTTGTTGGATTCGGCTTTATATTTATGCATTAGTAGATGTTTTTTTTAAGTTTTAGCATAAATGTGATACTTACTCAAAAGTGTCACAAACATGTGTCCCTATAATCTAATTCTGTTGTAATGAATATTCTTGTGATTTACTTGCTTTGTAAGTAATAAAGTTTTTGTTTGGGAGAGGGGATTAATAGCTTAAAAGTGCATTTTGATAAAAGGGGAATTACTTATATACCCTTGAAAATTTTTGGTTTCTTATTAATTTTTTTTAGAAAGCTAATATTAAAAATACTTTTTTAACGTTCAAAGTTATTTAAAATATATATCTAAAGTTAAATTATATTATGCTTCGTTTGGGATTGTAGGGAGATTGCGTTACGTACGGTCAGAAACAATGATGGGAAAATACCGATTTGTTTTCATATGTAATATTGCATTACGTATATTGCGGTTAGTCAGTTATAATATATTTTCTGCGGTCACATTAGAAAACTAGAAGAATATCCCTATATGATTTTTCTCAACTCTATTCTATCTAATAGCATTAGATAGATCTCAATACCAAATTAAGCCTTAGTGAACTGTTAAGAACAACCCTTATCTCTGCAAAATTACTATTTGTCCTTTTAAATATATCCTTCTATTGTCATTAATTTTTCTTATTTCCTTTTAAGTTAAGAAAAAAAAAATTATTTTGACTTTTATCTTTTCAAATATATAATTTTCTATCATCACCGACCTTTTTTGTTTACACTTAAGTAAGGGGCAAAACAGTATTTTTATTATTTTTTAATTATGGTGGAAAAATTTGGGTTTAATCTGAGATGACTTAACGAGTATTAAAGATAGGATTATTTTTGAATAACAAAAAAATGTACTAGAGATATATTTAAAATAAAAATATATAAAAATATATAAAATATTTCAGAAGTTTTGAAAGGTACATCAGATATAATCCTTTCATCCTATATATCATAACAAATGTATAAAGCGTGATATATAATTCAACTCCAGCAAAAATATAAAATAAAAAATCTATTTGAAATATTGGAGTAAATAAAAAGAAAAAAGGCCTCAATCCACATTGTTAGGGTAAATCTAGTCAACACAAGCTTGAAATTGTCATTTCTGTTCGCTCTCGTTATTAAACGTTCTAAGCACTAACACGACGTCATCATTAAAGTATCGAGTCGAAATGGATTAATGCTCGGTTCTATTATCAAACTTAAATGAACACCTAATTCCGCTTCACGAAATACAAAACTAACAACTAACAATAAATAAAAAAAATAAATTAAATATATTAAAAAAATAAATTTATAAAATTTTATCCATTAGACTTTGATCTAATAGTTAAAACTTTATATACAAATAAGTCTTTTTATAATTAAGCTCGCATTTATATTTTTATTTTGCTAAAAATTAAATAATAAAAATATATATTATGAATAATTATTTATTTATATATAAAAATATAAATTAAATAAATTATATAAATATAAAATATATTGTATTCGAATTTCATATCGAGCCGAACACGAGCGAGCCGATCCTTACCTGTTTCGCACTTTTATTAAACGAGCGAAAAATTCAAATTTCAATGTTTCATTTGAAAGTATTTACTAAACGAGCAAGCTAATCTCTTACTCATTTCGAATTTAATGAATGCATGGCTTTCATGAACAACGAATTCTGGGATGCCACTCCTACATATGGCTAGGGGGCGAGTGCAATATCTGTTGTAGAGAAAATAAAAAATTTAAAATTTAAAATATTTATTTTTTATTTAATGTTTAATATCTGTTGTATATTAATTTATTCTTTTTGATATACAACATGAGCGAACGTTGGTCGAACATTCATAAATTAATCTTATAAAATAGAAAGAAAAAGTTGTGAGCACTAAAACAAAAAACACACACACACACACACACACACACACACACACACACACACACACACACACACACACACACACACACACACACACACACACACACAAAAGAGTTTTTTTTTTTTTTTTTTTTTTTGAAAAAAAAGATGACATCCTCTACATAACCTGGTTTATGTTTTTTAATTGGGTGTGTCATTTTTTGGTGAGCTAAGCTAATGTGTTTGAGTGTACCAAACAAATTTAGAGAATGTGTATGCTATATTTTTGGTGAGCTAAGCTAATGTGTTTGAGTGTACCAAACAAATTAAGAGGATGTGTATGCTATATATTGACATAAGCTTTTTAAATTTTGTTATTAATTTTTCCAAAAGAGTCCAACATGGTAAGCCCTAGGCAATGTAAAGCAACCATATTTTTTTTCCAAAGTTTAAGTCACAAAAGATAAACAATTTTAATAAATATACTCAATACTCTTTTTTACGTCTAAACTTAAAATTTTATGCTCTAATATCGTGTTAAATAAAATAAAATAAAATAAAATAATAGTGTTTCTCTTTTAAAATAAAAAGTCCTTATTAATTATAAGGATGATGCAGGTCTAATTCATCAATTTGTACAACCACGTACTATTGCTTAAAAAGTTTTATTTTATTATTCTGTAGTTTTATTTTATTTTATTATAAAAATAATAAGGTGATAAATAAGGAAAACCATGTGATGACTAATTAAAAATTATAGTTTTCTTTTTCTTTTTCTTTTTTTTTATGGGTCAGAAATTCACTTTAACTTTTTTGTGGTAACAAAAATTTAATATTTTTATCAGTCAAAAAATTAATTACTTTTTAAAATAGTAAATTTATTGTAAAATTATAAGAATATAGACGGAATTCTTTTAGAATTAAATAAAATCGTTTATTTTCGCATTATTTTCAACAATAAGACATCCAAGTATCCAACCAAATAATGAATATGACTGAGGATAACACCAAAATAAATAATAAATCACCTGAAAACAATACTTGAGTTTAAACAATACTCAAGGCTTTGTTTATTAGGGAATAAGGATAGGAATAGGCCCTTATCCCTCCCTTTATACCCAAACGCTAATTCTTTACTCGAGAATAGTAGTTCTCGGTTATTCCTACCAACATCTTTATTTTTTATATAAAACTACCTAACATTTTTCTTATCCCCGGGAACAACCTAATTTTCATCCAAACGTTATTTTTCTTATCCTCATACTTGTACCTATCCCTGTAATAGCTAGTTTTTGTTTATACCCGAACCAAACGGTACCTATAAGTTTAGTATTAAAAAAATAAAAGTGCGACAATACTGGTATATAGGTAGCACGCTACCTGCTTCGTTTATTTCATTTAAAAATAAACTTGGCTAGAAATGTGAATCAACTAGGATTTGAACTTGGGTCTCGGGTACCAACTATCAAGCTCTTTGCCACTTGCTCCAAGGACGATCGGTAATACTGGTACAAAAATATTGGTGCTGGATGAATAAGGTGAATTTTTTTTTTTTTTTTTTTTTTGAGAGTTACGTGGCACGCCATCTTTATTTCGTTAAGAAATAAACTTAGCTAGAAATGCGAATCAACTATAATTCGAACTCGGGTCTCGGATACCAACCACCGAGCCCTTTGCCGCCACTTGCTCTAGGGACGGTCGGTAATAGGGTGAAATATTTATACCCAGATTTTAATGTCCAGATAGTGTTGCTCATGTCACATACACCAACAAAAATAATTTATTATAATTATAGTTAAAGTAAGGCTAAATTACATAAAATCCTCGTATCAAAATTTGATTTTTTATTTTTCCTTTCTGTTATTTAAAAACCTATATTTTGCTCCCTTGTAAAATAAAAAATTTTCACTTCGCCCTTTGCTGTTAGTAATCCGTTAGGGTTCCGTTTATAAAATATTATTATTATTTTTTATGCCAAAAATGTCCTCAATCTTTTCTCCTGTAAACATGGTGATGGACAAAATGATGAAAGATAAAATGATCATTTTGTCATCATTGTTTACAGCATAACCCTCTGTGAATATTTTTTATTTTACAAGAAGGCAAAGTATAGATTTTTAAATAACACAAATAAAAAGTAAAAAATTCGATTTTGACCGAGAGATTTTCTGTAATTTAGCCTTAAAGTAAAGGACATATATAATTCTCATTTTTGCCTCAATTTTTTTGGTGCCAAAATAGGTTGGTGCATGCACCCAAAATAATTTTGTCACACCATAAGAAAAAGGAAAAGAGAAGATTCCTCTATAATTCCACCACCTTCTAGAAATATAAACAAACAAATAAAATTAATTAATAGTGGCAACTACTTTTGTACCATGAAAAATTTTCAAATTTTTCTTATTTAACATTTAAAAAAAAAAAGACTAATATTAAAAATAATTTTTTAATATTTCAAGTTACTTCAAATATGTTTTTAAAATTAAATTCTGTTAGTGAATATATGAAATTATTATTTTGATTTTCTAAATATATTTAAAATATATTCCTTATACTGACACGAACTTTAACTTTTTTTTAAATATATTCCTTATACTGACAAGAATAAAATAGTTATTTTATTTTATTTTAATTCGGATAGAAATTTAATTTAGATTTAACCTAAGATGACTTAACACCTATTAAAAGCGACGTTATTTTTAAATAATAAATATCAATATATAAAAATATATTGAAAATTAAAAATAGTTATGCATAAAAAATTTCAAAAATTTGGATGGATATATAAATAATTATCTTAATTAATTTGTATGTATATGTAGTTATGCATACGGATGCAACGGATGGGGTTTGGGTCGGATTTTTAAAAATCCGAACTTGAATCCGAAAACTAAATTAAAATTCATATCCGGATCCAAATCCGTCGGGTTTTAAAAATTCATACCCATATCATTACCCGATAAAAAACGCGAAACCTGAATACAGATCCGGACCCGAACCCGACGGGTTTTAAAAATCCACACCGTTGAATAAAAATCTAAGGAATAAAAATTATTAAATATTTTATATATCATATAAATAAATAAAAATAAATTATATATATATATATATATAATTTATTCAGGTTCGGATTCGGATCGGATAAATACAAAATCTATATCCGTATTCATATCCGTCAGATTTTTATTTTCTATACCTATAACCGAATTCATACCTGTTTAGCTTGGATAAATCCGAGCCCGTTCGGATTCGGTTCGAATAATATTTCGAGTATTTATATTCATTGACATCAGTAGTTATGTACTCCTCAATCCTCATTTATCCCATTTCAATTGTTAAGATACCTTTTTTTTATTCCCAAAATGCCCCTCCCTCTTCCCTTCTATAAATAGCCCATCTCACACCCTCTCTGTTTCTCTCCTCTTTCTCTCTCTCTCTCTGTGGTGGCTCCAAAAGATAAGTCTCTCTCTCTCTCTACTCTTTCTATTTTTCTCTAATTTTAGGTTATTTTCTGTTAATTTCTATAGTAGGGTAGTAACTTTTCCCAATTTAGAGCAACACCCAGATCCCAAAAATTAGGTTTTTTTTAGAATTTTTCGGACCAATTAAACCAAAATTTTGCTGGGTTTTTAGGGTTTTACCACCTCTGTAGAAAAGCCCCTGTTCCTGAATCCACCAGACTCTGTTCCAAAATCTCGCCTTTGGGGGAGATTTTAGCAGATTCCGCAATTTCTGAGACAACCCAGGTCGAAAAATCGCATCTTTGCTGTGCTTTATTGTGAGATCTTGTTGTTGATTTTGCCCTGGAGGGCCCCCTCCATGATATCAATGCTCTCGCGCCGAATTGTATTAGAAGAAGCCCCTCTCTAGCATTTATGTACTCCGAAGCGCACCTCCGCCGCATCTGCTTCCAACATTCCTTCTCTGTGGCCTTCCTCTACTGGTTCTATGTGTTCTCATGAACTAGATCTCCTCTGAACCCTATTTAGCATTTTGCGCCCGCCACCCGTTCGTCGAAATCCCCCACCGAAGAAAAACCCGGGAGTTAGAATCGCGAGATGTCGTCGGAAGAAGACCGGCAGGTCGTTGTCGATCAGAGGAAGCAGAAGAGGATGCTCTCGAATAGAGAGTCCGCGAGGAGGTCGCGGATGAGGAAGCAGCAGCGGCTCGACGAGCTGGTGAACCAGGCGGCACGCCTCAAGAACGAGAACACGCAGATCTTGATGCAGATCAATATGATCACCGAGCAGTACATAAAGGTCGAGTCGGAGAACACCGTGTTGAGGACCCAGCTTAGGGAATTGACCGAGAGGCTGAAGTCGGTGAATTCGGTTCTTATGTTCATGGAAGAGTTCAGCGGGCTGGAAATGGACATCCCGGAGATGCCCGACCCGATGCTTCAGCCGTGGAAGCTTCCTTGCCCGGTCCAGCCGATTACGGCTTCTGCGAACACGTTGCAGTACAACTACTGAATCTTATAATTCCCGTGCGAAGTGCGAACCCTTCTATTTCTAGTCTACTTAGCTTTCGGTGAAGAATATCGTTGTGTGATTGTTACTTTCTTGTGTAGGGTAGTCGTCGTAATGTTTTTCCCATTTACTGGAATGGTGTGTGATGTTAGTCGGTGTATCGGAAACTCTGTCGTCCTTTGATGACTTATTAATGTTTCAGTAAGTGTCTGCAGAGTTGTAATTTCCGCACGATCTTAATTGTAACCCCTTCTTCTGCGGTGAAATGCTTGCTGTGTAACCCTTCTATTGCTATTCTACTTGGCCTTTTTGGTGAAGAAGATTGTGGTGTGATTGTTACTGGCTTGTGTAGGGTTCTTTGCTTTTGTCGTCGTAATGATATTTCGATTTAGTGGAATGGTGCTGCGATGTTAGTGAGTGTAGCCGAAACCTTGTCGTCCTCTGATGACTTAAATGTTTCAGTAAGTGTCTGCAAGGTTGTAATTTGCCGCACGACCTTAATTGCGATTGCTTCTTCTGTGGTGAAATGCTAGTTGTGGATGTTCTGATGTTCGAAGTAATGTTTGCTGTTTCAGTTTCATCGCATTTGTGCTATTGTTTCATTGATTGGCGGTCCGAATTTTGATCCTGCAGGTGTTGTAATCTTTCAGAGTCTTTGTCATGGAAGGGGAACACCCATAGACAGCATTTATTTTTAGGATAGCGGCGATTACTGTCGCATTGTATACCGCAGGAGCGAAATGTAACCATCTAAGGAGGATGAAGCAGCAGGGCTTCTTTAACCCAATCAACAGGGAAACTAGAGAAAAGGACCCAAGAACCTGAAGCTAATCCAAAGGGGTTCCTGGTCCCGGATTGCGCGGATTTGTAACCAATGAGAAAGATAAATCTACCCAAAGCTGTTATTTGGTTGGTTTGCCCATGTGGAGTAGATAATTTTCTTGAATTCAGTGGATTTTGTAAGATCGTTGATGCTAATCATTAATTTTAGAAGTTCGAACGGCTAGAAAGGTGCAATTAATTTACTTAAAGTGTACAGACACGGCGCCCAACAGGTCTCCATTGTGATTAGGCCCTGCCCGGCTTTTGTAACGAGCCCGCAGGCTTTCATTGTGAATCGTCCCACGTAGGCCTTGCCACAGGACAGGATACTGGCTCGTTTAAGCCAACATATTTTAGTTTAGAAGAATTCAAATCAATTCGTTTAGAGATGAATATTTCTTTTTCAAGTTGGTTTTACTCCGTATTATTGTTTGAAAAGCTTTAGTTTATTGGGGCTATGAATATTTT
Source organism: Aechmea fasciata (assembly GCA_025177825.1). NCBI lineage: Eukaryota > Viridiplantae > Streptophyta > Magnoliopsida > Poales > Bromeliaceae > Aechmea > Aechmea fasciata. The sequence continues at coordinate 7,248,700 of CM045944.1, read as the reverse complement.
ATAAGGGTTAAATGCATATAGGTCACTGCAAACATAGTCAATTGCGGATATATTCCTGCAAAATAAAAATTCCATAAGTTGTCCCTGCAAAAGTTCAAAGTTATGCAGATATGTCCCTACAGTTAACATCCGTTAGTGAGCTGTTAATTTTCTAACCGTGAATTCGTGAAATGACAATTTTGCCCTCACAAATATATCCTTCCAAAAGTCCTAACTGACATAAGAGGGGCAAAATATTCTATTCACATTATTAACTATTCATGGTTAAGTAGTTTAACTGTGGTTAATAAATTCTCTCTAACAGACTCTAACAGCACAGACATATCTGCATAACGTTTTCATTTTGCAGGGACAACTTATGGAGTTTTTATTTTGCAGGGATATATCCGCAATTGACTATGTTTGCAGGGACCTGTATGTATTTAACCCTATTTATAACTAACAAGTTACAGCAAATGATTTTTTTTTTGCTAAATCTCTTCTTACACAGTGGGATTCGAGTTGTATTACAGTAAATCCCGCCAAATCTTGCGAACTAATGGTTTCGAGCAGTGGAGGGTGTAAACCGCAAATCTTACATCTCTTTATCCAAAGATCGATATATGGCCCTTATCCTGTCAACCTTTTATTTAAAATATTAATTAGTTTTTTAAAATTATTTTAGAATAAAATGGTGTAATATTTATTTTTTTTTTTTTAGAATGTACATCTAGCATTTTTCATAGAAAAAAAAAAAAAAAGCTCACAAAGAAGAAGATGATGATGGGGAGGTTAACAAAAAGGCCCTAGATAGTGTTTTTTTTCCCTCCTTGGGCCCACTTATTTGGGGCCCATACATTAGTATCAAGTGAAGCTCATTGATTACGTGTACAGAAAATTTCTGCATACGGATCCGAGTTGGTGGAGCTTTCGCCCCGATCCGCTCCTACGGGGCAGTAAATGGGAGAAAATAAACAGATTCGGGACATAAAACGGGATAAATTTTGACTCGCCCCGAATCCGCTCCTTCATGATCGGTCTCGAATTCGCTCCGAAAATTATTTATATTTTAAAAAAATAATATATTTATAAAAAATTTTAAAATACAAATAAGTTAGTACTTTCATTTATAGTGTATTTGAAATTTTTAAATTTTGTTTTGAACTATGATTGATATGTTTTATTTTTATAATTGAGATTATTAAATTATATATATAATATTATTAAAAATTATTAATTTATATTTTACAAAATATTAATTATTAATAATATTATAATTTTATAAAAAATATTAATTGACGGGACGGATTCGGAGCGCCGGCAGAAAGCGGGTTATGATGCGGGACGGATTATACGATGCATTTTTTTAACTCGTTATGGATTCGGGGGTGGTGCTAGTCGGGGCAGGGCTCCGGCTTCCGGATCCGTCCCGTTTGCATCCCTAATTAAATAATTTTATTTTTGTGCATAAGAGTATAGAAAACACGCCACATGTTTGCGAGAAGAGAGAAATGTGCTTGATCCCTGATGAGAGTATTATACTTTTATATACTTATATTAATGTGTTGACAAGTATACGTGGTATTTCAAAATCTTGCGTACAAACCAATCATAGTTTTCCACAATGAAAAAATTACTTTAGACTTGGATTTCTAGACCATTCTATTCTGGTAGTTCGACGGTGGAATTTATATGTCAATTCATCGACAATATATTAGGACTGTGGAATTTATATGTCAATTCATCGGCAATATATTAGGACAATGATCCGATAGACCTGGTACATCTCCTCCGGATTGTTAAAACAAAGTTATCCGGAATGTTGTTTTTATATATTGTTGAACAGGGCAGACAGCAATGTAAAAAAAATTAGGGTTTTAGAAGGAGCATGAAGAATCCCTGAGATTTACAATGAAGAGCAGGGGAAAAAAAAAAAATAATGTATCGATCACTCCCAGCTTTTCGATAAAAATCTCGACCATATTTTCTAGCGGCTGAAACGGCAGAGAAAACTTTCAGTTGTAGCTTCTTCTACTTTTAAAACTCAAAAGCTTATTTTTACAGGCTATATGTGAGCCCAGTATTCGGCTTCTAAAAGTTTCCATCTTTCGAAACCAAAAAAGCTATTTTCAAAACAAACCTTGAAGTTGCTTCCTTACGCACAATAACAGTCACGACTCACGAACCCTCGAAAAACTTCAAATTATAGCTTCTACTTTTTAGAGCGCAGAAGCTTATTTTTACTCTCCGTCGTAATAAAAGCATCATAATATATGCCGGCCCGGTATTCAACTTTTAAAAGTTTCCATCTTTTGAAATTAAGAAGATATTTTTGAAACAAGATAAAACCAAAGTTAAAAAAAAGAAGAAGAAAAGAAGCATTTATAAAGCCTTGGAATTCCTTCCTGGTTCACAATAACAGTCACAAATATATCAGATCTTCACTAATTCTCATTAAATTGTGATTGAGCTGCACCCGTGTTCGGCTCGTTATTAAACGAGCTGAACACGAGCTGGCTCATTAAAGTATCGAGTCGTAAATTGCTAAATTGCTAAGGTGTTACGGTTAAAAAATAGATTAAACATATTAAAAAAATAAATTTATAAAATTTTATACATTAGACTTTGATTTAATAGTTAAACTTTTATATACAAATGAATCTTTTTATAATTAAGCTCGCATTTATATTTTTATTTTGCTAAAAATTAAATAATAAAAATATATATTATATATAATTATTTACTTATATATAAAAATATAAATTAAATAAATTATATAAATATAAAATATATATATTAATTTGTTATCGAACCGGACACGAGCGATTCGTGTTCGGCTCGTTTATTAAACGCAATGAAAAATTCAGCTCGTGTTCGGCTCGTTTGCTAAACGAGCGAGCCGATCTCGAACTCACTTCGAACCGAACACGAGCTGGGTCGTGAACAGCGAGCTGGATTGCCACCCCTAAGCTGCACTGAAGACTATTTATGCTTCACAAGGCCTACAAATTTTAAAAACGCTTCCACTCTTTCTTCGGTTAATATTCAAAAACTGTTAAATATATAAAACTTACTTGAACCACATATACTATTTTGATTTGACTACCGAACCTTTTAAAATCTTGATTTTAGTACTCAAACCTGATTTAAATAATTTAATGATTCTTTGAACACAAAATTTAAACTACGTCCTTATTTTAATAAATTTACAAAAAAATATAAATTTCACAAAAATACTTATTAGACTGTAAAGATAAACGACACATTCAAGTTTTGAAGTTAAAAAGTCACTAATGGAATCAAATCAAATAAATTTAAAAATCTAATAGTAGAATCAAAATTTTAAAGGTTACGTAGTCGGATCCAAAAAACAAAGAAGAAGATAATAATAGAGGTATGTTTATACATTTTGACCTTATAAAATTATAGTGAGAATCACAATCAGAGAAGCAGGTAAACTGGTGGAGGTTGTCACTGCAAATTTTTAGTATTAAAAAGAAAACTAAAAACACTTGAATTTTCTTTTTTTGTGTTCTTATTACAAAACATAAAAGCAGTGCAATCACAAAACTAGACCTAAGAGAGATATATGACAATAACCCATTTATTTAAACCATAAACAACCGGTTAGCATAACATATGTTTCTCACATAGCAGAGCAAATACTACACAGCAAAACACGCATAATCTACAAGCATAAGTTACGAAAAAGAACACTCATTTATGCATAATTCAAGAACTCAAAAGTTTTGTTACTTTACCGGAAAGAGGAACGCCAGACAGAGCCCCGTCGAGTAAAGCTCAGCCTGATCATTAAAAGTTTTACCTGGAAAATGAGTTAGGCTTCACGATCCGTGCCCTTTACAACAGTGACCGGACATGGAGCATTGTTCACCACATAATCACTTACGCTGCCCAACAAAACCCTGCAGCCACAGAAGGAGCACAAATGAATCGAAAATAAAAAAGGAAAAAATGATATACAAACTACACGTGAAATATGATATATTTTGAGATATGTAACAGAACTTTGAAAAGCATTTGTTTTGCTACATCTTTCGTTAGTTTCACCTTTCATTCCCTTTTGTCAGAAAATTCCGTCAAGTTCAGATAAAACTTGACTGTTTACATTGCAAAAGCAATTCAACATTCCTTTAGGTTACAGAATATTCTGACCAAAGGATGAAAATACCACTACATTGTACCCCAAGAAGTGTTTTTTCATCAAGCATACAACATAGTCGGGCAGAAAAATCAACATTATAAAATATTTAGGCACCCATTTCAGAATGCAGAAAAGGTTCAGGTAGCGTCATTAGGCTTTCACCAAGGGAAAAAAGAAAAATAAAACACCCAGAATCTCAAAATTAATGTTCGATTTAGTTGAGTATTTCGAGATTGTATAGAAGCAAATATGTTATAATTTTACCTCTTTATCTTGCTGAGCCCTCTGCTTCCCATAACAATGCAGCTCAGGGGAATGTTATTGATAGCTTCGCAAATCTTTTCACGGGCATCTCCCCAGTAGATTTTCATAACCACCACCACCTTAAATGTCAAATCGATGTGAGGAATATAATAAACCAAATATATAGTTAAAAAAGGGTAAAAACGTATGTAACTTATGTGAACTATTAGACCATTTTGAAACAACTACCCAACCTTTCAAAAATCTGATTTTACTACCCAACCTTCCAATTTCTTTAATTTGAACCAGTCAACGGTATTTTGACTTCAAAATTTAAGCTAAGTACTTTAATGAATTTATAGTTGCGAAAACTGTATAAAGTATACTAATTAAATCTAAAAAAATAAACAATGTATTAAAATTTTAAAGCCAAAGTGCCGTTGACTGACTGACATCAAACGAATTAAAAGATTGGGCAGTAAAATCAAAATTTTGAAAGGTTGGATAGCCGTTTCAAAATAGTCCATAGTTCATGTAAGTTTTGTACGTTTTTACCCAAAAAAAAGACAGCATATACGTATTTTGAGACCTCCTTTTGCCTGGCTATGGTGTTAAGAATGTCCAGTGTTTCAGCATCAGGCTTCACTCCATACTTCTTCGCAATACCAGGGTCAGAGAACTCAGAGAGAGGGATGAATGCTGCATAATAGAGCCCAAAAAATGGAAGTATATGATCAAACTCTGAAAGAATGAGAACTACAACAAGTAGTAACAACAACAAGAGCTATACCACATAATAGCCACAAACATAATGCAAATGGAAAAAGGATAGTTGAAATTTCAGATATGTTAGGTATAGGTGTAGGTGTAGTTTCGCACCATGTTGTTAGCAACTTTTGATGGCGTCAATAAAAACGTAAGAGCTATAGTATGTGAAAAAAAAGTAGAATTAGCATCACTCATGATATCTGATGAGAACTTTAGAAATTAATTATCGATATCAAAATTTCCACACTGCCCTGGGATTTCAAAGTCTACATTTTACTCTATTGAGTTATGAGCAATGCGATGGATACCATCCACCGAAACACTCGTGGAAGTACAATGACGAACTCTTATGGTTAAAAGGAGTAATACATACGTTTCAATATGGAAAACGATGCCCCAGATCCCCCCTAAACTTTACTATGATTGCATCTCACTATTTGAACTTTAAAAATTTCACAAGAACTGCATGAAAAATATGTGGATCTCAATCAAACACTTAGCCCTGATTTCTGGCAAATTTTCTTCACATGCCAGTAAACCCAAGTGAACTTCGAACTCATGTAAACAGAAATCGTACTCTTAGCCTAGTCTTGATTTTAGTTGTAACATAACATGACTGGACTCTATGAATGCGCTATCATTATGACATCAAAAGGATCGTGTTCAATGAAATCTGCTTCAATGTTCACCGAAAGCTGCTTCAATATTTCTTAATTCAATTACTGATGACGTGAAAAACTCAACTCATGACAACTTATAGCATATGTCAAATCTGTTGCCGATTCCATTGAAAATAGCAATGACCAGCACAAGATTTTAGCATTTTCTTCCTCCCAAATTCTAGTACTACAAGTATCAAACTATCAAATGATTAATTTTGGTTCTCTATTCCCTAAATAATCAAGTTATCAACACATAACACCCCGTTTTTCACTTGCAACGGAATCTAAGCATCACTGGGGTAAACCCCGTTTCAATCAAATCACATTTCATGCCAAACAACAGAAGTTTCAATCTCAAATGATTCTTTTTTTTTTTAGTTTCTTCGAGATTCGGGAGCTCAAACCCCTAAACTCAAACCTCTGAGGACCCCAACTGGAACTCGAATTCCAAGTCACCTTCCCTCCCCATATCTTACAACAAGAAATCCCAATGATTTGGCAACCTTTGTTTGAGGTCCAAATAAGTTATTCTAAGTTATTTCTAGTACGATTGTAAATAGTTAGTTTAAATATCTTTACTTCTTAAAAGGTCTTGCTATCCATGATTTGATAGGATAGCATATTTCACGATGTGATTATTCTATTATGAAAAAATAACTTGCAAACTGAATATGATACTCTTATTCTAAACATTTGATTATACTCTATCTATCAAAAATGTACAAATTTTTTGAATAAATTAAGAGGGTATATCAAACAAGATATTCATGCATTCAACCAGGGCTTAAGGATTTTGATTACTTTGTGCGCGTAGTCCGAACAATTATGTCGATTTGCTTAGAAAATGCTACCTTTCCAGGCCGTTGATTTAGCGACAAACACGAAATTAACAATTTTGATTAGTTCATACGTGCAGTCCAGAGAACTGCCTCGATTTGCCCCCAAAATGCTACCTTTCTAGGCCGATTAGTTATCAGCAAACATGATAAGGAGGATTTTGATTAATTCAGACGCGCAGTTCAGAAACCTACATTAATTTACCAACACATCAATAGCATACACGGTACTATACGATAAAAGCATGTCCCTCCGGGCTCCATCAAATTGCGAATCCAATCCAATCCAATTGAATCCAATCCAATCTCGATCTCATAACCATACAAAGAGTTAAACAACACATCAAACACGAACCATTAATCAACTAAGAGATCGTCAAACAAGGGCTTGGAAACAAGACACAGCTAGAGAGAAAGGGAGAGAGATTAGGGTTTGGGCTAGGGTTAGGGTTAGGGTTTGCGTACGAGATCCGGTGGCCTCCCAGAGCTGCATCTCGCCCTCCTCGTAGAGCGCCTCCTTGAGGACGGTGACGAGGACGAGGTGGTCGCCACCGCGCACCAGGTTCTCCGCCGCCCACCGCAGCGCCGCCTTGCTGCACGGCGAGAAGTCCGCCGCCACCCCCACCCTCCGCCCCTCCCCCGCCGCCTCCTCCGCCATTAGAGAGCTCGAGCCAAGGTAGGGAGAGAGAGAGACGTTAGAGAGAGAGTGTGCGTGTGAGAGAGAGAGAGAGTGTGCGCTACGAAGGGATAGCGATGGGCGATGACGATGACTCGGCCTACGAATTATATTGAGAGAGAGAGAGAGAGAGAGAAGGGTTTCTTCGGTGTAACGGATATATGTCACTCCTTCGGTGAAACAGCCACAAGAGGCTTCCCACCTGGGATCAGATGTGGTGATCCAGCTCGCTGTTCATCCAGCCAGCTCGAAATCGAATCGCTTGTTTACTGTACAAATCAAAAATAAGTTGAATTTTTTAACTCATTTAATAAGCAAGACGGATACGATCTGAATTTTTCGACTTATTTAATAAGCGAACTAAACGTGAGCTGGAGTCACCCTCGTATTCGGTTTGATAACAATGCGTTACAAAATAAGTTGAAATTTTTAACTCGTTTAATAAACAAGTCGAATATGACATGAATTTTTCAACTTGTTTAATAAACGAGCCAAACGTGAGTTGAGGTCACCGTCGTACTCGGTTCGATAATGCGAATATATATATATATATATATATATATATATATATATATATATATATATATATATATATATATATATATATATATATATAGAGAGAGAGTTGTCTTTGGTATGCTTTTATAAGCATGGAGGCTTTCGTGCTTCACTTTGTTTTCGATGTTCGGACTTTAGAAACGACGATCGGCTCCGTTAGAGTTGATCTAGAGTATTTGAAATATCTAGAAAATAAATTTTGCGATTTTTCGATATCATTTGCCTAGTGATCGAAGAGGCTCAAAATCACTAATTTTAACGGCCGTGGTGAGCGGTTGAAAGTTTAACGGTGTAGAAATATCCAAATCACATGAAATTTTGATAGAAAATTCTTTATACCATATAAAACAAGATCAATAACTTTGATCTAAAATTTTAATGTCATATCATCATATTTTGTAAGATTTTTATTTTCACTAGTTGATTTTGAGCCACTTCGATCACTAGGCAAATGATATCGAAAAATCGTGAAATTTATTTTCTAGATACTTCAAATACTTTAGATCAAGTCTAACGGAGCGATCGTCGATTCAAAAGTCCGAACATCGAAAACAAAGTGGAAGCACGGAGGCCTCCGTGCTTCCATAAGCACCCGATCGCACTCTCTCTCTCTCTCTCTCTCTCTCTCTCTCTCTCTCTCTCTATATATATATATATATATATATATATATATATATATATATATATATATAGGAAGCACGGAGGCCTCCATGCTTCCAAGTTGTTTGCGATGTTCGGACATTCGAATTAACGATCGGCTCCGTTAGAGTTGATCTAGAGTATTTGAAGTACCTAGGAAATAAATTTTGCAATTTTTCGATATCATTTGCCTAGTGATCGAAGAGGCTCAAAATCACTAATTTTAACGGTAGTGGTGAGCGGTTGCAAGTTTAAAGGTGTAGAAATATCCAAATCACGTGAAATTTTGATAGAAAATTCTTTATACCATATAAAACAATATCAATAACTTTGATCTAAAATTTTAATGTCATATCATCATATTTTGTAAGATTTTTATTTTCATTAGTTGATCTTGAGCCACTTCGATTACTAGGCAAATGATATCGAAAAATCACAAAATTTAATTTCTAGATACTTCAAATACTTTAGATCAAGTCTAACGGAACCGATTGTCGATTCGAAAGTCCGAACATCGAAAACAAAGTGGAAGCACGGAGCCCTCCGTGCTTCCATAAACATCCTAGCGCACTATATATATATATATATATATATATAGAGAGAGAGAGAGAGAGAGAGAGAGAGAGAGTCCGGCTACTATCCTTTTAATAGGATAGGAGCACTTGTCCTATCAGTTTTTTAGTCTTTGGATCAACTCTTTTCATCATTTCTAACCATTGGATTAAATACTATAACCCAGTGGGGACCACTCAACCCTAGGGGACCATTCAACTCTAACCGACTAATATCATCCTAACCCTACAATTTCTCATCCAAAGGTTAAAAACTTGATAGGACAAGTGCTCCTATCCTATTAATAGGATAGTAGCCCTAGCCTATATATATATATATATATATATAAATATCTATATATATATATATATATATATATATATATATATATATATATATATATATATATATGCCACAATATATACTATTATGAGTATTGGAGACCTACTACTCATAAGTTGTTTTCGATGATGGAGCTTAGTATCGACAATCCACTCAGATTAAATATGATCTAGAGTATTTGAAACTTCTAGAAAATAAATTTCGTAAATTTTCGAAATCATAATAAAGTCCATCAATGCGGGCATAAAATGAATGTCAAATAAAATCGAACGACGTCCTAAAAAGGATGATCGGATCCTTCAATTCAAGATCGGAGTTATTGATCTTTATCTATAGTGAATAGAATTTTCTATCAAAAATTCAACAAATTTCGATTCTTTTATACCGTTAAACTAGCAATAATCCCATACCTGCCGTTAAAAATTGTCAAAATTGTGACCTCTTGATCGTAAGGTAAATGGTGTCGAAAAATTATAAAATTTTATTTCTAGAAGTTTTAATTCTTGTAAATAACGTTTAACGGTGTGGATCGTCGATTCGGAAGCTCTATCATCGAAAACAACTTGTGAGTACGAGGCGATCGTACTCATAATAGTATAATAGCTTAACCCTATATATATATATATATAGAGAGAGAGAGAGAGAGAGAGAGAGAGAGAGAGAGAGAGAGAGAGAGAGAGAGAGGAACTACTATCTTTATTAATAGCATCAAGTCATTGGTGCTACCAAGTTTTTGGCCATTGGATTGAGAGATGTGTGGTTAGAATGATGTAGGTCTCCTAGGGTTAAGTGGGTGGTTGGTTGAATAGTATGATCTAACGGGTGAAAATCATCAAAGGGGTGGATTTAACGGCGGAAAACTTGGTAGCACCGATTGCTTCGTCTTTATTGATAGCATAACGGCGGGACTCTCTCTATATATATATATATATATATATATATATATATATATATATATATATATATATATATATATATATATATATATATATATATATATATATATATATATATATATAGTAGCTATTATACTATTATGAGTAGTAGAGCCCTACTACTCATAAGTTGTTTTTCGATGAGAGAGCTTCCGAATCGACGATCCACTCCGTTAAATATGATCTAGAGTATTTAAAACTTTTAGAAAATAAATTTCGTAATTTTTCAAAATCATAATAAAGTCCATCAAATGGGCATAAAATGAACGAAATCGAACGATGTCCTAAAAATAGATGATCGGATCCTTCAATTTAAGATCGGAGTTATTGATCTTTGTCTAGGTAGTGAATAGAATTTTCTATCAAAAATTCAACCTATTTCAATTCTTTTACACCGTTAAACTACCAAGTATCCCATATAGTTAAAAATTGTCAATTTTGTGAGCTTTTGATCGTAAGGTAAATGATTTCGAAAAATTACGAAATTTATTTTCTAGAAGTTTTAAATACTCTAGATCATATTTAATCTGAGTGGATCCTCGATTCTAAGCTCTATCATCGAAACAACTTATGAGTAGTAGGGCTCTACTCCTCATAATAAGTATAGTAGCCCTACTCTATATATATATATATATATATATATATATATATAGGCTAGGGCTACTATCATATTAATAGGATAGGAGCACTTGTCCTATCAAGTTTTTAACCCTTGGATGAGAAATTGTAGGACTAGGATAATATTAGTCGGTTAGAGTTGAATGGTCCCCCTAGGGTTGAGTGGTCCTCATTGGGTTATAGTATTTAATCCAATGGTTAGAAATGTTGAAAAGAATTGATCCAAAGGCTAAAAAGCGATAGGACAAGTGCTCATATCCTATTAAAAAGATAGATTTATATATATATATATATATATATATATAGAGAGAGAGAGAGAGAGAGAGAGAGAGAGAGAGTTGAGCTAGAATACTCTCAAAAGCACCATGAATGTGGTGCTTTTGAGTATTTAGTCATTGGATGGAGAGATGTGAGGTTGAGATAATGGTAGTAGGTGGTGGTAGGTGGAATAGTGTTTGATCCAAAGGCTTTTAGTAATCAAGTAGTAGAACCAAGGGCTGGAAACTTAGAAGCAGCAACTCTTTGGTGCTTCTAAAAATATTCTAGCTCAATTATATATATATATATATATATATATATATAGAGAGAGAGAGAGAGAGAGAGAGAGAGAGAGAGAGAGAGAGAGAGAGAGAGAGAGAGAGAGAGAGAGTTGAGCTAGAATACTTCTAAAAGCATCAAGTTGGTGGTGCTCGTGAGTTTTTAGCCATTGAATGGAGAGATGTAGGGTTGAGATGATGGTGGTAGGTGGTGATAGGTGGAATATTGTTTGATCCAAGGGGTGTTACTGTGTTAGTAATTGAGTGGATCCAAGGGTTAGAAAGTTGGAAGCACAAGAGGTTGGTGTTTCCAAAAATATTCTAGCTCTCTCTCTCTCTCTCTCTCTCTCTCTCTCTCTCTCTCTCTATATATATATATATATATATATATATATATATATATATATATATATATATATATATATATATATATATATATATAATTAAAGTGCTATCTTGCTCGATAGTACGAAGCAATCGGTCTTTATCGGGATTTTACGTAGATTAGATCCGCGCTTTGATGATTTTCATCCGTTAGATCATACTATTCAACCAACCACCCACTTAACTCTATAGGGGCCCACATAATCCTAACCGCACATCTCTCAATCCAATGGCTAAATACTTGGTAGCACCAATAACTTGGTGCTATTAATAGATAAGAGTATATATATATATATATATATATATATATATATATATATATATATATATATATATATATATATATATATATATATATATATATATATATATATATATGGTCCGGCTACTATACTATTATGAGTACGATCACCCTCGTACTCATAAGTTGTTTTTGATGATAGAGCTTCCGAATCGACGATCCACACCGTTAAACGTAATTTACAATATTTACAACTTGTAGAAATAAAATTTTATAATTTTTCGACATCATTTACCTTACCATCAAGAGGTCACAAATTTGACAATTTTTAACGGCCGGTATAGAATACTTGCTAGTTTGACGATGTAAAATAATCGAAATTTGTTGAATTTTTGATAGAAAATTCTATTCACTACATAGATAAAGATCAATAACTCGGTCTTGAATTGAAGGATCCGATCATCCTTTTTAGGACGTCGTTCGATTTTGATCGTTCATTTTATACCCTTGATGGACTTTATTATGATTTCGAAAATTTAAATTTATTTTCTAGAAGTTTCAAATACTAGCTCTAGATCATATTTAACGAAGTGGATTGTCAATTCGGAAGCTCTGTCATTGAAAACAACTTATGAGTAGTAGGGCTCCAATACTCATAATAGTATAGTAGCCATGGCCATATATATATATAGTAGAGTTACTATGCTATCGAAAGTATAGAGGATTTGACACTTCCGATTTTTTAGCCCTTAGATCAATCTCTTTGATCATTTCTAACATTTGGATTAATACTATATATTACCATGTGGGGACCACTCAACCCTAATAAGGGTATTACTCAATCTTGGGGGGACACAATCATCCCAACCGTATAGTTTTTTATCCAAGGGCCAAAAAATCGGAAGCAAAGAGAATAAGAGTTATAATTGTAAATTAAAATTATTTTATCTAATTAATTATAATTAACATGAAAATATTACTTAAAATAATAAATTAATATTAATAGTTATAAATAATAAATTAATTAAATAATAAATTATTAATAATTATAAATTACAAATTAATTAATAATAATTAATTAATTAATAATAATTATAACTAATAATAAATGAAATAAATTAAATAATAAGTAATTAATTATCAATAAATAAAGTAATTATTATTTATAATAATTAATAATTAAAAATAATAATAATTTAATTAATAATTATAAAAAATAAACTATTAAATTATTTTATTATTTAAGCAAAAAAATAATAATTTAAATATATTAATTAGATTAATTAATTATTTAATATCATAATTAAAATTATTTTTAGATTTTAATTAACCTTATTCTCACACGAGAACAAGCTTGTTCTTAGAAAAAAATAGAACAATAGTTTCAGCCTTATTTCGGTTTATTCCAAAAACCCGAGAATTAATTATTGTTCTCGAGCACCAAACGTAATGTTTGGAAACAAATTAAGGGGGGAACAAGAGCTTATTTCCGCTTTTATTCTCGAACCAAACGTTACCTTTGAATATAATATATATGTCGTTGTAGGTATCTAATTATACTTTTCATCTTCTAATTATTATGTTGAACAAAATATTCATAGACACTTTAAATAATAATTAGCGACGCTTTAAAGCGTCGGCAAAATAATCCCGACGCTTGTAAAAGCGTCGGATAAGAGTCATTAAATAAATATGTCGGGATAAATATACCGACGTTTTAATATAGCGTCGAAAAATTTATATAAATATTTGATAAAAATATGTTTATAAGCGACACTTAATCATAGTGTCGGCAAATGCTAAATATTAAAGACGCTAGAAGAAAACGTCGTCTAAAAAGCGTCGTCTAAAACATATTTTGTTGTAGTGATTCAAATTTGCTCATGACTTACTAGCTAGATCTTGTAACTAATTAAAAGTAGAAAATCTGTGAATAAGGTAATTGGAGAGAACCATGAAAATATAGATGCATGATGGCCAAGATTTGACAAGCACATGCAGAGGCATTGATAAGAATCACACAGGCATTGATAAGAATCAAAAGCCTCCAACAAAAAAAAAGTGCTTTTCTCAAGAAGAAATAACTTAACCCACAAATTGCCAAAACTTGAATGATTCACAAGGTACCTCCCTAGCTAAAGCTAAAAATCTCTTGGATCTACAAAACAATGCACCCTAGGGTTCAACTCAACCCAATTCTCCTCACCCTTCATTACTCCTTTACTTACACCCACTCTTTTGAAGAACCAAATATCATTGATGCATGAGGTGGAGGAACCCCAAGGCATGTGAGCATACAAAGGGTCATGTAAGCTCACCTCACTCACAATTGCTTTGCAATCCCTCACATCCCTAACCATATTAAATGCAAAACACCACAAGGAGTTTAAGAGTTCCCTTACATTATCCCCTTCACCATGAAGCCCATAGAGGAAGAGGAACCCAAAAGGCTTGAGTGGCAATTTGCATGCCAAGGGAATCCTCAAGCAATGGAGAAAGTTGGGTCCTATTTGTTTAAGAGAAGCATGAATGCACCTAAATAGAGGTGTGGCTTTAACTTGGAACTTGTATGAGTCATTGGTTTTCCACATGCTAACAACAGCCCAAGAACTTGGTGTGTTGTTTAGGAACTCTCCATCCTTTCCTTTGCAGTGCAAACCACTCCACCTTTCCCCTTTGTAATATGAGACCCAAGTGCCTAGGCTCAGCTCTTCATTGAGAATGTTATCTATGTCTAAAGGAAAGAACTTCTCATTCGCGAGTCGATCCTTGTAAAGTAGTATAGCTTGCTCGATGCTTAACTTCTCGATCGCTACGTCATTAGATGGGGCGTGAATCTTTGGGTGCGTGTCGGTCGGTTGTACGAATATCCCCAATGAGCTCAACTTGACATAATGGCACTTGAGAGAGAAGAGATTTATCGAGGCGACGTTGTTCTCGTCGGTCGCTAGGAGAATGTACTCCGCGCCATTTCGTACAGCCCATGCTTCGATAGATTTCGTAAGCATTAATCCGATCCCCATCCGCCTGCATCAAATGATATTGGTGAGTGAGTAGTTGAATCATCCTTGTGATCTTCTCTCAAGTAGTTGTTTTGTCGCAAACTTAAATGTTTCTAGCTAGCAAACAACTATATATGCATCAATCTAGCTTTATATGCATATGCACATAAGTACCCATTCATCACATTAAGCAAACTTTGTACAATATCATTTTGTCAATGGTGTGGAATCATCATATATTCAGTGGTTCTTCTATTGTATTATGTATGAGTTATTGCATTCTAGGGTAATAGCAAATTAACTTGAATGCATTAACTAAATATTACTATAAGTTCATCATATGGGCATTTCTGTGCCTGAAATGCTTAGTTTCATACATGAAAATAATATGAGAGAGAGAGAGAGAGAGAGAGAGAGAGAGAGAGAGAGAGAGAGAGAGAGAGTGAGAGAGCTATAACCTATGGTTAGGGGAGACCCTAAGGCCAAGGATGCAACCTATCCACACATTCCCTGCTCCAAGACCAGTTCCCACACACTTCATGCAACCTCTAACAACTCCAACTATCTCCCCAACACCCACCAACTCAGCAACCTGCAAAAACTATTCTCACATTAATCACTTAGAAAGACAACATGGTTGTAAGAACATATATTAATCTTATACTTGCATGGTTAGAACATTGAAATAGGGAGGAAGAAGATGATGCATGGTTGTAAAAACATATATATGTGCAACAAAAGAGAAGCAATAAAATGGATGATGCCATACCCCCACACCTACCAACATAACATGGAGAGGGAAAAGCCTAACCCTACAAAGGGGGTCACCCATCATGTTGGTGATGATGGAAAAGCCTCTCCTGGACCCAATCTCACAGTTCCTCTCAAGCTTCTCCACCTCTTCCAAATCCCTCTCCCCATCATATTCCCTCACAACCACACTCCTCTCCATTCTACTACCATAGTTTAGCTCCATTAATTATCTTCTTAATTTGTTCACAAAGATTAGAGAGAGAGAGAGAGATCTAGAGAGGGAGAGGAGTAGGATGAATATATGAAGCTCTTTTTACTCAAGCATATAAGATGAGAATAGTGTCCTTGCACTTATATATAGAACACAAAGCAATAGTTTTCATTTTCTACTGAACTTAATTTTAAGGCTAGCAATCCAATTACATTATGTGTAAGTTACACAAGTTTTTGTTGGCTTAAATGGCCAACATTCTGCCCGGTGGTGAGAGCTTATGTGGGTCGAGTCATGTTCGAAATGAGGTGAGGCCGAGTTGGGCTGAGTCATGTTCGAAGTGGCGTAAGACCAAGTGGGCCGAGTCACAATCGAGACCCGTGGACGCTGTTTCTTAACGCTTTAAGTGAATTGGTTACATATTTCTAACAGCTCGAGCTTTTGGGATTAATGGTTTGCGCCAACGATCCGACAGTTTTTATATAAATATAAGATATAATTAAACCATTAACCATTAAATATGATCAAGAATGTGTAAAATGCAAAAATTTATAGTTCGCGAGTTTTGAAAATCGATTTTCTGTACATCAAGTCATGCTAAAAATCAATAATCCAAAACTTTTAAGAAAGGACAATATTGAAAATTTTAAGATACTAGATTTTCAAAAATTATATATTACCAACTACGTACCTTCAATGGTTTAGATCTTTATTTTGAAACTTCTATGATTAGATTTTTAGCTAGCGCAATAATTATATAACTTAAAAGTGTGTAATTAATTGGAATCTTAGCATGATACTTGTAATACGAGTAGAGAGCTACTATACTCTTATGAGTAATATTGAGGATTTCGTATTCATAAGTTGTTTTTGATGATGGAGTTTCTGAATCGACAATCAACTCCGTTAAATATGATCTGAAGTATTTGAAATTTTTAAAAAATAAATTTCGTAATTTTTTAAAATCATAATAAAATCTATCAAGCTGGTATAAAATGAACGATCAAAATCGAACAACGTCCTAAAAATGGATGATTGGATCCTTCAATTTAAGATCAGAGTTATTGATCTTTATCTAGGTTAGTGAATATAAATTTTTATCAAAAATTCAACCTATTCCGATTCTTTTGCATTGTTAAACTAGCAAGTATCTCATACCGGCCGTTAAAAATTATCAATTTTGTGAGCTTTTGATCGTAAGCTAAATGATGTCAAAAAATTATGAAATTTGATATCTAGACGTTTTAAATGCTCTAGAAAATGTTTAACGGTGTGGATCGTCGATTCGGAAGCTCTATTATCAAAAACGACTTATGAATACAAAGGCGATCGTACTCATAAGAGTATAGTAGCGGACTCCATGTAATAGTACAAATATATGTATTTTCCCTATCCAATCTCTATTTCGCAAGGTGGTCCTTGTGCTTGTTATTTGAAATGTTTAGTATATGAACCTTCGCATGGATATATTGCATTTACGTTCCTAGTCGTTGAAAAATAAGTATAAATATTTTCTAAATAACCATTTTGTCCCTTTTGTAAATTAATTACTTAACTTATTTTAGTTTAATCCGAGCAAATTAAGGATACTATACTGTAATATATATGTCAAAATCTGTAAACTAAAGAGTGTAAGTTTAAAATACAGAAACCAATTTATAATATCAGTAATTATCAATAATGACCCTAATTATCATAAAGGAAGTAAACAAACTAAAGTCACTTTAAAGATTATTGCTGTTGGGAATCCCGTACTCGCCCCAGTACTGAATCTTGTGAATCCGCAACCCGCTCCGATACCGGATCTTGTGAATCCGCAACCCGCTCCGATACCGACTGCTGTGGATCCGATATCGATTCTTGGGATTCCGCAACGGAACCGTCGAATCGAATTTTTACCATAAACTTATCTCCTGAGCAAAAACTAATACAATCACCAAAAAAAAAGTAAAAATCAAAACAAAAAATATGCGGGTAAAATAAGATTCATTAAATAAGAAAAGATTATCGTGACTCCTACGTAATAGGCTACAACACGAGCCTTTTTTTCGAATCTCTTCTACCCTTCTCTACTTCTATAAAAAACACACATATAAGACAATCTTCACGTGCACCCGTGCACTTAGGTGCACTAAACTCATTATCTCTCTCTTTTGCTCTCTCTGGTATGTCACACTCAAGGGCCAAACTGTACTGCCCTCAAGCTTCAGGCGAACGCACGTGAAGCTCTAATTAATTCGGCCGTACATCACAGCTAATTAATTAGCCCTATATAATGCTTAACCAAGGATGTATTCCAATCTTAAGGCCTGTTTGTTTTGGTGTAAGTGGAGTGATGGAACTCAAGTCCGTTATTTGTTTTGATGTAAGTGAAAAATATAATGTAACTCAACTTACGTTAGAGCTCCACTTCACCTACTCTCGACTTCCTCTTCTAAAGTGCCGAACTCGACTTCCACTACACTCAACCTTCTCTAAAAAATTTATTAAACAAGAAACTTAAACTCTACTTCCTTTATAATGGGTTAGAATTACCTTATTTATAATAAATTAAGATTATCTTTAAATAATAATAAAAAATTTAATTATATAATAGATTTAATTTTATAGTGGTAAATTTACTACTATATTTAGGAGATAATGGGATCCACTTACTTACATCAAAACAAACAACGGAACTCAAAAAACTAATTTTACCAGCACCAAGTTACATCAAAACAAACAACAGAAGTGATTGAATTTACTTTCGGACGGTACGAGTTACGTCAAAACAAACAACAGAAAAATAATCACACTTCAGGGAAACTCAAACACCACTACACTTGACTTACGTTGAATCTACAAATACGTCAATCCAAACGCCCCTTAGTGTATTTAGAATTCCGACTTTAATTAATATTCAAATCTATCTTAATTAATCACTAATAGATTTAAATATTAATTCTAATATAATTAGATTTATCATCTAATTAATATTTAAATTTTAATTTATCTCCAACAGATTTAAATATTAATTCTAATCCAAATAGGATTCAATGTCAAATCTAACTAAATCCTAACAATTGCCACATGTGTATTTTCCTTTTTCTTTTTTTTTTTTTTGTTTATTGGGTTCTTGAAATATGGTTTTGATCATTCTTCAATTATCATATATGGTATGTTTAAACCATAATGACAGATTGATGATAATTGTAATTAAGTATATATATATATAGAGTAGGGCTACTATACTATTATGAGTATAGAGCCCTTACTACTCATAAGTTGTTTTCGATGTTGGGGTTTTCGAATCGACGATCCACAGTTAAACATGATCTAGAGTATTTGAAACTTCTAGAAAATAAATTTCGTAATTTTTAAAATCATTATAAAGTCCATCAAGCGGGTATAAAATGAGCGGTCAAAATCGATCGACATCCTAAAAATGGATGATCGGATCTTTTAATTTAAGATCGGAGTTATTGATCTTTATTTAGGTAGTGAATAGAATTTTCTATCAAAAATTCAACCTATTCGATTCTTTTACAGATTAAACTAGTAAGCATCACATCTGCAGTAGTTAAAAATTGTCAATTTTGTGATCTCTTGATCGTAAGGTAAATGATGTCGAAAAATTATAAAATTTAATTTCTAGAAGTTTTAAATGCTCTAGATAACGTTTAACGGTGTGGATCGTTGATTCGGAAGCTCTATCGTGAAAACAACTTATGAGTACGAGGCGATCGTACTGTTAATTAATAATATATAATGGGACTCTATATATATATATATATATATATATATATATATATATATATATATATATATATATATATATATATATATATATATAGAGTAGAGCTACTATACTATTATGAGTAGTAGAATATACTATATAAGTTGTTTTGATGATAAACTTTCAAATCGGCGATCAGCAAGATTAAATATGATCTAGAGTATTTAAAACTTCTAGAAAATAAATTTAAATAATTTTTAGAAATCATTACTTTACGATCAAGCTCACAAAATTGTGATTTTAACGATCGATATAGATACTTGGTAGTTTAGCGGTGTAAAAAATTGAAATAGGTTGAATTTTTGATAGAAAATTCTATTCACTACCTAGATAAAGATCAATAACTCCGATCTTAAATTGAAGGATCCGATCATCTATTTTTAGGATATCGTTCGATTTCGGCCGTTCATTTTATGTCCATTTGATGGACTTTATTATGATTTTGAAAAATTAAATTTATTTTCTAGAAGTTTTAAATACTCTAGATCATATTTAACGGAGTGGATCGTCGATTGTTCTATCATCGAAAACAACTTATGAGTAGTATTCTACTACTCATAATAGTATAGTAGCCATACTCTATATAGAGTAGGGCTACTATACTATTATGAGTAGTGGAGACCTACTACTCATAAGTTGTTTTCGATCATGGAGCTTCCGAATCGCCGATCCACTCCGTTAATATATGATCTAGAGTATTTAAAACTTCTAGAAAATAAATTTCGTAATTTTTCGAAATCATTTACCTTACGATCAAAAGCTCACAAAAATTGACAATTTTTAACGGCCGATATGGGATACTTGGTAGTTTAACGGTGTAAAAGAATTGAAATAGGTTGAATTTTTGATAGAAAATTCTATTCACTACCTAGATAAAGATCAATAACTCCGATCTTAAATTGAAGGATCCGATCATCTATTTTTAGGATATCGTTCGATTTCTACTGCTCTATAGCATGGAGGTCTTCGTGCTATTAAGTTTTTCACCGTTAGATCCACTCCTTTGATGATTTTCACCCGTTAGATCATACTATTCAACCAACCACCCACTTAACCCTAAGGGGCTCACATCATCCTAACCGCACATCTCTCAATCCAATGGCCAAAAACTTGGTAGCACCAATGACTTGGTCTTATTAATAAGCATAGTAGCCTAGTTCTATATATATATATATATATATATATATATATATATATATATATATATATATATATAGTGTAGAGAGTATCTTATGTCGGAGCTGTGAGCTTAGTCTTGTCGTTCCCGATGATGCGGCTTTCGAATCGTCGATAAATCAGATTAAACTTGATCTATAGTATTTGAAGTATCTAGAAAATAAATTTTATAATTTTTCGATATCATTTGCCTAGTGATCGAAGGGCACAAAATCAAATAATTTTAATGGTCATAGTAGTAGTTTGAAAGTTTAACGGTGTAGAAATTTCCAAATTACATGAAATTTTGATAGAAAATTCTTTATACTATATAAAACAAGATCAATATCTTTGATCTAAATTTTTAATGCTATATTATCACGTTTTGTAAGATTTTTATTTTCACTTAGTTGATTTTTAGCCCTTCGTCCGCTAGGCAAATAATATCGAAAAATCGCAAAATTTATTTTTAGGTACTTCAAATACTCTAGATCAAGTTTAACGAAGCCGATCGACGATTCGGAAGCCACAACATCGAAAATGACGTGGAAGACGGAGCCCTCCGTCTTCCCATAGTAGCCTTACTCTATATATATATATATATATATATATATATATATATATATATATATATATATATATATATATATATATATATATATATATATATAGAACTAGGCTACTATGCTATTAATAGCACCAAGTCATTGGTGCTACCAAGTTTTTAGCCTTTGGATTGAGAGATGTGCGGTTTGGATGATGTGGGACCCATAGGGTTAAGTGGATGGTTAGTTGAATAGTATGATCTAATGGGTGAAAATCATTAAAAGAATAGATCTAACGAGCGGAAAACTTGGTAGCAGAATGCTTCGTCTTATTGATAGCATGCGATAGGACTACATATATATATATATATGAATTGAGCTAGAATACTTTTG
The DNA here is from genome assembly GCA_025177825.1 of Aechmea fasciata. NCBI lineage: Eukaryota > Viridiplantae > Streptophyta > Magnoliopsida > Poales > Bromeliaceae > Aechmea > Aechmea fasciata. The sequence continues at coordinate 7,226,732 of CM045944.1, read as the reverse complement.
GAAGTATTCCCCGATGAGTCTTTATTAGGTTTTTAGCCATTGGATCTACTCCTTGATTATTAATAGCTCTTGGATCAAAAACTATTAACTCTGCACGTAAATCTCAAACACTATTCACTCGTAATCTCATTATCGTATCTCTAAATCGATGGCTAAAAACTCAATAGCACCACTTTGATGGTGCTATTGAAAGTATTCTAGCTCAACTCGTATATATATATATATATATATATATATATATATATATATATATTTTATATATATATATAAAATATATATATATATATATATATATATATATATATATATATATATATATATATATCTAGAGTATTTAAAACTTCTAGAAAATAAATTTCGTAATTTTTCAAAATCATAATAAAGTCCATCAAATGGGCATAAAATGAGCAGAAATCGAACGATGTGCTAAAAATAGATGATCGGATCCTTCAATTTAAGATCGGAGTTATTGATCTTTATCTAGGTAGTGAATAGAATTTTCTATCAAAAATTCAACCTATTTCAATTCTTTTACACCGTTAAACTACCAAGTATCCCATATCTAGTTAAAAATTGTCAATTTTGTGAGCTTTTGATCGTAAGGTAAATGATTTCGAAAAATTACGAAATTTATTTTCTAGAAGTTTTAAATACTCTAGATCTCGCTATATATATATGATGGATATATATATATATTCATCGCCGAAGCAACTTTATGAGTAGTAGAACTCTCAAACAAAGAGAATGAATCGTTTGCCAACACTCTATATATATATATATATATATATATATATATATATATATATATATATATATATATATATATATATATATATATATATATATATATATATATATCTATATAACTAGGCTACTTATTATATATTAATAAGACCAAGTCATTAGTGCTACCAAGTTTTTGGTCATTGGATTGAGAGATTTGTGGTTAGGATGATGTGGGCCCCTTAGAGTTAAGTGGGTGGTTGGTTGAATAGTATAATCTAACGGGTGAAAATCATTACAAGGGTGGATCTAATCGGAAAACTTAGTAGCACCAAATGCATGGTGCTATCGATAGTATACTAGGACTCTATATATATATATATATATATAGTAGAGCTAGAATACTCTCAAAAGCACTAATGGGTGCTTTTGAGTTTTTAGCCCTTGAATGGAGAGTTGTATGGTTGGGATGATGGTGGTAGGTGGAATAGTATTTAATCCAAGGGTTATTAGTAATTGGGGTGTGAATCCAAGGGCTAGAAACTTAGAAGCTAAAAGTATTCTAGCTCTACTATATATATATATATATATATATATATAGAGAGAGAGAGAGAGAGAGAGAGAGAGAGAGAGAGAGAGATCTAGAGAGAGAGAGTTAATAGGATTGGGACCATTGTCCACCATTGTCCTATCAAGTTGTTTTGCATGATCAAAACTTCAAATTGATAATCGGCACCGTTGAAATTGATCTACACAATTAAAAATATTTAGAAACCAAATTTTGTAATATTTAAAAACCATTATCAAGTTCATCTTAAGAGTTAAAAAATGAACAGTTATAAATGAATAACCTTCTTAAAAAAGAGGTTAGACTTTCTCAATTCATAATCAGAGTTATCAAACATTATCTAAATAGTATAAAGAATTTTTTATCAAAAATTCAAAAAATTTGGATTGCTCTATACCGTTAAACAAGCAAACGGATCATATAGGCTGTCAAAAATTATCAATTTTACGACACTTGGATTACCATGTAAATAATTTTTAAAATTTATAAAATTTAGTTTCTAGATATTTCAAATACTCTAGATCAACTTCAATCTGCTCCAATCATCGATTTGGAATCTCTATCATCAAGAACAATTTGATAGGACAAGTGCTCCAATCCTATTATATATATTTTATATATATATATATATATATATATATATATATATATATATATATATATATATATATATATATATATATGAGCTATTGTGTTACTAAACACGGCAATCCTTGTCTAAACCATTTAAACTACCTAGAAATCAAATTTCACGCACTTTCGATATTGTTCTTGTATCCATCTAGTGAACAGAAAATGAATGGTTGAAAATGAATATTCTTTAAAAAATGATGATAGGAGTCTTGTAATCAAGATCAAGAGTATAGATCTTCTTTTAAATAGTTTAAAGAATTTTCTAACAAAATTTCAATTGATTTGGATATCTTTACACCTTTAAACGAGAAAACGTCTCTTATCCACCATTAAAATTACAAATTTTGAAACCCTTTGATCATTAGGCAAATGATGTCGAAAATATTTGAAATTTGATTTCTAAACAATTTAAGTGATATAGATCATGTTCAACGGAGCCGATCATCAATTTGGAAGCTCTATCATCGAAAACAACTCGAGAGTAAAATGGGCCCGGTACTCTTAAGAGTATTCTAGCTCAACTCTATATATATATATATATATATAAAGAGAGAGAGAGAGAGAGTAGAGCTAGAATACTTTTAGAAGCACCAACCCGTGCTTCTAAGTTTCTAGCCCTTGGATCCACACCCTAATTACTAATACCCTTTGGATTAAATACTATTCCACCTACCATCATCATCTCAACCTCACATCTCTCCATCCAAGGGCTAAAAACTCAAAAACATCACCATCATGGTGCTTTTGAGAGTATTCTAGTTTTACTATATATATACGACTTTGATCATGGTGCTTCCACCTACCACCTTGGTGCTTTTACCGTTAGATCTACGACTTTGATCAAGGCCCTTGGATCTACGACTTTGAGCATTTTCATCCGTTAGATTATATTATTCAACCAACCACCCACTTAACCCAAAGGGCCCACATCATCCTAACCTCACATCTATAAATCCAAAGGCTAAAAACTTATAAGCACCAATGACTTGATATTTTTAAAAGCATAGGAGCTCAATTCTCTCTCTCTCTCTCTCTCTCTCTCTCTCTCTCTCTCTCTCTCTCTTTATATATATATATATATATATATATATATATATATATATATATATATATATATATATATATATATATATAGCAAGGCTATTGTGTTACTAGAAGCACAAGAATCCTTGTGCTTCCTAACTTTCTAACCACCCATCAAATTTGATGGGTAGTTAAAAAGAAAGAGGGATGAAATATTGGAGAGAAATTGGATATCTCAATTTTTCTTCTCCTTGATTTTTTCTTCAATATCTCATCCTCTTTTTTTTAACCATCCATCAAACTTGATGGGTGGTTAAAAAGTTAAGAGCACAAGGATTGTTGTGCTCCTAATAGACAAGAATAACCTTGCTCTCTCTCTCTCTCTCTCTCTCTCTCTATATATATATATATATATATATATATATATATATATATATATTCTTCAAAAACAAATTAGTGACCAAACAAGAGAAATGAATCATTTGCCAACACTCTTAATTCTTTTTTTTGTGTTTACTAAGGCAGGGAAAGAATCTATCTTTTCTTAGTTCCTTTTTTTAAGCCCTAGATGCTCAGTTCACCTATGTCCTTTTTAGTTGCATGGGTTAGAACCTACATATATGAGAGAAAAGTGAGGGGAAAAGGAGGGAAAGTCCTTCCAAATTTAGTGCTCTTCCTAATTTAGGGTACATTGTGCCTCCCTTTTTGGCCCTAGCCTGGATTGGGGATATAACAAAGAAAAGAGATATTAAACAAATATTTATATATGTAGCAAATCTCTTGTGTATCTCTTGAGTTGATGGTAAGTACTAGCTACTAGTTTTGATTGTGCATTTGAATTACCGACCGTCCCTAAAACAAGTAAGAAAAGACTTTGGTTGGTATCCGAATTTCAAATTCGAATCCTAGTTTATTCACATTTTCAAGTTTATTTCTAAATGAAATAAACGAAGCGGGTAATGTGCTACCCAACTTTCCACAAAAAAAAAAAAGAAAGAAAAAAAAAGATTATGCATTTGAGTTGATGGTACAAGAAATGCTCCACTTATAGGCTTTTTTTTTTTTTAATTGAGAAGGAAAAACAACACAAAATTTATTTGAATTATGATGGGTTATTTTGATTTAACTATCCAATTTTTTAAAATCTTAATTTTACCATCCAATCTTTTAATTTGTTTGATTTGTGTCAGTCATACATACTTTGACTTCGAAATTTAGATACGTTGTTTATAAATTTTGTTAGTATATTTTATTCTCACATCTATAAATTTATTAAAATAAATAATTAGCTTAAATTTTGAATCAAAGTGTTGTTAGTTAACTCAAATCAAACAAATTAAAAGGTTAGATATATACTAAAATTAAAATTTAAAAGCTTAGATGGCTGATTCAAAATGACCCATAGTTTGAGTTTAGGTAAGTATGTATATATATTTTAAAAAATATAGGGCTTTCTAATGTAGGTTCTTTCACTTTTCAACCGTTTTTATTGTTTACTTTTTCCCTAATAGAGATTATTCATCTACTTTAATTGTTGAGTATAAATGATTAGAACACAATTTGCCATGAGAGTGAACAGCAAGTAGGGGTGAGCAATCCAAATTCGCTATTCGCGAACAAATTTCGCTGTCGGTAATAAACGAGCTTCGAGACGGCTCGCTTCGTTTAGTAAACGAGCCGACTTGTTTCAATTTTTCGTACTGCTTAATAAACGAGCCGAACACGAGCCGGGGTCGCCCGCTCTTTGTCTCTACGGATAACAAAATTTCTCGAATACATATATTTTATATTTATATAATTTATTTAATTTATATTTTTATATATAAATAAATAATTATATATGATATATATTTTTATTATTTAATTTTTAGCAAAATAAAAATATAAATGCGAGCTTAATTATAAAAAGACTCATTTGTATATAAAATTGTAACTATTAGATCAAAGTCTAATAAATAAGATTTTATAAATTTATTTTTTTAATATATTTAATCTAATTATAAAAAGACTCTTTTGATAGAGTGATTTTGTACAAAATATTTGAGGATATGGTCCTCAAACTATATAAGAAGCTAATGATATTTTGGTCCTCAAATTGTCCTTTATTTTGCCTTGAACTTCTGATTTTACGGCAATTAAATTTCATAATCAAATTTAATTAACTAAATATTGATAAATTATTGATGTAGAAGTATTACAACATCTTTAATTATTATCGCACCATCAATCACAATACTTTTACATCACTTCTATACTAATGATTTGCCAATATATCTAAACAGGATTGTGAAATTTACTTGCAACGATTCAAAAGTTAGTGCGAAAAATTACAATAAATTAAAATTTAAGAACCAAAGTATCACGTGACTTATAATTTGAGGACCAACAGTATAAATTATCAAAGATTAATAAAGAGGTTTCTGCCATAAAAAATGGCCCTTTATTAGAGAAGATTTAATAGAGCAGCTACAGAATCTTCGTAGTACACATTACACGAAAGAAGTGATCTTTTATGTAGCAGTTGCATCATATTAGACTACTTAAATTTTTTCTTCTGAGAAAAAAATGTATATAAATCTTGTTACGACAAACGCACAAACGGAAATAAAATGGCAAACACAAATACAATCAAAACCACAAGTAGAAATGAAGAACACACAGATTTACGTAAAAAATTCTTTGCAGGAAAAAAAATTCACGGACGAGTGAGGAGAGAACTTCTCTATCGAACGAAAAGGGAATACACAGTTTTTATCATATTACTACAGACATTCATTTTTCCTCCAATTTTTTTTTTTTTTTTTTTTTTTCCAAACTGTCGCACTGCGATATCACGGCGGGCCAGAACCCGACTGTTCAAATCAATTTTGCACGATCTAACAAATCTTTGTAAAACTATATGATAAGATCAGTGAATTCTAGAAACACAATTTGATTAGTTGGGGACAGGAAAACATGGTGCTGTTCTCACATTCCAAATATTTTCTTATGAAAATACCAATTTGGCAGATGAATTAATGGATCATCTAGATATGTCAGATGTCCTATGAGAGTAGGGTAAAAAAGACAAAAGATTAAAAAAAAAAAAAAAAAAAAAAAAAAAGCACATGAGGCCTCATTAAATTCCTCTTAGCAATGAGTGGTGATCATGTTGCTTTTGTATGTTTGTGGTACTTCCCACACAGTAGCTGTACTAGTGTTTTCAAAAATTTATGACTATTGTTTCATGAATAATGCTGCATCAAAAATTACCCCAAACCCTTATTGTCGATGATGAATCAGATTTTCAATATTATGAGTGTCATTTAGTATGAGAAGCTACACTGTAATTTTTAAAGCTGACTCATTAATAATATTTTTAGAATACATTTTAAGCTGCTTGTAACATTATTGCTGCCTAAGTCACTACCTGTCAATCAGTTTGGACACATTCAACATCTAATCTAATAGCCCCAATCCACCAAATATTTTCAATGAAATCAATCTTTTGAATGACAACTATTGCTCCCATTCATCTAACAGTGTTTGGTGGGGGAGTAAGGTTGAGAATAACTCCAAATAAAAAAGAAATAGGTGTAAGAGTCCGGCTGCTATGCTATCAATAGCACAAAGCACTCGGTGCTATCAAGTTTTCCACCGTTAGATCCACCCTTTTGATAATTTTTACCTGTTAGATCATATTATTCAACCAACCACCCACTTAACCCTAGGGGGCTCACATCATCCTAACTGCATATTTTTCAATCCAACAACTAAAAACTTGATAGCACCAATAACTTGGTGCTATTAATAGCATAGTAGCCTAGTTCTAGGTGTAAAATATAAGTTTACTATTCTTCAACAGCTAAGCTTTTAGCGAGATAAAATATTTTTTCACGTTATCTATAATCTATAAAACCTATAAAATAAAATAAAATACTATTAATCTTCATAATCGTAGTCCACGTCGCATGCTCTCCTTAAGTATTGCCCATAGGATCCACCTCCAAGTCTCTCCCTTTTCTGATTTCTACTCTTTAAACTCTTTGCTCTTCGTTCGCTCCTCTACAGTGTGTCCGCTCGCCTTCTCCGTAACATCGTTGTCTCTTTGGCTTTCCTCTCATTAAATGTTACCCTCCAATCATTTTGCTCTTTGTTCGCTCCTTCACAATGTGCTCGTTCGTCTTATCCGTAAAATCCTTACCTCTTGCTTCCTACCTCATTAATTTTTGCTTTTTACGGGACGTTGTCTCATAATAAATGATAAACAAAAAAAAATTTATTCCATATGTTTTTTTTTTTTTTTATTGTACACTACTACTCATAAATAAGGTAGTTGAGTTACATAAAAGTTGACAGATTAAAATTATTAAAAATATTGATTAAATTGTCCTATTGCATCAGCATACTAAAATAATATATAAGTTGTTTGGTTTATTTATGCATGAAAATGAGTATTTACAATTTAGATAGTTAAAACTGAGTCCGGCTACTATACTCTTATGAGTATAAAGCCTCTTATATTCATAAATTTTTTACCATTAAATTTACCCTTTAATTAATTTCACCCGTTAGATTATACTATTCAACCAAACACCAACTCAACCCTAGGGGGCCCACTATCAACCTAACCGTAATCACACATCCTAACCGTTCATCTTTTCATCTGAACGGCTAAAAACTTATAAGTAGAAAAAACTTTATACTCATATAAGTATAGTAGCCTCAGTCGTTAAAACTAACTATTACTATTTTTAAAATTTATTTACATGACTGCCACATATATTCCTTACTATTTTTTTTTTTTTCAGTTCCTTTGCATTCTACACAAATTCTATAATGGCATTACAATTTTGATGTTCATAAGTAAATACATTAATAATAGTTTGAGTCTAAGAAAAATCTGATTTGAGTTAGGAAAAAGAATAGGATGGATAAATCTTTTTATATGATTAGTTAAATATAAATTTGAGCCGCTTCAGTTTATCATTTATTATTTATTATATACTTTTTTCACAACATTCTAAATATCTCTTAAGACTATCTATATAATCATTTACTTACTCCTATACTTCTTACTTCTTTTTTTTGTTTCTTACATTGTTTTATGTTAAATTGTAATTTCGTTCTAAAAATTGTTTTTTTCTGTGTTTTTCATATTATTAAAAAAAAATACATTTTTACCTGTTTATTAAAACTGTAAATGTTTACTAAAATATTTTTATTCACCGCATCGCGCGGTCCCTGTACTACTAGTTTTGCATAATACCATAATATAATAAATTGTCTGCGTTCGAATCCTACCAGGTTCCTCTTATTAATTTCATCTCATTTAATTCAACTCGAACTTGAGCTTTTAGACACAAATTACTGTTTGCCATATATGAACTACATATATATATATATAGCAAGCTGTTCCTTATCATAGGAGAAAAAATTTCCCAGCTATTGATGATTTTTCAACTCATTTACAGTATTATGGCAGGACAGTTGGGATGTATAATACTCAGATTTGTTGACACTATTTTTAGTTCATTTTCTATTAGATCAGTATTTTTTTTTTTGGGGGGCAATTTCTTATATCGAAAAGTTCCCGATTTTTCGATTTACCCTCTTAGAAGGCATTGAAAATACCCCTCCTACGTTCCAACCTATTTCTAATATACCCTTAGAGTTAAAATCATTAAGTAACTCGTTATCTCGTAAAATTACTATTTTGCCCTTTTTAAATATACCCTTCTACCATCATCGTTTTTCTTATTTGCCCTTAAAGTCAAGGGCACAAAAGTATTTCGACTTTTGGTTTTTTCCAATATACCCCTCTACCGTCACCAACCTTTCTTATTTGCCCTTAAGTTAAGGGCAAAATTAGTATTTTAATTTTTTTTTAACTGTGGTAGATATTTGACTCACGTTTAACCCAGATTAACTTAACAGGAGATAACTGCGGGAGTATTTTGCAATAACGGTGGAACGTATGAGGGGCATTTTAGAAAGAAAAAAAAAAGTAGGGATAGATCGAATATTTTCAGATGCATGAGGGGTATATAGGTAATTAACCCTTTTTTTTTTTGTAGTATGATAGTAGAGTGGGTCCTAATTAATCTACCCTCCTCTCCAAAAGGCCATGGGTTGGTTGAATATCAATTTTTTTTTTTTCCATTATCTCTTCTATCAGTGCACGCAGCATATATAGTTCGCTGTAATTTTCATCATGCATTCGTAGTAGAGATGTTAAGACTATTCCTTAGCGATTTCCGATCAAATCAAGAATTTTTTTTGCAAATAGCCCCCCAAGTAATTTTTATTTTAAAAATAATTCTATCAAAATTAAATTTGTAAAAATGGCCATGTTCCTGCACGTAGATGCCACGTCAACGCCACCCGGGCAGGGCCGAGGTCAGGTATTAAGTTGAACACGGTGAACCATTCACCGTGGACATACCTATTGACATCTCTATTCCTTATTCCACTTTTCAATATACAAAAAGTACGTACTAAAACACGGTGAACCATTCACCGTGTTTGAACACGGTGAATGGTTCACCGTGTTCAACTTAATAATCGCCCAGCCGTGTGGCACGCATTATGCATGGCGACAAGACCATTTTTGCAATTTTAATTTTGATATGGTTATTTTTAAAATAAAAATTACTCGGGGGGCTATTTGCAAAAAAAGGCCCTCAAATCAATCTTTCAGATAAACATAATTGGAGTTCTTTGTTTCAAGTTACTCCTTACTTAAAGATCGAAAAGCTCAATCAACTTAAAAAGTGCTTGTTATCAGAAAAAAGAAATGCAAGAACAAGAGAACATCAAGGATTTCTCATAATAGAATGTGTATTGTCTGAATTTGTTGAAAAGAATCTAACAACTGGGGAAAATAGTGGAAAGAAGAAGGAAAGGAATTCCTAAAAAGTTACTCTAAAGATGCCCCAGTTCTCTGATTGTTAGGGCCTCCTAATTATGCACAGTGTTTTTAAGATTAGTGTCAAAAAAACCATGATTGAGAGTGTATTAAAGAGCTCAGAGAAAGTAATTAGTGCTTCTTCATTGCAGTTAACAAGTTGCCTCTTTCTAAATGACTTTTGGAATAGTTTCTCTACTTCAAGCAGCGAAAAGCTAAAATAAGTTTTTGAATTGAAAGGTAACAGTTTCAAAATAGGGGCAATTGCTTATATATCCCTGAAAAGTTTTCGATTTTTCGATTTATCCCTCTTAGAAGGCTAATATTGAAAATACCCCTCCTACGTTCTAACCTATTTCTAATATACCCTTAGAGTTAAAATCTGTTAAGTAACTCTGTTATCCCTGTAAAATTACTATTTTGCCCTTTTCAAATATACCCTTCTACCATCACTGTCTTTCTTATTTGCCATTAAAGTCAAGGGCACAAAAGTATTTCGACTTTTAATTTTTTCCAATATACCCCTCTACCGTCACCAACCTTTCTTATTTGCCCTTAAGTTAAGGGCAAAATTGGTATTTTAATTTTTTTTTGTGGTAGATATTTAACTCACGTTTAACCCGTATTAATTTAACGGAGATAATCATGTGAGTATTTTGCAAAAACGGTGGAACGTATGAGGGACATTTTAGAAAGAAAAAAAAAAAAGTAGAGGTAGATCGAATATTTTCAGACGCATGAGGGATATATAGGCAATTATCCCTTCAATTTAATACTTCTGCTTCTGTAAAGTAAGTAGTCTATTTAAAAATAAGCGAAAAATCATTAGCATTTTGAATGAAGTTCTCTCCTTGGAGAGGCAGTAAAAACAAAGAGAGATCAAACATAAATTGCAACAACTAGAGAGGGATAAAACGTACAAAAAGCAAGTACTTGGTCTCCACTCAGCATATGGAGCCTCATTATAGCAATGAGTACCCTATATATATTTTTGTTCCCAATCAAAATTTGGATCTGTTACAGTTTGATATTCACACAACAAACCACATTGGATGATATCATGCTACCAATGACTCGGAACTAATCATGAGACAAAATGTTTTGAGACCCACCGAAATTTAGCGCAGTTTCACTTCATCACCATCTAAACTTTGAAAACAACACAAATGACCTGAATACTACGACTTAACGACGAAAACCACCTCCTAGGGAGGTTATGTCCACCGAAATTTAGCGCAGTTTCACTTCATCACCATCTAAACTTTGAAAACAACACAAATGACCTGAATACTACGATTTAACGGCGAAAACCACCTCCTAGGGAGGTTATGTCCACCGAAATTTAGCGCAGTCTCACTTCATCACCATCTAAACTTTGAAAACAACACAAATGACCTGAATACTACGATTTAACGGCGAAAACCACCTCCTAGGGAGGTTATGTCCACCGAAATTTAGCGCACTTTCAATGGCGAAAACCACCTCCTAGGGAGGTTATGTCTACCGAAATTTAGCGCAGTTTCACTTCATCACCATCTAAACTTCGAAAACAACACAAATGACCTGAATACTATGATTTAATCTGCGAAAACCACCTCCTAGGGAGGTTATGTCCACCGAAATTTAGCGCAGCTTTCACTTCATCACCATCTAAACTCGAAAACAACACAAATGACCCGAATACTACGATTTAACTGAAAACCACCTCCTAGGGAGGTTATGTCCACCGAAATTTAGCGCAGTCTCACTTCATCACCATCTAAACTTTGAAAACAACACAAATGACCTGAATACTACGATTTAACGGCGAAAACCACCTCCTAGGGAGGTTATGTCCACCGAAATTTAGCGCAGTCTCACTTCATCACCATCTAAACTTTGAAAACAACACAAATGACCTGAATACTACGATTTAACGGCGAAAACCACCTCCTAGGGAGGTTATGTCCACCGAAATTTAGCGCACTTTCAATGGCGAAAACCACCTCCTAGGGAGGTTATGTCTACCGAAATTTAGCGCAGTTTCACTTCATCACCATCTAAACTTCGAAAACAACACAAATGACCTGAATACTATGATTTAACGGCGAAAACCACCTCCTAGGGAGGTTATGTCCACCGAAATCTAGCGCAGCTTTCACTTCATCACCATCTAAACTCGAAAACAACACAAATGACACGAATACTACGATTTAATTCGAAAACCACCTCCTAGGGAGGTTATGTCCACCGAAATTTAGCGATCTCACTTCATCACCATCTAAACTTTGAAAACAACACAAATGACACGAATACTACGATTTAACGGCGAAAACCACCTCCTAGGGAGGTTATGTCCACTGAAATTTAGCGCAGTCTCACTTCATCACCATCTAAACTTTGAAAACAACACAAATGACCTGAATACTACGATTTAACGGCGAAAACCACCTCCTAGGGAGGTTATGTCCACTGAAATTTAGCGCAGTCTCACTTCATCACCATCTAAACTTTGAAAACAACACAAATGACCTGAATACTACGATTTAACGGCGAAAACCACCTCCTAGGGAGGTTATGTCCACCGAAATTTAGCGCAGTTTCACTTCATCACCATCTAAACTCTGAAAACAACACAAATGACCTGAATACTACGATTTAACGGCGAAAACCACCTCCTAGGGAGGTTATGTCCACCGAAATTTAGCGCAGTTTCACTTCATCACCATCTAAACTTTGAAAACAACACAAGTTACACGAATACTACGATTTAACGGCGAAAACCACCTCATAGGGAGGTTATCTACAGCAAAAACATAAGCTCAGGTCACGATCTCAAATTGTCGTATAATTTAAGTACAAGAGCTCTAATTCATTTCATCAAGGCCATTACACATTGATATATATTAAACCTATATCCATTTTACGTATTAAATTTTTTTTAAAGAAAGTAAGGTTTAACCGACTACACCACAGCACCTGATCTCACTGCATTAATATTTTAGCTAATTACAAGTAATTAGACATACTCTTTATTTATGTTCACTCTAATATTCTATATTTGATTGTAGAGGTGCTAAACTTTTGAACTAACCATTCTACTAAGCCAATTTATAATAAATAATATTTTATAGAAGATTGTTTATGTTGCTTAGATTTAATAAAGCTTGGGTTCTTTATTCTATTATCAGCACAAATAGTACTGAATATGAGCCAAGCTAGAGCATATGAGCCTAAATAACTGTTTTCAAGCTTAGACCTAATTGATGAGTTTAATCAACTAAACATACTGTTGAAGGTGTTGACATACTTGTTTAGATCAGATTGAATTCGTAATTATTGGGACACCTTGACCGTGTTCTGCATTTTACTCGCAAGCGCAGACACGCACATGCACACGTACATGCGCACATGCACACGTAAGTGCGCGCGTGCACACGTACACACGCGCGTGCACGTGCGTACGCACACGCGTGCGCACATGTATCAAAAGTGTGTCACCGACATTCAGAAAGAGATTACATCTATTTCTTCTTGCAAGGAACTCAATGTGTCCCCACAACATGATATGTTTTCTTCATAAGCAACCACATGAAACATTTGGTTCAAACAATAGTGTATTCATTCCAAAATGCAAGGACAAAGCATTACCAAAGAATGTAACAATCTTATGTGCTACCTTTTGTATAATACAATTCAATTGAAAGCAATCTATGATGACACTGTAAAATAAACGACATGTATTATCCTGTGTAACTGTGTTGGGTCTACTTTTTTTTTTTTTTTTTAAAAAAAAAAACAGAAATTAGACAATAAAACGAATTTTATACTACACATCCCTTGATCACAAGCTGTGTATGTTGACATTTCTTCTTTGTTTTTTTTTCTTTCCTCTGCAGTGATAAAATACCAAAGCAGCTTGAAGAACTATATGATGTCGTTTATACTGACCGACTAAATGCCAAAGCAGCTTCTGGAGTAACATGCCGCAGCGGCGAGAGGGTATTTAGAAATGTTTTCAACGGTTGCTGCTAATCACTGCACATGTTGAAAAGACAAGGAAATGAACTAAGCAAGCATCAATTTGTAGAAGTTCAATAGACAAAGAAATACTAGTCATTTGTAAAATCTCAATTGAAAACTTGTATATTTGGAAAATGTGCCGCAGCGGCGAGAGGGTATTTAGAAATGTTTTCAACGGTTGCTGCTAATCACTGCACATGTTGAACAGAATTTAAAGACTATTGGAAAATGTGCCACAGATGTATATTGTAAACTTCTTCAGTGGTTTGCAATTAAGCACTTGAAGTTATAGCTGTTCCAAGGGTTAATTTCATACATATCCCTGCAAACATAGTGAATTGCAAATACATTCCTACAAAATTCAACTTTAATATATTGTTCCTACAAAAATCCTGTTATTTTTTTCAAATATGTCCCTGTCGTTAGAATCCTTTAGAAAATTTTAATTAACCATAGGTTAAATACTTAACTCTAGTTAGTTAATGAGGTGAATTGATTTTTTTACTCCTTTTCAATTAAGGGTTGGAACTTTTGGAGAGACATATTTGTGATGGAAAAAATATCATTTCGCTCATAAAATAGACAATGCTTTAACGGTAACAAACCAGAGGGACATATTTGAAAACATTATAACTTTTGTAGAGACAACAAATAAAAGTTGAACTTCGTAGGAATATATTTGCAATTCACTATATTTGCAGAGATCTGTATGCAATTAACCCTTGTTCTAAAATGGAACATGAGGACTTCAGAACTATTATGAATTTACTGAACTTTGTAGGAATATATTTGTAATTCACTATATTTGCATAAACCTGTATGCAATTAACCCTTGTTCTAAAATGAAACATAAGGACTTCAGCATTGTTATGAATCTTTATATAGAATTAATAAGTAATTGCTCGGTTTACATTATCAGATATCCACATTTTGTATAAATACCTTTGGATTCAACTGCATTAGCAGCAAAAATGCCAATGTTGTACTAATAATTTGATGAGGGGTAAAACAAGTGTTAGGTTTCACTTCCAAACATATAAAATTACAAGATCACAATATAGAATTTGATGTCAATTTGTTATAACACTTTCATTGCATTCCTTGCAGTTATTCCTATTGTTATGGAAAGTCAAAATTGTATATATTATATTCCTATTTAGCTAGCATAATTTTGGACATCTTTCCTTAAGAGATCTTTTCTTATTAAATATCTTATTATAGAAACATTTATGTATATATATCTTTGTAATGCATTATTAAATGAAGAAGAAGAATTCGTATTCTCTTTATATTTTCTTCTTCATGGTATCAAAGCCAAACCCTAATTCTAGGGTATAACGATCCAGTGTTGTCCCTCACCAGATCTCATCGGCGTTGCTCGTTCTTTTTTTTTTCTTTTCTCTACGACTACATACTGCTACAGTATGGTGCTACAGTGCTGCTACAGTATGGCTCTACAGTGCTGCTACAGTATCAGTGCTACTGCTGCAATCTAAGGTTCGTGCATCTGGTTCTTGTTTTGATCCTTAGGTGACATACCTAGGGTTGTTTTATTTGCCTCGCAGCGAGGTTTAAAGTGCAGCCCTGCGAGCTGCTTTGTGACTTGGTCTCGTTGTCCAAGACGCCATGTTTGAAACTCTATCTGCTAAGAGTGAGCCAAAATCTGTGATTGCCATGTGATCCCGGTAATGACCAAAATCACAGAACACAAACTCAATGGGTCCAACTATCTGGAATGGGGCAAAGACGGTTCGTGTTTATCTACGAAGCATTGATAAGGACGATCACCTAACTAGCGATCCACCGAACGATGATACAAAGCAAGCTTGGTTGAGAAAAGATGCTCGGTTGTTCTTACAACTTAGGAACTTCATCCAAAGTGAGATAATTAGTCTAATTAATCATTGTGAGTTTGTAAAAGAATTGATGGATTATTTAGCTTTTTTATACTTTGGCAAAGGGAACCTCTCCCGCATATATAATGTTTGTAAGGCATTGTACCGATCTGAGAAGCAAGATAGATCTCTCACAGCCTATTTTATGGATTTTAAATGTGTTTATGAAGAGCTTAATGTTTTGTTACCCTTTAGTACTGATGTAAAAGTGCAGCAGGTTCAACGCGAGCAAATGGTGGTTGTAAGTTTTCTTGCTGGTTTACCCCCAGAATTTGAGACAGCTAAATCTCAAATTCTTTCTAGTTTTGAGATTTCCTCCTTGCATTATACTTTCACCAAAGTACTTCGTACGGAGACTACTCAATTTTCTCACTCTACTAATAGCGCGCTTGTGAGTCGCAATGATAATAGACGACATAATTGTAGAGGGGGCAATAGAGGGATTACTACCAATAGAGGTAATCACCGTCATGGAGAGACTACCTCTAATCGAGACTTTAGAGTTGTTTGCTATTACTATCATGAACCTGGTAATACAAAGCACACATGTTTGAAACTTCAAAATAAGAACCAACGATCCCAGATAGCCAACATGGCAGCTGGGGAGTATATAACCCCATCCTCAGCGCAAACTGTTTTGGTGTCTGCTGAAGAATTTGCACAGTTCTCCCAATATCATGCATCCTTAAAGTCCACCAGTTCCCCTGTCACTGCACTCGCCTAGTCAGGTAAATCCACATCATGTCTTGTGTCTTCCCATTCCAAATGGGTCATTGATTCGGGTGCTACAGACCATATGACAGATAACTCTAGTCTTTTATCTGTCTTTCAGTCTCATATAACATCTTCTCCTGTTACTTTAGCTGATGGATCTACCTCTTGTGTCATGGGTTCTGGCATTGCAAACCCAACGTCATCAATTTCTTTGTCATCTTTTTTATGTTTACCTCAATTTTCTTTCAATTTACTATATGTTAGTAAACTCACCCGAGCTTTAAATTGTTGTCTTATTTTTTCTCGATCATTATTTGTTTCAGGAACTTACGACGAAGCAAATTATTGGTAGAGGACATAAGTATGGAGGTCTCTATATCCTTGACAGGTGTTGAGGTCTCTTAGTTGCTCCAGTAATTTAACTCCTTTTGAGGTCCATTGTCGGTTGGGACATCCTTCGCTATCCACCTTAAAGAAATTGTTTCCGCAATTTCAATTTTTGTCCAATCTAGAGTGTGAGTCATATCAGTTTGCTAAGCCTCATCATTTACGTGTCTAGAGTCAATAAACGGGCATCGTCCCTTTTGAGTTAGTTCATTGTGATATTTGGGGTCCGTGTCCTATTGTTTCCAAATCAGGATTTAAGTATTTTGTTACCTTTGTAGATGATTATTCTCGTGTTACTTCGTTATATTTAATGAAAAATCGTTCAGAGTTATTCTCAATTTTTTGTGCCTTTCGTACTGAAATCAAAACACAATTTAATGTTCCTGTGCGTATATTGCGAAGTGACAATGCGAAAGAATATTTTTCAGAAAATTTTCACAGGTATATGACACAAAATGACATCCTTCATCAATCATCATGTGTTGACACTCCATCCCAAAATGGAGTTGCTGAAAGAAAAGGTCGACATCTCCTTGAGGTAGCTCGTGCCATTCTTTTTCAAATGAAAGTTCCTAAACATTTTTGGGCTGATGCAGTTTCCACAGCTTGTTTTCTGATTAATCACATGCCTTCGTCTGTCTTGGATGGTGCTATTCCTTATACTGTTTTGTTTCCATCTAAATCTTTATTTCCTATTGAACCTCGTCTTTTTGGTAGTACGTGTCGTACGAGATGTTCGTCCACAGGTAACTAAATTGGATCCAAAGTCCCTTAAGTGCGTCTTCTTTGGGTATTCTCGTGCACAACGGGTATCGGTACTTCTCTCCTACTCTCGATCGATATATTGTGTCTGCAGATGTTACATTTTTTTAATCTACTCCATTCTTTCCTCTTTCGTCTATTTATGAAAGTTAGGGGAAGGAAGATGATCTCCTTGTTTACACTATCAGACAAGTGTCCAGTCCTGCAACACCTATTCCTGCTCCATTGGCAACTGTTCGACCCCCTAGTGTTCATGTCTATTCTCGGAGATTGGCGACTCCTGACTCAGATCCTCCACCAGCTTCTTCGTCGGAAGATCCAGTCACTACTATCACCGACCTTGCTTCTGACTCTGATCTTCCAATTGCTCTTCGCAAAGGCAAACGTACGTGTACTTACCCTATTTCATCGTTTGTTTCTTATGACTACTTGTCATCTTCTTCTCGTTGCTTCATTACCTCTCTGGAGTCAGTTTCTGTTCCTAAATCTGTTGTGGAAGCTTTGTTTCATCCTGGCTGGTGTGCTGCAATGGAAGAGGAAATGATGGCTTTAGACGCTAATAGTACTTGGGAACTGGTACCCTTACCTGCCGATAAGCGAGCTATTGGTTGCAAATGGGCATTTACTGTGAAAATGAATCCATATGGTTCTGCAGCTCGCCTAAAAGCCTGTCTTGTTGCCAAAGGCTATGCTCAATACTTATGGGGTTGATTATTTCGACACTTTTTCTCTTGTGGCTAAACTTGCCTCTATTCGCTTATTTATTTCGTTGGCAGCCACATCTCATTGGGTTTTACACCAGCTGGACATTAAAAATGCTTTTCTCCATGGTGATCTTCAAGAAGAGGCATATATAGAGCAACCACTTGATTTTCTTGCTCAGGAGGAGTTAGGTCGAGTTTGTAGACTTCTGAAATCTTTATATGGCTTGAAGGAAAGTCCTTGAGCTTGGTTTGGCAAATTCAGTGAAGTAGTTCAGGAGTTTGGCATGAAGAAAAGTAAGTGTGATCATTCTGTATTTTATAGGCATTCTGAGACTGGTATAATTCTATTGGTAGTGTATGTGGATGATATTGTCACTGGGAATGATACTGCAGGAATCTCATCTCTCAAGCTTTTTCTTCAAACCCAGCTTCAAACAAAAGACTTGGGAATGTTGAAGTATTTTTTGGGTATTGAAGTTACAAGATGCAAAAGAGGCATCTTCTTATCTCAAAAAAAATATGTGCTTGATTTACTAGCAGAAACAGAAAAATTAGGAGCTAAACCTTGCAGCGCACCAATGGCTCCTAATCTCCAACTTACAACTAATGATGATGAATTGTTTGAAGATCCAGAGAGGTATAGGAGATTAGTTGGCAAATTGAACTATCTTACAGTGACTCGGCCAGATATTGCATACTCCGTCAGTGTGTTAAGTCAGTTTACGTCTTCTCCGACTGTTACTCATTGGGAAGCTTTGGGACAAATTTTGTGTTATCTGAAGGGGGCTCCAGGGACATCAAATATTGAATGCATTTCGGATGCAGATTGGGCGGGTTCAAAGGTTGATAGGAGATCGACTACGGGATATTGTTCTTTTGTTGGAGGTAACTTGGTGTCGTAGAGAAGTAAGAAAGCAGTGTTGTCTCCGTTCTAGTCTTTGAATCAGAATACAGGGCTATAGCACAATCTGTGTGTGAAGTAATGTGGATACAACAATTATTGGATAAGGTCGGTCTTAAGAATCCACAACCCATTAAATTATAGTGTGATAATCAAGCTGCTCTCCATATTGCCTCTAATCCTGTATTTCATGAGCGAACTAAACATATTGAGATTGATTGTCACTTTATTCGTGAAAGATACAATAGAAGATTATTTCAACAGGGTATATCAAGACTGGAGACCAGTTGGGGAATATCTTTACAAAAGCTTTGAATGGAGCTCGGGTTGACTACATTTGTAACAAGTTGGGCATGATTAATATCTATGCTCCAACTTGAGGAGGAGTGTTATGGAAAGTCAAAATTGTATATATTATGTTCCTATTTAACTAGCATAGTTTTAGGCATCTTTCTTTAAGAGATCTTTCCTTATTAAATACCTTATTATAGAAACATTTATGTATATGTATCTTTGTAATTCATTATTGAATGAAGAAGAAGAATTAGTATTCTCTTTGTATTTTCTTCTTCACCTATAATAGTTGAGCCCCAAACTGACTTTATGCTCTATTTTCCAAGAAAAACAGGAAAACTTTGAATAAACGAAGTTGTGTCTGCAGAATTTATGTCGAAACCAAATGTGCCATTCAATGAGCAAAGATCACAAACAAAGAAAAATAGCACTTACACGGCCTCAAACTGCCCATCAAACACAAAAAGCTTCCTCTGCTCATCGGTCGGATTCGCCAACCACCGACAGAACATCCATGAGGCGCCCGCAACCGAAGACACAGAGAGCAGAGCGAGGAAACCAAAGTGGGAAACATCGTTCGCAATGATCGCCACCCCGAGCATTAGAAATTCCGCCAGCCGGCAATCGACACCTCTGTCGTCCCTATCAGATTTGCTTTCGACATGGGTATACCCGTTTGAAGTATCTGAGTCCCCACAACATCATAGGACATGTGGCCCAACCTAGATAGTACCTGTATATTATACATGGGATTATGCTCTGCATTTACATTGATGCATACAAATATCATCATTTAATGTCGCCAACCTTTAACATTATAATTTATAAACCTACATATACCCATAAAATCTTTTGCTAGTTTGCCACCTTTCACCAGTGTTCCTTAGACAAAAGATATGACAATAGTGCTTAAATAGGACAAGGGGTAAAATGTAGATTTTAACATTTCAAGGAGGCAATGTGAAAATTATGCAATTTGTGGAAGGTTTTCCATATTTTAGTCTAGAGCTAGGCTACTATACTATCGGTAGCATAGAGGGCTCCATGCTACCAAGTTGTTTTCAATGATGGAGCTTCCAAATCGACGATCGGCTCCGTTAGACTTGATCTACACTATTAAAAATATTTAGAAACTAAATTTAATAATTTTTCGATATCATTTACCTATCAAACAAGTAGTTAAAAATTGAATAGCTGAAAATAAAAATCTCATAAAAAATGATGATAAAAGATTTAAATTCAAGATCAGATATACCGATCTTACTCTAAATAGTGAAAAGATTTTTCTATAAAATTTTCATCGGATTTGGATTGTTTTACACCGTTAAACTCTTAAACACACCACATCGGCCATTAAAATTGTCAATTTTGAGATCTTTAGATCACTAGTCAAATGATGTCTAAAAAATCTGAAATTTAGTTTCCAAATAATTTCAGTGTAGATCAAGTCTAACGGAACCGATCGTCGATTTGGAAGCCGCATCATCGAAAACAACTTGGTAGTCCCTGCTACCGATAGTATAGTAGCCGGACTCTTTTAGTCTATATCTAAGAGAAAATTATGTATTAGAAAGGGAAAACGAATAGTGCTTACAATAGAAGAGAGAAAGATCATTAGTGGTATTTTCTGTGATATGGAACCTGTCCAATACGCAGCAACAGCTACAGTTAGAAGTAAGGCCTGAAATATCAATCCAGCTGCTCCTGCCTGTCATAAATTATAGCAATTTTCAGTTCAGATTTTGGAGGAAATTATGAAAGAAATTGCAAAAACTGTAAGAGTGAGAACCCAACCTTTAGAATTCCAAGCCTTTTTACCAGACTCGAAGAAATGAATGTTGCAGTGAAGCCCATGAGAGAACATAATCCACTAAAACAACCAATAATAGAAGGACTTATGCCTGTTCAAATATCACGAGCACTAAATTCTGTATTAGATACAAATATTGAGGACTAAGCACTATATAAGCATAGAGCTTTGTCCCTCATAATGAAGAGGATCCGAGCAGAACAAAGAAAATAGGCTTCACTGTAATAAAGAAAATAGAGCTCTGAGCAGAAAAGAGATAATGACAAGGTTATTGCAAGAAATTGCGCTGATTTAAATAGATAAAACCTAGTCCTCAACCATCATCTTGTTCTTTGAGATCTACAATTTTACTCCGAAACCATGCAAGGGAAACTAAACCATGTCCAACTAAATCTCACTATCATATGGGCAAAACTGCAAATACGTTACACACTTACACTTACCATGATGCATCAGAAGTGCAGTCATAATGGCACCTGGGGCAAGTGCTACATTAAAATATAGAAGCACAGTTGCCACACTCGCAGGAAGAACAGGCTGATGTTTGTACTCCTTCCACCCATGCTTAATGGTCTCTAATCCATTTTCAACTGGAAATAACATGTCAAAAGTTGAAGTAGCCATTTCTTGATGGAATATTTGGTCCATTGCTTGAGGGGAATATTTGGTAAGGTCTTTGCATTTTTACATAAATATTTATATATTCACAAAGGGGGGTGGGAGGTGTACCAAAGAATTAGTATCCGCACCTATTTTCCTGGCATCGAGAAGAATATCAGCTGCAGCAGATTTATCACAAGGAACTCTATAGCGATCAAGAGCATGACTAGAAAGATTATTTATAATCTGACCTAGTATAAGCTGGAAAGACCAAATATGTTAATTATGGGCTGAAGAATGAAAAGTTAGTAACATAGAGTTGAGCAGAGAGGGAAAAATTGGCGTACCAGAATAGGAAGGGTGCATATCATTAAACCACAAGCCATCTTTAAGCAGGTCACAGGGTCGAACTTGGATAATAGAAAGCCAAAAACTGAAGCACCAGCTACCTGTGGATATATATAAACATCTACATTCGCATCAAATAGGCAGGCATCTCCAGATTATCAAACTGAAAAGTATTACTTAAATCTTATTTACGTACAAGTCCCTATCTTCTTTAGATAATTTTATAGAAATCCCTAACTATTCATCTTTCCATATAAAATCTGGTTCTAAGTTTTTATCTCCAATTATTAGTCTCACTATTCTAAGTTTTTGTCTTTAAAGTTGGTAAATGCTGGGTGTAGAGTGTCAGAGGCATCAATCGTAGGGATAAAAGGAATGCAAATATGACGTTTACAAGAGTTAGATTCCACTGAAAGTAGACAAAACTAACGGATTTGCTTGAAGTTGCTTTAAAAGTCATGGACCTGTCATGTGAATTTCCTATCACTTATACTAATCATAAGCAGCATAGTGTTTTCACCTCACAAAGAAGATCAACTCTGTTAAGCACAGCGTTAGCTTGAGCTAGTGCAACTGGCCTATCTGCTCCTGCTAACTTCACAATGAAGCACAAAAAATTGTATAAGGGCGATAGGTAATTCAAAGGTGATAAAATGGTCAAAATGAACTAAGCGAACTGTGTAGATTACCAGTACAATCCAATCACGCTCCACAGTGACCCCCAGTGCCAAACCACATAGTCTTTCAATTGCCCCAGCAACGACCAATACAATAAACCAAGGTTGGAGAAGAACAGCTGACGTAGATATGTGTTTTACATTCTTAAGAGCATATATAATCATCGCAGCTGACAACAATTGAGTAGTTGCCTGACAGATGAAGTTATATAAGATTAAGTCGTCAGAAATGAATGGAGTAAATTATAAATTTAGAAATCTCAAAGTTTGACCGCAGATACATCTTCAGAGTCTCAATTTTAACACCTTAGTCCTTAAAGTTTCTCTACATGACAATTAAGTTCTTCTGTAGTCTACTGTTTGAGAAAAGATGCCAAATTAGCACCATCATCAGAGTCTGCCAGTGTGGCAACTTTCTTTGAGTTAGTGACACTAAATAGTTAGTAAACTACGTTGACAAATTTTATTTTCTTTTGGTTCTTCGACTACAAAATAACAATGGAACTTAGTAGTTGTTACATTGAACAAACTTCAAGGACTAGGAAGTTAAAAATTGAAAACTGAGAATGTAACCGAAATCTGGGTCAAACTCCAAGAAATAAATTTTTAGTGAATGCAAACAATAATCTCTAGGTATAATCCATATTTCCCCAACCATAAAGCATAAGATAGAAGATATCAAAAAGGCATATGCACACCTGAATAGCATTCAAACTTTGATAGGTTGGGAGTCTAGGGAAATGATCCATAAGTCTACCAACAATTGGGGCCCCAATGAAGATCGAAAGCTGCCAATGTCATTAAAATGGATTAGGAATTTCCCTTCACTTTTAGGCAGTTTAATAAATATTGTAATATAGCATCTATACCTTTGTAAAGAAACCAACAACAGCCACAGGCAACAGGCTTGGATGAAGAATTGCAAGAGCAGCAGGCCAAGCAAAGTTCCAAAGTTGCTCCACCAAATTCCCAAATACATAGCTAGCATACAAAGCTGCAAAAATCTTTAATGATGTTACAATGATCTTGATAAATGTAAATAGAGAACAAATAATTTTATATGCTAAGCCTATCCAGCAATATTAATGTTACATATCCTACAGTTAGAATTATAAACTGAACAACTGTGAGAAATGCTTGAGCCTACACATGCTCACTTTAGCTCTCCTTTCTCATAGATAATGCCTCCACCAACCTAGAAATCTTTGCAAACATATTGTTGGTAAATCAAGGAAAACAAAGGCTCAGATTTCAGACTAGGAAGAATCCCATACCAACTAAAGAAAAAAATTCTCGTTTACTTGCAATGCACGCTCAATTAACATGATGATAAAGTTTATAATCATCTGAACCAACAATGAAGAGTAGTGGTCATGACTTCTACAACACTAAAATAAACTAACACTGGTATTTAATAGCAAGCCAAAAATTTATATTGGGACTCAACAAAATTAATCTACAATGAAAGGTCTTGTTTATTTAGAAGACTAAAAGTGACTAAATCTCCAAATTTAATTATTCATATACTTCATATACTATGATAGTTCCTAAATCTTTTCTCTTGTAAATAAGAAACAGTACAATAAAATGACAAAAATAAAACAAACAAACTAATGTCATCTTGAATTGGGAATATTTACTACCATGGAGTCCTGCAGGGTGAACTGGAGTTGCTGCAAGAGTATCTTGTTCACCTTCAGATAGAACCTGCACAGCACAATATTGGCTATATAACGATTATGGTAGCATACAAAACTGAAGAGATGAAAATAGATAAAAAGAAACAATAATTATATTCTGGATAAAAAAAGAAAAAAAAATACAAAAACAAGTAAACTTTGAACAGATACCGGCAATTCGCTAAAGATGGAACTCTGGCAAGTCTCCTCTGTTAGTAGATTTAGAGAGCCAGAGTCAAGAACATCAGCTGCGAGATGAACAACAGGAATAGAGCAACCAGATGAAAGAGATGAAAGTTCATCTGCAGCCTCATCTTTAGTTTCTACATGGTTGAAATCAACTTCGACATTTGCCATAGAACATTTCGATGTAAGTTTGTCCCACCTGGCATGATGAGCTATAGATGTTGTCAATACTGAGCAACAGAAGTAAACTTAGTACGGATCTTACTGAACAAAAGCAAAAAAAATGAGATTAAACAAAGGAACACATAATGATAGCAATATATACATAGTCCACTGATTTGGTAGATAACTTTTACAAGCTGTCATTGAGGTGTAATTCAGGTACTCATGAAAAGACAACAAAGCACCAAATCATATCATAGCACGCAAAATAGGAAAAATGATTGCTTTCGCTACAAATATATCATCCTTCGGGAGATTGGAGCTCCCTTAATCCAAAGTGAAACTTCAGTGGAAGCATGAAGAAGCGGTCTCCAAAGATAACTCAAAACACCACATCTTGTCCTTATTGATATGTACAAGAAAAGACACCAAATATAAGATTATGCCAAATTTTCACCAAACAACTCAGCCATATAGAAGTCATACCATTTCCAATGAAAAAAAAAAAGAAAAAAGTTCTACCGGCAGGAAAAGCGAAATCTTCACCCCAAGTATTTCAGTTATATATAGATCTTATTTCAGCACTTTGATCTGTTTTCGTTCAAATTCTGATTCAACACCATTTCGTCTGAGCCCCAGTGCATTTATCCCACTCTTTCCTCACCGTCGCATTTTTGCGCCGGAAATGCAATATATTGTTTTTCCTGGCAAAAATTATAACCCTTCTGTCAAGCTACATTATACGAAACTCCTTTATTACGGCTTGAGACCAGCTCATGAAAGAAATTACACTGAACACACATCTTACATAAACTAACATACGCTGCTTACATTATTGACAGTGAAGTTTAGAGGAGCTTAACTCCATAATCTGAATTCGATGCTCAAACTATATAAGAGCCCATACTTAACTATCTTTTCTCACGGCAATACAATGAACAATTAATCCTTCTTTTCTACAAGACACAGAACTAAACCACCACAAGAACAATCCATACTAAGCAGCATAACCATGCAGAGATTCCAATATCCCACATTTCCAATTCAAACTTCTAAAGGTGCGAACTTTCCAAATAAAACCCATTTCCTTCCCAAAAGAGCTTCAATCAGAGGCCAAATTTGGTCCAATCGGAAAGCGGAAAAAAGTTATCGGTGCCTCCAAGGCGAAGAGACTGCGCCAATTACCTGCCGCAGGGATCATTTTGAGAAGGGCTCCTCAGCTTCGGCCGTCGAAGGGAGACGAGGCCGTGGAGGCGGCGGCGTCGGAGGGGCTGCGGCGGAGCTCCTCCTCGGAGAGTGGAGAACGCGGCGGCACGGAGGAGCCGCGGCTGATGCGCAGCGGAGACGATGATAACCAACCCCATGGATGCTTCAGGAACCTGGGATTGACGCCGCGCCCCTCCTCCGCCCGACTACTCATGCAGCCACCCTCTTAGGGTTAGGATTTTGATTAGGGTTAGGGTTCCTCCGAGCTCACGATTAGGGTTTTCGAGCTCTCCTCTCTCTCTCTCTCTCTCTCTCTCTCTCTCTCTCCCCCCCCTTATCCTCTTCGCAGTAGCAACGAACCGGGGAGGAGGAAACGAAAAAAAGGCCTAAAAAAAGAAAAAATAAGAATAATATAATATTAATATAAAAGGAATTATTTAGTATCTTGTGACCGTTCGTTTGAGATCTAACGGCTACGAATCAGTTTACGTCTTTGGATCTCTTGCTGAGGGGACACGGTTCGTGAACCTGGTCTAAGAGATCGAGCCTATCATAATGTAGGTTCACCAAAGGATAGGTCGCGATAGTACGGGCTCACGGATGACGTGGTACACAGGGTTCAACATGAAGGACATTATCCTCCCCTCTATGCGGTGATCGGATGAAACCGTATACGTAGGAACCTATAAAATATTACATGCGAGAAACGAACTGCCGTGAAAATACCAAATCGGACGGGTCAGTTGTTTTCCGCATATGGATTTCTATGCGGCGCGTTTGTGATGCAGGCGATATCTTTTTATGCGGAGCGAGAGGTCCACGTGGAAGGGCTACAGTGTAACAGTTGTGCAACTGTGGGGCCCACAAGTCAGAGAGTGGGACGTGGGCCCGGTCTATGGTGTTGCGTGCGGACGTCGAACTCCGCAGGTCCTTCGGAACATTCTAGCGAACATCGATAGAGGCGTTTGATGCAAATGGATGAGGGATTGTATTGTATGGACAGGGTCTACTACACCGATCCAATGAGGGGAGAGAAGATGTGGCTTCGTACGTACGATTTTGTGTTTTGATTGGTGGTCTATAGATGACATGGTACAGTGGCTTACCGCGCACCCCAAAGGAGCGTTAATGAGCCGAAACATGGTTTGGATTCAATGAGCTTGGTCGAGTTTTTGTCAATGGAAAATATTTAGGATAAAAATGGCGCATTTGGTCCTTATTATAATTTTCGAATCCAACTTTTAAAATTATTGTTGAAAATCTAATACTCGCCTTAATATCGAATTTTGAGCCGCAATTCGCTCTAACACCGATCGTTGATCCGAAATCGGATGTTGGAATTCCGCAATGAAAGCGACGAATCAAATTTTACCATAAACTCGTATTTTCAGCAAAAAAAAAGTTGATACAATTACAGAAAAGAAAAAACCAAATAAAAAATATACGGATGAAATAAGATTTAGTAAATAAGAGAATATTATATCTGACTCTTTTTTTGTAAAAGAGTAAGACTACTCTTTTGTAAACCCTCTTTTCGAATCTTTCTTATCCTTTTTTTCATTTTTTATAAATCTAAATGACTTTTCTCGTTGGACGCACCTATGCACTAATTAGGCTCCGTTTGGTTCGGGAATTAGTATGAATTTTTATGAAACAATAGTATTTTTTTGTTTGGATGAAATTGTGAGTGTAAGCTGGAACTAGAAAAATTGTGTTTGGATGGTTAGATTGGAACAATAGTATTTAAAAATTTAAAATTTTAAAATTAAAAATTTTAATTAAATAGTATAAATATAACATTTAAAAATTAAATTGTAAATATAATATTTGGTGTTAATTAATTAGATAATATAATTTTTCCTCTGATTCTTTACTCTTTTTTTTTTGTAGAAAAACTATTTTTCTTTACATTTTTATCTTTTATTCTTCTTAATTTTTTTCTACCATCTACATCTTTTTCACTATTTTGATCTCTCCTCGCCTCTACCGCGGCCACCGCTCTTGTCGGAAGTGCAACTTGGAGAAGTACAGGCATGTCTTCACCCTCACCCTCATAGGTGACACGTCGGAAGTGCAACTTGGAGAAGTGGGCATGTCTTCACCCTCACCCTCATAGGTGACAGTAAGCATTGCCCGACCAAGACCTTACCGCCTCCGTCCACTTTGCTATCGCCTATCACCCATGCTCGCTCCGAGTCCTCCTTTTGCAACGCCAGTGATGGAGGAAGATAATGTAGCGATGCCATTATTACCATCACATAGGACCGCGGAGGTGGTGTAGGACGGTTGGAGAGGGGAAAAAAATGAGAGAAAAAAAAAAAGAAAAGAGAAAAGAAAACAAAAGTATTTTGGTTAATTTTCTGAAAATTCGATCCGAATCTGCAAAATAAAAAAAAAAATGGCCTACTTATACAAAATCTCAAAAGTAGTGAATTTGTTATGCAAATTGCCCTAAAATAAATTTATAATTAATTTTATACAAAAATACAGTGATATAAATTCATTTTTTATTTTTTAAAATATATTTAGATATTTTTTTTTTTTATGAAAACGTTACTAATTATATCTTTTATAGGGGATAATTGCCTATATATCCCTCAAAATATTAAAAATTTCTCATTTATCCCTAATTTTTTTTCTTTCCAACCCTCATATGTTTCTCCATTATTTCAAAATACCCTTACAATTATTACCTGTTAAGTGAACTTAGGTTAAACGTGAGTTAAATATCTATCAGCTTAAAAAAAATTAAAATACCATTTTTGCCCTTAACTTAAAGGCAAATAAAAAATATGGCGATGATATAATAGTATATTTGAAAAGACCAAAATGCAAAATACTTTTTGTGCCCCTAACTTAAGGGCAAATAAGAAAAGCTGAGAAGGGTATATTTGAAAGGGTAAAATAGTAATTTTGTAGAGACAACAGATTTCATTAACAGATTTTAACTCTATGTATATATTTGAAATAGTTTAGAACGTAAAAAAGGTATTTTCAATATTAGCCTTCTAAGATGGATAAATCAGAACATCGTGAACTTTTCAGGAATATATAAGCAATTGCCTCCTTTTATAATATTTCTGAATGCATCCAAATACAAATTTATAGTCGTACTAATTTATACCGAAATATCCCCTATTTCCAGCAATAATAAAAAATCATCTTTAAAAATTTAGTTCTCCAATCAAACACATCAATTTAATTATATTTTGTATGACTAACCTAACCAACTACTTTTGGTAGTGAAAAAAGCTACATTAAGAGCTTAGCCAAAAAGCACTAGGCAAAGGATCAAGCATGTGAAGCCTTATTAGAAAATGCTTATTCCACTTTGTTGCTTTTATTCCCACCTCTAAATAACTTGTGGCTAATAAAAAGAGACAAATATGGCCAAATATGGGATAAGAACCCCCACCTAAAAGATGTGGACAATAGGAGAAACAAAACCACTTGCTTGTGAGAGGGAGTTAAAAGCTAAAGACATGAGAAAGGGAGAGAGAAAGAGAAATCCATTGAGATGAGAAAAGAAAAGGGCAAGGAATTAATAAACAGTAGTTAGCATTAATGTAACTATCAATGAACAGCTGTTAGCAGGTGTTAATATATGCAACCACAAATTATAGCTTGGACAAGATGTATAAATTCATCTTATACGCCACACGATTAAAACTCTCGTATTAAAGATCTCAAAATCAAAGTCTAACTCATTACCGACCGTCCCTAAAGCAAGTGGCAAAGGGCCGGCTTTGCCACGCTCCGACATCCGCCTATTTGGTCAGATTCGGACACGCCGACAGACCGCCGAACGGACAGAGTCTTTCCTATACGTTCAATGCGTCGTAATCAATACATTACAAGAGGTTCCAACAAGAAACAGTACTCAATATACAGATTACATAAAGTATCAAAAACATAATACAACTAAGTTATTACAGGCTTGGTTAGACCAAACCCAAGTTCGAATCCTATTGATTCACAATTCCAACCAAGTTTATTTCTAAATGAAATAAATGAAGCGGTTAGTGTGCAACCAATCTCTAAAAAAAAAAGAAGTCTAACTCATTAGAACGTTATATTATTATAACATTTAAAATGCATTAGAATCATAAATTGTTCCTAGTGTAATTGACTAAGAATAAATATGATGGTTGGTACTTACTCAGGGATTTCAAATTCAAAACGTAGTTTTTTCATTTTTTTAGCTAAATTTAGCAAAATTGCACAACAAAAATCTCAAAATTATAATCTAACTTATTGAATATGTTATGTGGCATTTAAAAAGCCCACACAAAAAAAATTTTTAAAAAAAGAAAGAAAATTTGGGGATTTACTTTCAATTTCTTACAAGTTAAATATATAATGACAATTTCTCTAAAATTAATGTTTGGAATTTCCTAATGGCTTAGTAGTAGTTTTTTTTTTAGAATTGATGATTTTAACGTATGTATTAAGTATTATAGATCATATTTATTGAATTATATTTTTAATTTTAAAATATTAGTCATCCAATGTAAAATGGGTTGCATATATACACCCGTTGCATGGAGAAATTTCTCTAAATGCAACAAATATTCACTTTTCTTCTATGTACTTTGTGGCAGGTGTATTTGGTTGGCTGTAAAAATAAACAGGAAAATAGTTGGATTTTTTTTTAGTGCAATAAATTTTTTTTAAAATTTTATTATAAAAATAGATCTGTTAAATTTTTATTTATAAATATGGTCTTATAAAAACGAATGATTCACCGCTTCTATTCATTCACCGCTTTTTTTATTTTTCTCACTTTTTTTTATATTTTGTCTGATGGTTCACCGCTTTTATTTTTTTTCTACTCCTAATTATGAGGAGTTATGAATGCAGTGAATCATTCACCGCTTCACCATATTTAGAAATTTATTTTTATAATTATTTTTTTAAAAAAATTATTTTTATAAGAGTAATGTTAGGTGTACACCCCAAAGGGGTGTAAAAAAAAGGAAAAATTTCAAAAACCCCTTGTGGTTTTAATTTTTTCACTTTAAAAAATGTATGAAGTTCGTACCATATGGTTTCTCACTTTATCACTTTAGTACTCTGAGGTTTAAAGTGTATCAAATTAGTATCTGTGATTTTACATTTTATTACTTTAGTATTCTGTGGTTTTAATTTTGTATCAAGTTAGTACACTGTGATTTTTAAACTACGGGATACTAAAGTGATAAAGTGTGAAACCATACTAAAGTGATAAAGTTCAAAACCACAGTACTAACTTGATATACTTTAAACCACAGTCTAAAGTGATAAAGTGAGAAACCACAGTCTAACTCGATACACTTTAAATTACAGTACTAAAATAAAAAAATATGAAACCACAAGGGTTTTTTTTTGAAGTTTTCCCAATAAAAAACTACAATCTAGTAAAGCACTTAACATTAATTGAAAGAAAAGCAAAGAAAATATGATTTTTATTATTATAATCTCACAAGTTATGGGCAGTCACAGTATGTCTTGCATTATTGAGGAAAGAATAAATAAAAAAAGTAGGCCCTAGAATCTTCTGTGGAATTGGTCTAAAGTACTAATTTTAGACTTTTATTGATCTGTCATTTATCATATTAACATCGTGATGTTGATAAATTACTAACCGTTACATAAAGACACATGTGAAATAACCTTTATATAAATTCTTTCAGGTGAGCTAAAATAAAAAAATATGAAACCACAAGGGTTTTTTTGAAGTTTTCCCAATAAAAAACTACAATCTAGTAAAGCACTTAACATTAATGGAAAGAAAAGCAAAGAAAATATGATTTTTATTATTATAATCTCACAAGTTATGGGCAGTCACAGTGTGTCTTGCATTATTGAGGAAAGAATAAATAAAAAAAAAGTAGCCCCTAGAAACTTCTGTGGAATTGGTCTAAAGTACTAATTTTAGACTTTTATTGATCTGTCATTTATCATATTAACATCGTGATGTTGATAAATTACTAACCGTTACATAAAGACACATGTGAAATAACCTTTATATAAATTCTTTCAGGTGCCTTCATAATATAATAAAGTTTTATAGGTATCGTCTAAAAATAAAATTTTAAAATAATAAAATATGTTCAGTCCTTCAAAAGAGTTTTTTTATAGATTATCCGTGTGTTGTAATATATCAATAATTGATAAGATAAATTTATAAAGATCTTATGGTAAAGTACAATAAGAATAATATACGATTTCAGTGTGTTACTAGTGTAGCAACCTGCGCGATGCGGCGAATATAATTATATTTGATTAAATTTAATAATATAAAAATACTTTAAAAATTTTAGAATAGAACGAAAAACAACGAAAGATAAAAAAAACTATAGGAGAAAAAAATTTTGAGGAGAGAAAAAAATTAATGAGACAGAAAATCAAAATAGTAACATTACAAAGAGGAAATTAATGAGACGGAAAGCTAAAGAGGTATACGTTACGAAAAAAGAATTAATGAAATGAAAAGTTAAAAAAACATACGTTACAAAAAAGAAATTAATGAGACGGAAAGTCGAAGAGGCAAACGTTACGAAGAAGGCGAGCGGTCGCAATGATTAAAGAGTAGAATTTTGAAGAGAGATTACGGTGCCACATGGCAAAAGTTGATGAGAAATAATGTATTTGTATAGTATTTGTATAGATGTATAGATGTATAGATGTATAGATAACACTTCTTAAAATATAAAGTACTTATAATAATATTATATAATTTTTTTAATGTACTGTAATATTAGTATAACAAGAATAATAAGCATTAAATAACATAATATCTAACGAAGAAATCGTGGAAATTTATTATATTTAATCTGGCAATAATAATTATAACTTAAAACTTAATAACAAAAAACAAGCTACGAAATAAAATAAAAATAAAAATTAACTAAGTGGTCCACCAAATGGTGTAGAGCGCCGCGTCCACGCAACTTTATTTCCCGGTCAAAAAAGAGTGTGTGCACGCAATTTTTTCCCGCGAAAAAAAATGTAGAGTTCGAACGCTTACCCAAAAACTACCCCCAAAAACTTCCCCCATACAAATCCAAACACCACCCCCAAAAGCAACCAACTAAAACGTGTTTCTTATCGAGGAAGCAAAACCACCCCTAAAAACCAACAAAAAAAAAAGCACAGGCGCTTCACAACAAAAATATCAAATAAAAAAAAAAAGAAAAAAAAGAGATAGAGAGAGAGAGAGGGAGAGAGAGAGGAGGAGGAGGAGAACCCAAAGAGAGTCCATGAAGCCTCGATCGCAACAAACCCTAGCTAGGGTTTTCTCGAGCTAGATCCCTCCATGGAGACCCCATCCGAGGAGCTGATGAAGAAGATCCAGGATCTCGAGGCGGGGCAGGCGCTTCTGCAGCGGCAGATCTCCCAGTTCATCCCCGGCGCCGCCGCCGGCCGGTGAGGCGGAGAGCGGCGGCGGCGCCGCCGCCTCCCGGAGCCCGGAACTGGGCCCCGCCGCGTTTCCCGATGCGACACCGGCGCCCTCGGGGCGTTTGTTGAGGCCGCGTGTGGGGTCGGCGTCGGCGTCGGCGGTGGCGTCGTGTGGGTTGTCGGAGAGGCAGTGCTTGAGGGTTCTGCAGTTGATGGGGCAAGCGGTGCACATATTCGATACCTACGGCCGGATCATATACTGGTAAAAGAGTTTGAACAATTGTGCTCGCTTTGTGTTTGTTTTAATGCCGGTGTGAAATAACTAGGGTGAATTTGTTGAACTACGTTTCTTTCGTTCTAATTTCAGCTACCAAACACACAATACGGAATTTTTCATTGAGTATGTGTATTAACGGCCATGCACAGTATTTTTATTTTTTATTTTTCATAGGAGTTTCAATCGATAGCCCCACATCTTATAACCGCGGTTATATACCGATACTCTTATAAAGATAGTCTTTTTTTAGAAATATGTGTAAAGTCACGTCTAGCGAAAATTATCGCCTTGGATCCTATTAAGAGCTATAAGCTCAACCTCAATCACTATTTAGAGCACTACTCAGTATAAGGATGGAATTGGAGCTAAAGCTCTTCTATGAAACTGTGGAAAGTACTCTTTGGCCAACTGGCAGTTTATTTTTACCGCATTGAACTTTTTTCAAGGAATCTCTTATCAGGAAGATTGGGTTTCCGCTGCAAGAAGGCCTTTTATATGCACAGTCCCATCCCCCTCGATAACTTTAGAACCATAATCCTATTCAGTTTTTTCGTCAAGGTATTTTCAAGATTTTACTCAAGATCTGATAAAACTCAAAAAAATAACATCATAAGAAGATAACCATCTAATAGATTTATGTCTTAACTTAATATATCCACTAGTTTTAGAATTCATCAACTTTTTTTTTACAAAAATCAATTGTAGCTTGAGAGCGGCACATAATAGAAATAGGTGGAATAGGAGAGGAAAATAAGGAATCGATGATAAAAAGTTCTTGAGCCACTCGACTTCAAGATAAGTAGAGTCAAGAGCAACCAAATCGGCCTCTATTATGCTTCTGGGTACGATGGTCTATTTGGTGGATTGCCAAGTAACTGCAGTACCACCGAGAATAAATACATAACCAAAAATGAATTTTATATCCAAGGAATTAGAAATTCAGTTGGCATCGCTGTATTTCTCAATGACGGCAGGATATCCAACAAATCTAAGAGCGTAAGAGAGAGTATTTTTAAGATAATGAAATACTCTCTCCAAAATGATCCAATGAGTCATACTAGGGTAATTAGCATATCTACTCAATAGGTCTCTTATTAGAATCACAGACATCATTATGAATCAATTCAAGAATCTAGATATTTTTATAAGAAATAGATTTAAAAGGCTTCTTAGGTTGTTTAGCTTGGGCACAAATCTCAAATTTGGACTTGAGATTAATCTTGAGTTTTAGTGCAATATTAAGATTGGTTAATTTCAGAATAGATTTTAGATTCACATGCCTTTATTTGCTATGCCATACATTACAATATTCAGTATTTAAAATAACAGTAGAAGAAGTAAAAGTAAGAGAAGAATTTTTATTATCAGGAAAAAAAAATATATTTAGTTCAAATAAGCCCTCAGATACAAAATATATTTCAATAAATATTTTCCCTCTAAAAATTATAACTTTATTGAACTCTAATAAAATCTTATATATTTTTCAATAAATATTTTTCCTCTAAAAATTATAACTTTATTGAACTCTAATAAAATCTTATACGCACTGATAAAGATCCATTGATTAGGTTCTGTCGGATCTTGGGGGCATGCTGCATATTGTGAACGATCAGAATCTTTCCAGAAGTTAACTACAGCTTGACTGTTCCGATCCCTAGCACATAGACTGTTTTTTCTTCTCCAGAGGCCACACATCCTGCACCTGTGTCAGTCTAACCACTAATCTAAATCATGATTGGTAAGGCTAACGTTAAGTATGTAACGACCTGACCCGCCAGCAATAATAACTCGTCAGGCCCAAAACCACTAGCCAAAAATGTTTGAGCCCAATTATTATTACTAACGTGGAGGCCTCATATATTTTAATCGGAATTATTTTTCCATCCGATGTGGGATTGTTGGAGCATTACAAACTCCTTCTGTTTAGATCCTAACGTTCTCGTCAGGTCCAAATCCAGATTACAGACAGACCAGAATTATCAGGCGATGTGAGATTGTAGAAGTGGCTCCTACGAATTCAAGAGATGGCCTCCACCAAACTCATTGGTGTAGCACTTTACCTCGCATAACACTTAGTTCTCACACTCCCGGCTGGTATACAGTTCTGACGCCAATTGTAACGACCTGGCCTGCTAACAGTAATAACTCGTCGGGTCCAAACCATCATCCCAAAATGCTTCCAGTTATTATCGCTAGGGTGAAGACCTCTTATATTCTAATCAGAATAATTTTTTCATCTGATGTGGGACTATTGGAGCATTACAGGGTATAAAGAAGATTGACCTAAAGTAAGGTTGACTTGGGATTTAGGATAGTTGTTTTGATTATTCTGGCACTTCTTTTAGGCAATCTTCTCGTGCTTGATAAAAGCATTTTGAAGCAAAATGCTTGTCCCTACCACAGACATAATAGAAGCCATCCTTCTTATTCCCACTAATTGGTTGGTATTGGACTTCTAGAGACTGTTCAGTTTCGATTCAAGTTCCTATCCTTAAAGTCTTTACCTGTAGATTTAAAATTTCTACCTTTAGGTTTAGACTCATGGCTCTCATTCTGAATCTCAGTTCAGGTTT
This sequence comes from Aechmea fasciata, assembly GCA_025177825.1. Classification (NCBI taxonomy): domain Eukaryota; kingdom Viridiplantae; phylum Streptophyta; class Magnoliopsida; order Poales; family Bromeliaceae; genus Aechmea; species Aechmea fasciata. The sequence continues at coordinate 7,190,342 of CM045944.1, read as the reverse complement.
ATGTTAGATCAGTTATGGATCGGTTTAATCCCTATTATAAGTATTGGTCTTCTATTCTAATAGCTTGGATTACTGATCTAAGTTCAAGAGTTTTCTAGATTCTTCTAAGCACTTGGGCAAATTTGGAATAGGAAGGGGATAATTTGTCTAGTAAGCAGGTAGCCTGATTGGTATCTTCTAAGGTTGAACCATTTCTATGAATTTCTTGGATAAATTCTGAAATTCGTGGATCTAATCGTTTATAGAAACCATCCTAAAATTATTAAAATCAGTAATTGAAACCTAGCAGCGACTTCATTATCTCTAATGTAGGCATTTTGTAGGGCATACAATAATCTTTGGCAATTTGGTTTTTCTATAAGTTTCATAAGTTCATCAAATAGGTAACTAAGTATTCTAAACCTATAATGAAATTCAATTTCTTTGTGAGATTGTCACGCCCCGGGCCCAGCGGAAGCCCGCCGGCGCGTGCACAGACCCGCCGTGTACACCAAACAAACACATGCACACAAGGCGTCTACTGAAACCATAAAGGAAAAGAGAGAAATCCTAACAAGGCTATCAGAGCGAGTAATATAAAACCACTAAGTTCAACATAAAGATCCACAAAGATACATAAACAGAGTGCTAAAACCAGAATCTGATACAAAACTCTAAATAGATACATAGTACATCTTTTCTACAAGTACAAAAAGAAAAGATGACAACGGGTCGCTATAGAAACTCCGTATGGCTCTAGCTAGCCGCAACCCCCTCGCCTCGATCCCTAGCCGCTCCCGATGTGGATGGCTCTGAAAAGTAACAACAAACAGAGGGCGTGAGAACTATTAAAAATAGTTCCCGGTGGGCAATTACTGAGCTCAGCGAAATGCTCCACTAGGCTAAAAATAAGCACGCTAAAAAGAGGTAAGAAGCGATAAATAAGAAACGAGTATATACAACAGAAATTAAACATATTCATGCTTCTACTACGAGTTTAACTATCATAATCATGATATTCTACATTTAATGGCACAAACATATGTCCAAGTCATTTCACATGCATAATTAGAGTAAGTTAACGTTTACTTACAAGCCCAACCATAATGTTCATATTACTACATAAAGTAAATTATGTATCCGTTGTTTTCTATCAAGCATATATACTAATCCAAAAGAGTAAGTGTTCTCTATCAAGCATACACACTAGTCCAAAAGAATAAGTGTTCTCTATCAAGCATATATTTTATACTTTCCATGATTCTATACCAATGCACACATATTAGTCCCAAAAGATATAAGTTCATTACCACCATTGTCAATTACAATTGATCCGAAGTTTCCAACTACCATATGTAGGGATAAATATACAATGTATGCACCAACTATGACTATGTACTAAGTCAAGAGAAGTCTCAAACCCAATCCATAAGGAATGTACCCAAGGTAACATCCCGGCTCGTGCCATGCCTAGGTGGCCCCGTGGTGGTCAATCGACTTTCCCCGCAGAAAAGGAGACCCGAGAACACGCAATCCACTTTCGGCGCCCAATCCCGCACGGCGAACGTATCGCAAGGCTAACTCCGAGTGCCGCTTGTAGGTAGCGAGCCTCACAAGCATGTGCGAATGAGCACAAGGGCAAGCAAGCGTAATCATAGCATAGGGTCCCTATTTGGGATACTCAATCATCAAGTCTACGACTTGGAATCTCACACGTCGACTCGACGGTCGGAAAGTAGCTCAACATGTCACAACTCATTAACAACTACTTGGGCGGTAACTCTACCAAAACACAAGACGTGTAAAACATATACAACTCAAATGACACTATCCTACTTGGGATAATTCATTATATAAACAAGATTTCCCTGGAGTTATAACATGCAATATCCGGCAATTATCGAATAGATATCTATCAATACCATATGTAAGAGAACTATGCATTACTCACAAACATCATAGTATTAAAATACACATGTCCTTTCCCCTATAAAGCATACAAATATCACAATGCAAAGAGTTTAAACCACTTATAGTATATGTCATTAACTCATATAAAATGCCCCAAGGGCTTTACTTTACCTTTCCTCATGTCTAAAACATGGAATAGAAATCGTCGATCCCTAGATCGAGTGCAATATCACAAAGGCCAAAGCTAGATATGATACTAGAACAAATGCACCCAAGGAATATCACAAAGATCTTGTCATGTCTCATGTTATATTAACATTACTATCTTGCCTACAACAAGTATAAGACAAATAACACCAAGTCTCATGCGTGCCTACGTCCCATTCGCATAAGCATGCTATTAACCTCAAGGTTAACATCTTTTAATCACAAGGTTACAACTCACTATCATGCTTCATATCTATTCAAGCATAAAGTAGGAACATTAAGTTCTATTACATGTCTTTACCAAGTGTAATGTAGTAATCATTTATGCTTCTATAAATATAGTCCATATACCAAGTTCCCTCGAGGAATCATCTCGCCAATCAATCTCTAACATGCTTCTTAAAGTGGCAAACCAAATAACCGACTATGTCCCAAAACAACATGTAAGTCTCTACTACATAGAGCATATAATTTTCACTAAACATAACATAGTCATTTTAGGTTCTCATAAATTCAAGCATGTCCTAGAGAGCATAACTCAACATATAAACATGTCTTAAAACTCAAAGGAAAACATAGGAGGAGTTCACCCATTTCGGTGAGATCAAACCCACCGGATGTACTTCGAATCCTTTTCGTTTCGCCGAACGAAGTAGCCCCCCAAGCTCCTAGTACCCTAAGATAATTATTTGAAGGGATACGAGCTTCGAATAAGCATCTAAATAATTCACCCAAAAATCACATGAAAAAGAGGTGAAAATTACCTTTGATCAAGAAGCTCTTGTCCAAAGCTCAAATCAACTCAAAGGATCTTCTAATCCAACCTAATAGAGAGTTCTACACCCATCAATTAGGTTCTAAAAGGTCCAAATCCAAAATCCCCAATTCTAACCCTAGAATCCCACTTCTAGGGTTTCTACTCAAAGAGAGCTCCCAAATCTAAATCTAGAGGAAATGATTGGTTGCTTACCTTCCAAAAGCTCCAAATCAAGGATCAAAACCTTCTAGAAGTGAAGATCTTCCTCACCACAAGCTCCAAGTCCAAGCTCAACGCTTCTCTAATGGTGGAAATAGCTCCAACAAGCAAAAGAGAGCAAAAGGGAGAAGATTAAGCTTCAAAACTCTAATCAAAACAAAGGAAATCAAGGAAAGGGGAAGGAGAGTTCCCTTACCTTCTTCCTCTTGTTCTCAGCCCAAAGGAACCCTAAGGGGGTCGTGGGTGCTATTATAGAATAGGCCAAAACGCACAAAAGCCCCTGCAGTTTCAGATTTTCGAAAACTGCCAGTTTGTACCGGTACAAACCCATTTTGTACCGGTATAAATCCTGCGAAAAGCCAAACCCGAGCCTCGGGTTGCCAAGTCTGCCCATTTATACCGGTATAAATTTCGGTCTGTACCGGTATAGCCATCATTTTATACCGGTATAGACACCATTTTGTACCGGTACAAGGCACAGAATTTCCAACCCGAGAGCCACCTAAAATCCAACTTTTTGGACTTTAGTGCTGGGGATTCATCCCCTAACTTCGGTACACGCGCCATAGGTCGGAACACAGTCAACGACCCTCCAGAAAATCTGGAAAAGCTCCAACACAAGTCAAATACTCGAACTCCGCAATTTGCGCAAGTCCAGTATGTTACAGAGATCTAATGGTTCGGATTCAATAATTGAGGTAATAGCATATTTAGAAAAATCTTTTGGTTTCGAAGAATCTGCGGGAGAATTAGCTGAAGAAGTTTTAGAAGTAGAATAGGAAGGTGCTTTTTCAATTGCAGTTATGAGGCCTAGAATAATAAGCCAAACCTCTAATTATTCTTGCCACTCCACAAAGCCTACCCCTCTAAACCTTTCAGACTTAAGATTAGAATTGTCCTCAAAGACCATTTTAGATAATTTAGTTGAGGGAATGAAGAGATTAAGGATGACTAGAACAAGCTACAAAAAAAGTTCAAAAAGATCTTTTTAGAAAAATAATCATGCTGTTTAAGGTTTCTATCCTAGTCAACCAAAATATTTAAGGGTTCAAGTTTTAATAAAGATAAATTATTGAGGTAGATTCAGTAGCAAACAGATGACCCAAACAAATTATAATGTTTGCCTTCAATTAGATATTTTCGGGTACAGTAAAAGCAACACTGTATATTATGAATAAAAATTTGTAATATGAAAAGATAAGAAATTGTAATAAATTGAGTTGGATCAAGTGGTTAAAGGATTTGATTTTGATCTTTGAATGGTCGAGGGTTATAGCTTCCGATTTAAGTCCCGCAAACAGTAAATTTTCCCTGGCTTTTTTCCCTTCTTGAAGCGACAGCAAAATCAATGTGTCCCGTAGAGTTTTTCTTTAAAAGCTACAGTAAAATCAAAAATTTAAAAGTTCTTTTCTTAAAAGCTACAGTAAAATCAAATTTTTTAGGAAAAAAAATCAGACTTTTTTTTCAACAGTAATGATTTTTTTTGTTGAGATAATACATAATACATATACCCTGGTTAACTAAAATGCCGTTATTGATTTCTAAAAATTCCTTGAAATATCCCCTAAACCCTAGGGTTTACTAATGGGACTTGAGGTTTAAAAGGGTATTTTGGGAATAGAAGGGTAAATTTAAAATTTTTGAATAGTAGTGAGGGGTCTATAAGCGAAAGCTCCCTTTTTGTTTTATATCAACCATGACTTTTTTGTTTAACAATAGCACTCCACAAAATGTAAATGTAAGTAAAATATATGCAATTTCAAATAGATAAACTATAAAGATGTGCAATCAATAATGTAAAGTGCTAATTCCAAAATTTTTAAATTTAATGTCAAGTATACAAGCAAGCTATAACACAAGATTATAAGCAATAGAAAGTAGATTAGCACTTGTTAGAAATTTAATCAAAATCTGGGATTACGCCTTAGATTGATAGGAAAAAATTGTACTTCTAAATATGATTGTAATCAAAATCTAACTAATTTAGTGATAAAAGATAAAATTAAAACTTATAGATAAATGCTAAAAATTCAAGAAAAATTTAATCAATTTAGAAGCTTGTGTAGCACTACCCTAAGGCGTATTCTCGTCCTTCGTGTGGGACTAACCAAGAACACCACCCCAAGATACGACAAGAATTTCTCCTCCTGCTAGCACAATCTTAGCGGAGGTTGATGCGGATTTTTTCAACACCCAGTAAATAAAAAGAATATGAAAAATTGTAACGCCCAAAAGTCCCATATCGAATGAAAAAGGAGTTCTGATTAGGAATACATGAGGCATCACATCTTAGTAAGAATAACTGGACTTAAACATTTTATGCTAGTAGTTTGGACCCGACGAATTATTATTGCCAACGAGTCGTGTTACGCTTGGTATCGAGCTAAACACCTGTGTGAGAGTTAAGTGCTATACGGGACAAAGTGGTACACCATGGATTTGGTTGGAGCTATCTTTAGAATCTCACGTCGCCGGTTTGGACCTGACCAGAACTTCAGGCTCTAAACGGGAGGAGTCTGTAACGCTCCAATAGTTCCATGTCGGATAGAAAAGGAGTTTTGATTGGGAATATATGAGGTTTCACACCCTAATAATAATAATTAGGCTTAAGCATTTTGGGTTGGTGGTTTGGATCCAATTAGTTATTATTGCTAACGGGTCGGTTCGTTACAAAAGTAGCAGAGAATAGAGAGAAAATGATAATCTTTTTTCTTTCAATGTCTTTCATCCACCTCTATGAGAGGGGGAAAATATAGAGAGGGAGAACATGGGAGGAAAATATATAGGGGATGAGGGAATCGACCGTTAGAAAATGTTCAACCCACGATGTCTTTCATCCACCTTTGTAAGAACAAAGAAGGAAATATAAAAGGGATGAGGAAGTCGAACGCTAAAAAAAGTTCGACCCACGTTCTCTTCTCGTTAGGCACAAGAAACGGAATGAAAAAAGTTTCTATTAGGTTTTCTTTCAAGCCAGGAAAGAAATAAATAAAAATAAAATAAATAAATAATAATAGTAATAATAATAATTAAATATTATATAGATACTAAATACAAATGAAATAAACTCAAAATTTTGAGTTTTTCTTCAACAATTGTGTATACTGTTTGAATATTGCTCTTCTAGTAGACAACCCTAGAATTTGCTGCAATGTCTCAAGCGGTAAGGTGATACTTTGACTATTCATTTGACTATAATTTTGGCTATCCGAAGTACCATCCTTGTTACTAACATGCTTGTGAATCACGACAGATAAAAAGTTGAAATATTGCTAGCAAATACTCTCAATAATATACTAGCATGTTAGTTATTAGTTCCATTATCCTAACACAACTCTTGATGTTAATTATCAGTTCCATTACACAGTTCATATGCTGTTTTTCCAAACATTGTATAGCTATTTCCTTCGACTTTTGACTACAAAACTTTATTCCTATAGGAACCGCTCTGCAGAACATCTCTACGGTTATTCTGCATCAGAAGCGCTAGGTCAGGATGCCACCGAGCTACTCTTTGAAGCCTGTGACTTCAACATTGCAAGTGACATCATCCATCACGTAACAACGGGGGAGCTGGTCAGGGAAGTTTGCTATTAAGAACAAACTAGGGCAGAAATTTTTAGCTATTGCCACCAATACCCCTTTCTATGATGATGATGGTACTTTAGTTGGCATCATTTGTGTGTCAAGCGATTCACGTTCCTTTCAGCAAGTTGCTGGCCCTTCAGTTTATACAAAGCCCCAACCAAATCTCTTCAGTAATCGACTTGGAATGGGCTTAGCAAATAAAGGCGGTTCTGATCAACCACCTCTGCAAGTTGCTATTGCCTCTAAGATTACAAATCTGGTTAGTAATTTGTAGAATATTGACAAGCAGGAAAAATGGGGTTTTTTTTGGCATATGAGCTCCTCAAGATGTTTGTATGTGCGCATATGCGACTTAAAATCTCTATGCTTTCCTCTATAAATAGCGTATTCATTTATACCCTTGAAATTTACAATTTGCACCTGTACCTTTGGAAATAGCCCATATTTGTGCTGATGCGCTTTGCTTGTGAGCTCTCATTTTCAGAAGTAGGGGTTTAGTGCAAAAAAGGAGGCCGTCAACTAAAATGTTACAGGATATGACAATTTCGCTCAAAACTTGCATTTTTTGCATGAAAGCTCTCAAGTAGAGGAATGCATGTAATTATAGGCCTTTTCTGAGGGTGTAATTGCAAACTTAACTTTTGAGGATATGCATGCAAATATGGGCTATTTCTAAGTGTATAAATATAAGTTGCGACTTTGAGGGGGTATTCATGCAATGCATGTATTGTTGAGGGAGTATGCATGCAAAAATTCCAAAGAAAAATAACTCCAAGCTTTGCACTCCGCCTTCCAGTTGTGCTCTTCATAATTGTAGAAATTGGTAGATATTATTTTTTTTTTTTTTCTAGTGTATTCTTTTGATTTATAGAATCACCAACACAGGCTACTAAGGTCACGAACAAAGTCCGTTCTCTTAAAAAGGGTGAAAATGGCACGGATTGCGAAAGTGGTAGCGGTGATAGTCAAGTTTCCGACCACAATGCTGTTTCCTCAGACCAGAAGGAGCAAGGAACATCAATTGAAGTGAGCAATGAAAAGTCTCCTCAGAAAGCAAGCAAGGATAATAATGAGGAGACTGAAGGGAAAGTAGGGATCCACAAGATTTTAAGCTCAAAGGCCGAGGCATTATTTGCTAAAAAAGGAAATTTGTGGCCATGGAAAGGGAATGAAGATGAGGATCCAGATGCAAAAAATCGACTCCTTTGGCCTTGGTTGCATATTGAAAATGAAAGCGATCACAATCATCCAAAGCAAGAAGGACAAGTAGTTGAAATCAACAGAACTGGCAACAATGAAGTGACCGGATCGTGGTCTTCTTTGAATGCTAATAGTACTAGCAGTGTTAGCAGCAGCGGAAGTGCTAGTAGCAGCATTGTCCAGAAATTAGATTTGGAAACCGACTGTTTAGACTATGAGATTCTGTGGGAGGACCTCACAATTGGAGATCAGATAGGTCAAGGTATTGATATTCTAATTTCTGTGATTAAAATTTCATTTACAACTGGTTTTGATCATAATATTTAGTTGGGAATATGATTAGATATCTGAAGATTTGTTGTTTAGATATATCCATCAAGATCAACTTAGCTTAGAAAAGTTCAAGTAACACACTCTTTACACAAGAGGCCACAAAATCAAATTACATTGGCTGATGTAGTCTTCATAATCTAAATGCTCTATATAAGAGAAAAATCACAATTCTGGGAACCTATTCTTGTGCATTTGACAATTGACTTCGAAAACTATAAATCATTGGTTTGGGTACTGCTTCATGCTTAAGAAATAGGTTTCTACAACTATGATGTCTCGGATATAGTAATTTTAGATATTCTAGATCACTTCTGGTAGTTTAGATTTTGATATTAAAGCCTAATTCAATTTTAGACTTCTGTAAAAGAGTGTGTTACTTACAGTTGTGTTAATGGTTTCCTACTCTTTAAGTAAATAAATAACATTAGCATAATATATCGAATCTCGATTCTCATCTTGCTTACTATCATTGTACCTCACGTTAGTTTTTCTGTTTTATTAGGTTCTTGTGGAACGGTATACCATGCTCTATGGTATGGTTCGGTATGTTTACCCTTATGACTTTCCTCCTGAATGAAAATGAAAAATTACTTTTGCAAACTGCACTCATGGCTTGTTTACCTTGTATTACAATTTCTCGTGCTCCCTGCCTTGTAAGTTGTGGAACTACTCGCTTTGTGTTTATAACCAATAATGCCATATCCTATCTCGTGTATTTAATAAATTGTACTTGCATTGGGCACAAGATGCAATGCTTACAAGTTCTTAGGTAGCAAGTGATTACAAGGGCTTCAAATTAGGGATTGACTCTTCAATGTGGAGGTGACTTCCCCATTATGACCTTGCAGGATGTTGCAGTTAAAGTGTTCTCAAGGCAGGAATATTCAGACGACGTTATATTTTCATTTAGACAAGAGGTAGATTTTTCATCGTTGCCTTGCATTCCTCAATTGAGGAAATTCATCCGTAGCATAATTCCTCAATAGATATCTTTCTTTACTTTCTTATAACAGTCGATGCTAAAAGCTGTTTGATTACGAGATGGAATTGTCTGTAAAACCCACGACTCCACAAGTAGTACCGTTATAACATTTTCTTAACTTTTTATATTTATTGTGAAATGGGAAAACTCCTCTTTACAAGTGGTTTCATGCAATTAATAGTCATTTCTCTGACAATTATTCATATTTGAAGGTATCTTTAATGAAGAAGCTGCGACATCCAAATATACTACTATTCATGGGTGCAGTTACCTCTCCTCAACGCCTTTGTATTGTGACCGAGTTTCTTCCGCGGTTAGATAAAGCAACCTAAGTTTCACTTCCGATGATATCTTGGCTTCTTTTTTTTTTATTTTTCCCGTTGGCACAAATCTCCTTCAGACCTTATATGTAGAAATTTCTTGCACACTGCTGTCGTGGTGACAGTCCGACTGGCCACCTAAAATGTAGAGTTCATCTCTACTTCTGTTTTCAGTAAAATTTGCTATCACCACAGCACACTGCTGATGTGGTGACAGTCCGATTGTCCACCAAACATGTAGAGTTCATCTCTACTTCTGTTTTCAGTAAAATTTGTTATCACCACAGCACATTCAGTCAGTTAGATGCCCTAACTTTACACGGAATGTCAGATTTCTGCCATGTCAGCAGTGGCCAGGAAATTCATTTGCACCAGTTCTGCAGGATGCACCCATGGTTCTCTTTAGCTAGTAAAATAATTCTTACCGTTTATTCAATATATCTAAAATGCAGAGGGAGCTTATTCCGGATGCTTCAAAAAAACACTACCAGGCTGGATTGGAGACGGCGCACACAAATGGCTTTAGATGTTGTAAGTGCTAACTAGTCCCCCCCAACCCAAAAAAAACAGTAATAGATTGAGATATGTTTGTTTAATATGTCTATAATAACCTTAAAATTTACTGTAAAATTGTTTCTTTACTCATATTGGCCTATGCCAGATGGACTAATCGGAGGATTTCCTTCACTCCAGTGCCCAAAAATTTCTGCTCTGTAGTGCACAAAATTATGATGGGTTATATTACTGTAGATTAAATGCACAGACACCCCCTTGAATTTTTGTTTTGTGCAACTAGACCCCTAAACTTCATTGTGAGTTTACATTCAGGGAGAACAAACAAGTTTCCTCAGATTAAAATTTTTTCTCCTACTTTTACATCATGTATTTCCAATCTTTTGTTGTCTAAGTTTTGACTAGTGAATCTTATTTTTCTTCTTTTAACAGGCAAGGGGCATGAATTATCTTCACCACTGCAACCCGCCCATAATTCATCGTGATCTGAAGTCATCAAATCTGTTAGTCGATAGGAATTGGACTGTTAAGGTGTGCTGTTTATTTCTATGTAAAAAATCGTCCTTTCTTACACATGTATTCTCCCTTGAACTCCTTCACTTGCCAGCAGGTTGGGGACTTTGGTCTTTCACGACTCAAGCGTGAAACTTATTTGACAACAAAATCTGGGAAAGGAACTGTGAGTATCAGCACAATTTAGTTACGGTCTTACGGATGGGCTTTAACATATACATATTCCTGCAAACCATCTGTTTACATATATATTCCCCTGTAATATCCAAACTTCACATGTAACCTTCAAAAATGCAGTTTCTTACAAAAAAAAAACCCTTATTTTAAGTCGAGGAGTGTCCAATTCATTGGGTAGGTTGGTTCTCTACTAAAAACTTTCAGACAGGATAACTTCTGTAAGTACAAAGGCATTTATGAGAGAAACCAAGTTTTTTAGATTGATTTAAGAGAATAAATGAAAATTCATTTGCAGGGGTATGTATATCTTTAATTCATGTTTCTATTAGTTGATGTTAGATAATGTACTGAAAATGGCAATTCGCCCCTCTATCTCTCCTCCAGCCGCAATGGATGGCACCAGAAGTTCTTCGAAATGAACCTTCGGATGAAAAGTATGTCCCCAAATGTTCTTAGCTTATTGTTCGAATCGTCTACCTTTTTACCCAAATGCATAAAAGAAACACTAACTTAGAAGTTTCATATATATATATAATTTCCTTCACTTAATGTAGGTCCGATGTTTATAGCTATGGGGTAATACTCTGGGAACTTGTCACTGAGAAGATCCCTTGGGATAGTCTTAATTCAATGCAGGTACTTCCCTAATCAGTAAAGTCAATTTCTCTTAGTCTAACCTCCATTGCTCAATTTAATATTATCTTCGTCATGCATTGCATAGTGCCATGTCCTAGAAAAACTGGCGTATAGCCCTAACTTATTGTGCATTTTGATTCTGCGGAAACCGTGTTCAATTTGTTCGTTTAATTTATTAATACACGCAGGTCATAGGAGCCGTCGGGTTTATGAATCAGAGGTTGGAGCTCCCAAGCGACCTGGATCCTCAGTGGTTATCGATGATCGAGAGTTGTTGGCACAGGTTGCATGCCGTCTCTTGATTTTATTAAATTAAGCATATATCCTATAATCAACTTTTTTGCTAAATTGGAGAAAGACCTCCACAAAAAAAAAAAAAAAAAAAAAAAATGAAAAACCTACATTTAGCCCACACAATGTTTAGACTATCAGCACTTTTAACTCCCTTTCTGTCATACTTTTTCCTCCAGGAATTTCTAGAAATTCTTAAACATGATCTTTCTTACCATAAAAAGGGTATAATTGGTTTTCACATTGTAACGCCCCCAATAGTCCCACGTCGGATGGGATATTGATTTCGATCAGTTTATATGAGGCCTGCACACTAGTAATAATAACCGAGCTTAAGTATTTTGGGCCGGTGGTTTGAGCCAAACGAATTATTATTGCTAGCGGGTCGGGTCGTTGCACACATCATATTGTAAGGTTACATACTTAACCTTAAATGGCAAATGTGACAAGAAGGGATTTAAGTCGATGCTAAAATTGTAAAGACGGAAACAATCCTAGATTTAGATATCTATCTCAGGTGAGCAAAATTCGAATATTGCTATATTTATGGGTTGTTTCTGCAATTCCCCTCTCTCTCTTTCTAACTTTCCTGGAATTTTGTTTTCTATTTCAAATATTTTTGTACCATCAAACATTTGCCAATTTCTGTGAACAGTGAGCCAACGTGCCGGCCGACATTCCAGGAGATAATGGAAAGACTGAAAGATTTGCAGAGGCAACAGATAATGCAGTCTCAGACGCTGCGCAACGCAGGAAAGCTAAGTATTCAGGATTAAAAGTCTTCTACAAACATTATGATATGTGGAGCTGCACCCATTTGCGAGATCCAAAAGGAAGAATCTTACCAGCCTCGTGATAATTCTCTTCATGAAATCAATTCGGCTGTAGATTAGATTAATTTGGCTGAAATAGCCAATGCTGCAAAATTATCGTATTGATCGCGTGCCTTTTTAACATTCAAAATTGGATCCTAGAATGCAAAAGAGGATTTATCAATTCGTTGCGCCATCCGTGACTCGAAGATCTCAGATTTGTGAAGGGCTCCGTGTCGATTAAATTTAGAATTGGAAAGAAAGAAAAATGATGGATGCTGTAATCACATCCCTCCCAAAGTTTGTAAAAGAATATCATTCCAGGGCCATTGTAATGTTCACTCGTACTAATAAGTGCTTATTTTTTAGCTTCTTGATGTATGAGTTATTAAAGTGTTTGAGATTCCATGGTTGTTTGGTCATTGAGTTCAAGGCTTCTTTTTTCCTTTTTCGTTCTTTGGGGTGTGAGAAGCACTTTGGTTGCTCCGTTTTGCTTCGTTTTGGAAGGTTAATTAATGCATATTATGTATGATGAGAAAGTATAGTTAAAATATATTTCGTTCGCATTCATATAAAACATCACATTCTGCAGATTATGATGATTTTGTCGCACCGTAGTTCCTACACTAGCACTGGAAAACGGAGAAGCACATCTCAATGTTTTATCTTTCCGCTCCCTTTGCCCTAGATGGCAAACAGGTTGATCAGAGAGGATGACAAGTTCTCCGCAAAAAATTGAATATATTTTTAAGCTTTCTAACTGATACTGGCTTTTCAGGCATTTGTGTTTTCCATATTCTCTACTTCTTATTAACAGAAACTAAAATTAACCACAATTCCGGGTGTTAAATGGTTCAGTTTACAAGTCGCGGACTAACTGAAGAATATCAAACAATTCGAGGACTAAAGTGCAATTTACTACTATAAACTCAATATAAATTTCATAAACAATAGAACCCTAGAAAAGCTTCTAAACTAAAGAACATTGTTTCGGCCACAAGATTCAGGGGAAAAAAAAAAACGTAACGAGAAGTTGTTGCATGAACTTTTGTTGTTTGTCCTCGAACACGATTAAAATTCCATCCTCTTATCGCATGATTATCTGATTCAGCCTAATAAAACTCGGGCATAATTATGGGAAAGAAGAATACATTCGGAGTCTCTCTAACGAAGCAAGGAGCGAATGGCTGCGACGGCGTCGCCTTTATGCTCCCGCAATGTTCTTTCCGCCACCTTCTTGTCCAACTGCACGATGAAAGGCATTCGGAAACTGGAAATTAACACCCTCCTCGGTGCAAAATTTTAAAGTAGAATCTTTCTTTTCTCATATATACGCTTGCAAATACATACGCACAAAATGCACAAATCCTGTTTGTATTTGCATGTGTCTTCTATCGGCACGAATTTAAACAAGAACGGTTCTCAGGGGTATAAAGAAAAAGGTAAAAACCAGCCTTGACCTTGGCAGGATATTTGCCCGATTTCACATATTTGGGTGCATGTGCGAATAAAGCCGATCAAGTGAAAAAAGAATTGAGAGAGAAAAAAAGGAAAGGTTCTGACCTCAAGCTCATTTGCGATTATATCCACATCGATAGGATTGATCTTCACAGCAGCAAGTTCTTTCTCCCTGATGTCGAGTACAAGTCACAAGTTTAGATTCCGTTAGATAACCCTCTTCGAGGAAATAACTAGAGACCGCGAAAGAGCACAACTAGGTCTTAATGAAGGACTCCTTTTTGTTTCGTACAAGTCTAGGGCTTCTGAAGTGCCAAATGCCAAGTTATTTATGCGATAGCACCCGACACATTCCATGCTCGAGTGCGTTAGTGCTGAATACTATACGAACTCTAGACTACAGACGCAGCCAAAAAGGTACTAGTGCAATGAATCAAACATGTATCCGGGAAACCAAAAAAAAAAAAGAAAAAGAAAAAAGAAAAAAAAGGAGGCGGCATGTTGCCACATTAATCCCCTGCGGCCTAGAAAGCACAAGAAGTAATACAAAGTACCAATGCAAATTCAATATTTATCAACCCTTCCCTTGGAGTAATCTTGTAGACGACCAAGAAATGAAAGACAAAGCACATAAAAATCACATAAACCAAAACCATTAGCATGACAAGGCAAAATCAGAAAAACATTATAAGAGAAGGCACCAGAGAAACAGGAATGCAGTCTTCTAAAGAAAACTATGTACTTCAGCTAGGCAGAAGGGCATGAACTTTAGTATGAGAAAACAAATAACAAAACGTTAAGTCGATAACTAAGACATTCGAACTATTAATAAGTTGCACAGCTAATAAACGCATTAGTAACTTTGGTTAGTCCAAGCTGAACTAAAATGGGCCAAAAGTATCTTAAACCGATGGTTTGGGCTACTACTATCTGAATATATTGACTTAAAAAAGTGTGCCTAATCAGTTTGGTGTTTGTTTGCTCATCAACGTGGTAACTTGAGAGATTTCAAAAGACTGATGCAAAAACTGATGACAACACCAAATCAAATTTAATGTCCTAACATCAGTTAGAAGGACCAGGGAATTCAACAGCTAAATCAAGTAATAACCCAAGCAAGATGTAATTGAAGTTTAAGTGTAGCATAGTATAGCATCCTCTTGACTCCATTACAGGACTCAGGATGGAATGAATATTCAAAATGGAAATGTAACAGTAATCCAGATACTACCTGCCAAATGACTGAGAGTATGCAATGCAGGTCTTGAAATGCAATAGATGAGACCAAAATTAATACAAATAAAAAACATAATTTTGCTTTTTCTGCTAACAAAAGATGGCAGTTTACATGACTGCGAAAAGTCAAAGAAATTTAGTAGTAAATAGAACTAATCAGACATTAGGTAAGGTTCTTCAATTCATATGCACTGCATGATCTTCAAGTTGGCATAATATTTATGATTTATCCACAGTATCCTATGAAACCAGATTACAATTTGGATTAGATTCACTCACCGCATTCTCATGGCATTCCAGTCGGCTTCTTTACCTGAAGCAAGAGCAGCCATAGCCTGCATAACCGTACCATAACAGCGCAATGGAAAGAAGGAAAATTAACGATGTTCAGATTATTGTCAAGAAGAAGAAATCTGTCGATAAAAGTAAAATCTTGAACTTCAGGATACGATAGTTAGTGCGAATTTATCAGCAGAGCAATGCTACTGAAAAGTTAGTCTTACCACACCCACGGAAAGGACTGATCATTTTATACCCAGTTAACCCTATGGGGCCCACATCATCCGAACCGCACATCTCTCAATTCAATGGCTAAAAACTTGATAGCACCAATGACTTTGTGCTATTAATAGTATAGTAGCCTAGTTATATATATATATATATATATATATATATATATATATATATATATATATATATATATATATATATATATATAGGCTAGAGATACTATACTCTTATGAGTATAGAGCCCTTCGTACTCATAAGTTGTTTTCGATGATGGAGCTTCCGAATCGACAATCTACTCCAAAAATATGATCCTGGAGTATTCGAAACATCTAAAAAATAAATTTCGTAATTTTTGAAATCATAATAAAGTTCATTAAGCGGGTATAAAATGAACAGTCAAAATCGAACGACGTCTTAAAAATAAATGATCGGATCCCTTAATTTAAGATCGAAATTATTGATCTTTATCTATATAGTGAATAGAATTTTCTATCAAAAATTTAACTAATTATGATTCTATTATATCGTTTAACTAGCAAATATCCCAGACCGGCTGTTAAAAATTGTCAATTTTGTGACATTTTGATCGTAAGGTAAATGATGTCGAAAAATTATAAAATTTGATTTCTAGACATTTTAAATGCTCTTGATAACGTTTAACGGTATGGCTCGTCGATTCGAAAGCTCTATCATAGAAAACAACTTAGAGTACGAGGGCGATCGTACTCATAAGAGTATAGTAGCGAATATATATATATATATATATATATATATATAGAATTGAGCTCCTATGCTTTTAAAAGTACCTAAGTCATTGGTGCTTGTAAGTTTTTAGCCCTTGAATTGAGAGATGTGTGGTTAGGATGATGTGGGCCCCATTGGGTTAAGTGGGTGGTTGGTTGAATAGTATAATCTAACGGATGAAAATGATCAAAGTTGTAGATCTAACGGTAAAAAATTCACAAGCATCAAGTGCTTGGTGTTTTTACAAGCACCATAGCCGGACTCTCTCTCTCTCTCTCTCTATATATATATATATATATATATATATATATATATATATATATATATTTGTGCCCGGCACGCACCGTGTCTTACTGCGCCGCATGTTTTCAGCACAACTCTGTATCACGGCACTTAAAATCCCTGATCTAAAATCACCTACTTTCAGGCATTGGAAGGACCAAAAGGTCAGAAAAAAAATCACTCAATCTTCTTCCCTACTCCAATGCTATAAAATTGTCATGGCATGTAATCCCTCAAATTTTGTGGGCCTTCCACAGCATAAAATCAGGTGCCGGGCCGAATTTGAAATCAAGGTCGAACTTCAGGTTAATTTGAGGCTTCAAGCGCAAATTTCTTGTATAATTCGAAGCTGTGACGACAAAATTTTGAACACGGGGCAAAATTACAGGTAACAAATTTTCCAAACAATTAAACATGAAAAAGGAATACGAATTAGCCCTAAGATCGAGAACTGCGGGTGGGGGGTAAAACTAGGGTTTGGTGGGGATCACCTCTTGGACGCGGGTGGAGTCGAGTTGCCGATCTTCCTCGACGCGGTCGGTGAGCTTGTCTAGGGCTTTGCTCTGCTCCTGGAGATCCTTCGAGTTCTCCACCACCCTCTCCACCGCACCCTCCTCCTCTCCCCCCGCCATTACCCTCCTCTTCCTCTCTCTCTCTCTCTCTCTCTCTCTCTCTTCTTCGTCCTCTTCTTCCTCGCCTCCTTCAACTTAAAACACTAGCGACATGGTGGAGTATAATTTATGAAAAGTCCCTACATTAAATCGATATTACACATACGTATATTGAATTGGAATTATAAAGTTTTTTATTAACAAATCGGTAAACATTATTTATAATTTACTAACTAACCCGGTCAAAATTTTAATTTACAAATTAATCCGCCGTAATGGAAAGAAAAGTAAAAGACGGTGAAGCATTCCACCGTCTGTAATAAAACTTTAATAAAAGGGAGAAAATACAACAAAAAAAAAAAAAAAGTTTTTTTTTTTCGTGTAGGCCCCTCAGATTTTTTTTTTCACAAATAGCCTTATAAAATTTATATTTGCAAAATTAATCTTATTCCCGTCACGCAAGTGCAATATGAGTGTGAATGACTAAGGCTTAATTTGGTATTGAATTCTATCTAACGCTATTAAATAAAATAGAGTTGTGAAAAAAGCATATAAGGATATGCATCTGTATTCTCTAGTGATAATCTGCGAAAATATAGCGTAAACGCAATATTACGTACGAAAACAAACAGGATATTTTTTCAACGTACTTTCTCACTGCACGTAACGCGTGCTCGATTTATTTTTTTACACTTACGTGGCACTTGCGTGGCGGGAATAACTAGTTATGATTTTTTTTTAAGAGGGCTAAAAGCAAAAAAAAAAAAAAAAAAAAAAAAGGCCCAAAGAAAAGATGAACTATTGATTGTTTTCTTTCTAAAGAGAAAAAGATAAACAGCTTATTTTTTTTATATTTTATTATTGATATGGACTAAAGAGAATTGTTTCACCAAATAAATTTTTTTAAAAGAAATTATTTAGTCAAATACAAATTTTTTAAGAAGTATTTTGTAAAAAAGTCCAATTTATAATCAAAATCGGAATAGAATTTGAAAACAAATAGTTGGCCTAAATTTGGTATTGTGTTTGTTTTTTAATTTTGTATAATTTGATGTGTTGGACCAATTTTTTTATTAACTAATTTATAATGCATCGGCTAAATAATAGATAATAATTTATTTTAAAAAAAATTAGAACAAAAAAAAATAGTTATTTTTAAATTTATATTTTTTGCATTGGCATATAAATGCTTCTGATAAAATAGAAGTTAAAATTAAAATCAAGTTTATAAATTGAAACATATAATTATAATTATAATTTGAATTTAAAATGGTAAAGTTGCAATTGAAAATATAAAAACGATGCACAATTTGAATTCAAATTTTTACACATATTTAACTTTATATTCATAGTTTGAGCCTAAAATTTATATTTAAAATTTAAATTCAAATTCAAAAATTTAATGAATTAAAATAAAAAATGAAAAAACGAATCCACATGAAAGTCAAAGAATTAAAATTAAATTTAATAAAAACAAATTAATGTCGCACTATTATTGTATTATCTATCATAAAAAAGAAATTATCAAAATTAAAATTATTTGTCAAAGTTTTTTGATAAATAAAATTGCTGTGACATTATAATTTACATTTATTAAAAGAATATTAAAAAACTTGAGCAGTAGTTAAAGTTCAATAATCTAACTAAAATGTTACCAAAAATATTTGTGACATGGTGTAATTTGCCCATTACAACAAATAGATTTTATTTTAAAAGATAATTTGATAATTAAATTAGCCATAATTTTGAATTTTAGTAAAAAATATATATGAAGTTTAATAAAATAACCTAAAGAAATCTAAGCTCAGTAATTAATTGACATAAATTAAAATTTTACACCTAATGCACTCGCAACCAATTGTGTAATTTATTTATTTTTTATTTGTTTATAAATTTAGGTTCATAAAACCGTGAAAACATATTTTTCATAAAAAAACTCAGTGAAATTTTTTTAATGTTTTTTAGTGTCTGATTTATAAAAAATAATTTTTTATCAATATTTATTTGGTTGAAAGGCCAAAAAAAAAAAAAAAAAAAAAAAACGCTATATTTGTTTGGTGAGTCCAGTTGGGATACTATCGATAGTACGAAGCATTTGATGCTATTAAGTTTTCTACTTTTAGATTTACCTCTTTTATTATTTTTATCTATTCGATTATACTATTCAACCAACCACCCACTTAACCCCAGGAGGCCCCCATCATCTTAACCGCACATCTTTTAATTAAAGAGCAGAAAACTTAATAGCACGAAGTCGTTGGTGCTATTAATAAGATTCCAAATTTAGTTTTTTTGTTTAGTTCGGTGGAAAAAAGATAAAGAAAAAAACAATTTTAGGCAGCTTGAGTTTTCGTTTTCTGTCGAAAAACAACGAAAAAAAAAAAAACTTCAATTTTTCCCCAAATCCGTAAAATCTCTTCAAAATAATATAATAGTTACTTTCTCTTTCGTGATTTCAAAAGTTGATGCATTTGATCTCACTCCATTAGCCGTGTGTCACTATTTCTTTCTTATCTTATAATTTATATCTAAAATATCATTATAAATAATAAAAATATATTAAAAAATTATTTTTTTATTGAACTGAGTATGAATAATTTGATCGTTTCGCCCACTACTCCTACTTCTAAAATTTTAAAAAAGAAAAATATAATTTTTTTAAAAAAATAAAATCAGAAAAGAACAACTTAATAAAAATATATTTTTTTCAAAAAAAAAATTACATACTTTAGCCATAGTTAAGTAATAAGATTTTTCAAATTATTACAACTGTTGAAATGACTAATAAACATTGTCATGTCATTTATTTGATAGCTGAATTAGCTGATTACAAGCAAGTTCATAAAGGGCTCCACAATGAAATGGTGTTTGTTTTTACAAATTTCCCTACTCATCTCAATTTTCTATTCATCAAATTTTCGATTCATCAAAATCTTAAATGCTTCGCTAATCCATCGGGACTTGTTCACAGATTATATGGAGGCCGTACACAGATACTATTATAGTCGCGCTACCAGTGTTAATATTTGGTTTAGATTTATAGTTATCTAAATTGGAGATAAATCCTAATCTAATTGGGATTGGATTTAATTTGGCATATATGGATTATGATTAGGAGAATAATTCTAGTAGAACTCGAATTATACTCTTGTTAGGAGACATGTATTATAAATACATGCTACGGCCAAATTAATCGGTGTAACGGAAATTAAGTCTTGCATATTAGAGATCTTGGTTATGCAAGAAGCCGGGCCTATGCCATGCTAATTAATTAAAGTTGAGGTTGCTCGTTCTGTGGGAGGAGTCGTGTGCACTAATTAATTAAGTGGCTTGTGATGGTCCGTACGGTGCAGCAACACCATCAGCCAGTGCATGCAATTGGAGCCGTACATCCTTCCTTTTGGTGAGCCGAGCCGGTTTTCTTTCGATTTGCTAATTGCGTCGTTTCGGATCTAATTAAGCTTTGGGTCTTTTGGGAGATCTTCTTTGTACTCCGCCTTTTCGATATTAATAAAGTATTTGCTCCGTCTTCGCTCGCGTACGTAGGCGTAACCACGTAAACATCGGTGTGCTCTTTCCGCTTTATCTTTTCTTTTCTCGCATCAAATTATTTTCTGAATCTATTTTTCGCCGTTCCGATTCTAACAACCAGCATTTTGTGTACAGCACAGTGAGGTCTGGCGGTCGAGGACGACGCTGATTCCTTTTCATATTGTTGAGATGTATGTACCGGATCGAGTCCTACGATAGCTCGGTTTTTTCCAACATATACCCATTAACGTGGAGACCATCTATCGTGTCACTTCTTAAGACCGGCCAGATGAGAATTGGGGAATCTTTTGTGTGCAATGGGAACAAAAATTACAATATATTTTTAACCAGTTGCCGATTATTGGTAATGACCCGATACAGTCGGCCTCTATTTATATGCAGTGGTATTGCCAGATAACGAGAAGATGAATTTTTCGTCCAGTACAGTGTTCATCATTAACTTACCAACCTCGTGGACAGACCGAGAGAGTTTTGATACAATCACTCATATATTAATTATTATTTTAATCTTATATTTAATATAAATTAAAAAATAAATTTTTTATCTATAATGCAAGTGGACGCATTACGACAGACTCACTACAGTGTTAGACAGCTAGTTGATTATCCGCCTACAATCCATACGATGCTGGAATCTTTGATGGAGATCTGTGCTCACATTGAGTCGGTACTGGAGCATGTTCCTACCGTACCTATTGTCATGGATATAGAGGGTCGAGATCTTGGTCATGCATCGACATCGGGTCATTAGATGCGACAGTCACCATCTCCTATTAAATTATATTCGACATCGAGCCAGCGAGTGTCACAATCTCTATCTCCTACTGACGCTAGAGTTATACCCACCGCTCTTTCGACATTTTCTTTTTTGACGTTGGACTCACTTTCGCCACCAGTCCATCGAGCGTACTTTAGATCTGTCTATTCTCATCGTCGTCAGGACACGTCATCATCACAGCCACGCCCAACATCTACATCGGCCACTGTCGAGAGTGATCGACTTGAGCCAGAGAAGACTCAGGCAATTCCGGAGCATCATGAGGGCATCGTTATCGTGGATCTAGATCAAAAGGCCGATATCGAGCCACTTGATAACGTACTTCCTATGATAACGTACTTCCTATTGAGCTCGATGTTGATAGTCGCCGTAAACGTTATATAATTTAGATCAAACACATTGTAAAATATTATATATCTCTTTATTTAATTCATATTTATATATCTTTGTGTGCTTTTGTTGATATTCCTATGTTACTGATTGTATCTTGTTGTTCTACTTATCTTATTGTGTTTCTTGAAATTTCTGTTCTCGTGAAATTTTTTACTTCAAACTTGTACAAATTATTATTAAAAACTAGCTAAAAAAAAAAGGTTTGGTCTGTTTGCAATAAAGGTTGTGAACTGTTCACCGTCTTCATGAAGACGGTAAACCATTCACCGCCTCCACAAAGACGTTGAATCATTAACCATCTTATTTGTATTTCAGCACTAACTTTAGGACTCGGACAAATTTTGGTGGGTTTCGAGAGATCTACATTAAAAGCGGTGAACTGTTCACCGTTTTCATAAAGAATGGTTCATCGTCTTATTTATATTTTAGCACCAACTCTAAAACTTGAACAAATTTTGATGAATTTTCAAAAATTTGCACTAAAGGCGGTGATAAACCATTCACTGCCTTCACAATATATATTACAAAGACGGTGAACCGTTCACCGCCTTACTAAAAATGATAAACGATTCACCGTCTTCAGAAGAAAATTCCGACGTAGCGGCCACGTGACGATAAAAGGGTTAACTTTTCCGAATAAAATTTTGACAGAATCATTTTGCAAATTGCAAATTTTTGGAGAATCATTTTATAAAAAAGTCCTCAAAGAACATCAGACAAAAAAGGCTCTCTGGTCGGAAAGTCGCCGTAGCACTTAACAGGCCTCAACAATGAGAAGGCTTCTTTCAGAGCCTCCAAAAGGAACTCCCGGTGATCCTCAATGCGCGCGTGGCCATGTTTTGTCGGAATCTTGCGAAGAACCCTCCCTACAATCTGTAGCAGAAACAGCAAGATTGAGAATGGACTGAGAATGGACGAAGAAAATGCTCCAGCTACTTCAAATTTTGGAGCTCATGAAGAAGTGCTATTTAAATATGGCTGTTGAAAAAGCACTAACAGCTTATTTTTTTGGAAAAACTTCAAAAATCCCCCTTGTGGTTTCAATTTTTTTCACTTTAGTATCCTGTGGTTTAAAATGTATCAAGTTAGTACCCTGTGGTTTCTCACTTTATCACTTTAGTACCCAGTGGTTTAAAGTGTATCAAGTTAGTGCCGTGTGATTTTGAACTTTATCACTTTACTACCATGTGGTTTCACACTTTATCACTTAAGTACTCTGTAGTTTAAAAATCCACAGGATACTAACTTGATACAAAATTAAAACCACAGGATACTAAAGTGATAAAGTGCAAAATCACATGATACTATTTTGATACACTTTAAACCACAGGGTACTAAAGTGATAAAATGAAAAACCACAGGGTACTAACTTAATACATTTTAAACCACAGGATACTAAAGTGAAAAAAATTGAAACCACAAGGGGGGTTTTTAAAGTTTTCCCTAATTTTTTCCATCATAGAATCGACATACTAGCATCCTCTGCAGCGGAAGTGGAAACCTTGGATTGGAGCTTATGTTTGCGGGTCGTAAAGTACATTTCAGCTTTCGACAACAGTAAATTTCTCGCCAATTCGCCGCTTTTCATAGCAAAAAAGCAATCTTAAAAACTAAGACAAACTAGCATTTAAAAGCTAGAAAAACTCGCATCACGAGAAAGTGATATCAGGAAAAGTTTGAAGCAAGATAAAGATCAGGCTAAAATACAGAAAATCCTTCTGTAATATCCCCCTTTTTTTTTTTTACTTTTCTCTTCTGACTTTGCTTCGGATTGTTAGGGAATTACAGAAGGTGAAATGACAAACTTACTCTAACTTGAAATTTTTACAGAATAATATGTAAGTTTTTGAAAATCATGGAGGGAAAGTGAAAAAGACGAATATTTACATGAGAGTTTTATGTATTTTAGCCTGAAGCTTATTTCAATAGTAACTAGAAGATATAATAAATATTAAAAAACCAAGTTGATTTTGGGGGTAAATACAAAACCTTTCGAGCATAACCACCATAGGCTATCCCGCCAATCAAAGCTTGCTGAGAACCATCAGATTTGGCTGCACCACTCGTCTCCGAAGATCGTTCTGATAAATTCAAACTAGTATTAATTTAACCTCTTAAACATATATGAAAAAACACACATACATGCATTTCTTTTCTGTCATTTTTCTTTATTTATTCATACAAAATAAAAAGGAAAAACATTACCAGAAAAGTTCACTGCTTGGAACAGACCCACTTTCTTTAGGCAATCTATAGTGTGAGAGTTGGTCCCACCAGCCACCTGATAAAACCCTTTAAAGGCCAAATGCAGTGAAACCACTGATTCAACGAGGAAAATAATCTCGAAAGGTAATCAAATAATCTCAAATATCTACCGTGAGGCTTATCCCGTGTAGAAGCCAAACGAACTGCAAAAGCAATCGCTTCTCTTGTCGCGCCTCGACCAATGTCGCCGCTCATTGGCCGGCCATCTAACTGGTTAAACACAAGTGTACATTCAGAACATTATACAACATAGAAGAAAGATATACTTCATGTCCAAATGTCTATAGTCCCTATATTTGAACCTGATTTCAACTTCACCCTTGGAGACCAAGTTTCATAAATTTAGTTCCTAAAGTTCGATTCTGGTATCAATTTTGTCACCAAACAATTTAGGACCAGAAGTTTGTCCTGTAGATTCAATCTCATTCAAGACTCAGTGTAACAGTACACACCCTCATGACGGCGTGGACATGACATCTTTCTCAAATCGTAGAATAGAAAAAGCTTAATTGCTAAGCTGAATGAACTTCAGATACTAAATTGATGAAATTGAAACTGTTGGGTACATCAAACTTTAGGGCTAAATTTGCAACGAAGCCAAACATTTAACAATAACAATAGTGAAGAAAATTTTTTTAAAAAAAAATATAGACTAAGCTACTTAGCATATTAAGAGATATGATTGTTGACAGGTCAATACGCTATTCTTGTTAAATTCAATAGGATCAAAATAAAGCCATGCACTAGGGCATGGATAAATTAAAATAACACCTGAAAGCGCTTACTTAGAAGTCTCAAGTATGCAATTGAGTGCACAGGTTTAAAATACCTCGGCTCCTATATTTCATGGTAGCAACATGATAAGTTGTTCTATTTGATATCTTTGTTTCAAGTATTAAATCTCTTTTCGTAATAGAAAACAAATGACAAAGCATCAGTAGGTATTATACGACCACAAAAATGATATTCAATTTATCTGAGGAAACCAACCTGCCACAGATTGTACCTACAAGGGCGAGACTCCATAATTGAGTATATAGCATTCATCACAGCAACTGTTGATGGACCAACATCGGGCAAACTAACCTGAAATATTAAGCCTCAAAACAATGGTACCACATATAAACGAATCTGTCATCACTTGCCATTTATAAAAATGACATATTAATTTAGATTAATATATTACAAAGATAAAATTGACATATTAATTTGATTACGTTTCTGCCATCTATCTGAACCAAACATCGACAATAGAAATAGTTTATTCCGATTTCGATTCAGGCGGCAAACCAAACAGAATAAGGTAGTGAATTATTCCGATTCCGTTTCAAACTTATTTTCATTCCAATTCCGATACCGATTCCGACTTCGAACCAAATACACCCTATAAGTGTTTCTATATCCATAGATATTCCATACAAATGCAATATAGAAAGACATCGGTACAGGATAATAGAAAGAGAAATCAAAAGAGAAATATACAGTATAATTACATGACAATATGCCAAACATTTTCTTCTCTTCCTTGTTTCCTCATACAATCAGAAAGAAAGTGGAGACTTAGTAAAATCAAGAAAAGGAATAGCTAAAACTAATAGAACTATTAAAATGAGGTAAAAGAAAGAAACGGAAGAAAAAAAGGCTGACATCAAAAAGATCTAGTATCATATTAAACTTCTTCTAGTGTGTGGGCTTTGTGAACTATCCGAGTATAAAAGGAAGCATTCAAATCACCATGAAAACATTTGAGTGACGCAAGTAGAAGAGACTCCCTCTGAGTTACTAGCAAAGATATTTGATTTATAGAATACATCAAAAACATCTTGAGATTGCATTAGTTTTCTCTATATTCGCCTGTTAGACAAAAAATTACATCTATATTGCACGTTCCATTAAAGTACATTGCATAATCTCAAAGAGATGGGGCAATTAAAGAGAAAAAAGAACTTTTTTTGTTGTAAGTTGATCATCATGCATGAGCACAAGGCTCTAACTTACTGCAATTAATTTCACATGGTCAAGTGAATCACCCAAACTACTCCACAAATCACTGAACAAATCAGTGCCCCTACAAAAGCATTTCAAAAGTACATTAATATGCTGATTAAACAAGACTAAAGTAAACAAGAGCAGTCCAAAATCACTCTAAACAATTTTCAAAGGTAAAATTCAGCATCACCTCCCACTCGTATGTATTTCTATCGCATCCACATCATCTCTACTTAAAAGATGAGATGTCAAAGAAGGATCCCTAACATAAGTCACGGCTCCTGAAATGGTTCAAGCAGAACTTTGCAGCTTCTAAAAGATAAGCCAAAAAAAGGCAGGAACAATCAGATTAAGAAAACATTTACGAACAAGAAACAAAACAACAATCGGTCAAAACATTAAGGAAACAATTTTTCCATCAAACCATCTAGCAAACTGCTTAGTAAATTCTTTCTTTTAGGCACACTAAGTTAACAAAAGTGCCCAATTTAGATCCTGCTTGGCCAGCTGGAGCATCTGTATTTGGATAGAGCTGCCCAAAGTATCACTAACAGCTTTTTCCTCATGATCTCTTCAGCAGCTTCTCACTGTAACAAAAGCTGAAGTTTCAAATTCAAGCCTTTGCTTTTGGGTCAGAAAAGCTAATTTTAGCTTCCTACCATGGCAAGAGCTAAATGCGTTTCCTTACCAAAATACCGGGTTACTAGAACCTTCAGCTCTTCAATATACAAAAGCTATTCCAAAAGTCAAATTATACAGAAAATTATTAGGAGAAAGGGGGGAAAGTCTAGCACCCACTTATTTTGTCATAAGGACAAATTGACAAGCACCGACCACACCCGTAGCATCGTTCTGTTATCACTCCACTCTGTGTTAGGCACAACTCAGAATAAGAAATAGGTGAGAAGGTTAATAAGAGAAGGACGAGAAAGAATGAACCTATCAAGACCTTAATTTTATCACATGAGGAATCACTTTGTAGAGACATGTTCCTCTTTGACGAACTCTCTAGTAATATTGCATCAGCAGGGCAGACCTTTTCACACGGCCTCGAACAATCACGCGGGCAATCCTCAGGATCGAATTCTATGCAACAGAATAATTTGAAACTACTAAAATAATTAAAAGATGAGGAATTCTAGCGCTTAATTGCAACTTGAGGGTAATCTAGTTTAAGCATCAAATCTCTTGATAGGTTAAATTTCAAAGCTCCTCGGAAGTAAAACAAATAAATCCCTTCATGTTTTTTTCTAAAATAGATTATAGTGGATGAAATGCAACCAGGTACATGTACACTATTTTAACCTAATGACCTAATTGATTCTACAAGATCTTCTAGATATATCCTATTTAAGTAGAGCTATTCGAAAAAGCACCGACAGCTTTTCTTCTAGCTTTTTCTTGCAAGATAGAATTAGAAGCTTGAACTGGGGCTTCTGTTTCCGGGGCCCAAAAAACTCTTTTTTTTTTGTCTGCCTCCCAATGTTAGAAGCTTCAAACTTGCCACTTGCGAGACACATGCTTTCTTCTTCTTCTCAAGTAGAGAAGCTATTGCAAAACTAAGATTTCCAATTGTGCCCAAGGCAGCTGAAGTATAACCAACATAAATAAAGACAGATTAATCATATGAAATTTGGGTTTATTAAGACAGTAAATTCACCAGCTTTACGGAAGTGGAGGTCTTCTCGATCGTCATTGACGCTAATCATCACCCATGGCCTCCAAACCCTAGCTATCGACAACGCCACATTGATCCCCTCATTCACCGCATTAACCACTGACTCATCGGCCGCACAATCAATGCAATCCACTGATATCATTGCAAAAGTTTCAAACCTAATCGACATAATAATTAAAAAAAGAGGCAACAACAGATATATCCCTACAAAGTTTCAAAATTGTGTATTCATGCAAAGTTTTGATTATGAGTGTATCTCTGGAAAGTACTAAAATGTGCAAATTCGTCACTGCCAGCCGACAATTGTTTTTCACCGTTACGACCATTATGCCCTTGAAAAACATAATTCTTTCTACCATTTTTCAAGAATTTAGGGTTCACACAGAATTAAACGAGAGTTAAAATAGAGACTTCAGAAATAAAAAAATTTAAAAAAAAAGTATTCAAAACACAAAAATAATATATTAATCTAAGGATAAAATGATCATTTTGATAGGAAAGAACATCAACTTTGATCAGCCAACTAAGGGAAAGAGCACCATATTTGATAATTATAACTCTTTAACGGATGAATTTACGATTTCACTATTTTGCATAATTTCAAATGCAATTACCCCAAAAAAAAATTGGGGGAGGAGGCAGGTAAAAACCCGTCGAGAATTAGGGTTTACCTCCGGCGAGAGTGTAGACGATGGAAAGATTCCTCACATCCGCCGCATCCTGGAAAGGGAACGAACAAGCCAACGAGGTGAGAGGCAGAATAGGCGAATTCTTTTCGAGGGCGTCGCCAGAGACGCGATTTTTTAGGGGGGGGGCCGGGGGGTTGGGGGATCGGGGAAACTAGGGTTTTAGGCACTGTAACCTCGAAGCTGGCGCCGCAGATGAGCTTGACCCAGTCACCGCGGCGGAGGGACTCGATGGGCGGGGGTGGTGGACGGGTTTCCTCCGCCGCCGCCGCGGCGCTCCGCGGCTGACTCGGCTAGGGTTCCGACGGTGGCGCGGAGGAGATGGTGGGGTGGGGGAGGAGGAGAGGAGGAGGGAGGAGAAGGGGCGAGGGCGAAAATGGGAGGAGCCATGGCGAGAGCGAGAGCGGGAGCGAGAGAGGGGAGCGCGAGCGCGCGCTCGAAGTGATAAGACGATAGGAAGATAAAAATGTACGGAGACCCCTCAATTATATTTTATGATTTTTTTTTGTTTGGAAGGAATTCTACACTGTCACGCTTACACCACGTCATTAATAACAAGTCAATTACTTTTTTTTTTCTTCAAACAAAAGTATAATAAAAATATTTTTTTGCAATCATGATGCGACATATACCTCTAAAAATAAAGACATTTGATTGATTTGTTATGTCACATTATTAATATACGAACTTTTTTTTATAAATAATCTTATCAATTTTTATAATTATAAAAATAATTTTTTGAAAAAAATAATTATAAAAATAGACCCCTAAATGTGGTGAATGATTCACCGCATTCATAACTACTCAAAAAGAATAGAAAAAGAATAAAAGCAGGAACCATTCACCGCTTTTATCATCATAAAAATATAAAAATAAATAAAAAATAAAGAAAGTTCGTGAATCATTTACCGCTTTTTTATAGAATTATATTTATAAATAAAAATTTAATAAGTCTATTTTTAAAATAAAATTTTAGGAGAAACATATTCTATTAAAAAAACCCTTAATATACCCGTTGTATTCTAGATTTCTTTTTTTGATAATAAAATGCAGAAAATTCCTATAATTTTTTTTTTTTTGACTTTCAAAATTTACATTTTATTTTACAATATTTTTAAAATATTTTTATAAAGTTACGGCATTAAAAGAGATAGAAAAGTAACAAAATCACCCTAACTCCGTTATATTAGAAAAAAACAATATTTTTTATTATTTACTTTTAAATAGTATTTTGATGTTAATTAATTAGATAATATAATTTTAATTTTAAATTATAACTCTTATCATTTTATCCAATTTAACCATCCAAATACTATTTACTTTAATTCTAGAAACAATCCAACTGTCAACCAAATACAAAATTATTTTAGTTCCTCGCTTATACCTAAACTTTTATCTATCTCTAGAATAAATAGTTCTTACTTATACCCGAACCAAATGTAGTCTTAAACTAATAGTGCAATTTACTCCTTTGTGTTTTGAAGAGCTAAGATATTGTATTTGTATTTGGAGTTCAACTAGGTGCTTTAAAAAGTACTAAACACTCGATATTTGTAAATTTATTACCGTTAAATTTTTTTTAAATTATTTTTATCTGCTAGATCACCCTATCCTATTAACCATTCCTTCATCCCAACCGTCCAAATTTTTATCCAATGAATAAAAAATTTAGGGTAAACTTCAAATACCCACTTGTGATTTCACACTTTCTAACTTTAGTATATGTAGTTTAAAGCGTATCAAGTTAGCCTCTATAGTTTCGTACTTTTTTACTTTAGTACTCTGTGATTTAAAATGTATCAATTTTGTATCCTGTAATTTTTTGTTTTTCTTTTTATTATCTATTTTACTAATTTTTTTCGTTAAATTAGTGAAAAAGTTAAAATTAAAGAATACTAAAGTGAATATTCAATAAACCTAAATAGGGTATTCGAAATTTTTTGTATATAATTTAACGAAATATTAACAAAAGAAAAAAATAATGATAAAGTTAAAAAATAAAAGATACTAAAGTAAATATTCAATAAATTTAGATAGGGTATGTCATGTTTTTTCTATATAATTTAACAGAACATTAACAGATGAGGCGTCGAAAAAAAAAATAAAATAAAATCACATGTACTAAATTAATGTACTTTAAACTATAAAATACTAAAATAAAAAAATACGAAATTATATAATACTAAATTGATACAATCATATAGTACTCACAAGTTGAAAAAGTATGAAACTTCAACAGTGATATTTGAAGTTTTTCAAAAAAATGGGTCCACTACTATATCTGTTATAAATGCGATCGCCTCGTACTCATAAGTTGTTTCAATGATAGTCAATCGACGATCCACACCGTTAAACGTTATTTACAGCATTTAAAGCTTCTAGAAATCAAATTTTATAATTTTTCGACATCATTTACCTTACGATCAAGAGGTCACAAATTTGACAATTTTTAACGGCCGGTATGGAATACTTGCTAGTTTAACGGTGTAAAAGAATCGAAATTTGTTGAATTTTGGATAAAAAATTTTATTCACTACATAGATAAAGATTAATAAGTCCAATCTTGAATTGAAGGATCCAATCATTATTTTTTATGACGATCGTTCAATTTTGACGATTCATTTTATGCCCACTTAATGGACTTTATTATGATTTCAAAATTTATGAAATTTATTTTCTAAAAGTTTAAAATACTTTAGATTATATTTAACTAATAGATCGTTGATCTAAGCTCCATCATTAAAAATAATTTATATGTACGAGTAGCCCAATACTCACGATAGCCCAATACTCATAATAAGATAAGAATGCTACCAAAAAATTTACGGGCACTAAAAAGTTGGTACCTTTAAAAGCGTAAGAGCTAAATTCTTTGGATTTGTACAGCAGCGGAAAATGGTTTACATCTTCGTCCTCCTCTTCTCTCCTCCTCCCCCTTCCTCCGCCGTCGACGCCGCGCCGGAACCCTAGTTCTCATGGCGGCGCCGCCGCCGCGGCCGACGCCGTAGATCCCCGCCATGCTCAACCCCATCGCCTTCCTCACCCCCCTCCGCTACTCCTCCTCCTTCTCCGGCGCCGCCGCGCTCCTCCGCCTCGCCGCAGCCGCCTCCTTGTCCACCGCCGCCCCCGCCGGAACCCTAACCCTTGATCCCGACCTCCCTTCCTCCTCGTCGTCCTCCTCCTCCCTACTCTTCTCCATTCTCTCCCACTCCGAGTGGCCCTCCGACCCCCGCCTCCGCGCCGCCGCCCCCGCCCTCACCCCCTCCGTCGTCGCCGCAGTGCTCCGCCGACCCCCGCCCGGGCTCTCCCCCCGCGCCGCCCTCGCCTTCTTCCGCTGGGCCCAACGCCTCCCCTCCTTCCGCCACTCCGTTGACTCCCGCCTCGCCCTCCTCCAAACCCTCGCCCGCTCCGGCCTCCTCCGCCGCGCGCAAGCCCTGGCCTTCGCCATGGTTCGATCCCACTCCTCCTCCCCGATGAGATCCTCTCGTGCCTTGCCGCAATCGCGTCGCTCCGTGATCTTGGTTTCCGACCGTCCCTCCGGTGCCTCAACCTCCTCCTCATGGCGCTCGCGCGGCACGCGATGATTGCAGAAATGAACAACCTGTTCGATGAAATGTGTAAAGGCGAGAGCTTTACCCATCCGAACCTCCACACCTACAATACCATGATCAATGCTTTTTGTAAGGAAGGGGATCTCAATCGCGCCAAGCTCTATTTAGGTTATATGTTAGATGCTGGATTCGAACCTGATACACATACTTATACGTCTTTTATATTAGGGTATTGTAAAGCAGGCCTCTTAGTTAATGCCTGTAAGCTGTTTGTGTTAATGCCACTTAGAAACTGCCCGAGAAACAGCTACTCATATGCTGTTATAATTCACGGGCTTTGCGATGCTGGTCGGGTAAAGGAGGGTTTCTCGTTGTTTTCGTCAATGGGAGATGATGGGTGCTCGCGGATTTGCACATATATACAATGGTAATGCATGGGTTATGTAAGGCAGGAAGAGTAGAGGATGCGGAAATGATTCTGGATGAGTTTGGTCGAAGTGGTTTGGCTCCTAATTTGGTTACTTACAATGCTTTGATTGATGGTTACTGCAAGGCAGGGAGAATTGATTTTGCTTTCCAGATATTGGATTTGATGGAATCTAATGGGTGTAAACCTAATCATCGGACTTATTCCGAGTTGATTGATGGGCTTTGTAGAGAAAAGAAGGTGCACAGAGCCATGGCTTTGTATGGTAAAATGGTTCAAGCTGGTTTGTCGCCAAACATAGTTACCTACGCTACGTTGATTCAGGGGCAATGTAAGGAGGGCCACATAGATTGTGCCTTTAGGTTGCTTGATTTGATGGAGGGCAATGGTTTGGTCCCCAATGAATGGACCTACTCAATTTTGATAGATGCTCTATGCAAAAGCGGGAGAGTTGAAGAAGCTTATTCGTTCTTTGGCTCTCTTATTCAGAAAGGAGTGAAGGTGAATCAAGTGGTTTATGCTGCTCTAATAGATGGGTTGTGCAAAGCTGAGAAGACCAATGTTGCTCGTGAATTGATTGATAAAATGGCGGCAGAGGGATTCTTACCAGACTCCCACACATATAGCTCACTTTTAGATGGACTTTGTAGGGAGAAGAAGTTACAGGAAGCTGTATTATTATTAGATGAAATGCTGGAGAAGGGAGTGAAACCCGTGACTGTTACATTCACGATTTTGATCGATGAATTGGTTAGAGAGGGAGGATCTGAGAATGCGAAGAACATATTTGATCAGATGATTTCTTTAGGTGTTAGACCCGATGTCTGCACTTATACGGTTTTCATCCGTTCGTATTGCCAGGAAGGAAGAATTGAAGACGCAGAAAACACGGTGGTCCAAATGAAGAAAGATGGGATTTTTCCGAACTTGGTGACATATAACACCTTGATCAAGGGATATGCAAATATGGAATTGGCCGGTAGTGCCTTTGCCGCTTTTAAGAGTATGGTTGTTGATGCATGCGAGCCGAATGACGAGACTTATAATATGTTGCTCAAACTTTTACTAAGAAAAAAGCAGCTTGATAGTGTTCTTGTTGATAACATTGATACATGGAAAATAGCGGAGATGGATACCATCATTGAATTGATGGAGGAGACAACTAAATTGGGATGCTCTCCAACTATCAATACATATAATGTGTTTATTAAAAATTTATGTAGAGTGGACCGCTTGGATGAAGCAAAATCCCTTCTTATTCGATTTCAGGGAGTTGGTAAATCTCCCAGCGAGGATACATATACCTCTCTAATAAGTTGCTGCTGCAGATTAAATATGCTTGAAGAAGCTTTGACATTTACTGATTCCATGATAAAATGTGGTTATCTGCCAGGACTAGAATGCTACCAGCTTATTATTTGTGGGACTTGTGATCAAGGGAGCTTTGATAAGGCTAAGTTGGTTTTTAGTAGCTTATTAGAAAAGGGGTATAATGTTGATGAAATTGTGTGGAAAATTCTTATTGATGGCCTAATAAGAAGGGGGTATGTTGATGTGTGCTCCAAGATGTTTTCTCTCATGGAGGAAAATGATTGCCGGCCTAGTCCTCTTACATATGCTAAGTTGATAGAGGAATTCAAAGAGAGAGTTCATGAAAAGTGATCCTGAAAATTGTTTATTTATTGTGGGTGGCCATATGGAAATATTTCACTCATTTGAAAATATGGGTGAAATAGGGGTGCACGGCTCATCAGAGTTTTGTGTATTTTTATCCTGAGGGGAGGATAACATGTCTTCACGAAGGCAAATGTGCACCAGATTTTAAAGGTGCATTTTTTCTGCTTATTGAAGATATCACAGAGTCCATCTGGAATGTTCTCTTGTTAAATGAGAGGTGATTTTCTCTCTGCTTTGCGTTTGTTGTTTCTTGATTTGTGAAGTCATCCTTTTCTTTTATCTTGACTATTGATTCTGTCAAAGTTGTATGTAAAAGTTTTAAGGTCAATCTTTACTTAATTTGATGTTTAATTCACGTCTTTACTAAATTTGGGTACTCTTATTGAAATCAAATTTCTACAAAAGTTATTATGACTATCTCATGCAGTATCATGAATATTTTGATATCAAGTTGTCTTTATGCTGTAATTTTGCTTGACTATGTCTATTGGATTGTATCGAACAATGCAGATCAAACTTTTAAGGATATTCCTTTCTTCAGGAAGAAATTTATTCTTCTCGTTCATCATAAAAAGCTTGAAAAGTTAAGTGATCTTTTGCTTCTAAGGATCTGATTTGTTTCAGTAGCTTTTAGTCACTTTACACCAGTAGTTCATAGCAGGGTCTTTACTTTTCTTATTCTAAATTATGTGTTTGTGGTCTCTTTTGCATAAGATTATCCCTTATAGCAAGATGTGAAATGCCTTTGTCTTGACATGATCTCTTCATACAAGGTTGCTTGTCAACCCTGCGATGCTGCTCTTCGCCAACCAGATGAATAAATGTGATACGTATTAATCCTTGCATTGAATTCCATCTCTCTTATAATACAGTTTACTTGAGATCTAAAGAGGAATAGCTCTGCTCTTCTAGGTTAGATAAGCATTGAGATCCATATAGTTGACCTCAGTAATCGTTGGGACAAAATGCTTAGGTAGTCAATGTCCTGGTAGTGCTCAATTGTCTTTCGAAGCCTCTTCTTATATTTTTTGAATTGAGATCCATTCTAATGTATTTTTTTTTAAATGTATAAACTTTTGGCTATGTTATTAAGTATCCTGGTAGCTAACCTATGCGTAGCGCTGTGATATGCATCATTTATTTCAGTATCAAATTCATAGTTAACTCTAATGGGTATTGACAGAAAAACTGGTCATGCAGGTGATTCAACAAATTTCATTGGACCTGGCTTCGTCGCACATTTGCCCGCTTGGAACATTTTTTCTTGTAAGTAAATATTTGACCATGAGCATACCTTTATGTTTCAATCTCCACCCTGTTCTTTGAAGATATAGATTGCTATATAGTTGAACGGCTGATACATGAAGAAACTAATTATAGAAAGATTTCTTATTTAGCATATAATAGATAACGATCATAGTCAGCAATTTTGAGAAGTTTAACATGGTGGTAAGCTTTAGAAATCATAACAAATATCGGCTCAATAACTGCATTGAGCAAGAGTGTAGAAAGTTTCAGAATAAAATATTGAGTGACATTGATACCGAGTCATTTGTTTGCTTTCATTTCACCCATCTATTGTATCTTATTTTCTGATTTTTTGTGCTATTCTTTAGTTGTACAATTTACATTTATTTGCCATGGTGATTTGGGCTAAACATAATTGAATGCTAACACTAAGTTATTGGTTTCAAACCTCAGCGTTAGAAAGATGAATTGTAGGTTTTATACCAGATGTAATGGTGAACAAAATTGAGTGACATTAATTTCCAATCTTTTTTTTTTTCTGTTTTTTCTCCCCCGTTCTTTTCTATCATCTCCCATCTATGATGAAAAATACTTTAACCTACGATGAAGACTCTCTCTTATAGACCTAATATGTTGAAACCCTGATGATCCTAGTGAAATGTGACAAGTTTGCTTTTTTTCTTTTGGATAGTGTTCCACAGAGCTAATTGGTGTTACAAGTTTTTCTTATGTATTGACTCTGGAATTTTATCAAGGCTTTATCTGTCTTCATGTTTTTCTGCCCTGCAGTCCTATTCTGGCATTTTGTTGCAATCGACATTCCATCAGCCATCAAGCGGTATACGACACTTATTCTTCTTATTTTTTAACAGAAAATATTTACTCTTCTGTTTCTAGAAAGTAACTACTAGGTTAGCTAAATTCTTCGAGCAAATAAAGCTATTTCTATTGTTACCAAGGTGCATATCGGCAGAAATAATTCGTTACCTTCGGAATTTATCTTGTTAATAGATGTTTCAGAATTTGTATCATGCATGCTCTACGAAATTGATGTTTCAGAGATTTATCTCGTCAATAAATTGGATTCAACCAAATTGAGGAGGTACTGTATTATACCGTTTCAACAATAGGTCAATAGCATGTAAATGCCGCATCTCAGATAGGTTCAATCGGGTTGGAAGGTGAAGGGGATGCTTGGATTCATTCATCATATAGAGTTAAAGAAGAATAATACATTGTTGATTTGTAGTTTGTAGATCATATCTGCAATGTAGTTTCCTTAATATGTCAATCATAGGGTTCACTTTTGCTTGTTCATCACAAATTTGGTGCAGATTATTTAGAATATATGGAGTACTGCACCGTATACTGAGGATCTGTTTGGTTGACCTTCTGCAAAATTATAAACTTCGTGGCTGTCTGGCCCCGCTTGTTCGCCACATGTTTAGTTTGCTATTTCTCGCTCTGCTCGGATTAAAATGATCGCAAATGGCGGAAGGTCTCGATTCATGCAAAAGTTGCGTGAAATATAGGCCGAATTGGTCCTAAAGAGCTATTCCAAAAAGCGCAAACTGATTCTACATTTGAATCTGTCAGTAGCTTTTGGATGTAGTAAAACAAAGATATGAATTAGAGCTTCTGGTTTGAGACTCGCAACCCTATTATTTTAACTTTGGTCGCAACCAAGTGTCTAGACTTTGGGCTAGTTTGGATTTAAGGACCATGGCACGGAGCTGTGCCGGAAACTTGCTGGCACGATGCGTGCTGATACGTGCCGGTCAAAAAAATTCTTGTATGCTGACACATTATAGCATGAAATATTTATTTTCTTTAAAAATAAAATATTCTAACTATTTATTATGTCTTTTTATCACATCTTTTGAACTTTATTGAGAAAATTACATAATAATTTAAAGAATAGAGGGTTTTGAACTATGTCATTGGTACGGGCCGTATTTTGTTGGCACTGGATACGGTCCGATGCACTTAAAACTTTGGTATTGAGAGTTATCTAAAGTTATGGAGTAATAATGAGTTTGGATAAAAAGTATATAGAGATATGTTTTCTTTTTTAAATTTTCTAGTAGGGTCATAGAAGTTACATTGGTATCTGATCATTGTGATTTTGACACCGTAATATCTTTTATCAAAATAGATGTTGTGCACGTGCGATGCACGCCACAATTATTTTGTTCAGCTATTTTTTTTGGAAAAAAGCAAAAATAGATCCAATATAGGACGAATCCGTCCCATATATTTGTTATTTCAATTTTGAAATTCGCTTAGTACCAACAATATATTTGTCAATTATTTTTACTTTATTTTTTGGGGGGATAAAATGTATGAAATTTAATTTTTAAACACTTCAAGTGGTATAGATCATGTTCAACGGTACCGATCGTTGATTAGGAGGCTCCATCATAAAAAATAAATGGGTGGCAATGAATCGTTTGCTATCGACGTATTCTAGCTCAAAACACACACACACACACACACACACACACACATATATATATATATATATATATATATATATATATATATATAGAGAGAGAGAGAGAGAGAGAGAGAGAGAGAGAGAGAGAGTTTAGCTAGAAGAATACTATCGATACCAAACCTAAGACTTTTGCCACCCATTTATTTTCGATGATGGAGCCTCCAAATCGACGATCGGCACCGTTGAACATGATCTATATCACTTGAAGTATTTAGAAATTAAATTTCAAATCTTTTCGATATCATTTGCCTAATGATCAAATGGTTTCAAAATTTGTAATTTTAATGGTCGATGTGAGGCGTTTTCTCGTTTAACGAAAGATATCAAAATCAATTGAATTTTTTTTAGAAAATGATTTAAAATATTTAAAACAAGATCTATAATCTTGATCTTGATTACAAGACTCCTATCATCATTTTTTAAAAGAATATTTATTTTCAACCGTTCATTTTTGTGTCCACTCGATGGATAAGAGAACAATATCGAAAATAAATGAAATTTAATTTCTAAATACTTCAAATGGTATAGATCATGTTCAACGGATCATCAATTTGGAGGCTCTACCATAAAAAATAAATGGGTGGCAAAAGTGCTTTGTTATCGATAGCATTCTAGCTCAACTCTCTCTCTCTCTCTATCTATATATATATATATATATATATATATAGAGAGAGAGAGAGAGAGAGAGAGAGAGAGAGAGAGAGAGAGTAGGGCTACTATGCTATTATGAGTAGTAGAGCCCTACTACTCATAAGTTGTTTTCGATGATAGAGCTTCGAATCGACGATCAACTCAGATTAAATATGATCTAGAGTATTTAAAACTTCTAGAAAATAAATTTCATAATTTTTCGAAATCATTTACCTTACTATCAAAAGCTCACAAAATTGACAATTTTTAACGGATATGGGATACTTGTAGTTTAACGGTGTAAAAGAATTGAAATAGATTGAATTTTTGATAGAAAATTCTATTCACTACCTAGATAAAGATCAATAACTCCGATCTTAAATTGAAGGATCCGATCATCTATTTTTAGAATGTCGTTCGATTTCGGACGTTCATTTTATGTCCATTTGATGGACTTTATTATGATTTTGAAAAATTATGAAATTTATTTTCTAGAAGTTTTAAATACTCTAGATCATATTTAATCTGAGTGGATCGTCGATTCTAAGCTCTATCATCGAAAAACAACTTATGAGTAGTAGGGCTCTACTACTCATAATAAGATAAGAGCCCTACTATATATATATATATATATATATATATATATATATATATATATATATATATATATATATAATTGAGCTAAAATACTTTTAAGCACCAACCCATTGGTGCTTCTAGGTTTCTAGCCCTTGAATCTACTCCTTGATTATTAATACCCTTTGGATCAAACACTATTCTACCTACCACCACCTATTATCATCATCTCAACCTCACATCTATCCATTCAATGGCTAAAAACTCAAAAACACCACCTTCATAGTGCTTTGAGAGTATTCGAGCTCAACTATATATATATATATATATATATATATATATATATATATATATATATATATATAGAGAGAGAGAGAGAGAGAGTAGAGCTAGAATACTTTTAGAAGCACCGTGCTTTCGATGCTTCTAAGCTTTTAGCTCTTGGATCTACATCACAATCACTAATATTCCTTGGATCAAACACTATTTCACCTACCACCACCTACCACCACCTACCGCCATCATCTCAACCCCACGTCTATCCATCCAATGGTTAAAAACTCAAAAGACCACCTCATTGGTGCTTTTGAGAGTATTCTAGCTCAACTCTCTCTCTCTCTCTCTCTCTCTCTCTCTCTCTCTATATATATATATATATATATATATATATATCGTAGAGTTAATCTACTCTCAAAAGCACCAATGGGTTGAGTTGGGTGACTATTAGTAGCAAAATTTCATTGTTGCTATCGCTCTTTAGCCTTTGGATCAACTCTTTTTATCATTTCTAACCATTAGATTAAATACTATAACCCAAATGAGACCACTCAACCCTAAGTGGCACTACTCAACACTAACCGATCCAAAGATAATTCTATATATATATATATATATATATATATATATAGAGTCCCACATATAATGTAAAAGCACCAAGCCCCTGTGATTTTTTACCATTAGATCTACACCTTGGATTATTTTCACCCGTTAGATTATACTATTCAACCAACCACCCACTCAACCCAAAGGGGCCCACATCATCCTAACCGCACAACTATTAATCCAAGGGCTAAAAACTTACAAACACCAATGACTTAGTACTTTTAAAAGCATAGGAGCTCAATTATATATATATATATATATATATATATATATATATATATATATATATATATATATATATATATATATATATATATATATATATATATATATATATATATATATGACTACTATACTATTATGAGTATTGGAGCCATCGTACTCATAACTTTTTGACCGTTGAGATGAAAAAATGTGAGGTTAGGATGAGAGTGATTACGGTTAGATTGATAGTGGGCCCCTAGGGTTGAGTGGTGGTTGGTTGAATAGTATAATCTAACGGATAAAAATGATTAAAGGGTGGATCAAATGGCCAAAAAGTTATGAGTACAAGAGCCTCTATACTCATAAAGTATAGTAATTCTATATATATATATATATATATATATATATATATATCGTAGAGTTAATCTACTCTCAAAAGCACTAATGGGCCGAGTTGGACCGCTAAGCAATTGCCCTTTCGCTTTGTGATTTTACCATTAGATCTACACTGATTATTTTAGAGTATTTGAAACATCTAGAAATTAAATTTTATAATTTTTCGACATCATTTACCTTACGATCAAAAGCTCACAAAATTGACAAGTTTTAACGGCCGGTATAGAATACTTGCTAGTTTAACGGTGCAAAAGAATCCGAATAGGTTGAATTTTTGATAGAAAATTCTATTCATTACCTAGATAAAGATCAATAACTCCGATCTTAAATTGAAGGATCCGATCATCCATTTTTAAGACATCGTTCGATTTTGACCGTTCATTTTATGCCCGCTTGATGGACTTTATTATGATTTCGGAAAATTACGAAATTTATTTTCTAGAAGTTTCAAATACTCTAGATCATATTTAACGGAGTGGATCGTCGATTCGGAAGTTTCCATCATCGAAAACAACTTATGAGTACGAAGGGCCCAATACTCATAATAGTATAGTAGCCCTACTCTATATAGAGTCCTACTATACTATATATTACGATACGATCGCCCTCGTACTCATAAGTTGTTTTCGATGATAGAGCTTCCGAATTGACGATCCACACTGCTAAACGTTATTTAAAGTATTTGAAACATCTAGAAATCAAATTTTATAATTTTTCGATATCATTTACCTTACGATCAAAAGCTCACAAAATTGACAAGTTTTAACGGCCGGTATAGAATACTTGCTAGTTTTAACGGCCGGTATATATATATCTAGAGTTTTACTAGAATACTATCGATAGAACGGCCGTTTACTACCGATTTATTTTTGATGATGGAGCTTCCAAATTGATGATCGACACTATTAAACATGATCTAAACTATTTAAACTATCTGGAAATCAATTTTCACACATTTTCGATATTATTTTTTTGTCCATCAAGTTAATAAAAATGAATAAAATGAACATCCTTCAAAAAGTTATGATACAATTTTTATATTTGAGATCAAGAGTCTAAATCTTATTTTAAATAGCTTAAAGAATTTTCTAACAAAAATTTAGTTGATTTGAACTTTTCTTTACTGTTAAACAAGCGAACGCATCATATCGGCCATTCAAATTATAGATTTTGTGACCTTTTGATCGTTCAGTTACTGATGCCCAAAAATCTTGAAATTTGATTTATAGATATTTTAAATGGTCTAGATCATATTCAACGGTGCTGATCATCGATTTGAAAGCTCTATCATAAAAAACAAATCGATAGTAAATCGAGCAGTTTACTACCGATAGTAGCTCAGTCAAACTCTCTCTCTCTCTTTCTCTCTCTACACACACACACACACACACACACACACACACACACTAAATTACGAAAAAACTCTTGTCAATATTCGTTTTTTCACTTTTCCCCTATGCCCTCTTAAAAAATAAAAAAAAAATCACTTCGATTATTACTGTTAGTGTTTCGTTAGGGTTGCATTCATATTCTATTATTATATTTTTTTTTATATATTCAAAATATTCTTGAAATTTTCATCTTAGATGCATCTCCTCTTTTCTCACAGACGTCCTCTCCCTCCTCGGCCGCCTCGCCTTACTCCTTGCACACGCCCTCGCTCTCCTCTGCTGTCTCCTCTTCACCCTCATCCGTCTCTCGATCCATGCCATCTTGATCTCCTCCCTAATATTGCTGAAATGGAGGGGCGCGAGGGTGCAGGAAGAAGGGGAACAAGTGGAGAGAGTGAAGTTAGAACCGGGTTGAGAGAGGCGCGAAGGACGGAGAGGGGCTACGGATAAGCATGATTGGGGAGAACACAAAGAAGGAGGGGACAATTTGGTCTTTTTGTTATCGTAGTTAACTCTGTATCCTTCTGTGAATATTTTTTATTTTTTAAGGGAATAAAGTGTAGCTTTTAAATGACAGGGGAGAAATATGAAAAATTGGGTTTTGATGGAGGGTTTTTTTGTAATTTAGCCATATATGTATGTAGTTTACCTGGAATGTTATTAGTAGCAAACGGATTCTGTTGTCACCCATTTGTTTTCGATGATAGAGCCTCAAAATCGACGATCGGTATCGTTGAATATAATGTATACCACTTGAATCATCTAGAAATCAAATGTTATACAATTATGATATT
This sequence comes from Aechmea fasciata, assembly GCA_025177825.1. Classification (NCBI taxonomy): domain Eukaryota; kingdom Viridiplantae; phylum Streptophyta; class Magnoliopsida; order Poales; family Bromeliaceae; genus Aechmea; species Aechmea fasciata. The sequence continues at coordinate 7,147,449 of CM045944.1, read as the reverse complement.
ATTCTCTTGTACATCAAGTAGATACAAAAAATGAATGGTTGGAAATAAATATTTTTTAAAAAGTGATGATAGAAATTTGATTAACGACTGAAAATAAATATCTTTTAAAAAATGATGATAGAAATCTTATAATTAAGATTAAAAGTATAGATCTTGTTTTAACGATAAAAAATTTACAAGCACCGAATACTTTGTGCTTTTACAAGCACCATAGACTCTATATATATATATATATATATATATATATATAGAGAGAGAGAGAGAGAGAGAGAGAGAGAGAGAGAGAGAGAGAGAGTAGGTAGGGCTACTTTGTACTCTATAGAGTCCTTTGTACCATAAGTTGTTTTCAATCTGGCTTTCGAATCGACGATCCACACCGTTAAACATGATCTAAAGTATTTAACACTTCTAGAAAATAAATTTCGTAATTTTTCAATCATTATAAAGTCCATCAAGCGGGTATAAAATGAACGGCCAAAATCGAACAACATATTAAAAACTGGATGATCGAATCCTTCACTTTAAGATCGGAGTTATTGATCTTTATTTAGATAGTGAATAGAATTTTTTTATCAAAAATTCAACCTATTCGATTCTTTTACACCGTTAAACTAGCAAATATTTCATACCTACTGTTAAAAATTATCAATTTTGTGATCGTATAGTAAATGATATCGAAAAATTATAAAATTTGATTTCTAAAAATTTTAAATACTCTAAATAATATTTGACGTGTGGATCATCGATTTAAGCTCTATTATCGAAACAATTTATGAAAGACGAAGACGATCCTACCATAGGAGTATAGTAGTCGAACTCTCTCTCTCTCTCTCTCTATATATATATATATATATAATAGAGACATTGCCATTATCATTTTGGAAGTTGGACCAAACACTTGCTAGATAATATATTTTTATGTGGGACCATATTCGCGCTGCCCCAGTTTGTTTTTTGTCTGCTATTTTCTGGCGCCTACAACTAATGCTAGCAATTTAGCTCATTCTTCACGAGCCGGTTTGTGTTTGGATCAAAATAAACTCGAGATTAATCACTCGATTACTAGACAAGCCATACACGATCCTGTCACTTGTCCGACTCGACATAAATGAGAATATATATATATATATATATATATATATATATACCACATTATCTCTAAGTGATAGGATAAGAGCACTATTCATATCTATCGCTGAGCTATCGATCAACTGCATAGTCGGCCACTATCCTTTAATATGATATGAGACTCGTCCCATCGACAGCCACTGATCAACTTTCATCATTTCTAACCATTGGATTAAATATTATAACCCGTGGAGACCACTCAACCCTAGGGGGACCATTCAACTCTAACCGACTAATATCATCCTAACCCTACAATTTCTCATTCAAGGGTTAAAAATTTGATAGACAAGTGCTCCTATCCTATTAATAGGATAGTAGCCCCTACCCTATATATATATATATATATATATATATATATATATATATATATATATAGTAGAACTATACTATTATGAGAGGCGTATAACTACTATGGTGTTACGACTATAGAAATTTTTGCTCGATGATAGAACATCCGAATCGACAATCCACTCCGTTAAATATGATCTAGAGTATTTAAAACTTCTAGAAAATAAATTTCGTAATTTTTCGAAATCATAATAAAGTCCATCAAATGGGCATAAAATGAATCTACTGAAATCGAACGACGTCCTAAAAATAGATGATCGGATCCTTCAATTTAAGATCGGAGTTATTGATCATTATCTAGGTAGTGAATAGAATTTTCTATCAAAAATTCAACCTATTTCAATTCTGTTACACCGTTAAACTAGCAAGTATCCCATATCGGCCGTTAAAAATTGTCAATTTTGTGAGCTTTTGATCGTAAGGTAAATGATTTCTAAAATTACGAAATTTATTTTCTAGAAGTTTTAAATACTCTAGATCATATTTAATCTAGTGGATCGTCGATTCTAAGCTCCATCATCGAAACAACTTATGAGTAGTAGGGCTCTACTACTCATAATAAGATAAGAGCCCTACTATATATATATATATATATATATATATATATATATATATATAGGCTAGAGTTACTATCCTATTAATAGGATATGAGCACTTGTCATATTAAATTGTTCTTGATGATCGAGATTCCGAATCGATGATCGGAGTCGTTGAAATTGATCTAGAGTATTTGAAATATCTAGAAACTAAAATATGAAATTTTAAAAATTATTTACAAGGTGATCAAAGTGACGTAAAATTGCCAATTTTTGATGGCCTATATCAAGTTTGCTTGTTTAACGGTGTAGACCAATCCAAATAGTTTGAATTTTTGATAAATAATTTTTTATACTATTTAGTTAATGTTTCATAAGTCTAATTATGAATTGAGAAAGTCTAACATTTATTTTAAGAAGGTTATTCATTTTTGACCGTTCATTTTTTAACTCTTAAGATGAACTTGGTAATAATTTTTAAATATTACAAAATTTGGTTTCTAAACATTTCTAATTGTATAGATCAATTTCAACGGTGTCGATTATCAATTTGAAGTTTCGATCAATCAAAACGACTTGATAAGATAATGGCTCCAATCCTATTAATAGAATAGTAGCCACTCTCTCTCTCTCTCTCTCTCTCTCTCTCTCTCTCTATATATATATATATATATATATATATATATATATATATATATATATATATATATATATATATATATAGTTGAGCTAGAGCTTTATCGATAGCAAAAATCCTTCGTTAGTTTTCGATGATGGAGCTTCCAAATCGGTGATCGCACCGTTGAACATGATTTATACCATTTAAAACATTTAGAAACCAAATTTTAAATCTTTTCGGCTTCACTAGCCTAATGATCAAAAGATTTCAAAATTTATAATTTTAATGGTAGATACGAGGCGTTTTCTTGTTTAACGGTGCAAAGCTATCCAAATCAATTGAATTTTCATTAGAAAATTCTTTAAACTATTTAGAACAAGATCTATACTCTTGATTTGACTATAAAATTCATATCATCATTTTTTAGAGGATATTCATTAGTAGCCGTTCATTTTTATGCCCTTTTGATAGACAAGAGAGCAATATCGAAAAAGCATGAAATTTGGTTTCTAAATACTTTAAGTGTTATAAATCATGTTCAACGGTGTCGATCGTCGATTTGGAGGCTCCATCATCGAAAATAAATGAATGGTAACGGAGGATTTTTGCTATCGATAGCATTCTAGCTCAACTATATATATATATATATATATATATATATATATATATATATATATATATATATATATATATATATATATATATATATATTGTGAATTTTATTTTTTACATTATCTTTTTATCCAGAATAGAGTGACAATTTAACTTTTTGTTCGTGAGCCAACTCATTTTCGGCTCATTAATAAATAAGTCGAATGCGAGCGAGTTTTCGTCTCGATTATTTAACGAGCCGACTCAGCTCGCATTTGGCACGGTGACGGCCCTAGCTATGCGGACTGTTGCCCTTGAACTTAAGCCTTCGTCATCGCCTTCACTTCTTAGAATGCTTGACTAGAAAAAAATAGAAATATAATTTGAGTAAGGTTATTTGTACATTTAAAAAATAAATATAAATCTTACACTCTTTTATTAAGGATTAATATTTCACACTTGTTTTATCAATTTCTTTTGGCCAATTTGCATAAAAAATTCACTTATTTTGGGCTTTTGCAAAATCGGACCATTTTTTTTGTTTTTACAGATTCGGTCCGTTTTTTTAGCAAACTGACCAAAATATCCTTATACCTTTTTCTCTCTCTTTTTTTTTCCTTTCGTTCTTTTTTCTTTCTCTTCCCAAAGAGCGGAGGAGACAGAAGCGGAGGCGGAGGTTGAGGCAAAGGCGGCCTGTTTCGATTTTGTCCGGCGCATCCTTACTTTTGCCCGCACACCCCCCTTCCCCCCTCGCGCCTTCCTCGTCTCTAACACTGCCGAGGCCGCACTGCTACTTTTTTTTTCCCCTCTCCGATCCCCCTCCACCAGCTCTGACGACGACGACTATCTCACCCTCTCTCACCTTTCTCATCCTTTCCCTCTCCTTCCTCCTTCGCCTCTTTCGCCGCCCCCGATGACGACACTTCTCCGCTGACATCGGCGTTGCGGAGTATTTTTTTTTCCTTCTCCGACTCTCCTCCACTGTCTCCGACGACGATGCCTCTCTCGCACTTCCCGCCTTCTCGTCCTCTCTCCCTCCTCCTCCTCTGCTGTCTCCGACGACGACGTATTTTCGCTGACGCTGATACCGTGGAGGTCACTGCGGCACTGCAGCCTCGGAGCGGGGTGTCCTTAGCGGCGGCGTCGCCGACGCCGTGGCTGTTTGCAGAGAGAGGTGACAAAAAAAAACTATAGAAGAAACAAGAAAAAAAAATAAAAATAAAAAATTATAGAAAAAGAAGGATGAAGATGAAATTGCATCGTTAACTACAAAAAAATTATAAGTTACATTACTTAAGATGTAAATTACAGCTTTAAGATAAAAATTACACTCTTGAAACGAAAATTATAATTTTTGGAAGATATTTACACTCTTTCTCCTCTTTCAGATATAAACTGCATTCATTATGATAAAAGTTACACTTTTTAAATGAGAGTTGCACTCTTTGAGAGATATTTACACTGTTTCTCCTCTTATTGCACTCTTTGAGATATAAACTGCACTCCTTTAAGAGTTATTTATATTGTTTCTTCTCTTGTTGCACTGTTTCTCCTCTTGTTGCATTATTTCTGCTCTTGTTATACTGTTTCTCCTCTTAAATGGTGCAATTTAAGATAAAAAATAGTGTAATAAGAGAAAAAATAGTGTAATAAGAGGAGAAACAGTGCAACAAGAAGAGAAACAGTATAAATATTTTTGAAGGGGTACAGTTTATATCTCAAAGAGTGCAAGAAGAGAAAAAACAGTGTAAATATCTCTCAAATAGTGCAACTTTCGTTTAAAGAGTAACTTTCATCTTAATGGATGCTGTTTACATCTGAAAGAGTGCAATATAAAAGAAAACAATGTAAATATCTCTCAAAGAGTTTAATTTTTGTTTAAAGAGTGTAATTTTAATTTTAAAGTTGCAGTTTATATTTTAAGTAGTGCAACTTATAATTTTTTTTGCAGTTAACAATACAATTTCATCTTCATCATTCTTTTTCTATATATATTTTTTTAAAATTTTTTTTCTTGCTTTTTTTTATAATTTTTTTTGTCATCCCTATCTCCCAACGCCACGGCCAGCAGCGACGCCGCTAAGGAACCCCCCCCCCCCCCGCTCCAAGACTGCAGCGCCGCAGTAACCTCCATGGTGTCAACGTCGGCGAAGATGTTTCGTCGTCGGAGGCGGCAGAGGATGAAGGAAAAGCAGAAGACGAGAATGACGGGGAAGGGTGAGAGAGGCGTCGTCGTTGGAGATGGTGGAGGAGAGTCGAGAGGAAAAAGAAAAGAGTTACGGCACGGCGGGGTTTGAGACGAGGAAGGCAGGCGTGGGCGAGGGTAAAGATGTAACAAAAACGAAGCAAATCGCCTCCGTTGTCTCCACCGCTCTGGGAAGAGAAAGAAAAAATAACGATAGAAAAAAAAAGAAGAGAGAAAAATGTATAAGAATATTTTGATCGGTTCGATAAAGCGGACTAAATTTGCAAAAACGAAAAGATGGCCCGATTTTACAAAAGACAAAAATAAATAAATTTATATTTAATTTTTATTTAAAAAGTGTAATTTTAATCTTAAAAATGCAGTTTATATCTTAAGTAGTGCAACTTATAATTTTTTTTGCGATTAACAATACAATTTTATCTTCATCCTTCTTTTTTTATAATTTTTTTTTATTATTTTTTCTTGCTTTTTTTATAATTTTTTGTCACCCTTTACGCACGGCCACGGCGCGGCGACTAAGGACCCCCGCTCCAAGGCTGGCGCGCGGTGACCTCCATCTTTGTCGGCGTCGGCGTCGACGAAGATGTGTTGTCGTCGGAGGCGGCAGAGGATGAGGGAGAGGGAGAGGGAGAGGACGAGAATGACGGGGAAGGGTGAGAGAGGCGTCGTCGTTGGAGACGGTGGAGGAGAGTCGGAGAGGGAAAAAAAGAAAAGAAAAGAGTCACGGCGCTCGGCTGGTCCGAGACAAGGAAGGTGGGAGCAAGGGCGAAGGTAAAGATGTGCTGACAAAATCGAAGCGAATCATCTCCGTTGTCTCCGCCGCTCTTTGGGAAGAAAAAGAAAAATAACGATAGAAAAAAAAGAAGGGAAAAAAAGATATAAGAATATTTTAGTTAGTTTGCTGAAAAAACGGACTGAATCTGCAAAAATAAAAAAGAAAATCCGGTTTTGCAAAAGTCAAAAATAAGCAATTTTTTTATACAAATTGGCCATTTCTTTTTTTAATATTAAAAAAATTACTTAAATTCTTAAATGAAGAAGTGTAAGGTGCACATTTATTTTTTTTGAAATAAAAAGTAAGCAGCTATAAATAAAATATTTGAGAAGTTTTGAATTAAAAGGAAGTAAATGGATGGGTGGATACTGTGAATTTACCTTCTTACCCCTCAAATTTGAAGAGGGAACACCATGGGTCCCACTTAAAGATGCTGGAGTGCATTGAGGAGGTACATGATGAGAAATTATTGTCTGCACTTGGCATATCCCTGTAAACTGCGTCTGGGGATGCAAATGGATCCGGGTTGATTAAACTTTTGTCCTGATACGCTCTGATAGGACGATGAGGGTCAAATTAAATAAAAATAATAATTTGTTCCGTATCGACACCGATCTCCTAAGGAAATGATTCGGGAGGTGGTGGAAATGTCAACGGATCGAATTCCGAACGGATTTCTAAAAATCCGAGCCCGAACCCGACTGCAAATTTGAAATGCAAGTCCAAACCCAAACGCGAAACCGACGGCTTTTTAAAAATTCCTATCCGAAACCCAAACTCGAGCAGAAAATTCAAACTCGAAAAATTATTTCTCTTTATCATATTTCAAAATATATTATATTTTGAAAATGGGAGAAGGCAAGGGTAAAGAAGGAATTGCCATGTGGCAAAGGCGCAAAGCTGGAATAATGTAAAAAAAATGAGGAAGAAGACAAGGGTGAAGGAGAAATTGCCATGCAAAACTATGAGGAATAATAAGATGCAGGTATAGATGTAAAGTCAATTCGGATTCGGATCGAGTTCGGTTCGGACGTGATACATAAAATTCATATTCGAATCCAAATCCGTCCAATTTTTACTTTTTATATTCGTATTCAAAATTATATCCGTTTAATATTGAATAAATTCGTTGCATACGAGTTTATATTCAGATTCAGATAAAATTTTAGATATTCGTACCATTAAAAGGTGGGGTGTCGTCCTTTGATCCACTCTGATCCGCAACATCTCTCTCATCTCATTTTTATTAATTAATATCTATTTTTTTAATTAATAAAAATAAATAAATTAATCAATTAATTTAAAGTAAAAATAATTTGTTAAATTATAAAAATCTACTCTTCACTTTATATGGTGCCTCAATTACTTCTTTGTTTATTTTTTTTTTTTTATTTTTTATTTCACATTCCACCCTGTATTTTTGTCATATTTTTAAATACTTTCCTACCACAGATTTTTCGTTAAAATTAAGCAAAAGTTTTTCTCTCTCATGCTTCGTTTGGGATTGCAAGAAAATTACATTACGTGTGGTAAAAAGTACAATAAAAAAATACTCTATTTGTTTTCATACATAATATTATCTATCATATTTTGCGTTTAGTTAGTTATATGATATATATTTTACGGTTTTACTGAAGAACTCAGAAGCATATCCCTATATATTTTTATTCTAACTCTATTTTATCTAATAATGTCAGAAAAATAAAGCGAAAAGTACGGAAACTTGCCATTCTCGGACCTGCTCCGTTTGCATCCCTATAGCATATTGTTTTGTCAATTTTTATTTTCAACATTAAAAAAACTAAAGAGATTTACAAATTTTAGAATTAGGGGTCTAAAATATATACCCCACCATTTTTCGGGTGCACGAGTAGTATTTTTTTTAAAAAAATTTAATGGTAGGTTTGTTTTTCAAAATATAGCAAAATAAGGGTATATAAAGTGAATGCAAAAAAGAACAAAGGTTAATTGAGACACGACGTAAAGTGCAAGGTGGTTGTTATAATTTAGCCAAAAAAAAATTTAAAAAAAAAGCGGGACCCACATTGTGAATGTGATCTTCGTGGGGCCCGCTTGTGCAGCGCACATAAATATTTTAAAAATCGAATCAAACAACTGACCCCAACCGAAGAAAGTAGAAGAAAAAAAAAAAAGAAATTTGACACCGAGATCAAAGTCAATCTTAGTTGACAAGTGGCAAAAAGGCTTCGTGGTTGATACTCCAGATTCAAGTTTGAATCCTAACTGATTCATATTTCTAGTTAGGTTTATATCTAAATGAAATAAACGAAACGAATAGTATGTTATATTTAGAGTCCGGCTGCTATGCTATCAATAGCACAAAGCACTCGGTGCTACCAAGTTTTCTACTGTTAGATCCATCACTTTGATGATTTTCACCCGTTAGATCATACTATTCAACCAACCACTCACTTAATTCTAGGGGGCCTACATCATCCTAACCGCACATCTCTCAATCCAATTAAAAACTCAGCACCAATGACTACTTATTAATAGCATAGTAGCTCAATTCGTTATATTTATATGTTTAATAGTAGATTAATTACTGATTGAATTAGTAGTGTAAGCATTATATAATAAATATTTAATTATTAATTTTAATTTTATTATATAAAAATAGGGTAAACTTCAAATATTACCACGTTGCTTCGCACTTTCTCATTTCAGTACCTTGTGATTTAAAGCGCATCAAGCTAGTATCATATTGTTTTATTTTTATCTTTTCGTCAACTTCTCTATTAATATTTTATTAAATTATATATGAAAAACTTCAAATAGTTTATTAAATATTTATTTTAGTACCATTTTTTAGTTTTAACTTTGTTATTGATTTAATGAAAAAAATAGTAGAATGGAATAAAAAAAGAAGAAACCATAGGGTACTAAATTGGTACACTTTGAAACTATAGGATACTAAAATAAGAAACTGCGAAACCATAGGGATGGTTCTTAAAGCTTTTTCATAAAAATATATTATTGTTCTTTTAGTATTATATATAATTATAAAATATCTAAGGATAAATTACAGAATTTTTTTTTTTTGTAAATATTTACTTTTTTCACTTTTCTTTCTTAACTTCGAAAAATCTACATTTTGTCATTTTAAAATTTTAATTTGTTAATTAAAATTTGTTGTTATCAAGTTGTATTTATAATTAATTAGATAATTAAGTAAATTAAATTATTATGGAAGTAATGTTTCAAAACTGACACCCTAACTTTTTTTTTATGGGTTAATTGCATAGTTTTCGCAAACATAGTGAATTACAGATATATTCCTGCAATGTTTAATTTTGATATGGTATTCCAACAAAAGTCCTAATGTATTCAAATATATCTTTCTGGTTAGCATCAATTAGAGAACTGTTTAATTTTTAACAGTAGATTCGTGAAATGATATTTTTGTCCTTATAAATATGTCCTCCAAAACTCTAGTTGGTATACATTTACAGAAATACTCTCATAAATCTCCATTTCCTTTTTCTCTTCCTTTTCGTGAGCGATTGACGGCGGTAGTGGCACAATGGCAGACGTAGCTTATCGGAGTTGCGGCCGACGAGGACAAGGGCGAGGCTGACAGCAACGAGGCGGAGGGCGAAGGTGCGACCGATTCGACGAAAGAGGAGAAAAAGGAAAAGGACGAAGAATGAGGAGAAGAAGAAGAAGAAGAGGAAGAGGAAGAAGATGAAGAGTAAAATTATCAAATTATCTTATTAATTAATTATGGTTAAGTATTTTAACCGTAGTTAACTAAATTTTGTAATGGAACCAAACGGCAGGAATATATCTCGAATAAATTAGGACTTTTATAGAAATAACTTATAAAAGTTGAACTTTTTAGGAATATAACCGTAATTTATCATGTTTGCGGGGACCTGTATGCAATTAACTCTTTTTTTATTTGATTTGCATTTGCTTTATTTATTAATCATTTGATCTACCTCTTTTTGTTCTTAGAATCTAAATAAACACCCATAAAAAATGTGTATGATTTTTTTTTTTTAATTAATGAAGTGGAATGCATCTCTTCTAAGTGTTTGATTATAACCGAATTTTTAAAATTACTAGTGACGAGTTAGATCAATTAGTAGAGGAGGTGTATATAGAACAAAATAAAAATAAAAATAAAAACGTACGAAAATCTATCTGAATTATGAATTATTTTAAATCGATTATCTGATCATTCAAAATTTTTATTTTACTATCTAACTTTTTAATTTGTTTAGTTTAAGTCAATTAACAGCAATTTGTCTTCAAGGTTTTAAGCTAATTATTTACTTCAATTTATAAAAATAAATAATAAATTCATTGATAAAGTCAAATTAAACAAATTAAACGATTGAACAGTAAAATAAAAAATAAAATAAAAAATAGAATAGTTTATTAAAGAGAAAATTATCTCTATACCCTTCTAAAAACATCTAATTCGATAAATAATCCTTTAAAAATTAAAACATTATGTGTACCTCCTCAAATTTAACAATTTTTTAAAAATAACTTTACCATCAAGTGCCATCCATATTAAAATTAATAGTATTTATTTTTTTTGAGAGAAAAATTAATAGTATTTATATTCTAACTTTACCCCTCTTAAGCATTCAATCTTACGATTACTAATTTAATTTATTTCATAAGTACCCTCCAGTATATTTCAACATTAATTAAATTTTATGTGGACTAAAAATTTAGTAAAATTCAATTGATTTTATTCCTTTCAATTATTCAAAAATTGCAGTTAAATTAAATTTTATTTTACTTTAAAGTTAGAATGAGAGGATAATTTATTTTAGTTTTCTAGTTTTTCACTGCACCAATTATAAAGTAATAAAAAACTTTTATTTTACTACTTAATGTAGAGAAAATTTGTCGCTACGAATATATTATAACTCAGAGTAATATTAGTATAAGATATGACCTCAAATGAAATCTTTGACTAATTTTCAGTTGAAACTAGCATAAATTCATTTAATAGTTAATTATTAATAGCTAATTAAACTATTAAATGATTTTTTTTTATTTAACTGATTACAATATCTGAAATCAAAATAAACAAAATTTAAATGATGAATAAAAATTAAAGAAAAAAAAAAAGAAATATGCCCTTGAGTTTCTAATATAGAAGGACAAAATAAATAATTTCATTTTTAGTCTTTATTATACCATGATATAATTAAGATTAAAATGACCTAAGCGTATTTTTTAAACAAAATAAATATTTAGAGGGGCAATTTTAATATTTCAAATTATATAGGGATGTTTATGAAAATTTTGAATTTCTTAGGGGTACGAATGAAATTACTCCTTGATTAAAAATGGTGCATAGTTACTAGTTAGGGGTACGTTTTTGTCAATAAGAAAAAGCAAAAGGTGGTCAATCTCGAAATACTTTAAAGTTTAGGGGGGTATTGTTTACAATTTAACTTTTCCAAATACCACTCAGTGGTTTCACACATTCACACTTCAATGTATTATAAGTTTAAAGTATATTAATTTAATATAATTTTATTTTTATTTTTTATTATCAATTATGCTAATTTTTTTTGTTAAATTAGTGACAAAATTAAAATTAAAATATACTAAAGTGAATATTTGATAAATCTAAATTGAGTGTGTGAAGTTTTTTATATAATAATTTAATAAAATATTAACGAAAAAACTGATGAAAAAATAAAAATAAAATAATGGGGGACACGAACTAAGATACACTTTTAAACCATATGGTACTGGAATGAGAAGCTGCAAAAGCACAGGGGGTATTTGGAGTTTATTCCTTAATAAATAATTATTTCCCCGGAAAAAAAGAAAAAGAAAAATAAAAATAAAATGGGCGATGACGTCAGCCCTAGTACTGCCACGTGAGCGGCGTCACGCGGTTGGCGAAATCCGGAGGCGGGGGGCGGCGTGCTTCCGGAGAGCCGTCGGATGGGCGTCCACGTCATCGATCCGTGTGGCTATCCGCGTGTCGACGGCTCGGATCGTCCCGAAGAGAAAAAACGCGGTGGTCGCATCCGAACCCCTCTCTCTCTCTCTCTCTCTCTCTCTCTCTCTCTCGGCTTCTTCGTCCTCTTTTTTTTCCCCACTGTTTTTCTCCAATTTTATGCCCTAATTATTTTAATTTTTAATTTTAATTTTTAATTTTGAATATATTTTCCTCTTCCTCTTCTTCTTTTTCTAGAGAGGGAGAGAGAGAGAGAGAGAGAGAGGAGGTGGGAGCCACGGCGGCGGCGGCGGCGGATGGGAGGGAGATGGAGTTGAGGAGGGCGAAGGAGGCGGCGGCGGCGGGGGTCGGGGAGGCGAAGAAGAAGGAAGGGGAGGAGATCAAGGTCGCTAATGGAGATATCGGTGGAGGAGGAGGCGGCGGTGGGGATGGTGACGCGGCGGCGGCGGCGAAGGAGGTGGTGGAGCTCGACGACGACGACGAGGAGGAGGATGGGGGTGATGGGGAAGATGGGGACGAGGACGACGACGAGGACGACGACGATGGCGATGAGGAGGGGAGGAGGAAGAGGAGGAGGACGATGACGACGATGTTCAGGAGATACCGCCTCCGGGGAGTCACCCGAGGATTCAAGCTGGGGAGGAGGAGGACGATGACGAGGAGGACGAAGAAGGGGAGGAGGAGGGAGGAGGGGGCGATGGGAGCGACGACGACGACGACGAGGACGACGAGGACGACGAGGACGACGACGACGAGCACGGCGAGGAGGTATACACACTCGCCACTGTTTAGGGCAAAGTTTATGCTTCTACGATAGTCTATTTTTTAATTTAGGGTTTATTTGATCGATTATTTACTATTTTACATGCTTTTTTTGTTTTTGTTTTTTCCCCCCCATATTTTTGTAGATTTATTAGTTTCATTTGCTCGATCTCGCTATATTACTGGTTTTTTTTTTTGATTTTATTTAGATTTTGTTAATTACTGATGCTTAGATCCATGTGTTTATTTGTTTTCCCTATGTTTTATGATCTAAAAAAAGTAATATTTTACGATTTTGTAGCCTCCAAATCGTATTATTATTCAATTTTTTAGGTAAATATTCACAGGAAGGTGCTTTAACTTGGGTAGATCTGGAGATTATGATGTTTTTTTTTTTTTTCCTCTCCTAATTATTAACCCTCATATCTCCTTGACAAGTTTTTTAATCCCTAGAAACAAGTTATAGATCTGGTTATTATTATTGTGTTAATAGCTTGGTCAACTCTTTTTTGTTTCCTTATTCCCTTCTAATTGTTGTTTTTTTGATAGGTTATATGGTACTAATCTATGTATTAGACTTTTTATTTATAGATCTGTGGTTTGTATAACCTACTTTTGTTTTTTTTTGGGGGGGGTTATTCCTCTCTTTACCCTAATCACCCCTAAATTTTAATGGGTGGTGAATTTTGGAGTTTAACTAATATGGATATGGATATGTCACTCATTAGAAAAAGAATATGTTTTTCTTTTTTCCTTTTATTTTTGTGTTGGAATATATTTGGCTCTATAGATATATTTCATGTATGGAGTGGGTTTTCACTAAATTTTTTTTTTTTTTTTTTTTTTATCTTCTTCTTCTTCATTTATGCCTTACCATTACTCTTCTTGTCTGTGGCTGTACCTCTGCCCCCCTGTGGTGCTAGCATTTCTAGAAAACATATGTGATGAGGTTCTTTTTTAATATATATAATAATGATTATTCTAACACCGCCATGCTATCCGGTAGATCAGTTGGTAGGTACTCTCAGCCCAGCGTCGTCGGGGGCATAGGCCTCTGATTCGGCTAATGACAAGTTCGAAAATTATTTGTGCTTGTGTGGGCCTACAGCCCTATGGGCCTATGGTGGGGGATCGCCGTTGAAAAATTCAAAGAAAACACTGATCTTAACTTTTTCCTTTTCTGATCAGAGAGGTGGAATATGCTAATGCTATGTTCCTTCCATTCATGGAATAGTATGTGATTCCAAAAGCATCTAATAATAATGCCTTGTTTCCTAAAATAGCAATCAATATCCTTCTCTTTGCTTATGTTAGCCCCTGTATTCCCCAAATTTACATTGATTATTTGTATTACACTCAAGTATTGTGTTGTTTGGAATGAATTCTCTCACATAAGAATTCTTCTATACACATGTGATCCAAGGAGGTATGTATGGTATAGTGTTTGGGAAATGATGCAGAAAATCAGAGGCTGTTTCTGAGGAGCGAAGAAGCTCTTTACGTGCTGAATATTCTCGCACCTAGTCTGATCCCAAACTCGTCGCCCGTTACATTTAAACTCTCTCATATATTCTTGTCCCCAAAACGTATTTTCGCATTTTTCGTTCGGCGAAAAATTGTATTCAATTATCTTTTTGTTTATTATGCTTGCGAGTTTTCCGTTTATGTGAAGTGTAATTTACGGGTTTTGGGTGCTTGAACATCAATACTAATGTAGCACGGTAGTAGTAGTTATACACGGTACTACTGTGTTTGGTCTCTTTGGGATGTGATGCGTTTATTCATAATCAGAGGCTGTTTCTGAGCAATTCAGAATCCGCATATTTATGTGCTGATAATTTGCACGTCAGTCTGATCCCAAAATTCTCTGCCTAATTTTCTCTTCTTTTTCTTCTTTTGCTCCTTTTTTTTTCCCTCCGCGAACTATAGTAATGGTAGTTTTTGAGATACATTGTTAATTTATTAGAAACTCATTTGTTCTCATTTATAAATTGTATTTTTGCGACATACTTGTATTGTTTTCTTGTTCGCCTCTTAATGCTAATCTATGTTGAGCTTCCGTAGGAGAATCTGGGTACCGAGTATCTCGTCCGACCGGTCGGCCGTGCGGAGGACGAGGAGGACGCTAGCGACTTCGAGCCCGAAGAAAATGGCGAGGACGAGGATGATGACGGCGAGGACGATGACGGCGGGGACGAGGGCGGAAGCGGCCGACCTGATCAGACCTCATCGAAGAGGAAGAGATCAGGAAAGGACGATGACGACGACGACGATGATGACGACGACGGTGATGACGACGACGACCGGCCGTCGAAGCGATAGTGTGTACCTTTTCCGTAAAAAAGCCATGGCAGCAGTTCCTGGTGCAATGTAATTTGATGATTTAAAAGGAGTAAAGCCCTCTTGTAGTTTTACTAGTCCTTTTTTGTCCCAATAGGGGACAGTAGATGGCCTTTCTTTTTTTTTTTTCTTAATTTTTCTGTTCTTGTAGACCTCTACTGAAATAGTTTGCTTCATCTTTTTATTTTTATTTTTATTTTTGTGGTTTTAAGTTTGGGGACTTCTGGATCCTGCTGTTGATGCTATGTTTCTGATACCTGTGCTGCAAGTTTCAATATTTATGTAAATTTTAGTTGCTTGTTATTTTTTGACTTCCATTTGAGGGCTTTTTTCCTCTCTTTCTTCCAGCATATGTACACCCACACAGTATTAAAAAAATTATACATACATATACCCTATTAAAGTTGGTATTTGCATGTCAGAACTTTTTAAATATTTGTATCCAAGCAGGTTTGGATTGAAAAAAAAGGAGATTATTATTATTGATTTTTGGTCCGAAGGAGAGTTTTTTTTTTTTTTTTTTTTTTCACTAGGCTTTCATTGGGTGAGATTTATTAGAGGAAGAAAAAGATGGAAAGAACATTTTTACATTAACTTAAGCATTTGGAGGGAAATTATTTTTTTTTTTTTTTTATTTTGAGAAAAAAAGATGGCACGCTATTCGTTTCATTTATTTAGAAAATGAGCTTAACTATATGGATAAGACAACAATGCCACACACGCTATCCGTTTTATTCATTCAGAAGATGAACTCAACTACATGGGTAAGACAACAAAGCCATACTATCCGTTTCATTCATTTAGAAGATAAATTTAGGTATATGGATGAGACAACAAGGTCTCTAGAAAAACGAAAAGCATGACGAAGACGGAAAAAAAAAAAATCAGTGTCTCTCTACAGAGCGGAAGGGGACATATGATTGTTAGATCCAGCATATGGAGGGAATTTGCAAAGGCAATAATTGCTGTTTTATGAGTAGCATTCTTGCACATTTTAAACTGTTAGTAGCACTTTGAAGGGGGGCATACTTTCACAGACGATTTTGTCATTTCACTTTTTAACTACTAAAAATTAACAACAGACTGGCGGCTCTCTAGTTAAACTAGAGAGTAGGGATGTCAATGGGTATGGATACCCGAAAAATTACCCGAACCCGAACCCGAGCAGGCGGGTATACCGAGCTAAATGGATATGGATTTGGATATGGGTATAAAAAATAAAAACCCGACGGATATGGGTACGGGTATGGATTTTGTGTATACCCGACCCGAACCCGAACCCAAAAAATTATATATATATTATTTATTTATTTATGTAAGATATAAAATATATAAAATATTATAGTAAAA
The DNA here is from genome assembly GCA_025177825.1 of Aechmea fasciata. NCBI lineage: Eukaryota > Viridiplantae > Streptophyta > Magnoliopsida > Poales > Bromeliaceae > Aechmea > Aechmea fasciata. The sequence goes on along the minus strand of CM045944.1, from coordinate 7,130,835 downwards.
TATTTAATTATGTTTATTTATATAACATGAATGTATTTTGATTGTATTTTATTGTGTTTTGAAAATTTGATTTTACTATAATATTTTTTAAATATGGTAAAAAAATTCATTATTTTGGGTTTGGGTTTTCGGGTTCGGGTTTTCGGGTTCGGGTTCGGGTTTCGGGTTTTTGGTCGGGTCCGGATATGGGTATGGATTTTTAAAACCCGTCGGGTTCAGATTCGGGTTCGGGTATTAACTTCGGATTCGGGTTTGGGTTCGGGTCTTTGAAAACCCGACCCAAACCCGACCCGTTGACATCCCTACTAGAGAGACAGATGTGAATATGCCAGCATATTTAGAGAAGCATATTTGATCACTTAAAACCTGCGCTTTGTTTGGTTAGGAGATAGGGATAGGAATATGCCCTTAGCCCCGCTTTTATACCCAAACGCTAATTTTTTATTCGAGAATAGTAGTTCTCGGTTATCCCCACCAACACATTCATTTTCTATATAAAACTATCTAATATTTTTTTTATCCTCGGGAACAACCTAATTTTCATCCAAACGTTATTTTTCTTATCCCCATACTTGTACCTATCCCTGTAATAGCTAGTTCTTGCTTATACCCGAACCAAACGGTACCTCGATATATCCATAATTTGATGTGTCTGTAGAGAGAGAGAGAGAGAGAGAGAAAGAGAGAGAGAGAGAGTTGTATACAACTATCCCTTTTTTTTTTTTTCCCTTCTTTTTAATATAACCATTTCTGTATTTTTCTAATATATACATGCAACTAGGGGTGTAAACGAGCCGAACACGAGCTGGCTCATTAAAGTATCGAGCCGAAATTCGGCTCGTTTATTGGCTCACGAGCTGGCCAACGAACAAAAAATAAAAAAAAAATTAAATTAAATATATTAAAAAAAATAAATTTATAAAATCTTATCTATTAGACTTTGACCTAATAATTAAAACTTTATATACAAATAATTTTTTTTATAATTAAGCTCGTATTTATATTTTTATTTTGCTAAAAATTAAATAAAAAATATATATTATATATAATTATTTATTTATATATAAAAATATAAATAAAATAAATTATATAAATATAAAATATATGCATTCGAGTTATCGAGCCGAACACGAGCGGCCGACTCGTGTTCGGCTCGTTTATCAAACGAGAAAAATTCGAGTTCGTGTTTGGCTCGTTACTAAACGAGCGAGTTCGTTCAGACAACTCATTCCAGATAACTATCCAATGATAACTTTTACATCTGGCCCAACTTCTTTGGTAAGCCTCAATTTTAAGTGGAAAGATTGCTGACTCAAAAATATACCAAATGGAAATGATATCCCTGCATCATGCAAAGGTGATATATAGATCTTGCAGCATTCAATGGAGGATTCAGATCTCCAAAAAGTAGGCTGTAAAATAGCATGCATTAAAAAGATAAAATTTTTATATTGTATTGATTTTATTCCTGTATCTTACTATTGTTTCCATAGATTTCAAAAAAAATTGCAAAAGCTTGGATGCAACATTTTTGTTAAAAAGAGTACACACATGCCCACAAATAATATTGTACTTGGCCATAGAAAAATAACCAAGCATATATATATATATATATATATATATATATATATATATATATATATATATATATATATATATATATTATCCCATTCATGAGAGACAATGCCCTAGAAAGACAAGACCATGTTTTAAGTCAATGGATGAAAGGGATCACAATAATTGTTCCATCATTCACTCCCAGAGATGGTCACAGTGTTCTTAATAGGGTGGTTTGGTTTGATACAGTTATAAATATAATAGTATAATTGAAGATGCATGTAACTGCAGATGCAGTATATGTATTACAGCTAATCTGTTTAGCAGTATGCAATTGAGAGTGATGCAACTATTTTTTTTTCTTTTTATTTAATTGCTTGTGGATAAACACTGCATTTGGGTATGATGAGATTGCCCCTCTAAATGATAAAAATTTATCTATTTTATCTAATGTAAGTGGCTAAGAAATGTTACTCCTTATTTAGAATAAAAATCTTCCCAACTGCTGCATCTTCAATTACTGCATTCAATTTAGACACAGCTCAAGATGCAAGTGTTTGAGTCTCCAACTGCAGGTCCGATTGCAATATGTAGATGCAACAATAGCAAGCCAAATAAAATTTAGGGTTAAGTACATACAGGTTCTTGCAAATATAGTGAATTGTAAATATATCCCTATAAAGTTCAATTTTTATATGTTGTTCCTGTAAAAGTCCTAATATTTTCAAATATGTCCATATCGTTAGAATTCGTTAAAAAAATTTAGTTAACCATAGATTAAATACTTAACTTTAGTTAGTTTATGAGATAACCTGACATTTTTACCCCTTTTATATAATACTATTTTGGTTTTTGGAGGAACATATTTGTGATGACAAATTTAATATTTCACTTAGTTGCTGTTAAAATATAAACAGTTCTCTAACGGTAACAAATCAGAGGGACATATTTAAAAACATTAGAACTTTTTGTAGAACAGCATATAAAAGTTAACTTCTGTAGGGATATATTTGCAGTTCACTACGTTTGTAAGGACCTGTATGCATTTAACCCTAAAGTGGGTTTAGGTTTACATGCAGTTGTACCTAAAATGCAAGCCAAAAATCAGAACCTTCTATAAAATATTCACTAATATAAGAATATTGACTAAAAAATCATTAACAAATATAAATAATCTATGAAATAATCAACTAATTCAAATATTTTGTACCATTTTCTTCATTACCTAATAAATAATGCGTTATGATTTGGACTTTTACTATGTTAGAGCAGAAAGATAGGATGGCTACATAAAAATCTTGTATTCATGCTTTCTACTAAGGCAAGAGTTCCAAACTTTTTATAGATAACAGGTCAGTGCTTTACTGGAATTCAAAAGCAATTTCATCTCATAAGATTGGCACTACCCTTTTAAGAATTTTTAGGGATCAACAAACAAGCATGTTTCTACTCATGCATTTAATGTTTAATTGCTGAGACTCATCAAAGCATCATCCAGGAGGCAAACAAGGAAAAAGCAAGATTAGCAGGAAGAAAAAAAAAAACAAAGGCTTTAAAACTTTTCTAACGCTAAGAAGAGGAAGACAATCAAAACATGTAAATGCAACAGAAAATAGGATGTTGGCAACCAACTTACGGCCCTTTTCTTGTAAGAAGAACGTGAATGAAATTCAACTCTTCCAGCAGACTTATGTACAAGCAGAAAGAAGCTTCTTCTTGCTCTTCGAACTGAATGCATGTGCACAATAGCTGTAAAATTTTCCAGTGAGTTCTGTTCTCAAGCAAAATGACGTTATATATATTACAATACAATGATCAGTACGATGAGTTTCCGCTGAAGTACAGAAAGAGATACAATTGTTGTCGAAAATTTCCACATTTACTGATTCTTTAGTTACTGATCTGAACCGTAACTCAATATCAAAAGTTTTCGAATAGCTGCAAATTTTTCCAATAAGTTTTGGTCTCAAGCAAAATGTAGTGTAGAGAGAGAGAGCGAGAGAGATAAAATTATTAACGCAATATCAAAGTACTACAATACGATCTGAACTGAACTGAACTATTACAATACGATGATCAGTAGGATGATTTTCCACTGAAGTACAGAGAGATAAAATTATTGCAAAAAAATTTGTCGCATTTATTGATTTGACCTGAACTGTAACGCAATATCAAAGTTTTACCACTTCATCCCATTAATGAAAAGTTGCAAGAGAATGAATAAACATTGTCAGGATATGTTTGACTATATTGTTAAGAACAACTGCTTGGCGTTCTGGTTTTATGGCTTAATCCGCTGCTAGAAGTCACATGGCAATTCAAAGGAGAAACAATTTCCTAGATTAAGTAAAAACTGAGAAAATGAAAAGATTACATGACAAAAGACTAATTATGGAAAAGGAACTGATAATTGTTTACTTTCCGAGCAAACTAAGAAATTTCATCGAGGGTAAAGGTGCGAAAACCGGAATAAAATCTCCAGCTCACAAATTATATTAGATCGAGCACCATGATTTCATGACTAATGCATAACAACTGGATTTTCTGACCATAACAAGTAGCCTTAAAGGACTTGAAATAGTGGATTTCACATAACAAGTACATAAATATGTGCTATACCTCTCAAATGTTTTGCTGGTGACAATAAACTATTAGTTGATGGCAAGTACGTGGTATACCTCTCTGATCCTTGACCTTCTTTATGTCGCCATGAACTAATAACGTATGAGAGGGTCAAACACTGTTATTAACCATCTAACTTAGTACCTAGGAAGCAAATGAAAGTTTATGTATCTAGACTCAATGATCTTAACTACATACTTAATATTGCTGAATGTCCAACGTGTTGTTGACCTGACCGTAGATGTAAAAGCCACAAAGAAAATTAGGTTCCCCGCAAACATTGGATAGAGCTTAGGAAAGCACCTTGCTGGCAAAGCGGTCCATCTCATTTCGGTATAGAGGAAAAGATCTCTTATAAGACCATTCTCCTACTTCTATTCCTTATTACATGCTTGAACAGAGAGGAGCAGATAAATTCAAAATACAAACATGCATGCAACAAGGCAATTCAAAAACAAGTTGGTATTTTAGTTGATATTCCACTTTACCAGAACCAACCATTCTTTTCCCTTAATAGATAATTCATCATAATTTCGGAATATCTTGACATGCAATATAATTTAGGAATATTCACAAGGAAATTTCAAAAGAACAAGAGAATTTAGAGAAATTAGAACTTCGAAACTTGGTTATACCTAGCAGGCTGCTAGAATGGCTGGGAGAATTCAGAGACAAAAAGGGTAAACTACAAGCAACAATTTTCCCACTATGACAACCAAGCTGAAGCAATGGGAGATGGATAACTTTTATACTAATTACATGTAATGCATCAGCATGAAAAGCAACCGAAGAAATATCGAGCACTAACCAACTTTTAAGAACCGAGTGCACCTTGTCGGCAGGGAAAGAGTGTGCTCCTAAAAGCGAAGGCTGAGAACCACAACGGGTACGTGAAATTGCCCTCCACCCCATAAACCTCCTTCCAAACCCTCGAATTCCGATCATGCATCAGTATTTTCTTCTGGGTGGCCATAAAAACCACATCTTTCGTCTGGCTAATCGGAAAAACACTCGCCGCGTACCCATCAATGCACCTAAGATTCACCCTATCCACCAGAGCCCACTCCTCTTTAGCGCGATCCTTCAACACCCAAGTGCTCATCCAAAATCTAGACATCTGAACAACCGAAACCGACCCCTCCAATTCCAACAGGTAAAATCTCATCCCCTGCCGCGTGGCCAGCACCTCGTCGGGCAACGTGATCTTCCCCCACAGCATGTTCTCGAGATCGAGCGCGGCAACATAGCGGCAGCAGTGGGTGAGCCAATTCATCGAGCACCCGGCGTACACCGACTGGTTCCGGTTCATGCAGGTGAATTCTTCGCGCATTGACGCCGCGAACCGGGTCCAGGCCCCGGTGGCGGCGTCGAACACCTTGCACACAAGCCGCCGATCGCCGCCGCGGGGCCACCGCCCGAACGAGCGGTGGAACCCGGCGATCGCAACGTGGATCCTCCACGTAGCGGGGTCGAACCCTAACCCTACCAGGGTCGCCTCGTACTCCGGCTCCGATCGCGTGAAGGGCCTCTCCCTCGTCCGCGGCAAAACCCTAAACTCCCTCGTCATCGGATTGCACACGTAGTACACGCCCCGACTCCGCACGCTCGAGCAACACAGGAGGCCATTACAAGAAGCCCTAATTTTGACCCGATCGTCCAAAAAATCCAGCGAAAACGCCGAAACCCCTAGGATCGGATCGACACATACCAAATCGGGGGTGGGCGCGGCGTGATCGGGGGGTTCGATGGCGACGCCGCGGGTGCGGGAGCTGAGGGCGAAGTGGAGGTCGACGAAGTGCTTCTGGGAAAGCACCTCGCGCCACAGCTTGCACACGGAGCGGAATCGGAGGAGGGATTTGGTGGGTAGGCGCGCGAGGATCTGGATCGTGAGGTCGATGGGGAGGGAAACGGGGTGGGAATCGCGGGGATTCATGGGGGTCTCGATCGGGATATCGAGGGGGAAACGAGCGGGGAAACGGTTGTTACCGCATTTGTGTGCGACGGGAGGGGTATTTTGGTAAATTGAAGGGTCGTGGCGTTTGAGGTCGAATCCGCCATTAATGGCGGTTTCGAGAGAGATCGAGAAAGGGGATGGGAACCAAATGTTCAACTTGTTGTGTGGACCTGGTTCACCACGTCACCATAGACAACACCAATTACAAGGCGACAAGTACACTATCAGAGGCTCCAAAGGATTTTTATTGGTTCGGTCCAATGACCCCGTCTAGGCCTGATGTTCAAATATGTGGGCCACAACTTGGTGAGGATTCGGATGTGATTGGGTCGGGTCGGGTCGGGTTCGGGTGGGGACACAAGGTATGCTAATCAATAATCATCATATACATTATTATTATTATTATTATTATTATTATTATTCACATAAAGCGATGTGACAGGTATTTCCAAACATCCGAATCCGACAATCAAATTCGAAATTTAAATCCGACTGATTTTAAAACTTTATATTCAAAATTCGAATTCGAATCCGAAATGAGCATTTCATTTTATATAAAAATCGGATCTCAAAATATAAGTATTTTCTAAAGCAAAATAACCAAATTCGTCGTATAATTATTGTTTTTGCCGTTTTTTCCGAAAGATTCATCTCTTTCTTTTAACTGTTTTATGTCATTTTCATAGAACCTATCAAAAAAATAATGATAAAATAAATAAAAGGTAGTTACCTAGTTCTTAATTTTTCCTGTATCGATTTCCTTATGTATTTCTAAAATTTAAAAACATAAACTTAATCTTGTAAGAAATTCGTAGCTTTAGAAAAATCAAATACCAAGTAATTTTTAGATATATATAAAAATGTCAGAGAAATTAGAAAGAATCTTTCTAAAATTAAAACTTGTATATTAGATGATTGATAGAAAGCGTAGCGGTAATCAAGGTGGCTTTTCATCAAATAGACTAGTGAGAATCCGCACCACAACTTAGATGCGGTATAAATGCTCTAGTAAAATTTATACCATACGATTAAGAAACGAATAATAATGTTAAAAAAACATAAGAAATATTAAAATATTATGAAAGGTAATAAATAATAAAAGAAAAACTAAAGAGACTTAAAGAAGAAGGATGAGGGAGGGGTGGCGGGCGGTTTTGGAAGATGAGGAGTCTTGAGGGTTGGGAGATGAGGGAGCGGTTTTAATAGGGTATCGGAGGTTGGAAGATGAAAGAAACAGCTTTTTAAGAATACACACGGCCACGTCGCAAGATATTGGGGATTCATAGTTTAGTATACATATTGTGCCCGATACTAAGTCGAGTCACGTGCGCCCGTTGAGGGCCTGAGGCCCCTCGATAGAAGAAAAAAAAAAGTCTAAAATACTGCAGTCATATTACTGATGTGATATCTCCAATCAATCAAATTATTTTACCGGAGTTCACCCGTCCTATCTTATTTTTTAAAAAAATATTTTTATTATACTTTTTCTCTGTAAAATAAGATGCTATTCATGGAATATAAATAATATGGTACAACACTTTGTACCAGATGTAAAATATGTTTTTCATGCACAATATATTATACATTTACATGTCAAATGTATAAGGCCTAAAATTGGAATTTAATTGTTTAAATATGTTGCATAACATTAGAAAGTTTACATTATTAAAAAGTACCTATATCTAAATACATCTGTGAATATTATAAATTATAATTTTTAATTCGCTTGATGGTCTACACAGTAAGTTTGAGAACTCCCGGTTTACTGAAAATTGACGCGACGTATACTTTCAAATACAGTGTCATACTCGTACCACATCAGCAAAAACAAATCAATCACATCTCTTTCCTTAAAAAAAAAAGTATAATAATCTTTTTTATAATTAGGTTAATCCGCAAAAATTTATTTGATTGGTTGGATACATTTCAAATTTTCACTTTTTAGACATTCCGAATGTCTATAGACTAAAATTCATAAGCTCTAGAAATATTTATTAAAGTAAAATTAATATTGTTTTATTAGATATAACGTGCATTTATATGGTTGGTTTGCAATATGCGTGTTGGGTCGGAATCAGTTATAAAAAATCAAAACGAAAATTTAATCTAACTTTATGACATTTATGTATTAAAATGAGGACCTAGGCTGGCATGCTATTAATAGCACCAAACGTTTGGTGCTATTAGGTTTTCGGTCCTTGAATGAAAAAATGAACGGTTAGGATGATATGGGCCCCATAGAGTTGAGTAAGTTTTATTGGTTTAATAGTATAATCTAACGAGTGAAAATAATCGAAGGGTTAAATCTAACGGTAAAACTCGATAAAGACCAAACGCTATCGATAAGATCCCAATGAGACTCTTAAAATGAGGAACTATAAACATATCTATTGAAGAACTAAAATTTGTCCGACGAAAACGCACGAGCTCTATTTCATTCATAGATCTATTTCATTTCAGAAATTGATAATTCACGAAATAAAGTATGAATTTTTATTATACTTTGCTTGCCATGCATAGTGTGTAACAAATGATAAATTTTTAACACGATTACAATTCGCAGATTAGATTAAATAAAGTAATGAATTTGTTCTCCTGCTAAAGAAAATGAGTTTTGGCATTGTACCGGATAAGTATATATGATCCAATAAAGCAGCTAAAAAATGATTACAGCAACAAAAGACAAAAAAAAAAAAAAGAAAGGTGAGATCTACACTACAACTGAATTAGGTTATAAGAACACATGTTTGAAACATTTTTGTGTAAGTGTCACATTTATACTAAAACTTAAAAACACATCTATTAATGCCTAAATATAAAGCTCAATCCAACCAAAAATAAAATATTACTCTACTCAACCCACCCCACCCAGCCCATTTGGCCCGATTACAAACAGGAAAAAAAAAAAAAATCGATTACCATCTCCTCTTCTCCCTTCATTCAATCCACTAAAATTCTAGATGAAGAATCCTTTTTTGTCGTCCTCCTTCGCCACCGCAGCCAACGTGATAGAATTTCGACCGTTGCTAAATGCTTAAATAAGTGTCGGTAAATTAACAACACTATTTTAAGTTATATCGACACTCTTTAATTGTCACTATATACCTAGCGACCCCACATATAGCAACATTTTTTACAAGTATCGATAATTTAACTAGCAACACTTTTTTTTTTTTGACCTGTACCAATATTTAAAAATATAGATATAGATCATTTTTGTTGTAGTGCTACTCTTACAATTTAATTCTTCAATTTTTCAAAACTTTAATTAAATGAACAAAAGTGTTAATATTTTTTTTTATACTTTCATTACTATCCATTACCATGCACAATATTTGTTTTCAAAGTGCACGGAAACACACCTACATAGGAGTAAAAGTTTGTGAAAAATGGAGAGGCTTATATGTAGCTTAGTTTTCTACACAATGAGTGCCAAGATTTATTTATGGTTGGCTTTCACTCTTTTGAAGTTTTTATCTTAGCTTCTTACATTTTCCCTTACCTGCAGCTGCACAGCATAAACAGTTAAAATTATATTTCTTTTATTGGGTATACGGTGCATTGGATGAACCGTACATGTGGGAGGGACACAACGTTTTTAGTATATGGACATATAAGATTTGTGTGTGGGGAGGTGATCCCCCATGAGGAAGGAGTTGATGAGCACAAGAGCCTCCTCAGGCTTGTTGAGGGGCACCAAATGACCTGCTCCTCTCACCGTCGCCATTGTCAACCCCTCCACGTACTCCACAAACCTCCCCGCCACCTGATCAGAAAACTAGTTTTTCGATGATGAACTCATTTTATTCTGATAATAATATAACGATTCAATCCACTAACATTAATAACGCGTTGAATCCAAACATTCCAACATTTAATATCAGAACGAGATAACGAGTCAAAAGTATGACATTTATTATTATTAGTGGGTAAAGTCATCACTGCAACATTTAATATCAGAATGAGATCAAAAGTATGACATAAATCTCATATCGCTTAGTGATCTTTAGCTATACGTGTGATTTATAAAGAATGCTAGGATTTACAAAGGAGAGTATAAATATCTCAATAAACTCACATCCTATAAAAAATGAAGTATGATGGGATAGATTGTGACAAGAAACTTGAATATATGGTGATATATATATATATATATATATATATATATATATATATATATATATATATACCGTTAGATCTACGTCTTTGATCATTTTCACCCGTTAGATTATACTATTCAACCAACCACCAACTTAACCCAAAGGGGCCCACATCATCCTAACCGCACATCTATTAATCTAAGGGTTAAAAACTTACAAGCAACAATGACTTGGTACTTTTAAAAGCATAGGAGCTCAATTATATATATAGAGTTGAGCTATGATACTTTTACAAGTATCACCTCCATGGTGCTATTAGATTTTTAGCCATTGGATCTATTTTTTGACCACTAATAGTCCTTGGATCAAACACTATTCCCCCTACCACCACCTACCACCATCATCTCAACCTCACATCTCTCCCTCCAAGGGGTAAAAACACACAAGCACCACCTAAGTAATACTTGTAAAAGAATTCTAGCTCTACTCATATATATATATATATATATATATATATATATATATATATATATCAACTTATGAGTTCGAGGGCGAAGGCTACTATGCTATTAATAGCACCAAGTCATTGGTGCTACCAAGTTTTTGGCCGTTGGATTGAGAGATGCGCTAGGGATGATGGGCCCCTTAGGGTTATGAGTGGTTGGTTGAATAGTATGATCTAACGGGTGAAAATCATCAAAGGGTGGATCTAACGTGAAAACTTGTATACCCCAGTGCTTCATGCTATTTGATAGTATGTTAGCCTTATTTCTATATATATATATATATATATATATATATATATATATATATATATATATATATATATATATTTGAGAGAAAGATAACGTACCATTTCGTTTATTTTATTTTAAAAATAAACTTAGCTAGAAATATAAAAAAATTTAGATTTCAAACTTGAGACTTTAGGTATCAACCACCAAGCTCTTTACTATTTGCACTAGGGACGGTCGATAAAAAACTCTAATATTAAAAGCTGGACTTTCACATTTTGGATATGTGGTTTGGACTCAAAGAGTTATTAATGCTAGCAGGCTAAATCTTTACAAATAATATAGTTAATTCTATGCATACTAAATTCCTAAAAAATAAATATGAAAAAGTGCATTAACAAAATGAAAATCAGTCGCATGGTCCAAGTTAAAGTGGTACAGATGGTCGAAGGTTTTCCATCACTAAATCAATCTCTTTAACATAATAAGTTGCATGACTATTTTAGTTTTTTAAAAAAACAAAACAAAATTTGAGATGCCAACTACAAGTTAACTGCCTCTTTAGTTCAATTTCTGAAGTAGCTACTCTACTTTAAGAAGCAGAAGAAATTTTTATTTTTTTTTAATCAAACTTTTCCCTTTGTTTCATCGCCTTCCTTTTTATTTGAAACGAGAAACTTTTAACACGCGCGACAGTAGTTTGATTTATTTTACCTTAGGCCATTGATTCCTAATTTGACATTTATATAACTATATATAAAATTCAAAAGCATGTATACTCTGATTCAAAATTTCATGTGCAAACCTGCTTGTTGTGGTACCAAGGTTGCCAGTGGGTCTTAACTGGGAGGCCGAGCGCGTCCATGCAGTATCTGGTTCCAATCACTGGAACCCTCCCATCTGCATCACCACTATATGCACACACACACATATATATAGAAAGATCAAACAAGAATATTGGGATAAACTAAACAATTGAATCAAATTTACAAACTAGAAATATATTCTGGGTTTATCAGAGGACTAGTGCTTGTTTCAACGACAGCGAAATGCATTAAGCCATCTAATTTACTAGTCTATATTTCTTATATAGTCACCATGTGGTTTGTAAAATGCATCGTTGTAGAATTTAGCAACTCTTATTTCTCGTGAAGCCAAAAAACCCAAAGAATACCAAAGTAAAACTGTTTAAACCAATGGGTGGCGAAATACAAATATGCTATACTACGGAAAGACAAATTGAATCGAAGTTTCTCCATACTATGCACTGATAGAATAAAGCAAGGGGAGAATACAAACCTGTAAACCCATATCCTTAGTCCGCCTTTGATGAGCTTGGAGTATATAGGTAGTACGGAGAATACAGTGTATTTGTACGTATTATAAAAAATGGAATCACTGCAAAAAGGCAAAGAGTAGAGTAAACAAACTGTGGGGATTTCTTTCATGCCTGTATTTGATAAGATCGTGATAATCTTGGGTGCAGTTGTTTCACTGAACGTGGAGGGGAGTTCAGCAACTTTTGGCCCTAAATACTTGCTTTTATTGTTTGATTTCGATGCAAATAGAGTTCGGCCTTAACTCAATTTTTCCAAAACAACACAACTAGCTTTGCTCTAGCTAGTGGCAAAGTCAATTACGGTAGGAAAAGAGATTATTTTTTTGGGAAAAAGTAATAAAGATGGGCTATTGCAACTTGTTTCCACCCTCTGGTGCGCTAGCATGGAAACTTTTGGAGAAACAAACGTAGGAGGTGGTAGAACATAAATTACGAAGCCATTGACTTTCCATCAAACAAACAACGGTGTAAAAATAACTTTCATCTGAATTTTAGTTCAATTGAAAAGTCAATTTTATCCTGAAAACCAGTTACTGGCAAACAAATGCGTCTCCAGTGAGTGCACGCAGACCTTTTCTTAATTGAAATGTCCACATGCTCTTTCTCCAAAAAAAGAAAGACAAGAAAAGAAATAAATTGCCTTAGAAATTTGTTGCATATAACTTGTATTTTTAAGAGTTTAATTAGATAGTTCAAAGCAAATAAATATAAGCTAAAATCATGAACAAAAGAAGGAAAAAAAGGGAAAAGGGTAAGAGAGGATCAACTCACTTGCAAACAGTCCATTTTCCTCGAATCCTTCCACTAACATTTGCATGAAGTGATCTTTGAACATCAATTTTGTTGAAGTAATCCTCCGCATAGGCAAAAAAACACGGATCATATCCTGAATACATCCGAATCCTTCCTTTTAATCTCCCCTAAGATTCACACACAAACACAAGATAAAATATAAGTAAAAAATTTATATACAACCGGCCGTCCCTAGAGCAAGTGGCAAAAGGGCTTGGTGGTTGGTACCAGAGACCCGAGTTCGAATCCTAATTAATTCACATTTCTAGCTAAGTTTATTTTTTAACGAAATAAACGAAGCGGGTAGCATGCTACCTATCTCTCTCAAAAAAAAAAAAAAATTATATACAAAAAAACTATTGGTATTGTGCTGCAAATTAATCAATGGTAAAGCTGTAAACCTATTTGGCCTGACTTTTCGACAGCTTTCCTACTTTGCAAAGAAGAAATTAGAAAGGAGCAATTATGCAAAGCTTTTGACTGGAACTAGAAGCTACAATGTCTTCTATGAATTTCTGTTTTGAAGAACAAACTTCTGTGCCTCAAAAGCTGACATTACAAACTAGAGCTTTTGCTTCTATTTACTGTGCAGTTGCATCATGGAATCTAATGAAAAAGAAAAGGGGGTAAAGTAGTACGATATATGTGAAAATTCTTTAGTCCCAAAACTTTAAAAAATTATCTAAATTTATAAAATGACCATTTTATCTTTCTACAATAAATAATTTACTTATTTCAGTTGAATTCATAAATGGTCAGATGCTTCTCTTTTTTTTTTTTGATGGACAGGACTAAAGTAGTACGATATATGTGAAAATTTAGAGACAAAATATTCAAATTGAAATACATGGGCCAAAATTGCCAAAAATTTCCATATGGGGATAGTAAATAGACTGTCCATACATTATACCATAAAAAACTACTGCAACTCTTTTATATAAGCTCCAACTACGCCAAATAAGCTACTCTTAAGAAAAAAGGAAATAACCTTCAAGTCACCTTAGATTTAGCTTCAGTTGTATCATCAGCTGCAGGTGATGTTGTTGTTGTTTGAGCAAGATTACACTTCGGAGCATAAATGTTGTAGAAGTCAATCAAGTGATACTGTTTCATGACAATGCCCATTGCGTCCATGCAGGCCTTCGACCAGTTATCGGCCCTAAAATCGCAGACTTTGTTAATGAGCTCATAAACTTGATCCGACACGACCGAGTGGCTCCATGCATACTCGGCCAATCCTTTGTAGTCATAGTAGTCATTTGTCTCAGGGTTTCCAACCTTGCATTTGATAACTAACAATCTGTTATTTGCAAACTAAAACAAAAAAAAAGAAAAAAAAGTACAAATTTTGTTCATGAATGTGACCACCCAATCTGAATGCTTTTCACATTGAATTTAAGTTTAAATACTATAGGTTTGGACTATTATATTTTTGAAAATTTTGAAGCACTTTGAATTTTTCATCATTAAGTTTCATGACTTTTGGATTTAGACTGTAAATTTGTCATGCAACATGGGGTAAAGTATTATCAACAATCATTAAGGTTGATCGGCGACCAAAACTGGTTCTAGCAGACCTGACAGTCGACCGCCAGGAGGAGTTTGGTCGACTGTCATAGTTGATTCAGCTGCTTTCACCTACCAACCTCCACTACCTTTTCTCCTCTCTTTGCCTTCTCTTCCCAGAAAAGCTTGAAAATTGAAACATGGAGTTTTCTGATCCGAACAGACCATTCTTCGACCCCAATCTTACACTCAAAATCTGGATATTTATCATTTCTTGTGTTTTTACCCTTGAATTGGCTTATACACTAGTTAGTGCTATTTTGGCAAGATTCGAACTCATTTTTGAGGTTCTTGGCAGTGAACAATCGATCAACCGCACCCTTGCAGTCGACCTGCATGAGCATGAGCTGTACTCTGGTCTTGGGTTGTTGATAGTCAACTGACCACAGTTGCAGCCAGGCATATGGCCAGATATGGTTTGACCGAACTTGATCTGAAGTCGACCGTGGACCATCCAGTAAGCCGGAATCTTGTGTCTCTTTTACAGTTTCTTATTAAAAGTTAAGTTTAAGAATCCTTTGGGAATAACCTTGGGTCTTCTTGATGATTTGTTTAGGTGATGACTAATGGATGACTCGATCGAATTTTACCGATTTTGTTGTCAATATCAACAACTTGTGAGCAGGAGCTATCTTAAAATTATATATATATATATATATATATATATATATATATATATATATATATATATATATATATATATATATATATATATATATATATATGTTGAATGGTTGAAACATTTCTTTCTATGTGCATGATTGATTGCAAAACTATGAATTTGGATATTCGCGTGATCTACTAGCCAGATATGCCACTCCTGTATTGACTAATGACAAGACAGCATGTACACAGGGAAAACCTTGATTAATTAGCGACATGACCAAATTATATATGTACGGCTTATTTTATTTTACACACACACATAGGATTCATATACTCATCAAAGCTTATGCCCCCATATTTAGAATTAATCAATCATTCAAACATGACTAAATGATTTGTATTATATTCTTAACTAGAATTTCCCAGATACATTTGGACTTGAATTTTAAGGCATCTTGCGTAGGATGGATGTGTGCGAAGTGGATGGTCTGGACATTTATGGGGTTTTGTCTAGCATGTATGAGCTAACTTGACAGTCGCACAGCCAAACTAGCATATGTGATTCTGAATCATGGACATAGTGAACTTGTGTATTCTGTCATGGTAAATAGTGGATTGGATTTCCCTTGGACACTGGATATATATTAAGTGAACCAGGTAGAGGCCTAAGATATATTGTTTGGACCCAAGGTATTGTGTGTCAGGCAAAAGCCTTAGGTATCATGGACTGAGTCCAGGACTCGAGGCGTTGAGATACGTCAGTTATACGTGATTATATAAATCAAGAGAATCGACCTAGTATTTAGTTATTTACTAGTGTTCATACAGTTGTTGGGATCTATGGAGTGGAGATTTAGATGAGGATGCATGTGAGTCGATGTATTGCAAGTTTAGTAGGCCGAGACACGATGACTGAACGCTGGTGTGAGACAGGATTAGATCAGATTCTAAGTTTTGTATGCCTAGATGGTAAGGATTTGAGCGCCCATCGGCACGGGCCATATCTACCATGCCGTATCGTACCAATAAAATATTGGCACGATACGTATCCCGTACCAATAGCACAAATTTCAAAACTCTCTATTTTTTAAATTAGTAAGTAATTTTCTCAATAAAGTTCAAAAGATTTGATAAAATACATAATAAATAGTTAAAATCTTTTGTTGCTAAAGAAAATAAATATTTCATGCTATTATGTGTCGATACACATGAATTTTTTATGACTGGCAACGGTCCGGCACGCACCGTGCCGGCAAGTTTCCGGCACGATGCCGTGCCACAACACTTAAATCCTTGCTAGACGGCCAAGTGCGGACAAGATGCCCAGTGCCGAGCATACATCGTGTGGGGATGCTATGCCGGACGACACTGGAGTAGATAAGTTAGTATGATTGTTGTACACCACGATGGCTGGATACATGCATGACCAGAGAGATATGATCCAGGTATGCCTGCATAGCTAGATATGTTATGACGAGCTGTTTTTCAGTGACACACGGTGTTTGAAGATGGTTGGCATGGATTTGGCGGAGTTATGAACAGAGAGTTTATGCTAGCAATACCAGCGGTACCCACCTGTCTCACTCTCCTTGTTGTACATGATTGTGCCAGGACTAGGAAGCATCAACATATTGGTATAATAGTATATAATATCACCATCTGTTATTTAAACCAAGTAATTTAATGTTTAAATCTTTGAGATAGTTTTCTAATCACCTAGCACGTATGCCTGAATTTTGATTTTAAATGTTGGATTGGAAAGAGGATCCACAGAGTGGTCTATATGATAAGCTGTCACAGGTGTCAGGTTTGGCATACTCTAGCAGTAGATAGTTTATATTGTGTTTACACATGCATGTTATTTAACCATGCATCTTGGCAAATCTAGACTATGTTTGTGTTCTTGATGCCATACTGCTCTGTATTTCTCTCAATTGCCAGTATTTTGAACTTCCGTTGTTCGCTAAAAGCCTTGTTCTTTTTGAAAGTCTCAAACTTAAATTAAATTTGAGTCCATAATTCAAATTCCAATTAGAACTAGTACTTAATCTATTAACCAACCTATCATTGAAATATTGTTTCATCGATATTAAAATCGCGATGTCATTGTCGTCCCTGAATGGGCCCTTTCAATTCTTTTAGGTTTACTTTATGATCAAACTATTTCAAAAATATCAATTTTCAATGGCTACTATGGTGAGTTTATAGTTAGTTTAACAGTGTAGAAGAATTCAAATTTACTCAAATTTTGATAGAAAAATACTTTAAATTATCTAAATCAAGGTCAGCATCCTTGATCTTGAATTCAAAAATCCTATCCTTAAGTTTTAAAGATTGTTCAATTTTCACCGTTCATTTTGACATGATTTACTAAGTAAATGATGTCAAAGAAAAAATAAAAATTTTACTCCTAAAGACTTCATATATCCTAGATCATATTTAACAGTATGGATCGTTGATTTGAATTCCCTAAGATCGAAAACGTGACTATAATACTGGAACCCCGGTACTATAGATATTATAGGAGCCTAGCTCTGTATATATGTGTGCTTTTGTGTGTATATATATGTATATATATAACTGCTCAAATATTTCTTTCCATGGCAAATTTTTCTTACAAATATTCTTTTAAGCAAGGATTTAAGTGTCCATCGTCACAAGCCGTGCCCGCCGTGCCATATCTCGCCAACAACATATTAGCACAATACAGCCTTTGTGCCGATGGCACACACCCTCTTTTTTTTGAAATTAGCAAGTAGTTACCTCAATAAGTCCAAAAGATTTGATGTAAATATAAAATAGGAAATTAGAATATTGATGCCAAAGAAAATACATATTTCATGGGATTGTGTGTCGAAACAAAGGTATTTTTGTAGGTGGTAAGCAATGACATGGCACACACCAGGCCATATTGTGGCAGCAAGTTTTCGGCACAACTCTGTGCCACGGCATTTAAAACCTTGCTTTCAAGTTTTTGTAACATTTTTAAGAGAACGTGTAAAAACCAACTTTAATAGTAGTTATGCAAATTAGAATATTCAAGGCATATGTGCAAAAAGTCCAATGAAAATTAGAAAACCTATTATGCTTACAATGAACCCTTTGAGGTTGATATATTGGTACTTTTGCCTGTCCTTGTTACGCTCATAGACAAGTTCAGCTAGCTGCGGTACATAATGCCCTGCAACATAAAATCACAAAATAAATAAAAAAATATACCTTTTTTTCCTAACATATGTGTTAACAGAGAAACACTTTGGGTCTACCTTGTTAAAGCTATTCCCAAGTCCGAGTTCTTTTTTCTATTAGATAGATTTTATGAGTAATGTGGTATCATAACCAATCATAAACCCCCTTTGTTCTAAGAAGCCTAAAGTTTAATTTCTACATCCACCATGGACATGAACGAGGGTTGTTTCCTCTCAAATTGCTCTTTTGGATAACACTCTGCAATGTTGATCTTATGTGCAATGATGTATTAATAAACTCATGAGACATTCTTCGACTGCGTGTATGAATTGATTAAAATTTTTTATGTTATATGTATGCAATTGATATATTAATAACAAACTCGTGACAATCTTGAACTACGTGTGTAAACCAATCAGAAATATCCATTTTATGCATGCCAATGTATCAACTGTATATAAAAACAGTACTATAGAGGAGCTATAGAAGTACTCATGTGTGTATAAAAGATAATGTGGGTACAAAATAGCAGTGTCAGTTCTTGTCTAACATCAGAGGAATCTACAGAAGCCTAATGTGACATGTTAGTGTAACTAATAAACTCATGAGACACGCTCCGACTGCGTATATGAATCGATTGCAAATTTTTATGTTATATGTATGTAATTGATATATTAATAACAAACTCGTGACAATCTTGAACTACGTGTGTAAACCAATCAGAAATATCCATTTTATGCATGCCAATGTATCAACTGTATATAAAAACAGTACTATAGAGGAGCTATAGAAGTACTCATGTGTGTATAAAAGATAAGGAATAATTTCATAGATGCCCTTCTAGAAACCATTAATTTCATCAATACCCTTCTAAAATTGATAATATTACAAATACCCTTCCAAATGTTAAAAATGATCATAACTACCCTCCATTAGTTTAGATCTGTTAAGTCTCACGTGAAACAGAGTTAAATTTTCAAAATACCATTTTTACCCTTTATCTCTTATTAATTGTAGAAATACTACTAAATATTTCAAGATAATTTTTTATAAATCTTTAAATATTTAATATATATAAATATTAAATTAAATCATTAATATATATTAATTATTAAAAATTATATAAAAATTATATTTTATATATAGTATATTTTTATCTGATTTTGGTTTTGTTTTTGATTTCTGATTTCAGTTCAGCTTCAGTTTAAATATAGACCAAACGCATGCATAACTGAATTTACATACGATGAGATTTTATTTTTTGATATATATAACTGAAACTATTCCTATGCAGTATTGATTAAGCTTATTCCATTTAAATCGAGTTCAGATAAAATTGCATATCTTTATCAATTTATATTCCTAATTAGTAATAGTAATTTTGAAATAAATTATAGATTTTATTTTTTTCTATTTAAGCAAAAGTAAATTACATAACTATGTGTATGCATTGTTGAGTCGATTGAAACAACAAGAGAGTTTTGTTTGGAAGCTAAAATATATTATATTTTAATTTTTTAACGCATTTAATGCAGTTAAAATTATTGAGAATCATTTTGATTAAAATTTTTTAAAACTTTCAAGATTAAAGAAAGATCGGATAATTCCTTAACATTATTTTCATTTAAATTTTTATATATAGTTATTTATTTCATAAAATATAAATAGAGTCACTAAATTTGGTGAAATTATCAAAAAACTAAAAAATTCTCATTTTTTTCATACATTGAAATTAGTTAATTTTTTAAAAAACTAAAAGTTAATGGGATATCAACTAAAAAAATGAAAGTTGAGGGAGCTGTTTCCAAATGGCATATAGTTAAGGGGCTCCATACATTTTTACTTAAGAAACTTGAGGGTAAATAAGTAATTTTAAAAGTTAACCCATTTTTAACCGTTTAATAACTATGGTAAAGTTAACGGAAGTAGCAATAGGGGTATTGATGATAATTTTTTGTATTTATAGGGGTATAGGTGATATTTTAAATTTTATGGGGGTATCTATGATATTTCAGATTTTGGGAGGAGCATCCATGAAATTGCCCCAAAAGATAATGTGGGTACAAAATAGCAGTGTCAGTTCTTGTCTAACATCAGAGGAATCTTCAGAAGCCTAATGTGACATGTGAGTGTAACTAATAAACTCATGAGACACTCTCCGACTGCGTATATGAATCGATTGCAAATTTTTATGTTATATGTATGTAATTGATATATTAATAACAAACTCGTGACAATCTTGAACTACGTGTGTAAACCAATCGAAAATATCCATTTTATGCATGCCAATGTATCAACTGTATATAAAAACAGTACTATAGAGGAGCGATAGAAGTACTCATGTATGTATAAAAGATAATGTGGGTACAAAATAGCAGCGTCAGTTCTTGTCTAACATCAGAGGAATCTTCAGAAGCCCAATGTGACATGTGGGGCCCACCACCACTAGCATAATAGGCCTTAAATAGGCCACATAGAGAAGATGAATAGGAAAATCAACAAGATATATTGCCTAAAGTTTTGAATGAAACAAAAAGGGGTGGAAGCAACAAGACAGAGAGATCCTCAAGTTCTTGTTCCCAACTTTTTGACTAGGGGTTTGTGGAAAATGGAATTTTGGCCCAGGAAGGACCATCCTTTTTTTCAGAAATTTTTTTGTGTTTTTGCCCTTCATTTTACAATTTTTTACACAGGTGCACTTGTCTTAGCTGAGAATTCACAATAGGTATTTGATTTTGAATAAAAGAAAAATATACCATTATTTGACTTTTTGGTCTGACCGGAGGGTATAGTGATGTTGGATGAAATGTTGTCTAAATATTACTTTCAAAATTAGCATTATATTAAATTTTTTCCCAGTAGGTACCAAAATTCTCATGAATATATTTCTGATAAATACATTCTCTAAAATGCTCAATTACTTTTCATATCTACTTATTGCCCTGATTTTACTATTTGTACAGCCACAGACCCAAATTTAGTTGGAATACTTAGAGGAATAATATATCTTTACCTCCATAGCTCTCTCCTGATATATAGAAATCGTGATCTTGATACTGAGGGAACCTTCTCAACCAGTTAATGAGGAAACTATAAGCATCCTTAGCTACAAAAAAAGGAAAAGAAAAAAGGGTTAAATAATCATATGGTAATTATTAATTATAAAACTTACATAAAGTTCATATGCAAATGTCAAATTTAGAAGGTTAATGAATAAATTACCCACAACTCTATCATCTACTGCAGTGAGATCAGAGGATGTGTTTGTGTAGGAAAACCCAACTCCAACAGGGGATTCCAAAAAGAGCAAATTGGCTTCTAATAAACCAAAGGAACAAAAAAAACTGCATGTGAGAGAGGTTAATATTCACAACTACAATATTTTAAGGATTTTATTAAGTTGGTTTTCTATTTCTCAATGTACTTGTGATGACTTTAAATTCTCAGAACAACAATTAAAGGGTATACTTACAAACCAAAGGGTAAGAAAAAAATTAAGTAAAATAACCTTTATTCCAAGCATGCTTATTGAATTCAAGTCCTGTCCCAAATTTTTTTACCCGTAAAGGCCCCAATTCCACAGCTTCTCCAAAGCCTATTGATGAACAACCAGGTCCTAAAAAACCAAAATAAGAAACGTAAAGATATAAAAATATGTTGACACCCATCTCAAGTCTCAACTATAGGCGATTTTGAAATAGACTCTTAACATTATCTTTTATACAGATCTCTCTCTCAATCTTTTCATTTTTCTTCTTTGAGTTATTCTTCTGAGTTAATTTGGAAACTTCATAAAATTCAGCAACTCTATTAGTTATTAATCATCAACTGTTTAAGAAAACATGTAATTTCATTAGCTAAAAGTGGTAAAATTCGTTGAATTTAACGGTCTCATTGTTGTATTTAGAAAAATTCTCAAAATAACTGAGTAAAATTATTCAATTAAAGGAAACAATTATTACTATTTTCTAAAATTAAAGGACATAAATTCATTTAATTTATAATACACGAAAAGAATATCAAAGGAAGGACACCAACTATATGTTATTCTATGTATTTGCTTTACTTATGATGAGAATATTGTTTATTTATTGCTTATCATAGTGCATGAAAAGATTTAGAGAGAAAGAGAGACCTCCATTGAGCCAAAGGAGGAGGGGCCTTTCATGGGGAAGTGTTTGTGCCTCAAAGAACCAATAGAAGAGGGCTCTCCCATGCACCTCATTCACTGTTATGTATCCTGAGTAGTGAGTGATTGGTGGGCTATTTGGTTGCCCAGGGAGATTTGTAACTCTATCACCTTCTTGGCCATTTAAGTCATGCTCTTCTTGCTCTTTTATTGGAGATTCAATGCTGTGAGAAGGTGTGAGAGAAAGGGAAATGGCGGTGATGAGAAACAGATAGAGGAGTACTTGGGGCCTCATAGTAAATGCCATGGCTAGGTAGGAATAGGGTGGATGTGAGGTATGGACTTAGAGAAATAATATATAGAGAAAGTTATAATGGATGACATTGTAGTGAAATAATCGAAGTGGTATCGCTACGCTAGATAGGAGCATAGAAATGGGCATCTCTCTCTCTCTCTCTCTCTCTCTCTCTCTCTCTCTCTCTCTCTCTCTACAATGGTTGATATTGTACTGAAGCAATCAAAGTGGTATCTCCATGTTAGATAGGTGCAAAGAAATGGGCGTCTCTCTCTCTTTCTATCTCTTAATAGGATGACCAAATAAAAATACTATATTCCAGCTTTCTTGTTAAGCGAAAATTCCAAATTTTTTACAGATAATAGGTCATTGCATCTTGGAATTGAGGAGCAATTCCAACTCATAAAATTGGCACTACCCTTTATTTTAGTAATTATTAGGGATCAACAAACAAGCATGCTTCTACTCACGCATTTGATGTTTAGTTGCTGAAACTCATCAGAGCATCATCCAGGAGGTAAACAAGCAGAAAGCAAGATTACACCCAAAAAAAAAAAAAAAGCTTTATAACTTTTCTAACTCTTAAGAAGATAAACTAAGCAGCCACAATTAGGAGGACACAGTTGAAACATGTAAACACAACGGAAAATAAGATGTGCTGGCAACCAACTTACATCCTTTTTCTCATAAGAAGAATGGAAATGGAATTAATTCACCTCTTCCACTAAGATGAGCTGCAAATTTGTATGTAATCAGAAAGAAGCTTCTTTTAGCTATTTGAACTGAATGCACGTGATAAATAGCTGCAAAATTTTCCAGTAAGATTTGGTCTCAAGCAAAATGACATGGTAAAGAGAGGGACAGAAGTAAACTATTATAATACGATGATTAGTAGGATGGGTTTCCACCGAAGTACAGAAAGATGAAATTGTTGTCGAAATTCTGTCGCATTTACTGATTCTTTAGTTCCGGACTATAATTCAACATCAAAATTTTACCTCTTTATTCCATCTATGAAGAGTTGCAAGAGAATGAGTAAACATGGTCAGCACATGTTTAACAGCTTTGTGTCGTGCTTTTACGGCTTAATTGCACAGCTAGAAGTCAAATTGCAATTTAAAAGAGATTGGACTTCTTGGATTATAAAGAATTCAAGAAAATAAAAAGATCGCATGACAACTGACTCAATACGGAATCGATGACCAGTGTTTAAAACAAGCCCGAGGCACAAAGGGCTGCTAGAGCCTAGGCGCAAGGCGTAGGCGCACACACGAGAGAGGTAAAGCGCACACTTTCATAGAAGTTGAAATAACCGAGAAATTCTTTAGTAATAATTATTAAGTAGCACTAAATACTCTTTAAAATCATATTATCACAATAAATATTCCATAACTACACAAATAATCACAATTCCGGAAGAAAAAAATGAAGAAAAGAAAAGAAGCCAAGCAATATATATAATAATTTTAAAGGCCAAAATAATATAGATAAAGTTAAAGAACAAATTATCTTTTGTCTCCAAATAAAGGCCAGCATAAAGATAACTAATAATTCAAAAATATATAGGAAACTTTGTGTAAAAAACACATAATTATAAACACAAGATCATGAAAAAGTAACACATATAAAAAATTAAAGTTTCAAGCCACAGATCATTAAAAGGGCATCATGATCATATGAAACTAAGTGTTCAAGGCTCCAAGCCAAAATACATCACACTAGAAATGTTAGCTATTCCACATTCGGACGAGCGGGAAAAAGGGAGAGCCGGAGGCAACGGAGGAGCAGGAAAGAGGGGCGAGCGGAGAGGAGCAGAGAGATTTTGATGATTATTTAGTGTTTAGATTATGTTAGTTTAGGATTTTGAATTTATTTTAGATGTTTCAATCCATTAGACTAATAAATATATGAATCCAAACCCATTAGAGTATATAAACCCGTTAGATGAAGAAGGTACACCTTGAGCGCACCTTGGCAACCTCGCCTGCCTAGGGGCTGCTTAGGCGCTGGCCGGTGAGCCTAGCGCCTAGCTGCTTGGATTTCCTAGAACCATAACAAGTACCATAATACCTAAATAAAGGACTTGAAGTTGCAGATTTTACATAACTAGTACATAGGTGGTGAGTATGTGGTATACCTCTCAAATGTTATTAGTCGACGGTGACAATAAATTATTTGCTGTTTCAAACATACATAAATAAGGTCAAGGATCAGAGAGATATTCAAGAACCTTTGACGCATTAATGTACAATTAATCATGCATTAAGTGTTTCAAATAACTCAACTATCGAGTTTCCTAAGCTTTAGATTAAAATTTAAAGCATGATCTCACCAAAATAAAAGGGTCAATCTTTTGTAACCGAGTTGAGATAGCTTACCTAACCTCAAGGTAGTTATGTAATTTTACACCATGTTAAGATCATTGTCTATCCAGTTTTCAAGCAATCCAATCACAGGTGCTAGCAAAAACTATAGATCATATAGATACTCAGAAGGCTTGTAAAGAATAGTATAGCGTGTCCTATATGCCAATGTAAACTAATCCAAACTAAAAAAAAAAAGAAAAAATACCATATGATTGAATCCACTAGAAGTATTTGTAGATGAAGTTAATTGATCGATTTCCTTTTAAATGTGATTGCTTGTGTCACTGACCTGAAACTAGTTGAAATTGAATGAACTCCTTGTTGATCTGGACAAAAATAGAACCCTACCAAAACCTCGACCCTTGCCGCGTGGCCAATACCTCATCCTATAATGTGATCCCCCCCCAAAAGCACGCTCTCGAGATTGAGCTGCAAAACATGCAGCAGCAGCAGTGGTTGAGCCGTCATCGAGCACCCGGCGTACACCAACTGGTTCCGGTACATGCAGGTGAATTTGTCGCAAATTGATGCGACAAACTGGGTCCAGGCCCCAGTGACGACGTAGAAGACCTTGCACACGAGCTGCTGATCGCCGCCACGACGTCACCGCCCAAACAAGCGGTGTAACCCGGCAATCGCAGCGTGGCGGTGTCGAACTCTAACCCTACCGCTGTTGTCTCGCACTGCTGCTCTGATCGCATGAAGGGCCTCTCCCTCGTCCGCGGCAAAACCCTAAACTCCCTCATCATCGGATTGCACATGTAGTATACCCCCCGACACCGCACGCGCAAGCAACACCGTAGGCCACTACAAGAAGCCCTAATTTTCACCCGATCGTCCCAAAAATCGACCCGAAGCGTCGAAAACCCTAGAATCCGATCAACACGTACCAAATCGGGGGTGGATTGGGAGTCACGGGGGGATTCGATCACGATCCCGCGGGTGTTGGAGTTAAGGGCAAAGCGGAGGTCGAACGAATGCTTCTGGGAAAGCACTCCGCGCCTCAGCTCGCACAAGGAGCCAATCGGAGGAGGGATTTGGTTGGTAGCTGGGATCTGGACGGAAACGGGGTGGAAATCGGGGTCGGAAACGATCTGAGACGCAACCGCGATGACGACGAAATGCTGAGGACGGAGGGCACGGGCGTCGATGAAGATCCAGGTTCCGATTGTTCCTTATCCAGCTGCGGATCTTCTCCTTCGCCATTGTTGAGGTAGGAGGAGTTGGTGTGGTGTGGATGCAGCAGAGAAGATGAAGTAGAGCACGAGAGAGAGTGAGGGAGCAGGAGAGGAGTCGAGAGGACGAAGAAGAGAGAGTTTTGGGGGTTGGTTCGTTACAACGGCTGGTTTTTATAGACGGGATAATTTCCTGAGTACCCCTTCAGAAGCTGATATTTACATCAACGCCCCTCTAAAATTGAAATATCTAAATACCCCTCTATATATGAAAAACTTTCAAAAATAGCCTTTAAAATAATTTTCCGTTAAACTTTTAACTAACGGGCCTATATACCAGTTTTATCCTTATGACAATTGCCTTTATAAAATTTTCAAAGGTCACTGACTTATTATAAATAAATTTCATAAATTCCCTTTAAATTTAAAGTTTTTATATTAAACTTATGGGCAAAATATGTATTTCAAATTTTAACCTTTAATAAACCACCATCTAACAAAGGTCAAAATAACTTGAATAGACAGAGTATAACGGGAAGGGTATTTTTGAAAAAAAAAATGCATTCCGAGGGTAATTATGATATAACAAAATTTTTAGGGGTATTTATAATATTTTGAAATTTTAGAGGGGTATGGATGAAATTATCCCTTTATAGACTGCGTAACCGGTTGGGCCCGGGCCGAGCCACTCCGGTCGTAACGGGTCGGTTCCTCCACGGGTTAATGGTATACACCCGGTAGCAACCCGATTCGACCCATTCCCTATATTATATTCCGCGGCCCACGGTTTTATTTGGTTTGGATTAGGAATGTCAATATACGGATACTCAAAATTTTATCCGAATTCAAATTTGAGAAGAACGAATTTATTCGTCACTAAATTGATATGGTTTCGAATATGGATATCAAAAATAAAAATCCGACGAATATGAATACGGATATGAATTTTGATTTACCCGACGCGAATCCGATCCGAACCCAAATTTATTTTTACATTATATATAATATGTATATAAAATTTTGATATTATATTTTTATTTGTATTTTAAAATTCTAGATTTAATATAATATATTTTGAAATATTGAAAAAATAATAATTGTTCAGGTTTGAATTTTCGGGTTTGAGCTTGGGTTCAAATTCGGATTTTGGTCGGGTTTGGATTTGGATATGAGTTTTTAAAATTCATTAGGTTTGAATCTCGCTGTTGGAGTCGGGTACGAATTCGAATTTTTAAGATATTGTTTGGTTGGAGGTTAAGGGGTGGAATAACTCCAGATCCCTCATTTTATCTCCAAACACTCTAAAAAATAGGTGGGATTAGCTAACCCCATCTCAAATGAATTATCCCGACTTATCTAACCCAATCTAACCCCAATAAATCTCAACCAAACATTATTTTCTATTCATGATAACCCACTATCTTCTTAGGCTTCGTTTGGTATTGCGGGAAGACTGTGTTACGTGCGGTGAGAAAGTACGTTGGAAAAATACCCCGTTTGTTTCCGTACGTAATATTGCGTTCCGCATATCGCGATGAGTCGGTTACGATATATTTTCTGCGTTCCCACCGGAGAACGCAGAAGCATACAACTCCATTTTATCTAATAACATTAAATAGGCCTCAATACCAAACTAAGCCTTATTCTATCTACTCCCATCAAACATTATTTTTTACTATCTTGGACTAACTCCAATCTCCAGCCAAAAAAAAAAATATTCTAATCCAACCTTAACCCTGAACTTAACACTATTCCTTAAATAACTAGTTTTTTCTTAACCCCGAACCAAACAGTAGCTAAAAATCCGCTCCGAATCCGAGATGTTGAAATCCCTAGTTTGGATCGGAATTTCGCATGAGTGGGGAAACGGTTATTACATTTGTGCGTAATGGTAGGGGCATTTTGGTAAATTTAAGGGGACGTGGAATCCGCCATTAATGGCGGTTTCGAGAGGGAGGGGAGAGGATCGTACTTCGTGAACTTGGTTCACCGCGTCACTGTGAACCGCACCAGTTCAAAAGCGACAGGCATGCTCGTAGAATGCTCCAAAGGCTTTTATTGGCCCGGTTCATAGGACCAGTCCAGGCAATAAGTTTTGGGGTATTTATTGGGCTAGAGTTATCAGGGGATCCAGTGGGCCTACTGGGCCACAATATGTAGCTAGTGTGTTATCGGGTCGAGTTCGGGTCGGGCAATAAAACATACCCGATCCAGTGCCTGTTTGGTACCGAAGGTCATGAGATGCTTCTAGAATCCGAATCCGAACAGGGCAGAAACCTAACGGATTCGGATATAAATTGTCTTATATCCGATCCGACTCTAAACACGACGGGTAATTACATAGATTTTACATTGTATGATGTATATATAAACGTAGATGTTATATTTTAATTTTAAATTTTAAATTTTAAATTTTAAATTTTTAATATAATATATTTTGAAATATAATAAAAAGAAATAATTATTTTGGATTCAAAATTTCAGAGTTATTTGCGGGGTTTGGTTTCGAATATGAATTTTCGGGATCTGTCGAGTTTCAGCTGTTGGGTTCGGATTCAAATTTTTAAAAATACGTTCTGAATTCGTCGACGTCCCCTACTTCTATGTCATATAGGTCCTTATCCTCTCCCTTATACCCAAACGCTAATTTTTTATTCGAGAATAGTAGTTCTCGGTTATTCCCACCAACTCATTCATTTTCTATATAAAACTATCTAATATTTTTCTTATCCTCGGGAACAACCCAATTTTTATCCAAACGTTATTATTCTTATCTCTATACTTGTACCTATTCCTATAATAGCTAGTTCTTGCTTATACCCGAACCAAACGATACCATAGAGTTCAAGTAAAATTGTACTAATCATATTCATTATTTTCACATGAGTGCTTATATCTAACTCTAGAAACTCCTCCATATAAAAAAATATTTTATATATAAATGGCTAAATCATAAAAGAATCCTTATGTAAATATCTGTTTTTTTACTTTTTTTTTCTAATTTTCAAAATGACAGAAATATATATTAAATAAGAATAATTTGACCATTTTACCCTATCCGCTAACACGGTATTTTTTGAAAATATTTCTAAAATTTTAAAAGGACAAATTATAGATTTTGAACGGTCAAAAAAAAAAAAAAAGAAAAACTTCAAATAACCGCATTGTGATTTCACTTTTTCTCACTTTAATATCTTGTGGTTTAAAGTATACATAAGTAACCTGTGGTTTTGTACTTTTTCACTTTAGTATCCTGTGGCTTAAAATATATCAAGTTAGTATCATGTGATTTCGCAGTTTCTCACTTTAATACCCTGTGGTTTCGCACTTTGCACTTTAGTACGCCACGTGATTTAAAAATCACAGGGTACTAACTTGATACAAAAATAAAACTATAGAGTACTAATTAACTTGATACACTTTAAAACACATGATACTAAAGTGAGAAAGTGTGAAACAACAGGATACTAACTTGATACATTTTAAACCACATTATACTACAATAAAAAAGTACGAAACTACAATGGAGTTTTTGAAGTTTTCCCTAAAAAAAAAAAGTATTTAGAGAATTTTTTTTGTAATTTAACTTATATAATAATGTAGAGAGAGAGAAAAAAACTATTATTGATCAAATTTTTTGACAATTTAATTAATTATTTATTTTCTCTCGTAAATTGGTAAATGGCTCTTCCTCTCTACCCTCACAATGAATTACTTCATGTCATGGTCAAGATTGTCTCCGAAGGAAAAAAAAAAAAAAAAGAAAAAAAAAAAAAAAAAA